>JAEOAD010000009.1:1200000-2400000 GCA_036365145.1 Orientallactaga sibirica
TCTACTTCCTGTGTAATTACCCACCTTCTACTTCCTGTGTAATTACCCACCATCTACTTCCTTTGTAATTTCCCACCTTCTACTTCCTGTGTAATTACCCACCTTCTACTTCCTTTGTAATTTCCCACCTTCTACTTCCTGTGTAATTACCCACCATCCACTTCCTTGTAATTACCCACCTTCTACTTCCTGTATAATTACCCACCTTCTACTTCCGTTTGTAATTACCCACCTTCTACTTCCTTTGTTATTACCCACCTTCTACTTCCTGTGTAATTACCCACCATCTACTTCCCTTGTAATTTCTCACCTTTTACTTCCTGTGTAATTACCCACCTTCTACTTCCCTTTGTAATTTCCCACCTTCTACTTCCTGTGTAATTACCCACCATCTACTTCGTTTTGTAATTTACCCACCTTCTACTTCCTGTGTAATTACCCACCTTCTACTTCCCGTGTAATTACCCACCTTCTACTTCCCTTGTAATTTCTCACCTTCTACTTCCTGTGTAATTACCCACCTTCTACTTCCCGTGTAATTACCCACCATCCACTTCGTTTGTAATTACCCACCTTCTACTTCCTGTGTAATTACCCACCTTCTACTTCCTGTGTAATTTCCCACCTTCTACTTCCCGTGTAATTACCCACCTTCTACTTCCCGTGTAATTACCCACCTTCTACTTCCCTTGTAATTTCTCACCTTCTACTTCCTGTGTAATTACCCACCTTCTACTTCCTTTGTAATTTCCCACCTTCTACTTCCTGTGTAATTTCCCACCTTCTACTTCCTGTGTAATTTCCCACCTTCTACTTCCTGTGTAATTACCCACCATCTACTTCGTTTGTAATTACCCACCTTCTACTTCCCGTGTAATTACCCACCTTCTACTTCCTTTGTAATTTCCCACCTTCTACTTCCTGTGTAATTACCCACCATCCACTTCGTTTGTAATTACCCACCTTCTACTTCCTGTGTAATTACCCACCTTCTACTTCGTTTGTAATTACCCACCTTCTACTTCCTTTGTTATTACCCACCTTCTACTTCCTGTGTAATTTCCCACCTTCTACTTCCCTTGTAATTTCTCACCTTCTACTTCCTGTGTAATTACCCACCTTCTACTTCCTTTGTAATTTCCCACCTTCTACTTCCTGTGTAATTACCCACCATCTACTTCGTTTGTAATTTCCCACCTTCTACTTCCCGTGTAATTACCCACCTTCTACTTCCCGTGTAATTACCCACCTTCTACTTCCTTTGTAATTTCCCACCTTCTACTTCCTGTGTAATTACCCACCATCCACTTCGTTTGTAATTACCCACCTTCTACTTCCTGTGTAATTACCCACCTTCTACTTCCTGTGTAATTTCCCACCTTCTACTTCCCGTGTAATTACCCACCTTCTACTTCCCGTGTAATTACCCACCTTCTACTTCCCTTGTAATTTCTCACCTTCTACTTCCTGTGTAATTACCCACCTTCTACTTCCTTTGTAATTTCCCACCTTCTACTTCCTGTGTAATTACCCACCATCTACTTCGTTTGTAATTACCCACCTTCTACTTCCTGTGTAATTACCCACCTTCTACTTCCTGTGTAATTTCCCACCTTCTACTTCCTTTGTTATTACCCACCTTCTACTTCCCGTGTAATTACCCACCTTCTACTTCCCTTGTAATTTCTCACCTTCTACTTCCTGTGTAATTACCCACCTTCTACTTCCTTTGTAATTTCCCACCTTCTACTTCCTGTGTAATTACCCACCATCTACTTCGTTTGTAATTACCCACCTTCTACTTCCTTTGTAATTTCCCACCTTCTACTTCCTGTGTAATTACCCACCATCTACTTCCTTTGTAATTACCCACCTTCTACTTCCTGTGTAATTACCCACCTTCTACTTCCCGTGTAATTACCCACCTTCTACTTCCTGTGTAATTACCCACCTTCTACTTCCTGTGTAATTTCCCACCTTCTACTTCCCATGTAATTTCCCACCTTCTACTTCCTGTGTAATTACCCACCTTCTACTTCCTTTGTAATTTCCCACCTTCTACTTCCTGTGTAATTACCCACCATCTACTTCGTTTGTAATTACCCACCTTCTACTTCCCGTGTAATTACCCACCTTCTACTTCCTTTGTAATTAATCCCCCACCTTCGTTTTTAATTACCCACGTTCTACTCCTTTATGAGACTGATTTCATTGCATCATGGTGGTCGGGTTCATTTCACTCTTATTTTACATACTCCTGGCCCCAAAGTACAAAAGTCAGGATGCCATGAATATGCCACACGGAAGTCACGACATACTTCCCTTAAGTGAACAGGAATGCATATAGGAACAACCGTAGTCTGTTGCGGGCTTGGTCCTCGCTAGGGTTTCAGGCCTTTGGTGAGGGTCTTGGAACATACTGCCTGCAGCTAGATGGAACTATACCGTATTGTGTGCATGCATGTGAAGTAGTATAGAGGTGCCACTTGAGGACTATTTGCTGAATTATTTGCCCCTGTTTTGAATTGTTATCTTATTACAAGGTTAATAAAAACTTGAATATAGTATCTATCATGTGTTACATCAGTACCCCAAGGGGCTGGGTGTCTTCATTAACACTTCTAGAACTATTCTCCGTGGTTTCTACCTTGCTTTCTGGCTTGGGAGGCCGACCTGGAGGTCTATCATCCAGGCTGGTGCACTACGGCACACAGGACAATCTGGTCCATAGTGTCAAATCCAGCACGCCCATTACTCATTACATGTTTGCCTGTGATGCCTGTACATTTCAGGATTTGTAACAGAGATTGCAGAGTCCACAGTCTGAGCCGTTATTTATCTGGCTCTCTCTACACATATGTATATTTTTAACATCTGTGTGAGACACGGTTCTGAGATCCAAACCCGGTTCTTCATGTTTGTGTGGCAAGTGGTTTCTTTCACTGAGCCATCTCCCCAGACGTGTTATCTGGTTCTTGACCGAAAGGTTTGCCATCCCATGGCCCATATGGTTGGCTCCCTTGCAGCCCTCGGGCTCATCACTGGCATCAGGCCAGGGGATGGGGAACGGAGAAGAGGATGAGGAAAAGGACTGAAGGCTTTATTTTATTACTTGCCTTTCTGTATGGTGACCAAAATGGCAAATCTCAATGGTTCTGGCATTATCCTCCACCCGAAACTAACCTTCCGGGTCCAGGAACAACACCTCTTGCTGTTACTGGCCCTGTGGTTCTGCATTACCCTATCCCTGTGGCTTCTCACACTCCACCATTTCTATGCAAATAACCCTTTAGGAAGGGCCGGGGCAGGGTTAGTGTTTAAAGGCATTTGCTTGCAAAGTCTGCTGCCTGGGTAAATTCCCTAGTACCCAAGCCAGCCTAGATGCACAAAATAGCACACATATCTGCATTTTGTTCGTAGCAGCAAGAGGCTCTGGTACACCCATTTTTTAAAATCTCCCTCCCTGCTTGCTAACAAAAGTATATATAAAAAAAAACCCTTGGAAAAATACTTTTTACAATTTTTTAATGTTTTTTTTTGTTTTTTTGTTTTTTCCAGATCGGGTCTCACTCTAGCCCAGGCTGACCTGGAATTCACTCTGTATTCTCAGGGCGGCCTCAAAGTCACTGCAATCCTCCTACCTCTGCCTCCCAAGTGCTGGCATTGCAGGCGTGTGCCACCATGCCTGGCTTTTTAAAATATATATATATTTTTACTTATTTATTTATTAGAGAGAGAGAGGGAGAAAGAGAGTGAGAATGGGTGTGCCAGGGCTTCTAGCCACTACAAACGAACTCCAGATGCATGTGCCACCATGTGCATCTGGCTTTCGTGGGACCTGGAGAACTGAACCGGGGTCCTTAGGCTTTGTAGGCATGCGCCTTCACTGCTAAGCCATCTCTCCAGCCCCTGGAAACATTCTTAGTTTATCTTCATTTGCTCATATCTTGTTCCTGTTAGGACTCTGATATAACAGGTTACCATTTTATATAAATAGTATGACATGAACTTTATGATAAGCAGAAAATACTGAGAATAATCTTACAAAAGTGGTATCCAGTGTTATCTGTACACAGTAAAATTATCATTAACATTTTACTGTGTCTTCTGTGTGGTAAAGATATATTACTTTTTGTTCTGAGGGAAAGACACTAAATAAGTAATTCAATAAAGAAAAAAAACCAATCAAGACAACAACCCAAAACAAAGAATCTTTGGCCCTGTAGTTAATTGGATCCAATATAGCTGTGTCCCAAGACTCAGACGTTGAGCTTCCTGGAGAGCAGCTTAGAGTGGAGAGGGAGCAGGCTGCTCATGCCGAGTTTGGTCACGAGAATGGACAGAAGAGTCCGCCCCTCCAACCCCCATTCCACACGTGTGTACTTACAAACACCACTGCCTCCATACACCCTGGGAAGTGTGTCAGTTCATTACCACCATGATTTCAGCCACTGAACACTGAGCTTGCACTCTGAGAGAGACCTGGGTGTGTAGCAGAGGTGAGGGTGGAGGTGTCTGTGCTCAGTAATGCCTGCCTGGAGAAGGTGGGTGCTAATGTCTGCTTGGGCTCCAAGGATGCAGGGCACTAGTTCTTGGATGCATAGCCATTGCGCTTCAGAAATGCTGCCTGGTGGATCATGAGAGCGTTTCCATGTCGGCTGTTTGTTGTTCCAGAACCTCTCAAGACCCTTGGGCTCTTGTGTGGGCTTGGTTCACCAGCCCAGGCCCCTGATGTCTGCTCTCTTCCTGTTGAGTCCCTCCCCCACACTTAGGTACTGGTGGCTATTTGGGCATGCAGGTCTTGGTCGGGATCAGTCTGGTCTGGCTGCAAGGCAGAAGCAGTTTTCAGAACTGGTTTCTAGTTCTTTCTAGATGATGAAGAGCTTGTACAAATGGGTCTGTGGTGATCAGTGCTGAGTAAAAAGATGCCTGTGGGGCTGGAGAGATGGCTTAGTGGTTAAGGTGTCTGTCTGACAAGCCTAAGAACGTCCATTAGATTCTCCTGTCCCATGTTTAGCCAGGCGCAAAGTGATGCAAGGGTGCAATGCTGCACTTGTCACCAAAGGGGCGCATGCATCTGGAGTTCATTCACAGCGGCTGAGAGGTTGCTGGTGCACCCATTCTCTATCTGTATCTCTCTCTCTCTCTCTCTCTCTCTCTGTGTGTGTGTTTAAAAAAGATGCCTGTGTATGTTGTTACCCAGAAAGTTCTAGGAGGATCTTTGTCCAGGTCACTGACCTCCATGAGACATAGAGCTAGGAAGAGCTGAACGCCAAGCAGAGGTAGTTAGTGAATCCAGGCAACCAGAATGAAATGTAACAGCCAGGTCTCAATTTCTGCAACACTGGAAGCTAGAGGCCAAATAAGAAATAGTTCCATGCCCCGCCCCCCAAGGTGGCATTCTGAATAGAGCAGACCTGAAGGGTTGTGAGGATTGACACAGAAGTGAGAACCATCTCACAACTGGAGGGAGGGAGTCATGAACAAAAACTTCCTACACCTTTACGGACGTAGACAAGGAAAGAGAGAGCAAAGAGATCAGGGTGGGAAACGTCTAGAATATTGAGTCACAGAAAGCATCTTCAAGGCTCATCAGATCACATGGTCTTGGCAGAGGGCACGGAGAAAGCCCTTGATGCAAAGCCTTGTGATATGGAGAGTCTAGACTGGTTGGGGCTAGGGATGCCGAAAGAGATGTGAGGGGACCGCTGGTCCCTCCAGACTGTGCTGCACGTTCGATATGGAAAAGACAGCTTTTGCCTAAGACGACACCAGGGCGCGCCGAGGAGGGCTGGTCTAAACGTCACACATGGGATTTGGAGTTGCCATGACACCTCGATGTCTACCTTCTTCACACGGAAGTGCCAAAGAATGCCCCCGTGGCTGCTGCCTGAGCAAATGGCTTCTTGGAGATGGTTATAAAAGTCTTCTTCTCTTCATGCCCTCAATATGGCTTGAGAGAAGAAGTCACACACAAGCGGGTCCCTTAGGTGATGAAGGAAAACAGAATTTGGGCTGTGAGACGTTCAAAATGGCAGGTGTGATGGCTGATCTCGTCAACTGGAGCTTTACAGTCACCATGAAAACAAACTTTTGGGCTTGACAGTGAGGGAGTTCCTAGACTAGCTTAGCTGAGATGGGAAGACCCAGCTTATATGTCGGTGGCACCATCCCATGGACTGGGCATTTTGGACCATATGAAAAGGAGAAAGAGGGAATGGAAAGATGGCTTAGTGGTTAACGTGCTTGCCTGAGAAGCCTAAGGACTGAGGTTTGATTCCCCAGTACCCACTTAAGCCAGATGCCCAAGGTGGCACATGCATCTGGAGTTTGTTTATAGTGTCTGGGGGTTCTGTCATGCTCAGTCTCTCTATTTGCTTCTCTTTCTCATATATATATATATATATATATATATATATATATATATATATATATAATTTTTATTTATTTATTTGCAAGCAGAGAGAGAGAGAGAGAGAGAGAGAGACAGAAGAAAGGCAGACAGAGAGAGAATGGGCACGCCAGGGCCTCTAGCCACTGCAAATGAACTCCAGATACATGCGCCCCTTGTGCGTATGGTTTTCATGGGTCCTGGAGAATTGAACTGGGATCCTTTGGCTTCGCAGGCAAACACCTTAACCACTAAGCCATTTCTTCAGCCCTGAATTTTTTTTTTTTAAAGGAGAAAGTTAGCTGAGCACCAGCATGCACCCATCTCTGCTTCCTGAGGATACCATGTGACCAGCTGCCTCATGCTTCTGCCACCACGCCTTCCTCACCATGACGGACTGTATCCTCATGAACTGTAAGCCCAAATAAACCTTTCCTTTTCAGTTGCTTGTATCAGGTAATTTTGTGACAGCACTGAGAAAAGTGGGGCATCAAACTTCTTGATTTTCCTGTGGTATTACACTTACCCTCACTTTGAAGAAGAAATGAGAACTCGAGAAGGTGATGACCCTCTACACCGTGGCCCAAGGTCTTTCCCTGGTCAGCAGTGGCGTTTCCTCTCATGACTCATATTAACTATTATGGCCACTAATTTTTGCCTCAGCAGGAAACCAAAGAGAATATCCACACGGAAAGTCGGAATAAATGCCATAGAGAGTTTTTGCCCCTTTTTCTTCTATTGTAATGCTTTGGTTGGAAGTTGATTCTTATTTTTATTATATATTTTTTGTTTTTGTTTTGTTTTTGTTTTGTCGAGGTAGGGTCTCACTCTGGCCCAGGCTGACCTGGAATTCACTATGTAGTGTCAGGGTGGCCTTGAACTCATGGTGATCCTCCTACCTCTGCCTCCCGAGTGCTGGGATTAAAGGCGTGCACCACCATGCCCAGCTCATTTTTATTTTTCAATCAAATGTATTTATCCTTATAAGAGTATCTCTGGAGTCTAGAATTCCCGTAGGAGAATGCATTTTGCTAAAAGCTTGGGCAGGGTAGAGAAAATGATAATAAAGGGAGAGCACATTGGGCAGATAAAGCACTAATGGAAGGACCAGAGGCGAAAGGAAATTGAAAGGAAATGAGAGAGAAATTAGAGCGCTGAGACTATTTGAGTGTATTCCCTTTGGAAAGGAAAGTGGCATGGATTTCTATGACAGAAAATCACCACACTAAAAGGAGCTGAGTCACAACTTCATAACCTTCTGTGATGGGTCATTTCCACTGTCACCTAGGATTAACAAATGCCAAGGAGATTAGTGAAGCCCACTGCTGGGTGTGTCCTTCATGGCATCTCTGGAGACACTTAGCTCCTGAGGGCTTTTTTCTAATCAATGGATTAATGGCTGGATGGATTCCAAATATGGTGATGTGATTGGGATGTGGTCAAAGTAGGAGGTGGGCTCTAGTTGTAGGAAGTATTCATTGGTGGCCTGTCCTTGGGAATATATCCGCCTAGCCTCCTTTTCCTGGGCGCGGTGATGTGAACAGTTCTTCCCCACTGTCATAGTCAGTTCTATGCTGCTGAGACGAACCTCCAAACCAGGCATAGTTTATGGAAGGAACGAGATTCATTTCAGGTTTACAGATCCGGGGGAAGTTCCATAATGGCAGAAGAAGCTGGTCCCTTTACCAAATCCACACACAGAGAGAAAAACCACCACCACCACAAGCAACAGCAGAAAAAAAAATCCAAAAACCCTGGCAACCAAACAGCAGGGCACCTGGGCACCTCAGCACTCTGCACTCCTTTAGGCTGGAAACAGATCCACCCCCAGCAGCACCTTTGGGCCAGATCCCGGGAGTGACACCTGTCCCACCCTGGCAGCTGGAAATCCAAGTTTCGACAAAACACCTTAGTCCATTCAAACTGCCCACTGTGCCTTGCCTCCATGATGGGTGGACATCTCTAACACTGTAAGTCAAACTAAATCCTTTCTGATTTAAGCTATATTTTATTCATGGTGAGGAACAACATGTCTGTCTATCTAGGACTGAGGACCAGTGTGGACAGAAGCCATGTGCCCGGAGTCCTCTGGGAGATGGTCATACATCGCATGCTCCCTACAGCCTCTTGTTGAGGGGACTAGCTGAAACATCCCCTAACATCCACTCCAGTTCTACCTATGACTTCTTATAACTGAATAGTTTCAAAGAATTTGCTTAAGCTCTCCCCTACCCCACCCTAGCTGTTTTCCAATTACTCCTTCCCCTGACTTGTCATTTTCAAATCACTGCCACCCCCATAACATTTTTTAAGGATGTGAACTACTTCTTTCATTAAAAAAATAGTTCCCATTATTCTGAGTTCTGAATTATACATACATTTTGCCTTTAATAATTTCCTGTTGAGTGATTGAAGTATGACTGCCCAGAGCCATTTGTGTTTTTCTTGTTATTTGTGGAGGTTTCCTGCTCACATAAGAGACACATTTCTGAAAAGTGTCAAGAGAAAGAATTTAATGTGGCAAATATTTATTGAGCACTGGCCATGGGTTAGCTGGAAGAGAGGCTTGTAGGAAACCCAATCTAGTTAAGTGGGTTAAAGCACTGCCTTCAGTAATCACTGATGGGCTGGGAAGACAGCTGAGTGGTTAAAGGCACTTGCTTGCAAAGCCTGTTGGCCTGGGTTTGATTTCCCAGCACCCACTAAAAGCCAGATTTGCAGTGATGCTTGGGTGACACATGGGTGCTAGTCACACAAACAAATAAATATTTTTTAATTTTTAAAATAGTTAGGGCTGGAGAGATGGCTTAGTGGTTAAGGCACTTGCCTGCAAAGCCAAAGGATCCACGTTTGATTCCCCAGGACCCACATAGGACAGATACACAAGGTATCTGCGTCTGCAGTTCATATGCAGTGGCTGAAGGCCCTTGCATGCCCAATCTTTCTCTCTTTGTCTACCTCATTCTCTCTCTCAAGTAAATAAATAAATTTTTTTTGTTAATTTAAGAAAAGTTTTAAAAATTTATTTTTTTGCCTGTGTGTGTGTGTATGTGCACATGTGTACACCAGATGCATGTACCTCTTTGTATGTCTGGCTTTATGTGGATACTGGGGAATCCAGGCCAACAGGCTTGCAAACAATTGCCTTTAACCACTGAGCAATCTCCCTGGGATTCACTATGTAGTCTTAGGCTGTCCTCAAAATCACAGCAATCCTCCTACCTCTGCCTCCCAAGTGCTGGGATTAAAGGCATGCACCACCACACCTGACCCATAATTTTTAAAAGATATTTTATTTGTTTATTTGAGGGACATAAAGAGAGACAGGGAGAATAGATGCATCAGAGCCTCTAGCCACTGCAAACGAACTCCAGATGTATGTTCCAATTTGTGCAGCTGGCTTTATGTTGGGTATCAGGGAATTGAACCTTAGTCCTTTGGCTTTGCCGGCAAACACCTTAATGGCTAAGCCATTTCTCCAACCACCATATTTTTTTTCAAATCACTGAGAAAAAGCAATGAGAACCATCACCTGATTTTTGAAAAGAGAACTCACTGAACAAGTCATGCTCCAACTTTATTCTTGCTTACGACTTATGCTTGACTATTGTATTTTATTTTTCTAGTTTTGTCTTTTCACATTGGGAAAGCATCATAACATTTTCAGAGTCATCTCTGGCCATGGTTATGAGAACAGATGGTCCGGGATGAGGACTCATCTTAACCACAAAGCAGGTTAGGGTTTGCACCAGGTTTCACACAACTCACACAGTTGGTGAATGAGCCATGCAAGTGACTTCCCTATTTCAGAGAAACCAAATCTGAGGCTCAGGGAGCTTACACAGCTCACAGTAGCTAGTGAAGACCGGATCCCACCAGAAGGACTGAATATATCTGAGAGTTACCATGGTGGCAGAGGGTGTGATGAGGGAGGCAGGAACAGCCAGGAATTCAAAGAGGAAAGATGATAAGAAAGACTTGTCAGGTAGCGACATTAGCCTTAGTATTATAGGGCTTGCTCAGGGCACACCATGTAGCTCAGAGATAAGTACAAATGTGGAGGAAATCCATTAACAAACTAGCAAGTGAGTCCAACACCTTTGAAATTACCCTCTCGAGTAGTCATCTTTAGCGGGGAAAGTTGCCTCTTGCCCTTGTTCAGTAGTGTGGGTTTAGAAGGAAGAGCGGGAAAAGTAATTGGTGAAAGGGGATTTGGGGCTGTTTGCCAGTACATGAAAGAACTGTGTTCGTTACCTTCTTGTTGCTGTGAACAAATGTCTGGCCAGAAGTAATGTGAGGAAGGAAAGGTTTTTTTTTCTTCTTCTTCTTTTCAGCTTACAGTTCCAAGGAAAAGCCGAATGGCAGAGAAGGCATGGTGGCAGGAGCAGGAGGCTAGCTCATCACATCTGTAGGCAGGAAGCAGGGAGTGAACAGGATGTAGGGTTGGGGTATGAATCCTCAAGGCCCACCCCCAGAGAGCTACTTCCTCCAGCAATGTTCTATGTCCTTAAGGTTCTACAACCTTCCCTCCCAAACAGCGGCACCAACTGGGGATTAAGTATACGAGCACCCAAGTCTATGGGAGATTTTTACATCCAAGCCACAGCAGGAAATGTCCCCCAGAATACGTCATGGCAGCCTCTTCTCCATTCTCCTCTCATTTTACTGCCCACCCTGCCACCTTGATCAGGACATCTGCTCTTTTTCTATATTTTATTTATTTATTTATGAGAGAGGGGGAGAGAATGGGCACGCCAGGGCCTCCAGTCACTGAAAACAAACTCCAGATGCATGCACCACCTTGTGCATCTGGCTTATGTGGGTCCTGGAGAGTCTAACTGGGATCCTTTGGCTTTGCAGCCAAATACCTTAACCACTAAGCCATCTCTTTAGCCGCCCCCCCCCAGGACATCTACTGTTTTGTTTTTGAGAGAGAGAGGCAGAGAGAGAGGAAGAGAGAGAGAGAGAGGGAATGGGCGCACTAGTGGCCTCTCAGCTGTTGTGGACAAATTCCAGATGCGTGCACCCCCTTGTGGGCAAGCATGGCATTGCACACTTGTGTCACTTGCGTCTGGCTAAACATGAGACCTGGAGAATCAAATGGGCATTCTTAGGCTTGGCAGGCAGGCGTCTTAGCCACTAAGCCATCTCTCCAGCCTGACATCTACTCTTGATTCAGCATCATCTACATGATTTAAGAATCTGCCCTACTTTCCTTTTTCCTTTTCAAAACTCTCCGTTAGTGACTCTGAAAGCATTGAGGGCATCACCATAGTGGATGAGAATAAAAAGGCATCCGAGTCCACTGAAAGGTTGGTTGTATTTGATGGGGTCTTGTTGAATGGGTAATAAGACCAGGCACTGAATCGTGTCAACTCACTTGGCCTTGCTCAGTACTTAATCAAGTACACCAGTGATCCAGGGTATAGGCTTGGAGATGAACCAGCTAAGATAGGTAAATATTCCAGTTCCTTCTGCTCTTCCACATGGATGCTTACAACCCAGTCATCTAGCTAGAAGCTTCCATCTATCCATTCATGAAAACCACGTTTGAGTGGAGGAAAAGTCATTTAGAAAAATACAGAATGTCAGAACGGTGCAGCCTACTGCCCCTGGGAGATATGTTGCTAGCAACTAAAGTAAGCTCTGAGCCACCCTCTACATGTCCAGCAAGAAGATTCAGGTAACTTGTGTTCTCTAAGGCCCACTGTCCTTTCTGTCCACTTTCTGCACTGACAAGGATGCGAGACTGGGTGTCTCTAACAGGTGCCAGTGGCCCCTCAAGTTCTCTCTCTGGGCTCGGCATCTCCATCCAGTTCTGCAGCTTGCCTTGAATGCTGGCCATTTCTCTCTGCACGGGCCTAGGCCTGGTACATAGAGTTCCAGAGAAGAGTCTTCCCCTCATCTGCTCAGTGCTCTTGTGGGCGATTCCCATCAGGCTTCATTCCTCAATTGTGATAACCACTTGCTTGTCCATAAAACTCCAATCACTGCTAATCAAATTCAGCCTTCATAGAGAAGATCACCACTGAGTCAAAGTATGTAATGCAATAAAAGGATAGAACGGGTTTTCATTTTTCAAAATTGGCTGTTAAGTCAAAGAAAGGCTTTTTAAGGCCTTGAAAGGAATCGTTAAGGTACGTGACGCTCAGCTTGGTCACGGGTCCCGTCTTCTTTGAATCGCAATTGATGAAGCCTTCTGTGGTTTGGCTTCTGTCCTTATTTCAGAAACCCCGGACCTTTGAATTGAGGCGAGGCATCTGTCTAGAGGACAGTGTAATACCTTTCTTCTGGGTGAGCTATCAGGATCAGACGTTAATGAACAGGGCCTGATGCCATTGAAAGGGATTCGTGAAAAGGGAGCTGGTTGATGGCTGGGAGCACTCACTAAACCTTTGCTTCTTTAAAATGCCTCGCGGATAGCATGCTGTAGTCATTAAGGCTCACAAATCATCCCCAGGAATGACTAGGGAAGGCTCTAGAATGTGACAAGGGACTCTGGCTGTGAGGTTTCACTCTTCCTTGCAGCCCCCTGGGGCTCAGTAAGTCAATCCTCTCTGGGGCAAAGAAACTTCCAGGTTGGGGCAGGGAGACGGTTCAGTGGATAAAGGGCTTGCTATGCAAGCATGTGGACCTGAATTTGGATCCCCAGCACCCACAAAAAATTCTGCGTATGGTGACCTGTGCCAGTGATTCCAGCACTGGGGAGCCAGAGACAAGAGGATCCTTGGGGATGCGGGAATGTGGGTTGTGAGCTCTCAATTCACTGAGAGACCTTGTCTCAAAAAATAGGTGGAAAGGCTGCAGAGATGGCTCAGTGGATAAATGTGCTTGCTTGCAAAGCCCAGAAGCCCATGTTTGATTCTCCAGTGACCATGTAAAGCCAGATGCACAGGGTGGCATGTGCATCTGGAGTTCTGTTGTAGTGGCAAGAGTCCCTGGCATGCCCATTCTCCTCTCCTTCTCTCTCTGTCTCTGATTACACATGAGAGTAGTAAATAACATAAGATGGTTGAGGACACTCAATATTGACCTCTGTCCCCCACATGCACATACATGAGCACACATATATTCACGCACATACACCGTATGCATATTTACATGAAAGCAGCAACTCCTAGGTGGTTGAATGAGGCCAAGTTGAAACAAATAGGAACTTCACAAACTTGAATTGGCTTGAAAGGCTTTTTACTGAAATTTGCATGCCAAGAGAAAGCAGAGCAATGGCCCTTTGTCACCTGTCTGTACACAGCATGGAGGAATGAGCTGGGCAAAAATGGATGGAGAAAGAGCCAGAATTTTCTTGCTAGTATTTTTTTTTGTTGTTGTTGTTGGAGACAAAATCTTGGTAACTTAGGCTCACCCTGAACTTTTGATCCTTCTTCCTCCTGCCTCCCAGGTGCTGGGGGTTTCAAGTGTACAGGAGCTGAGTGACCCGGTCACATGTTAATGAACAAGGCCTGAGGCCCACGAGCACTCAGGGAACATTTCTTCCGTTGTTTCTGTGTGTTTAGTACTTTTTCCTCCTGGTGCTTGTTCCACAAGAACCAGAGTGCACTTTCTAAAATCCCAGTCGGCCTGGTCACACCTTTGCACAAAAGACTGCTGGAGGGTTTTCGTTTTCCAACCAGTCATGTCAAAATCCTTATAAGTGGGGAGCTGGGGAGATGTTTCAGCGGGCAAAACATTTGCCACGCGAGCTTGAGGACCTGAGTTCCAATCTCCATCGCTCACCTAAGTGCTGGATGGGCCTAGTGGCCTGCTTGTCATCTTAGTGCTACAGAGGCAGAGACAAAGAAGTCCTGGGGCTGGCTGGCTGGCTGGTCTAGCCAAGTCGGTGAGCTTTAGGTTCAACAAGGGACCCTGTCTCAAAAAAATGAGGTGGAGAGTGACTGGGGAAGACCCTTGGCGTGGACCTCTGGCCTCCACACGCGCACATGCATGCACCTTCACACACACGCGTGGAACCATAACTACATACAAACATGCATATGTACGTATATGCATATACATTATACATATACACATGGGGGGGAACAGATTTTTTTCTTTTAATATTTTTATTTATAAGCAGAGAGAGAAAGAGAGAGAGAGAGAGAGAGAGAGAGAGAGAGAGTGTACCAGGGCTTCTAGGTGAACGAACTCCAGATGCATGCACTTTTTTTGTGCATCTGGCTTTATGTGGGTACTTGGGAATTGAACCCATTGAACCGGGTTCATTAGGCTTTGCAGGCAAGTGCCTTAACCGCTGAGCCATCCCTCTAGCCCTGAAAAAAGATTTTTATAATGGCCTACAGATCCCTTCCTGGCTTTGATGCTGGTTTCTCATCTACTTGCTTCCATGTGTTCCGTTCTGTTCTTTTGTTTGTTCGTTTTTTACCACCAAGAGCATATTATCATCACATTAGCCGTTGAAGAGGTGTTTCAGACTCTACACTGCTTCTCTGCTCAGTGACCGTTTCCTCCACTGGAGTAAAAGCCAATCTAGTATTTATTATCAGTAGTACCAGGTTTTGGAGACAGTGTCTCTAAAGCTCAGGCTGGCCTTGAACTTGCTCCATAGCCACGGATAACCTTGAATTTCTGATCCTCCTGCCTCTCCCTCCCAGGTCCTAGGATTGACACTACACCCAGTTTACGTGGTGCTGGGGAGTCAAACCCAGGACCTCGTGCATGCCAGGCAAGCGCTCTATCAATGGACCCCAGCAGATCTTTACAAGTACTGATGGGTCCTGGTCTCCTGCCTCCTCAGGAATACCTCATGCTGTTTTCACCACTAACTATGGTGCACTCACTTGTTCACATGCATTTTTGAGTTGCTTCCCATACAAAAGTGTAACTGTCGGCCTGGAGAGACGGCTTACAGTTAAGGCGCCAGGCTGTGAAGCCTAAGAACGCTTGTATAGCCAGACACAAAAGTGACGCAAACGCGCAATGTCGCACATGCGCACAAGGGGGCGCATGTGTCTGGAATTCTTTCACAGCGTCTGAAAGGCCCTGGCTTGCCCTTTCTCTCTCTGCCTCTTACTCTCCCTCTCTGGGTCTCTCTCTCTCAAATTAGAAAAAAAGTGTAACTCTCACGACCTAGGTGATGTTCCTTCTCATTTACTGTTGTCTCTCGAGTCTCTAGCAGAATAAATACCCAACACCCATTAGTTACTCAACATTCACACGCAGGGCATGCAATCAGAATGATGAGAAAAGTAGGGAGTTCTTTGTTGGGAAGCAGAAAAGGACGTGGGAATGGTGGCGGTTTGAGTCTCTTCCTAGGTCCATGTGTTTTGAATTCTTGGAGATTTGGGTAAAGTTGTTGGACCTTTGGGAGGTGGAGCCTTGTTTGGAGGAGGTGTGTTGCTGGTGGTGGGTTTTGGAGTGTGATAGCCCAGCTCCCTCTTGCCAGAGCTAGCTCACTTGGATTACTTCCTTCCTGCTGCTCCGGAGATTTGAGCCAGGCTTCTTGCTCAGACCTGGCATGCTTTCCTGCCACGATGAAGCTTCTCTGTGAACCTGTAAGCTGTGATAAACCTTTTCCTCCCATATGCTGCTTTTGGATGGGTGCTCTGTCCCTGCAATGCGAAGGTTTCTTTTATAGTAATATTGGCTATTCATTGTGTTTGTATTAGTTACTCTCCTCATTGCTGTGACCAAACATCTAATAAGAAACAACAGCTTAAGGGAAGACTGGTTTATTTTGGCTCACCGTTTTTTCAAAACTATTTTATTTTGTTATTTATTTATTTGAAAGAGAGAGAGAGATGAAGAGAGAGAGAGAGAGAGATATGAAGAGAGAAGGAGAGAGAGAGAGAGAAATTGGCATGCTAGGGCTTCCAACAACTGCAAACAAACTCCAGAGGCGTGTGCTACCTTGTGCATCTGGCTTACATGGTTCCTGAGAACCCATGTAAAGCTGAACACTATAGTGGACATCCAGCATAACTGTGGAGAGAGAGAGAGAGAGAGAGAGAGAGAGAGAGAGAGAAGTAGAGAAGGAGAGACAGAGAGACAGAGAGAAGGAGAGATTGGATGTATTAGGGCACCCAACCATTGAAACAAACTCCAGATCCGTGTGCCACCTTACACAAGGTGTACACATCTGGCTTACCTGGATCTTGGGCAATCGAACCTGGGTCCTTTGGCTTTGCAGGCAAGTGCCTTAACTGCGAATCCATCTCTGCAGCCCTTGCCTCACAGTTTGAGGGGTATATTCCATCATGGTAGGGAAGGTATGGCAGCAGGAGCAGGGAGTCAGCTGGTCACATTGCAGCCAGAGTTAATAAGCAGAGAAGGAAGTGGGCATGGGGGCACACACCTTTAATCTCAGCACGCAGGAGGCTGAGGTAGGAGAATCGCTGTGAGTTTGAGGCCAGCCTGAGAATACAGAGTGAATTTCATGTCAGCCTGGGCTAGAGTGAGATCCTACCTGAAAAAAAAAAAAAAAACAAAAAAAACAAAATAGAGAAGGCAAACAGGAAGTGGAACCAGGCTGTACAACCTCAAGGCCCATCCCCAGTGACTCACTTCCTCCTGCACGGCTCCACTCTTAAAGGTTCCACGACCTTCCCAAACAGTGCCACTAACCGGGGACCAAGCGATCAAGCGCGTGCGTGTATGGAGGACATTTTACATTCAAACCACAACAGTATCACCACTTTTTCAGTTCATTCTATTTCAAATGTGAAATCACATGTTTTGAAATATTGATAATTTTGTCTTCTCGCCAATAGTTGCCTATCTTATTTATATATTGTATTTATTCTGATTGGAAATTGACAGAGCATGAAGTGAATACTGGTGGTAGAATACTCCTGAAGGTCTGTGGCCCATGTGATGGTGACCCCAATTTTAAAGGGGGTGTACCTCAAGTGTAGGAGTTCTCAGTCTTATACTATGGAGATTTTTTGTTTGTTTGTTTGTTTGTTTTGGTTTTTTGAGGTAGGGTCTCACTGTAGCTCAGGCTGACCTGGAATTCATTATGTAGTCTCAGGGTGGCCTCAAACTCTTGGCAATCCCTATGGAGATCTTTAGGTTGGGAGCTTCTTGGTTTTGGGACTGTATGGTACCTGGTGGGTGCAGTACTTCTGACCTCCACCTGGAACATATAATCATCCTCCACCATTTGTGACAACCAAAACTTACCTCTGGACATTGCCAAGGGTCCACTGGGAACAAGACTGTTAAGGCTGAGAAGTCCTGTCCCTATGTCTCAAGACTATTTTTATGGTTGAGGCCAGATGCTCTTGTGTTAGAAGAGAGAAGCTGAAGGCATTTTCTCCATTTCATCCAATTGTTTATTCTGCAGCAATTTATCCTGAGGAAACAATCAAAACTGTGGACAAAGATTTATGTGCAGAGATATCTGTTGTTTTATTATTTATGATTACAAAAGAATTGAAAACAACTTACTGTCCTCTAATAGGGATGTCTAAAGAAAATTATGTTATAGGATGGAGTATCTTTTCTCCATCAAAAATAATAAGTCATATATCCATTAAGTCGTATATCCATTATTAATATGTATATATATATGTATATATGTGTGTGTTCTTGTCTTAGGATCAATAGAAATGTTATAATCTTAACTGCCATTGCATGCACACGCACATACAGACACACATACAAGTGCACACACAGTATGAGCCTAAGTTGATAAAAGATAAACAAACAAACATACTCTTATTCAGATGTGGAGTGTCCTGCATAGGCTCATACGTTTGAACACTTGGTTGCCAAATGTGAGGCTGTTTTAGGAGATCATGCAACCTTTAGTAGATAGAGACTGTGGTGGTGTGAATGTACATGTATGTCCCCCATAACCTCAGGAATTAAATTTTTTTTTTTTTTTTAACTTATTTGAAGAGAGGGGAGGGAGAGAGAAAGAGGCAGATAGAGGGAGAGAGAATGGGCACACCAGGGCCATTGCAAACAAACTCCAGACGTATGTGCTACCTTGTGCATCTGGCTTACGTGGGTCCTGAGGAATTGAACCTGGGTCCTTAGGCTTCATATGCAAGTGTCTTCACCACTAAGCCATCTCTTCAGCCCCAGGATTTTTAAAAAAAATTTTATTTATTTATTTGAGAGAGAAAGAGGCAGATTGAGAGAGAGAGGGAGAGAGAGGGAGAATGGGCATACCAGGGCCTCCAGCCACTGTAAATGAATTCCAGATGCATGTGCCCTCTTGTGCATCTGGTTTACGTGGGTCCTGGAGAATTGAACTGGGATCCTTTGGCTTTGCAGGCAAATGCCTTAACTGCTAAGTCATCACTCCAGCCCCTCCCAGGAACTTTTGATTAAGGTTTAGCTTGCAGCTTAAGTCTTCAGCAGCCTGCTAGAGGAGGTGTCACGAGGTCAATCTTTTAGTCCAGCCCTTGGTAAGGCATGTTGAGAGCCAAGTTTGAGTGCTGGCTATTCGCATTTGCTAGCTGTTGGTGATGTCTCTCTGCTGTAGATCTATGGAAGTGAGCCAGCTTCTTCCAATGTGATGGAGTTTCACCTGAAATCTGTAAGCCTGAAATAAACCCTCCCCTCCTATAAGCTGCTTCTGGTCAGATGTTTAATCCTAGCAATGGAAAAGTACCTGCAACCGAGCCTCTCTGGGGGAAGCGGGTCACTGGGGAGGGCTTTGTGTGTTATTCTACCTAACCTTCTGCTGCTTGGTCTGTAGAGATGTGGGCAAGCCACATCGCACTCCCTCCACCACAGATGGTGCCACGCTCTGCCCTGCCTTTCCTGCCTTGATGGACTGTTCTATTTCTTAAACAATGAGCCCAAATCAGCTTCTCCTTCCTTGAGTTTCTTCTTGTCTGGTATTTGGTTTCAGTAGCAAAAAAAAAAAGGCAGCTAAATACAGAAAGCGATGATGGATTTGTTAGGGTTATGTTTTTGTTCTTATTGGCTTGCTGGGTGAGGAGTTAGGCCAGTGAAAGGGATCAAAACTCAGGTGTCGCCCTGCGGCTAAACTGGTGACAACTTGTGGCCTTTTCTCAGGCTGAGTCTATTCCAGCACCTTCCTTAACTGTTGCAGCACACTTCCTTCACTGGGGAGAAACAATGCAAACTACTGGCCTCTGTTTTTTTAATATTTAATTTAATTATTTATTTATTTGAGAGAGAAAGAGGGAGAGAGAGGGAGAAGGGGGTGGGGGGAGAATGGGTATGCCAGGGCCATCAGCCACTGCCAATGAACTTCAGACACAAGTTCCACCTTAAAAAAATTTATTTATTTATTTATTTCCAAGCAGAGAGAAGAGAGACAGAAAGAATAGGTTCACCCGGGCCTCCAGCTGCTGAAAATGAACTCCAGATGCAAGCACTAATTTGTGCATCTGGCTTAACGTGGGTCCTGGGGAATCGAACCTGGGTCGTTGGGCTTTGCAAGCAAGCGCCTTAACTGCTGAGTCATCTTTCCAGCCCAGACCTCTGTTTTCCTCTCGGCACCTCCCTCAAAGTCAATTTGTTGGAACTGAGACATCTATTAGGAATGACAAGATAGAGGATGTAGTTCAATGGTGAGGTGCTTGCCTAGGATGCTCTAAGGCCTTGGGTTCAATCCCCAGCACTGCATAAAACAGATGGGTTGCTATACGCCTGTGATCTCAGAACTTGGGAGGTAGAGTCAGGAAGATCAGAAGTTCAAACTTATCTTTTCGGCTACATAGTGAGTTTGAGGCCAGCCTGGGCTACAGGAGACATTAAAAACAACAACAACCAGGTGACTAGGTGCTGGGGAGATAGCTCAGTGGTTAAAAGAACTTGTTTACAAAGCCTGTCAGCCTAGTTTCTGTTCCCCAGCACTCATGTAAAAGCCAGACACAAAGAGTGGTGCAGATATCTGGTGTTCGTTTGCAGTAACACAAGGCTCTGGAGTACCTACACACACACACACACACACACACACACACACACGAACAAATAAGTAAAAAAATTTTTTTCAAATTGACAAGATAAAATCATTGTGTGTGAGGACATTACACCTAGTTGTTTTTTTTTTCAACAGCTATTATAATAGGATGGAACAAAAATTTAATTACAAATACTTGATAATACGCAGCTTTTCCTCAGGGAGTTGTCACTGTAATGCTGATATTCAGCAAGCAAATGCGATGCCATGTTCTTCACATTTTGATACAAAAAATGTACTTCAGGGCAAAAAGGGGTTAACAATGCAATTGTTTTTTTTTAAAGGATAACTCCTTTTAAGACATGGTCTTATGTAGGCAGGCTAGCTTTAAACTCACTATGTAGTGAAGCATGACCTTGAACTGATCCTCCTGCCTCCACCTCAGGCATTCTGGGATTGGAGGCATTAGCCACCACATCTGGTTGTATGCAGTGCTGGGGATCAAACTCAAGGCTTCATGAATGCTGGACAAGCACTTGACCAACTGAGCTACCACCCTAGCCCCATTCCAGTATAACTATGTTTTTTAATTTAAATTTTAATTAATTTATTTTTGAGGTAGGGTCTTGCTCTAGCCCAGGCTGACCTGGAATTCACTCTGTAGTCTCAGGGTGGCCTGAACTCAAGGCAATCCTTCTACATCTGCCTCCCCAGTGCTGGGATTAAAGGTGTGCACCACCACGTCCAGCTATTTTTTTAACAGCTTTTGCCCATAATGTGTGTCTGACTGCTTCTCATGTGAAATATACTAGAATACTATTATTTCTTTTCCTTCTCAGAATATCCCTTATTCAGTTGTGCTACAAAGCCACGCTCATTTGCAGTTTGGCATATGTGGTGGTTTGAAGTGTCCCCATAGCCTCAAATGTTTTTGATTAAGAGGAGACTTTGGGAGGTGGAGCCCCGCTGGAGGAAGTATCGTGGCCAGGGTGGACCTTGGGTCTGCTGTGTGTTCAGAGCTCGTGCTTTCTGGTGCCAGCTGTCTCTCACTTGTGAATGCACGATGAAGTGAGCCAGCTTCTCCCACCGTGATGACGCTGCCCCTGGAAACCATACGCCAGACATAAGCCCTTTCCTCTTATAAGCTACTTCTGGTTGGGTGTTTGTCCCGGCAATGAGAAAGTAAAAGCAAAGTCATGAATGAGGTTAGGACAGCAGAAAGGGCCCTCTCAGTGCACAACTAAGGTACTGCTAAGATCATAGAGTCAACACGGAGTCTGTGCTACGAAGTGACCACTCCTAAATTTTTTTATTTGTTTATTTGCAAGAAGAGAGAGAGAAAGAATGGGCCTACCAGGTTCTCCTGCCACTGCAAATGAACTCCAGATGTATATGCCACTTCGTGCATCTGGCTTTACATGGGTACTGGGGGATTGAACTCAGGCTGTCAGGGTTTGCAAGCAAGTGCCTTTAACCACTGAGCCATCTCTCCAGCCCACTGCTTTTGGTCTTGTGCAGTGGTTTCCACAGCACATTTTTGTATTCCAGGATTGTGGGGCCAACTTGCTATAAAACACAGAGAGTGGGGGGCTGAGGAGAAGCCCACTTGGTAAAGTGCTTGCCTCGTGAGCACGGGGACCTGAGTTGGGTCTCCAGAATCCATATAAACAACAACAATGAAAAGCTGGACATGGTGGCATTGTGTATAATCCTAGCACTGCGAGATGGAGATGGGTGGATCCCTGGGGCTTCCTGGCCATTCAGTCTAGCCGAATTGATGAACTCCAGTCCAATGAGAGACCCTGTCTCATAAAAGGCAGATGATGCCTGAGGATCAACACCTGAAATTGTCCTCTGGCCTCCATATGCACATGTGTACATGTGTGCACATGTACCCGCATACCCATGAGCCTGTGTACATACCTAAAACATGGATTGCTGGGTTCAACCTTTGAATGTCTGACTCAGTAAATGTGAATTGGTGGTCAAGATTTCACCTTTGTCATTTCCCAGGTGATTCTGATATTGGGGCAGCATTGTGAGACTATTGGTTCTCAAATCAAGCAATCGATTGGGAATGGAGAGCTGCTTTCCCACACTCAGTGCCTTCTCCTGTAGTCCGCCCACATGGACTGGAAGCTTTCTGTGAGTGCTCGGGTCACAGTGCTAGATGAATGACAATGCAAGCTGAAGATGGAGAAAAAGAGGTGACCTGGGTGAGGATGGTGATGGAGGAGAAAGGAGGTACCTGGGTGAGGATGGTGACGGAAGAGAGAGGAGGGACCTGGGTGAGGATGGTGATGGAGGAGAGAGGAAGGAGAGAGGAGGGACCTGGGTGGGGATGGTGACAGAGGAGAGTGGAGGGACCTGGGTGAGGATGGTGATGGAGGAGAGAGGAGGGACCTGGGTGAGGATGGTGACGGAGGAGAGAGGAAGGAGAGAGGAGGGACGTGGGTGGGGATGGTGACAGAGGAGAGAGGAGGGATCTGGGTGGGGATGGTGATGGAGGAGAGAGGAAAGAGAGAGGAGGGACCTGGGTGGGGATTGTGACAGAGGAGAGTGGAGGGACCTGGGTGAGGATGGTGACGGAGGAGAGAGGAAGGAGAGAGGAGGGACCTGGGTGGGGATGGTGACAGAGGAGAGAGGAGGGATCTGGGTGGGGATGGTGATGGAGGAGAGAGTTCAAGACCCTGGAATCTGGGTGAGTGAGGAGACACTGCATCCATAGTACAGGCTTGTTTGTCAGCTCTAAGAAGGGTGAGCTCATGGGCTACCAAAAATGCAGAAAACTGGATGCTAAGCTCATTTCTTCCATGCCTGTGGGTAATACAAACTGAATACCAGCCACTTGGAATTTTCTATTCCAGTCTGACTCAACATGCACCAAACAGGTGCTTCAAAATTCAAGAGGAAAAAACCTGAATATTTTTCTGGATATTGTGTCATTGTTCTCAGTAAGGGAATGAATTAGTTCCCTTCACATGTCACTTAAGGCTGGAGTTTCTGGCGATGCTTGTCTCCTAAAAGGGTGGGAACACAGTAACCAAGTCCATATTGAGCATAGAGGTAGCATTACAAAACTTTCCACATCGAGGCATTAGCTCTGTTGCTTAAAACCCTCCAGTGCAGTAGCTATCAGCCCCAGTTGTCTGAAGAATGGCCTCCTGGGACTATGGAGGAAGCTACTGTGCTGTTTGGTTAAATGTATGTGCTTAAACCATCAAACTGCCCTCTAAATATTGATGTTTACGCACCTAGATTAGCACCTTTGATCGGAGACGCTGCTTTTTGCAGACAGTGGTGACCACTAGGGAAACTCAGAACTCATCCCAGTGCTGAGAATAAGAGACTGCAGAATGCTCAGCATTGAGACACCTTTACCCCATCCTCCAAGGCTCGGGGGTCATAACCAAAGAGGTGGCTGAAGGTATGTAAAGACAGAGATGAGGAGTGCTTTGTAACACTTTTTTGAGAGAATCAGAGAGAGAGAGAGAGAGAATGGGTGCTCTAGCAGCCTCTCAGCTGCTGCCAACAAACTCCAAATGCCTGTGCCCCCTTGTGGGCAAGTGCAGCATTGCGCCCTTGAATCACTGCGTCTGGCTAAACGTGGGACCTGGAGAGTCGAAAGGGTGTTCTTAGGTTTAGGAGGCAGGCACCTTAACTGCTAAGCCATCTCTCCAGCCCTTCTTTGTAACACTCTTCAGGACATGAAGAGGCCCTTGCATTTATGACCTCAAAGTGACTATTGTTACCTGCATAGGATATGTACAATATTAGGCCCATCAACATGTCATCATGGATGCTGAAAGGTGGCAAAAAAGACATCAAAGTGCTGAAGAGATAGATGGCTCAGAGGTCAAGGTGCTTGCCTGCAAAGCCCAACAACCTGGGTTGGATTCCCCAGCACCCACATAAAGCCAGATGCACAAAGTGGTGGATGCATCTGGAGTTTGTTTGCAGAGGCTTGAGGCCCTGGCGCACCCATCCTCTCTGTCTGTCTCTCTTCTCTCTGTCTCTCTCTCTCTCTGCTTGCAAATAAATAAATAAAAATATTTTTTAAAGGCATCAAGGAATAGCAGGCACAAGTTGAAAAGAAGAAGGAGTTCCATGAGAGGGGGACAAAAGCAGGGAATGGAGTTGTAACTTCAGAGATTCTCAGTACTTCCTCATGCTTGGTAATTTGCTAGAATGGTTCGCAGAACTCAGGAAAATGCTAGACTTACCATTCAAATTTTATTATAAAGAAAATGAATAAGAAGCATCCAAAAATAGAGACCCATGGGACACCATCTGGAAGGGTCCTAAAGTGGAGCTTGTATGTCGTCTCCCCATTGAATCAGAATGTGACAGCCCTCGATATGTTGATTTATTGTCACCAACCATGAGGACTTCCTGAGCTTTGGTGTACAGCGTTCTGGATGGAGTTCATTACAGAAGCATGGTTAAGTGACTCACTGGCTGTGAGGTTGAACTGAATCTCAGCTTCCCTCCCTCCCTGGGGGTTGGGCTTGTGAGTGGCTTGTGATGCCAAGTCTCCACTCACATCATGTCCTATCCCGTAGCATCAGCTCCAATCCTGACACACAGTGCCTCGCTGCATTGACTCATCTGTGTTTCCAGAAGCACACCATGGATAACACGTATACCTTGATCACCTGAGAGACTGTAAGGCTTAGCAAAGCCCCCACCTCTAAATCCAGGCATGAGACTGGAAACCTCTACAACAGCCCTGTATTCATTACATTCTCATTGCTGTGCCAAAAAAACATCTTGGCAAAATGCAGCTTAAAGGAGAAAAGATTGTTTTGGCTTACTATTGCCATCCCAGCAGGGAAGGCAGGAAGAGCTGGAGGTGAATGGTCACATTGCTTCTGCAATCAAGAAGCAGTGAGGCAGATGTTCATCCTCAGCTCTTTCTCCTTCTTATTCCGTCCAGGACCGTGGTGTTACCCACAGTCAGGGTAAGTCTCTCCACCTCAAGTCATGTCATTTAGAAACACTGTGTCAGTTACTTTCTCCTTGCTGGGACAAAATACCTGACCAGAAGCAGCTTAATGAAGGAAGGGGTTCATTTCTAGCTTAGTTTCAAGGGAAATTCCATCGTATCGGGGAAAAGCCTGGCAGGAGCAGGAGCAGGAACCAGGATCACATCAGCATGGAAGAAGCACAGAAAGATGAACACTCCGCTAGCTCACCATCCTCTTAGTACACAGTCGGGTGCCACCCACAGGAAAGGTGGGTCTTCCTATCTCAGCTAATCCCTTGGAGACATCACCAGAGATTTGTTTCCATGGTAACTTAAATTTTATCAAGTTGACAACCAGAGATTAACCATCACAGACACCCTCACATATATGCTGAGAGATTTACCTCCTAGGTGATTCTAGATCCTGCCAAGCTGACAATATTAATCCTCACGAGCCTTCCATGAAATTGGACAATCATGGACTGGGAAGATAGCTCAGCAGCTAAAGTGCTTGCTTGCAAAGCCTGTTTGCATGAGTTTGATTCTCCATTACCCATGTAAAGCCAGATTCACAAAGTGGTGCATGCATCTGGTGTTTCTATGCAGGGGTTTTGCCCATTCTCTCTCCCCTTGCACATAAATAAAAATATTTTTTTTAAAAGTAAGGGCTGGAGAGATTGCTTAGTGGTTAAGGTTCTTGTCTGCAAAGGCAAAGGATCCAGGTTTGATTTCACAGTGCTCACGTAAAGCCAGATGCACAAGGTAGCACATGCGTCTGGAGTTTGTTTGCAGTGGTTACAGTCCCTGGCATGCCCATTATCTCTCTCATTCTCTTCCTCTCTCTCTCTCTCTGCCTCTCTTTCTCTCAAATAAATACATAAAATATTAAAAAGAATAAAATTAAAATAAAAACTTGGACAATCATGAATATAAAATGAATCAGCATATGGGGGGCAGGGTAAACTCCTGAGATTCTCTGGAGCACTGACATTCTGTTGTGATAGTGGTGATGGTGACAACGATAACAGTGAACAACAACAGCAGTGAACCCCTTTACTCTAATGCTTTAATAGCCATCAGGACTTGTTAAGACAAAATATCTGACCACAAGCGACTCATGAGAGGAAAGATTTTATTTCAGCTTATGGTTTCAGGGAAAAGTTTCATCATGGTGGAGAAAGCATGAATAGAGCAAACATCCAGGTGGGCTTCACATCTCCACAATAGCAGGAAGAAAGTAGGAATTGGGACAGATTACCCCAAAGCCTACTGCCAGCAACACATCTCCTCCAGCAAGGCTCCACCTCCCAAACTGTCACCCTGAGGACCAAGTATTCACAAGACATAACACATGAGCCTATGGGGGACCACCACAGGGACTATTAAAAATGTGGTAGAAAAGGGGGACCCTGCAGACTACAAAATCAACCAGCCATTCAAAAAATACACACTTGTAGCCGGGCGTGGGGTGCACGCCTTTAATCCCAGCACTCAGGAGGCAGAGGTAGGAGGATCACCGAGAGTTCGAGGCCACCCTGAGACTACATAACGTAGTTAATTCCAGGTCAGCCTGGGCCAGAGTGAGACCCTACCTCGAAAAACAAAAAAAAAAAAAAAAAAAAAAAAAAAAAAAGTACACACTTGTGTAATACTGGCACACAGCCTCTACAGGTAACCGACTTCTCTGATTGTACACATGCCCCACTTAGTGGGAGAGAACTCATATCTGGCACTGGAAACCAAGTCAGAATCCCATGGTCAGGAAACCCAGACTTCAGAGAGAAGTAACCACTGCTCTCTGAAGAAGAGTGGGCTTGCATACTAAAATTCTCTCAAATAACTTTGCATACCCCTTTAACCTAAACTGTTCTAACTCTTGGTTGGAGAATATGTTTTATTTTACAGATGGCAGAGAAAATGGAGGAGATCCTAGATCCATTGATAAGACAAGAAGCTAGGTAACAGCCCACCATGAAGCTTGCCACCTGTACCACATCTGACAGGGCCCAGGAGAAATTGCAGAGAAAGTGATGACATGAATACTACTCTTACTGCTCGCCTGACAACCAGCCCCAGGGCAATGGATGACAGACACAGTGATTAATCAAAACGTATCAGAAATAGCAGAAATCCAGAGGATACAAAAAACTCAACACTAAGTCAGACTGCCAACAGGCTGGCCATGGCTCAGGAAACATTGTGGAAGAGTGGGTGGAAAGAATGTAAAAGTCACAGAGTAGGTAGGAATACTCCCCACCATCCCATACGGACTGACTGAGGCCTTCATGATCCCCCAGTGATTCCCATAACTCCACTGAGGAGGGCCCCAAGGTAATGGGAGTCAGGACGAGGGGATGAAAGAGTATAACCTGTTACCACGTATTTGTGCATTTATTTATTTATTTATTTATTTATTTATTTATTTATTTATTTATATACACACAATAATTTTTTTTAATGTAGTGATTGTTAAATCCTTCCAGGAACTTTGTAGGACCGTGTTTCCCCATCCTCTATGAAAACAGGCATAGATATGTACTTGCTTTAACCAATGAAATATTAGTGAGTGAAACAAATCTCAGTCATTTCTAGTTGAAACCTCTGAAAACTATATGATACTTGCTACATTCTCTTCACAATATACGTGTATTAAAAAGCTAATGATCCAGCTTGGATGTGGGGCATGAATAAAAAATAAACTTTTGCTGAGTTAAACCACCAAGATCTGGGTATTGTTTATTAGTGAAGTGTAACTGAGCACATTTTGATGAGCATAAACATTGTGCATGTATTATTAAACCATTATTATCATTTAATAGTGTACATAATCTATGAAGTCATCAGTATTCATGGCTTCATTATTATGGATGAGGAAGCTGAAGTGGGAGGGAATTGTGGAAGTTGTCCAAATTCACACCCATGGTAAGTGGCAGGGCTAAACCGAGAATCCAAACTTAAGGTGTTGTCTTCAAATAAAAGTTCTGAATGGCACCCATCAACAAGAATGAGGCTACGGGGGCTGGAGAGATGGCTTAGTGGTTAAGGTGCCTGCCTGCAAAGCCTAAGAATGCCTGTTCAAATCTCCAGGTCCCACATTTAGCCAGACACAAGCACACAATGTCGCACATGCACACAAGGGGGCGCATGTGTCTGGAGTTTGTTCACAGTGGCTGAGAGGTGATTCTCTCTCTGCCTCTTCCTCTCTCTGTCTCTGTCTCTCTGTCTTTTCACCCTCCCCCCAGCCAAAAAAAAGAATGAGGCCATGGGAGAGAGGGTCCTAGGGTTTGGTACTGATGGTGGGTAGTTCCTTGAGGTATGACACTGTATGGTATAATTTTTTTGTGTGTGTGTGTGTGTGTGTGTGTGTGTGTGTGTGTGTGTGTGATGTATACATGTATGTATGTGTGTATGTTGTATACATGTGTGGAAGTGCAGGCACATACATGCTATGACACACATGTGGCAGTCAGAGGGCAATCTTGAGTGTTGGTCCTCATCTCCCCCTTAAGGCAGGATATCTGGTTGTTTTATCAGTACGTTTGCCAGGCTAGCTGGCTAGCGAATTTCCAGAAAATTCTCCTGTCTCTGCTTCCTGTGTTGCCATAGGTGTGCTGGGATTACAGACATGTTCTACTCTGTCCAGCTTTATGTGGTCTGGGCAGCAAACTCAGGTTCTCACACTTGCAAATCAAGTGATCTATCCACTGAGCCATTTCCCCAACCTCTGTGAGTTGTTTTTCCTTCTTGTTGGTACTCAGCTGTTGTGCTTTCTCTTTCTTTCTCTCTCTCTCTCTTTTCTTTCCTTCCTTTCTTTCTTTCTTTCTTTCTTTCTTTCTTTCTTTCTTTCTTTCTTTCTTTCTTTCTTTCTGTCTCTTTCTTTCTTTCTCTCTCTCTCTCTCTCTTTCTCTTTCTTTCTTTCTTTCTTTCTTTCTTTCTTTCTTTCTTTCTTTCTTTTTTTTTTAGAGAGAGAGAGAATTGGCATGCCAGGGCCCCAAGCCACTGCAATCGAACTCCAGACACACGTGCCATCTTGAGCACATGTGTGACCTTGCACACTTGCATCACCTTGTGTGCCTGACTTATGTGGGATCTGGAGAGTTGAACATGGGTCCTCAGGCTTCATAGGCAAGTGCCTTAGTTGCTAAGCCATCTCTCCAGCCCTGTTGTGCTTTTTCAAAACTTTTTTCTTAACAACTTTTTTTTTTTGTAGTCAATTCCATGTTGCTGGGAGAACATCCACCCAGACAGTTTATGAGAGGAAGGGATTGATTTCAGCTTACAGATCCAGGAGAAGTTCCATCAATGGCAGAACAAGCTGGCTCCCTTTCATAGATCCAAGCAGAGAGAAACTACCAAACACGCAGCAACACAGAATGTGAAGCGTCAGAACGCTCTACTTTTGGACTAGAATCAGATCTGCCCCCAAGCATTCCTTAGGGCTGGACTCCAAGATTCACCACAGTGACATGCCATGCTGTAGCAGGAATCTGCCTACGAGGGGCTGAAGTTGCCAACTCAATTTTAATAAAGCACCTGAGTCTATGGGGCCATACGTTCACAGTCATACCACCACAAAACTCATAAATATAGACAATATACCATGATCAGAATCCCCTCCCACCATCCTCCCCTTTCCCTTTCCCAATTCCACCCTTCATTGCATCCCTTTTTTTCCTAACAAGTCTCTCTTCTGCTTTTGATGGCATCAATTTTTCCCTCCTATTTTGCAGGTCTTATGTAGGGTAGCATCAGCCATGTGAGGTCATGAATCTCAAGGCCACTTTGTGTCAGGATGACGGCATTCTATAGCACTCCTCCCTCCTTTGGCTCTTACATTCTTTCTTCCACAATGGTCCCTGAGCCTTGCAAGGTGTGATGGAGATGCTGTGTTTGGGTTTTCCAAGTTGCTTTGTCCCTTCCTTCCTTCCTTCCTTCCTTCCTTCCTTCCTTCCTTCCTTCCTTCCTTCCTTCCTTCCTTCCTTCCTTCCTTCCTTGCTTTCCTTCTTTTTTTTTTTTGGTAGGGTTTCACTCTAGCCCAGGCTCACCTGGAATTCACTATGTAGTCTCAGGGTGGCCTCGAACTCATGGCGATCCTCCTACCTCTGCCTCCCGAGTGCTGGGATCACCATGCCTGGCTTGCTTGGTTATTGTGTTGCAGGCTTAGAGTAAGAGTCTGGAAGTGACTCGAGATGTGCTTTGGACACGTTGTATTTCATGCCAGTGTAATTGTGGAGATCTTTAATTGTTGGTTGTCTTTTCAGAACAAATGCAGAAGTAATAATCCAGGGGATTTCTTCATGATCCATGGAAAGTCTTAGCTGCTGTCTTGGCATTCGAGGAAATTAAGTGTCCAAGTGAATAAATAACAGCTGTACGAGACTGGGAAGTATTTGAGTGACAGTGAGGGAGGAGAAGCAAGTCTGGTGACAGAAGGTTAGCTCCTTGGGTCTTTTCTGGCCCTTGCAACCCTTTGAATACTTAATTGGATTTCCTTTCAACCATCTTTGTTGCCTCCCGCAGTTTGAATGGGAAGTCAATTCATCAAATATATTCATGGGTTATCACTCTTGCTTCAGTAGGGGGGCCTGGAGGAGGACCAAGGAGGAGGCTCTTGGGATGCCATTGTGGGAAGGAATGAGTAGCAGCTTTTTCCAGCAGCCTGCCTCTCTCCCAAGACTCGTGATGTGCAGATCTGTGTTTCCAGACCAACACCAAGCACATGCTGGCTGCCCCTGTTGCTCATTTTCTCAGTCTTTCCCCTTTCTGTAAGACTCTATAAGAACACGTTATATATCACATTATGACACATCAATAACTGTCTATTGATTGTGACTGACCAGGAATTGGGGACGTTTGGGGGTGGAGGAGTGGAAATACTTTCACCAAGGACTCTGGCCTCTTCTGAGAGACGTTTCTGTGGGAAGACATGGCCAGTTGCCAATGCCTGTAGGTTAGGCAGGATGAAGTGGAGGAGACTTATTTCATTCAGTGAAAACAGCATCTTAAAAAAACCCTTCGGGGCTGGAGAGATGGCTTAGCTGTTAAGATGCTTACTTGCAAAGCCAAAGGACTCAGGTTCGCTTGCCCAGGACCCATATAAACCAGATGTACAAGATGGCACATGTGTCTGGAGTTTGTTTCCAGGTTCTCTTTCTCTATCTGCTTCTTTCTCTATTTCTCAAATAAATAAATAAAATAAAATATTTTAAAAAAATACCCTTTATTAGGGCTGGAGAGGTGGGCTCAGTGGTTGAGGTACTTACCTGCAAAACCTAATGACTGAGTCTGATTCCTCAGTACCCATGGAAAGCCAGATGCACAAAGTGGCACAAGCAGCTGGGGTTCATTTGCAGCAGCTAGAGGCCCTGGCATGCCCGTTGTCCCTGTCTCTTCCTATGCCTCTGTCTCTCTGCTTGCAAATATATATATATTTAAAAGACCCTTCATTAGAAGGAGAAAGTCAGGAGCAGGGACGTGGGTGACTGTGAAAATAAATTGGTGTTGGGAAGCACTGATACCAGCATGTGCCATGAAATGTGGAGTGAGGGCCTTGAGGCATGAACACTGATGAGCTGGGTCTTAGCTTCAGAACACACTTTCATTACTCCACGGTCTTATCTCCTTGGTGGACATATTTCCTGGATTGCGTAGCTAAATTATTATTATTTTTGCTTGATTCCTAGTATTATTTAGCACCAAACGGGATAGAAAGTGTGTTGTATACACATATTCCTCATGAAGCCGGCAAGGGGAAGTGTTTGATGCACACGACAGCTTGGGTATGAAATGTCCACCCTCAAGGTTCAGGCGAGGAGGGCTTGGTGTCCAGCTGGTAGTTGAGAGGTGATGGGGTCGTGAATGACTCTGACATAAGCAGTGAGTTGGATTCATAATTTCGTGGTATTATCATTGGGAGCTAATGGAAACTTGCAGAGATGGAGCTTAGAGGAAGTGGGTTACTGGAGGCGAGTCCTGACTCTGATATCTTGTTTTGGGACTCTCTCTCTCTTTCTCTCTCTCTTCCTAGCTATCATAAGCTGAGCAAATTTGCTCTACCACATCCTTCAACCACGATGTTTTTACAGAGTATTTTAATTTATTTATTTGAGAGAGAGAAAGACATATATATATATATATATATATATATATATATATATATAGAGAGAGAGAGAGAGAGAGAGAGAGAGAGAGAGAGAGAAGGGGTTGACTCTATAATGCTGTATCAATCGTTCTTACCCAAACGGAATGTGGACTCTGGGGGAGTAGGCAAATATGGTTGCGTCTGTGTCTGCTGAGACCGTCCCTGCTCCCGGGGCATGCATATGCCTTGTTTGACTCAGTGGAACCCTTCTGTCTAAGCCTAATCATGGCATTGAAGACTGAGTCAAAACTTTCTTGTTTAAATGGTAGTAATTTTATGCACCACTGATTTATAAAATACATGCAGAGTCAACTGAACATAATGAAACATGCCTGGGCCCTTAGAAACATAAATTATATGCCTAGCATCTGGAATTTAAATGACACGCTGTTTCTCCTCTTTGGATGCAAATAGCAGTTAATGGTGACAAGGGCATAGCAATCCTAATGTAATTTCCCCTCAGGAACTATGTCTTGGAAATCATGAAGCTATTTTCAGTTCAAAGGATGATTCTTAAAGAATTAAGTTAAAGAGTTACCAAAACCAAAGCAAAACAATAAAACAATAAAACAAAGCAAAACCTTCCAAGGGAATTAGTTTGTTTTTTTTTCTCCTTGAAAAATAAACTCAGTGTTCTCTATGAGTCCTTAAGTTTTCTGAGGAAATTATTTTCTTTGTATAATAAATAAATAAAATTGAACAACCACCAGAATGCTTTTTCTATAAAAAATATTTTATATATTTATTTATTTGAACACAGAGAGAGACAGAGAGAGATAGAGAGAGAGAGAGAGAATGGGCATGCCAGGACCTCTAGCCATTGTAAATAAACTCCAGATATATGTGCCACTTTGTGCATCTAGCTTTATGTGGGTACTAGGGTATCTAACCTGGGTCCTTAGGATTTGCAGGCAAGTACCAAGCACCTTACTCACTGAGCAATCTCTTCAGCCAACTACTATGCCTTTCATTGAATGGAGTGACCCCAGCATGACGTGTGTGTGTGTGTGTGTGTGTGTGTGTGTGTAGAAAACAGAAGTTGGCATTGGGTGTCTTCCTTGATTATGCTCCACTTTCTTTTTTGTTTTTAAATTCATATTTATTTATTTGACAGAGAGAAAGAGGGAGAGTGAGAGAGAGGGATAGGGAGAGGAAAAGGGAGAGAGAGAGAGAGAGCAAGAATGGGGGCACCAGGATCTCCAGCCACTGCAAATGAACTCCAGACGCATGTGCCCTCTTGTGCATCTGGCTAAAGTGGGTCCTGGGGAATCAAACCAGGGACCTTTGGCTTTGCAGGCAAATCGCTGAGCCATTCCTCCAGGCCCTACTCTTCACTTTCTTTGCTGAGGTGGGCTCTCTCACTTGAACTGAGAACTTGACTAGTCTGGCTAGCCAGCTTGCCCTGGGAATTCCTTGCCTCTGTCTCCTGAGATCAGTCCTGGGATTAGAGGCCAGTCATCCACATGCTCACTGGTTTGCTTCCTGGGGGTCTGAACTCAGGTGCTCACACCTGGGTGACAAGCACTTCCTCCGCTGAGCTCCCTCTTTAGCTGTGCTCGTAAATGATCTCAGGGCAAAGACCTCTGTTTGATTTTGAGCCATGGGGGACTTAATAACAAATATGCATACATCTGTGGACAAATAGTAAATTCGTTTTTCCATTCAATGTGGATTCTTATACAAAATATTAATTCAATGTTAAAATACTTTGAGCAAGTATTTGAGTGTAGAATTTTTATTTATTTATTTGCAACAGAGAGAGAGAGAGAGAGAGAGAGAGAGAGTATGGGTGCACCAGGGACTCTTGCCACTGCAAACGAACTCTAGATGCAATGTGCCACGTTGTGCATCGGCTTATGTGGGCACTGAGGAATTGAACCTGGGTCATCAGGTCCTAAAAGTAAGGCCCTTTATCTGCTGAGCCCTCCCTCCAGGCCCCAAGCAAGCAGTGTTTGACCAATCTCTGTGACATGTCTATTCTTCAGTTAGCCTGCAAGGCTTCAGTACCTTGAACCCTGGGGACAACAGTACTTTAGTATCCGGTTTGGGTGCAGTTCTCAATCATTGTGAATTCAACTCACCAGGGCGGATTTTCTTATCCAAGTCCTGGCTGCTCTTACAGTGCTTGGGAGAGTTCTGCTTATTCTTGCAAAGTTAATTCATGGATGTCGTTCACTAAATGTTGCTATGACTCGCATCTTGCTGTAGTCACGAGGTTGTGAAGGAATATTTGCATTGCTATTGCCTTCCTCCTTCTCTTTTAAAATTTAAAAAATCTGGGCTGGAGAGATGGCTTTGCAGTTAAGGCGCCTGCCTGCTAAGCCTAAGAACCCGGTTCCAATCTCCAGGTCCCACGTTTAGCCAGACACAAAGTGACACAAGGGCGCAATGCTGCACTTGCCCACAAGGGGGCGTGCACAGCTGAGAGACTGCTGGCACGCCCATTCTCTATCTGTCTCCCTCTCCCTCTCTCTCTGTCTGTCTCTCTGTGTCTCTCTCCAAAAATAAAAATAAAAATTAAAAATTAAAAAATTAAAAAATCTTCTATTTATTTGAGACAGAGAGGGGGGCAGACAGAGAGAGAATGGGTGTGCCAAGGCCTCCAGCTACTGCAAACAAACTCCAGACGCATGCATGCCTTGTGCATCTGGCTTTACGTGGGTCCTGAAAAACGGAACCTGGGTCCTTTGGCTTTGCAGGCAGTGCCTTAACCATTGAGCCATATCTTCAGCCTCCCTTTTCTTCTTCTTCTTTTTTTTTTTTTTTCTTTGGTTTTTTGAGGAAGGGTCTCACTCTACCCCAGGCTGTCCTGGAATTCACTCTGTAGCCTCAGGCTGGCCTTGAACTCACAGCGATCCTACCTCAGCCTGAGTGAGTGCTGAGATTAAAGGAGTGCACCACCACGCCCGGCTCTTCCTCTCTCTTTTTCATCTTTATGTTGCCTCTTAAGCAGGAAAGACACCTCAGTGCTTAGCAGGCCTGTGCCTTCTGCTGCGGTCTGGGAAAATACTAGGAAGGAGAGGCATGGGATTGGGAAATAGATCAAATTACTTTAAGTGGGAAAATGGGCAGCCTCAGAAGATGGAAAAAAAAGTGCAGGCATTTGAGGAATGAGCGAGCAAGGGAAACCTGGAAAGAAGGAATGGGCACTGTTGCACTCAGCTTCACAGTACTGGCAGGAAGCACCTGACCGAAAGCAGTTTATGGAAGGAAAGGTTTATTTTGGTTTATAGACTTCAGGGGAAGCTCCATGATGGCAGGGGAACATGTGGCATGAACAGAGAGGCTGGACATTACCTCCCAGCCACCATCAGGTGATATGGCAGCAGGACAGCATGCCCAACACTGGCAGGGGGAAGCTGGCTATAACATAACCCTTAAACCCGCCCCCAACAATACATGGCCTCCAGGCGGACCCAGTTCCCCACATGCTACCAGCTGGGGACCTAGCATTCAGAACACATGAGTTTATGGGGGACCCCTGAATCAAACCGCCACAGGCACTGTGATGGAACTTTGGGAGGGATGCATGACAGCTGCCTTGGGGAAGTTCTGCTGAGTCATGCTTGCAAAGTCTCTAGCTTCAGCCGACATGTTCCAAACCTCAGTTTGTGTAGTTCTGACAGGCGCCTTCTGTTAGTAATTTTACTCTTCTCGCATTGCATATATCGTATAGAATACTTTGGGGAGAATTGACAGTCTTCCCATACAAGGCCCGAATATGCGTATTCCTATCTGAGCCTTTGCTCCTTATTTTCCCTCACTTTAGCTGTTCTTCATACATCTTGCATATCTTCTTCATTTGCATCACTTTTATCCCAAATTTATTTTGAGGCACTTCCTCTCTTTGCTAACCTTGTGATGATGGTTAATCTCTGGTTGTCAATTTGACAGGATTCAGAATCCCCATGGGAACAAATCTCTGGGAATGTCTGTGGGGAATGTTCTAGATGAGGACAACTGTGGTGGGAAGACCCACTCTCACTGTAGGGGTGTCACCATTCCATGGCTGGGGACCTCATTTGAATAAGAAGGAGAAAGCAAGCTGAGCGCCAACATTCACTGCTCTCTCCTTCCAGAATACGGATGCCAGCACCCTGTCCCCTCCACGAGGGACGATGACCTATAGCTGTCAACTGAACAGAAATACTTCATTAAGTTGTTTTGTTGTTGTATTTTTTAAATAATTTTATTTTTATTTATTTATTTATTTATTTATTTATTTATTTATTAGAGACAGAGAGAGGGAAAGAGAGAGAGGGAGAGTGAGAATGGGCGCCCCAGGGCCTCTAGCCACTGCAAACGAACTCCAGGTGCGTGAATCCCCTTGTGCATCAGGCTTACGTGGGATCTGGAGAATCGAACTGGGGTCCTTAGTCTTCACAGGCAAGCGCTTTAACCACTAAGCCATCTCTCCAGCCCTGTTGTATTCTTTTTAACTTTTTAAAATTGACATCTTCCATAATTATGGACAATAAACCGTGATCACTCCCTCCCCTCCCTCGCCCTCCCCTTCACAAATCCACTCACCATCATATCCTCTCCCTCTCAGTTTCTCTCTCTTTTATTTTGATGTCATCATCTTTTTCTCCTATTATGATGGTCTTGTGAAGCACTAGGCACTGTGAGGTCATGGGTATCCAGGCCAACTTGTGTCTGGAAGATTGCATTGTAAGGAGCTCTACCCTTCCTTTGGCTCTTATATGCTGTCTGACACCTCTTGCTCAATGGACTCTGAACCCTGGAAGGTGTGATAGAGATGTGTCAGTGCTGAACATTCCTCAGCACTATGGTGCCTTTTGAGTTATCCCAGCCGTCAGCACCATCTGAAAGACAAGCTTGTCTAACCAAAAGTGCGAATAGCATTAATATATGGGTATGAATGTTAAGAAAAGTGCTTTCAGGGCAGTTTGAAAGCATAATATATGCATTTAGCCAGACAATAGCAGGCGTTACACCCCTGGGGCTCATGGCCTCCTCACCAAAGGCTTTTGACTAGGTTTCAGTACCAGGCAGGTGGTCCCTCCCGTGGAGTGGGCCTCCAGTCCAATTAGAGAGTGGTTGGCTTCCCCCATAACATACCACTATTGTACCTGTTGGCTCATTTTTGCTGGCTGGCCAAACTTAAGGCTTGCAGTGTCCACTGTTTTCACTGCTGATGACCTCTCTCTCCCATAGGGCTGTATGTAGCATAGCTTTTTCCAGCTTTCTGTCAGCTGGTCTACAGGGAGGAGGTTCCCAGCTCTGCTCCAACTTGATTTCTCAGTGACCTTGCAGCCAAAGCATATGGAGTCTTCAGCAATAGGATCTTACTATTTCTAGAGGGAAATCAAGGGCCTAGGCAATGGCCTGCAATGTTGTGGGGGCATCGGGGACCTCCCATGGTCAGGTTTTTTGACCATAGCAATAAGAAAGTAACAGTTAACTTGTCAAGGGGATATTTACGTCTGTCGTATTTCCTGAGCGTTGGCTACTTTTTCTTTAGGCATGCCATCTGTTTTTGTTAATTTCAGTTTTTCGAGGTAGGATCTCACTCTAGCCCAGGCTGACCTGGAATTCACTATGTAGTCTCAGGGTGGCCTCGAACTCACAGTGATCCTCCTACCTCTGCCTCCCGAGTGCTGGGATTAAAGGCGTGCACCATCATGCCCGGCTCCGTCTGTTTTTTGTTATTATCCATTGTGCTCTTATGTCACCACATACTTACATTTCCCACCTGCATTCATTATTTGAAATTGATTGAGTTCTCTTATGAGTACCAGGTACATACTTGTATTATCTTGTTATTTTTTTCTCTCTCTCTAGTTCTTTTTTTATTATTTATTTTGAGAGAAAGAAACAGAGAGAGAGAGAGAGAATGGGTGTGCCAGGGTCTTCAGCCACTGAGAATGAACTCTAGATGCATATGCCCTCTTGTGCACATGTGCAATATTGTGTGCTTGCATCATTGCATCTGGCTACATGGGACCTTGAGATTCGAACATGAGTTCTTAGGCTTCGCAAGCAAGCACCTTAACGGCTAAGCCATCTCTAATTCTTTTACAACTTACTTTTATTCTCCTAGATAATTGCCTTGTCTAGTACCTCTAGAACAACGTTACAAAGTGGCATCAATGATGTCACATACTTTCCCCGGACATCACTACTAAGATATGTGTCGTCACGGGTCTGGACTGAAGCGTGAGTCTATCCGTAGTTATGCTGTATTTCTCTATTTGTAACGAAATCAGTGGGACCGACTTGGTCCTTTTGCTTCAGACTTTCCCAGTTGTAGTAGCAAAGTCCTATCCAGGGAAACTTTTGAGTCTCAGACAACTGTGATAAGAATGGATGTGAGTCTTATCGAATCATTATTCAGTCTCTCTGGAGCTACTGAAAAAAATTTCAATTTGCCTTACGGATATGACCGGTCAGACGTTTTATGTTTTATGGTATCCAGCTACACTCCTTTCTTGACGTGAATTTTAACTGATCATGTTGTTACTTTTCCCCTGGACTCCACATATGGATCCTAATATGGATCCTAATAAAAATGGAATGCCTAATATGGATCTCCATATTAGGCATTCCATTTTTTTTTGCCAGCACCAGTGAAATCAGTCTGTTGTTTTTTTTTTCCTTTTTGTGTATTATCTTTTTTAAAAAAAGTATCTATGTATTTACAAGCAGAGAGATATAGATACACACACAGAGGGAAAAAGAAAGAACGGGCACACCAGGGCCTCTAACTACTGCAAATGAACTCCAGATACAATGGGCCATGTTGTGCATGTGGCTTTATGTGTGTGCTGGAGAATCAAACCCAGCTTGTTAGGTTTTGCAGGTAAGTGCCTTAATTGCTGAGCCATCTCTCCGGCCCCCTCGTGTGTTATCTTTATTAGGTTTGGGTATCAGTGTAGTGGCGAATTCATAAAAGGTATTTGGAATCTTTACTTCTTTTTCTATGTTCTGCAATAATTTAAATGCCAGTGGCATTATTATTCAAGTATTGGCAGGCTTTTTCTGTGCACCTGGACTTGGTGTGTTTGTAATGGGGAGCTACTTGACAGTTTTTTTCATTCCTCTTCCTCCCTCTCTCTCTCTCTTTTCCTTCCTTCCTTCCCCCTCTTTCTCTCTCTCTTTTCTTTCTCCCTTTTCCTTCTCCTTCCCTCCCTCTCTCTTCCCTCTTTCTTTTTCTTTCTCTCTTTTTCTTTATTTCCCTTCCCTTCCTTTTCTTCTCTCTTTCTTTCTTCCCCTTCCTTCCTCCTTTCTCCCTTCCTTCCCTCCTTCCTTCCTTCCTTCCTTCCTTCCTTCCTTCCTTCCTTCCTTCCTTCCTTCCTTCCTTCCTTCCTTCCTTCCTTTTCAGTGGCCACTTACTACGACAGCAGCAAACACCCTGAGGAGTCTCCTCTCCCCACCTGTGACCTCCACTCAGGTAAAGCTGTATCCTTGAGTGCAAAGCAAAGTTAGTGAATTTATTAAGTAGCTAAACAGAGAAACAGGTAGGCAAAGGAAAGACATGGGTGTGCATTTCTCCAAAGGGAGAGTCATCCTCAGGTGTTTTTATGGCCACACCCACAACGCTGTGTCTTTCTAAGTTACATTACTCAGAAGATGTAAGTTAAGAGAGTCAAAGATTAATCAAAGGTTAAAAAAATAAAGTTCTAAGAAAGAAAAAAATAGATTCAAAAATATTAAAGTTTAAAATTAAAAAACAAACTACGCAACTTAGATTTCTTGTTTAAAAATGTAAGTGAAATTGTAAGGTGTTTTCTGAGATGCATTGTTTAGTGGTAAGGATGAAAGAGGAGCGCTAATATGGTAAACCTCAAGGTCAAGGACATTCTTGCCCTAGTTAAGCACAGTTCATTTGTGGTTTTCACATCCTTGTTTGAGATGTCTTTAGGAAAACAAACATTATCTCTGTAGGCGATTTTGCCTTTATTAGTTGGGTTAGGGTTTCTTGACTCTCTGTCAGCAGGAAAGGCAAATTAGGTCCCAGGGTGAGCGATTTCTCTCCTTCCCGTGCCCCTGACTTCCCTAGCCTTCGGTCCTGCCTTCCTGTGAGAGTAACTGGTTTTGCTCAATCACCTTTTGAGGTTCTGTTTTGATAATGTATAATTTAATGGGCAACTCTTCAGTTAGTCACTTTCACAGCAGTTCATTCAGGATTTCACATTATTTGAATAGCAGTTATCAAAACAGTCCCTTGTGACTCTTAATATCCCCTTTATATTTTCATCTTTATGATATTTACTTTTATACCTTAGTTTAGCTTATTTTCTAATTTATTGTATTTTATTTTCCTTCCCAGATAACTTTTTTCTGTCCTCCTGCCTATTTCTCTTATTATATGCCTTTTTATGCATTCTTCCTGCTTTTCTACTTTATAATTTATTGGTCTCTGGTTTTATTTATTCATTCTCCTGATTTACTTGGGCCCATTTTTTAATTCTTTTTATAACTCATTGGCAATGTATATGCATTTCATCTTCCTTATGTATAATGTAAGGGCTTAAGATGATAAATTTTCCTCTGAGACACTTTGGCTGTAGACCATAGATTATGACGTGTGATTTTACCCAGGCCTTTGTCATTCATTCCAGTCCAGCTGCTCTGTAGATGTTTTGAAGGACTTCCCATTTGTAGAGACTCTGTCTTGTCTCTTAGGGAACCCTTGTGGCCAGCTCACATATTCCTTCTCTGATCCAAAGATAGGACTGTTAATTTGACCCCTCAGGGTTTATTACATACTTTGTGCTCTTTCAAACATGTTCTTTTTTTTGGTTGTTCATTTTTTGAGGTAGGAGCTTATTCTAGCCCAGGCTGACCTGGAATTCTCTATTACTGTCAGGCTGGCCTCAAACTCAACAGTGATCCTCCTACCTCTGCCTCCTGAGTGCTTGGGATTAAAGACATGTGCCACCACACCCAACTTCCAAGTTTTTTTTTTTTTTTTAATTTTCAATTCATTTGGTGTTTTTTCCTCATCTGCTATGGCTCAGTTTACAGATGTCTTCTTATGCTGGAAATAGAACTTGTGTTCTGTCTCTCTTATGGTTTCCTGAAGGCCTGTAAGAGTAAAGGCCTGGGAAGAGAGCTTAGTCAGTAAAGCACGTGGCTCATAAGCATGATAACTTGAGCTTCATTCCCAGAACCCACAGAAATGCCAGGTGGGGTGGCATGCAGCGGTACTCTCAGTGCTGGGGAGGTGGAAACAAGTGGACCCTGGAGTCTGGAGACCAGCCAGTCTAGCTTAATCAGCGGGCTCCAGGCCAATGAGAGCTCCTTCCTCAAAAAAAGTGTCGGGTAGTGTCTCTGAGTACAACACCTAAGATTATCTCCTGCCTCCACATGCCCACGTACCTACCCTATGAATGTGCTTGTGCGTGTGCGTGCGCGCATACACACACACACACACACACACACACACACACTTGTACAAAGAGTAAAGGTTTCATATATTAAAATTCTAAATTAAAAACAAAAAACATTGAGTGGGCTGGAGAGATGGCTTGGCGGTTAAAGTGCCTGCCTGCCAAGCCTAAGAATGCTGGTTCCAATCTCCAGGTCCCACGTTTAGCCAGATGCAAAAATTGACGCAAGGGCGCAATGCTGCACTTGCCCACAAGGGGGCGCACGTGTCTGCAGTTTGTTCACAGCGGCTGAGAGGCTGCTGGCGCGCCCATCTCTATCTGTCGCTCTTTCTCTCTAGCTCTCTCTCTCTCTCTATCTCTCTCAAAAAAAGAAAGAAATTAAAACAAAACCTTGAGTAAAGAAGATCAGAGTCTCCTTCACTTAGCCCAAGCATGTTTTCATTCTGGAGAGCAGATGTAGAGGCTTGGGGACACCCTTTATCCGGCACTCATGTCTCCAGGCTGTCATCGAACAGCAGTCAGTGTCTCTGGCTGGCCCAGTCAGAAGGAAGTTTCCCGTGTGGTTCATTCAGCAGATCCTGTGTTCTTGGAGTTAGGAAAAGCAGGAAAGAAACCAGACGGAAGACTTGGCTCAACAACCGAGACCGGCTTTATTCAGGACTGCCTGAGAAGGGCTCCTGCCCTTACAGACTAGGGGATACTGATAGGGCAGTGTGTGTGTGTGTGTGTGGGGGTCATTGGAATTCCACCTTGCCTCAGGGCCTTGGCCACTATAGGAAACTGATCATGGGCACGGGTGGTCTGGATGACTCCAGGAATGTGATCCTTGGGACAGGTCGTTGGGTCACTCTTGGGAGACAGAATGACGATGACATGTCAGTCAGAGTTAAAACATGGAGTCATTCCGGTTCTAACACTTGGTGCTTCCTGCTCAGCTGGTCCTCTCTGACCCTTGTCTTACGTCTCTCCTCCACTGCTCCTGTTACCGAGTCAGCCCGTGCTCATGCCATTACAACTGGAGGTTTTTCATAACCTCTTCAAACTGATTTTGGGGTTCATCTGCTTCTGTAAAAACCATGTAAATACTGCTTCTGAAAGGACCATTTGCTTCTTTCTTTTAATTTTTTTGGTTTATTTATTTTTATTTGTTTGTTAGCAACAGACAGAGAGAGAAAGAGGCAGAGAGAGAGAGAGAGAATGGGTGCACCAGGGCCTCCAGCCACTGCAAACCGACTCCATATGCATGCACCACCTGTGCTTCTGGCTTACGTGGGTCCTGGGGAATCGAGCCTCGAACCAGGGTCCTTAGACTTCACAGGCAAGTGCTTAACCCCTAAGCCATTTCTCCAGCCCTACTTCTTTCTTTTGAAATGCAAATCATCGGGGTGTCTAAAAGAGTCATGACCTTTATGAAAGTCTAGTCCTAACGGTGTATCTGCTCCATTCTTCTGTGTGTGTGTGTGTGTGTGTGTGTGTGTGTGTGTGTGGATTCCCTCATGTTTCCTTCCACACAGTCCTCATATAAGCTGAAGACTTTTGTGTCTCCACATTTAAGAGTTCCTCCAGCTTTAGATAAAAAGTGGATGCTTGGCTGTACACAAGGCGACTGGAAGCAGTAGCCCTCAGCCAACACTGGGATGATGGTTTACATTGATTGTCAACTGGACAGAGGCTAGAATCACCTGGGAGGGATTATGTCCATGAGGCTGGCCTCTGGGCATGACTGGGAGGGATTATGTAGGTTAGTTGAGGTGGGACCATCCACGTTGGCTATGGACTGTCTGACCTGTGGGTGACTCTTGGGCTGCACCTGACAGGTGCTCAGCACACCTGCGTAGCATGGATCACCTCTCAGCCCCCATGTGCTCCTGACCTGGTCTGGTGAGAGAATCCATGAGACACTGGCTTTCCTTCGTTAGGGAAAGCTGGGTTAATACTGGCCCAGGAAGTTAGGAATAGGAGCAGGAGGAGGGAGGGGGGTGGAAGTGAATGGAGGTGAAGAGGAGAGGAGGAGAGAGGAAAGGGAAGGTGAGGGAGTGAATAGAAGTGGGAGGGGAAAGAGAGGGAGGAGAGGAAGATGGAAATGAAGAGAGGTGGGGAGGAGAGGAAGAGAGAGAGTAGAAGTGGGAAGAGGAGGGGCATAAAAGTAAAGAGAAGTGGAAAGGAGAAAGGAGGAGAGGGAGGAAAGAGGGAGGGATGGAGAACAGAGGGGAGTGGGAAGAGAGGGATCTAAATAAAGGGAAGTGGAGAGAGAGGAGAGGGAAGAAGAGGAGATTAGGAGGGTGAAGGGGACGATGATGGAAGAGCAGAGGAGAGTGGAGGAGAGAGGGGAAAAGGGGACAGGAGTGTTCCTGAGGGCCCTAAATGGGGGCGTCAAGTACTGCAAGTTATCACCCAGGCACCTCACACGGGGGGCACAAAGGGGACCCTTGAGAGTCTCGGAGCTGACAGGGAAGACTGGCTGAAGAGGAACAGACTGGCCCTTGGCTGAGCTGAGCACACACTGTGAAGTCCTGGCTGATGCTGGTTTGCTAGGCAGGCCAGGCGAGGTGCTCTTGCTAGCTCCTTGCCTGTCCCTGGGTCCTGGTAGCCATTCTCCTGCTTCCTCAAACCAGTGGCAGTTTAGGGAACCTTGGTTTCTCTCAGCACCCCATTCTTGCCTTGCTCCCTCCAGGTAGTGAACAGGCAGGCCATGGGTTGGTGGGACCTGAGGTCATTTTTTTTTTTTTTTTTTTAAATATTTATTGACAATAAAACATACTTACATACCAAAGGTGCGTATTTTTCCCTCCCCTCCCCCCATTCCCCTTTAGAACTCCACTCTCCATCATATCCCCTCCCTCTCTCCATTAGTCTCTTTTTTTAATTTGATGTCATCCTCTTTTACTTCTACTATGAGGGTCTTGCGGAGGTATTGCTAGGCACAGCAAGGTCATGGATATCAAGGCCAATTTCTGTCTGGGCAGTTGCATTGTAAGGAGTCGTACCCTTCCTTTGGCTCTTCCATTCTATCCGCCCCCTCTTCCGCAATGATCCCTGAGCCTTGGGGTGTGTGACAGAGATGTTTCAGTGCTGGGCTGAGGTCATTCTTAGAGAGCCTCTGGCTTTCCCGGGGAGAGAGAGCCTTCTGCTCGACTTGCAGAGAGGCGGGAAGAAAGAGGTCTTGTTTTCCATAATGATTTTCTGGCCTGTTTGCTTCAAAGCTGTCACCTTCCCAAACCTTAAGTGGCTTCCTTTGCATCGTCAATCACCGCTTCTCAACAGGTTCTGAACATATGTCAAAAGCAATTTTTAAACCATCAGATTCCAGGCCGTGAACAACATGTCATGGAAGTACCTTGCCAGGACTCTTTCCTCGTGAGATAGTGTTAGTGAGTTTTCTAATTACTCGGTAATAACCCAGGTATGCGGCAGGCACAATTCCACAGGTAACTGAGGTCATTTGATAATGACCGTGGAGTGGAAGTTTGAGCTATCTCTCACACAGTATTATCTGAGGCAGACTGCCCAGCCGACAGTATCCCCACTTGCAGGGGACACTGCCTGGCCTTTCTTTAAGCCTGCAGAGTCATCAGGGTTGGCCGCAGACGTTTCCCAGCTGCTTCCTGCTCAGATCTGTCCTCAGGGGGACAGGTGCTGCCTCAACTTGGAGGCTAACTTCCACCTATCCTTCCTGTATGTGCTGATGTCTGACTGCCCGGTTCATGACGGTGGCTTCTCTGGCCTCCAGCAGGGGCTACCTCTATGGTACGTCTCAGACCCCACAGCTCCCTGAGGTTCCCCTGAAGCTGCCTCCCAGGACCCCAGCTTTGCCCATCTCCTTGCTTCACCCCTTTCTGCTCCCTTTCTCGGACGCCCAGGTGTCTGTCTTAGGTCCTGTTTTGTAATTCTGTTCTCAGAAGACTTTCACAGAAGATGGCTTTTAGGTTTGCTTTCAATTTTGTTTTGCGTTGCTGAGGATGACACCTACTGTGTTGTGCATGCCACGCCAGGGTCCTGCCACTATGCTATGCTACCACTATCCTCTGCCGCAGTTTGGCCAAGCTTATTGTCTGTTTTGAGAGAGGGTCTCATGCAGTCCAGGCTGGCCTTGAGTTCACTATGTGGCCAAGGATGACCTTGAACTCCTGATCCTTCCTGAGTGCTGGGATTTCAGGCGTGTGTCACCACACTCAGTTTTCTGTGGTGCTGGGGATCGAACCAAGTGCTTCACACAAGGGCTAGGCAAGCCCTCTACCAATGGAACTACATCCCCAGCCCTCTTTTTCTTTTTATTGATTTTTGTTTGTTTGTTTGTTTTTGAGGTAGGTCACTCTGGTCCATTCTTACCTGGAATTAACTATGTTGTCTCAGGGTGGCCTTGAACTCACGGTGGCCCTCCTACCTCTGCCTCCCGAGTGCTGGGATTAAAGGTGTGCACCACCACGCCCTGAATGATTTTTTTGTTTAATTTGAGAGCGACAGAGAGAGAGACAGAGACAGAGAGGAAGAGACAGCGAATGGGCATGCCAGGGCCTTTCAGCTGCGGTCAATGAACTCCAGATGTGTGCGCCCCCTTGTGGGCAAGTGTGGCATTGCGTGCCTGCATCACTGCATCTGGCTAAACATGGGACTTGGAGATTTGAATGGGCGTTCTTAGGCTTCGCAGGCAGGCGCCTTAACTGCTAAGCCATCTCTCCAGCCCTGTGTTGATTTTTTGTTTTCTTTTTTTGAGACAGGGTCTCATATAGCTCAGGCTGGCCTGGAGCTCACTATGTAAGCAAAGATGACCTTGAACTTCTGATCTTCTTGGAGTGTTAGTATCACAGACACGCACCAACATGCTCCAGATCCAGTTTCTGGTTTTAATTTCATCTTCTTTGATTCCTTATAAGACTGAATATGTATGTTTTTGTTTTTCAAGGTAGGGTCTCACTCTGGCCCAAGCTGGCCTGAAATTCACTATGTCATCTCAGGGTGGCCTTGAACTCACTGTGATCCTCCTACCTCTGCCTCCTGAGATGCTGGTATTAAAGGGGTGCACCAGCACGCCCGGTTAAAGTAAATGGTCTGTGCATTGGCCAGGAAATGAAAGGCCTCAAATTCTTGATCCTCCTGCCTCAACCTCCTGAGTGCTAGGATTATAGGTGTATACCACCATATGTAGCAACATTTCCTGGGTCCTTATCTTCTCAAGCAAGTGCCTTAACCTCTAAGCCATCTCTCCAGCCCATTTCTCTCTCTCTCTCTTTTGGCTTTTTAAGGTAAGGTCTTGCTCTAGCCCAGGCTGACCTGGAATTCACTCGGTAGTCTCAGGGTAGCCTTGAACTCATGGTGATCCTCCTATCTCTGCCTCCTGGAGCTGGGATTAAAGACATGTATCATCATGGCTGGCAAGACTGAATTTTTTTTAACAGATTTTATTTTTATTTATTTATTTATTAGAGATGGGGGGAAGAGTGAGAGAGAGAGAAAGGGAGAGGAAGAGGGAGAGAATGGGCACTCCAGGGCCTTCAGCCACTGCAAATGAACTCCAGACGTGTGTGCCCCTTGTGCACCTGGCTTACGTGGGTCCTGGGGAATCAAACAGGGGTCCTTAGGCCTCGCAGGCATGTGCCTTAACCTCTAAGTTATCTCTCTAGCTCCAAGACTGAATATTTTTTATAGTAATTAGAAATTTTCCTTTCCTTGTCAATTGCCTGTGTGTATGATTTCTTATTATTTTGTAGGTCTATTTTTTCTGTTTGTCCTTAATATCAATCTCTGTATTTAATGAACTCTTATAATCCCCAGGACATAGATTTAAGTGACCGTATACATATACATACACACACACACACACACACACATTATATATTCTTTTGTAATTTTATTACGTAATAATTTATTATTTTATGTAATTTTTATTTACTTTATGTGATTATCGCTGGTCACTACCAGTCCAGATGGCTCAGTAATACAAACGCACACACACGTCTCTCCCTCAGGTAGGAAGTCACAGTCTGCTCCAGGGCCCGTGGCTTGGTGAACAGAAGGTGGGGACAGTGCTCCCACTGCAGTGCTCCTTCAGCCCTGCTCCCTTGGCTGCACTCGCTTATCACTGAACACCCAGCACGACCCCGTAGGTTCTCCTAACACCCCATTTGAGGAAGTTGAGGGTCAGGCAGTTTTTAAAATGACTTGTCCAAAGTCATACAACTCTGAATAAGCCAGATTTGAACATATGCCTGGGTAATTTCAAAGACAAATAAATGCAGGTCTAGGCTGCTTTTATATATTACGCCTAGCAATCCCTGGCGTAGTTGCAGAGCAGTTTTCCCCCTTGAGTTTTTATTTTTGAGGTATAGAAGGTTTAGATGTTTATGCAGGCAAACAGAGCCATTGATCTTTTCTTTCATGTTTAAAAAATGTTTTTTTTTTAATGCTTAGGAGGTATTGATTGTTTTCATGATGGATTTATAAGTCTTTTTGTTGACTTAGTGCTTCAAATTAGGAGCCACTTCAGCTATAAATACCCAAGACAGCGTTGCAAAGTCAGCGCAGGGGCTGGGGAGGTGGCTCAGTGGATGAAGTGCTTGTCACGCAAGCATGAGGACCTGAGTTCAATGCCCAGCATGCATGGAACAGGCCAGGGGTGGTGGTGTGCTGCAATCCCAGCACTGGAAAGGCAGAAACAGGTGGGCTGACCCCAACCACTCCTCTGGGAGTTTGTTGGCTAGCTAGTCTAGCTAGGTGAGTTGGTGAGCTCTGGTCTCAGAGAGAGACCCTGTCTTAAAAAATAATAAGGTGGAGGAAATAGAAGAATGGTTCAGCTGGTAAGGATGCTTCCATGCAAGCATGAGGGCTTGAGGTGGGGGTGTCCTGAGACCATCTAAATTCTGTTCTTCAGCACGCATTTAAACATCTGGATGTAGCCATGCAATGCCAGTCACATGGAGAGCAGAAACTGAGGAATTCCTGGGGCTCATGAAAATGACAAGCTTCAGAATCAGTGAGAGACCCTGTCTCAGGGAAACATGTACATGAGTGATGGAGGGGGCATGCTTTATCTTCTTCTCTGGCCTGTACGTGAGCATGCACAGGGCATGTATATACACATACACAGACTACACCACAAATACTATGTGTATACTATTTACTTACACACCCTTGTGCCAAATTTACTTACACACTCATGCCAAAAAACAGTTGGGAATAATTGAGGAAGCCACTGATACCGACCTCTGGTCTCTCCTCATTTGTGCACACACATGCACACACCATGCACCTACACATACACACATTCACAACACACCACACATTTGCACATGCAGAAAAAAGGGTCAAAATCAGAGCCATCACACTGAATTTCTGAAGATGTGCCTTGTGAAGAGATGTTCACTCAGCAGGCTGGTCCGGTGGTCCCACACTCTCCTCAGAAGCCCTGTGACTTGTACTTTGCCATACTACGTCATGCTAGGGAATAAGGCGGCCTCCCTTCATAGGTCTAAATTCAGAGTCAACAATGTCGGGGGGTGGGGGGAAGTAAAAGAGGTCCAGGAGACTCAAAACTCATCAAAGTGCTGAGAAGCAGTGACAGTGGAGGGTTCAGCACTAAGTGAGACATCTCTATCACACCTTTCAAGGCTCAGGGGCCATTGCAGAAGAGGTGGAAGAAAGAATGTAAGAGCCAAAGGAAGGGAAGGAGTGCTTTGCAATACTGTCTGCCAGACACAATGTGGCCATGGTGTTTAAGACCTCGCAGTGGCTGATGCTTGCCAACACAGACCTGCATTAATGGGGGAAAAGAGGGAGCTGTCTGCGGTGAGATTCCATCATGCCACTCAGAACACTGTGTGGTTTAAAAGTTATGGACTGGTCTGGGGCGATGGCTTAGCAGTTAAGGCACTTGCCTGCGAGGACCCAGGTTTGATTCCCGAGTACCTGCGTAAAGCCAGAAGCAAATGGTAGTTCTTTCCTCTGGGATTTGTTTGCGGTGGCTGGAGGCCCTTTGGCCCATTCTCTCTCTATCTGCTTCTCTGTCTCTCTCTCAAATAAATAAGTAAAAATTAATTTTTTTTAAATAAAATGAGATGATGGATTCACACTTGACCTTTCACATATCTCTATTCAGCTTTGTTTGATGTTTTCTGAAATGGTTATTGGTTCTTAGCAGTAGCAGTTATCTTGTTGCTGGGACAAAACATCTGGCCAGAGCCCTTGTAGGGGGAAAGGGTTTGTTTGGAGCCTACAGTTTCCAGGGAAGTTCTATCACGGCGGGGAGAACATGGCAGGAGCCAGAAGCTGGCCACAGCGTCACATATCAGAAGGGAGGCTATAGAGAGAGTGAGCTCCTAGCTCTGGAAAAGGGGGTTGGATTAAAAAACCCCAAAGCCCATTCCTCACCAGCCAGGCTCCCCCAGCTGGGGATTGAGTATGAGATTTAACCACGAACACATGAGGCTGGGGTGGACACTTCACACTCAACCCACCACCTAGCCTTGCATGTATTTTCACCTAGCATCAATCCTCTAAAGGACCTGAGCTCTTCCTCCCCTGGCTTTCAATGGATTTAGAAAAATATTTTAATTTATTTATTTGCAAGCAGATAAAGAGAGAGAGAGAGAGAGAAACAGAATGGCCACATCAGTGCCACTAGCCACTGCAAGTGGACTTCAGATGCATGTGTCGATTTGTGCACATGGAGTTACATGGGTATTGGGGAATCGAACTCAGGTCATTAGGTCTTGTAGGAAAGCACCTTAATTGCTGAGCCATCTCTCTAGCCCTTCCATGGATTTTTTTTTTTTTTTTTTTTTTTTTTTTTTGAGGTAGGGTCTCACTCTAGCTCAGGCTGACCTGGAATTCACTATGTAGTCTCAGGGTGGCCTCAAACTCACGGCGATCCTCCTACCTCTGCCTCCCGAGTGCTGGGATTAAAGGCGTGCGCCATCACGCCAGGCCCTTCCATGGATTTTTAATTCCCTGGCCTTGAGTGTAGATTGTCCTTCTTCCTCTGGCCACAGTCCTGTCTTTCTGGTCGGTTCTCACTGTCTCTTTTTCACAGAAAGGAGCCAAAGATAAAGTCAAGTGCAAGTTCTTGACCACAGAAAGTAAAGCCCTTCTGCTGTCTACCATAGGGATGACATTAAATACATATCTTATGAAAGGGAAGGAGGACACTGCTTCTTCCCGCCAGGACGCCAAGGCACTCAAAATTGTATTACCAGGGCCTTTAGGAGCCAGCCACTCAGGGGCATGTAGGAAATAGTTGAGGGATGGTTGCAGCTCTCATAGAGGCCTGCTGGCCCTGACCTCATTTCTAGTTCCTCTAGCACATCTGGCTACTCTCCTTTCTGATCTAGAACATTCCTCCTTATCCAAACGTCTCAGATTCTGCACTTAATTAGCTTTTATAGTGTGGAAATGTCACAAGATGTAATGATTTTGCACCTTGCTGTATACAAAGCCCAAATAACCACATCTAAGACATTAAACTAAATCTTTTGGGGAAACAAAGAAAGAATGGAGATTTTATTTAGGAGGCTACACATTCATATATGGATGCGGAATTCTTCAAACTATTTATTTATTTATTTATCTGTTAGAAAGAGTGGAAGTGAATGAGTGGACCAGGGCCTCTTGCCTCTACTGCAAATGAACTCCAGATTCATATGCCACTTTGTGCATCTGGCTTTACTTGGCTACTGGAAAATTGAACTGGGGCCAACAGGTTTTGCAAGCAAGTGCCTTTAACCACTGTGCCATCTCTCCAGCCCTGGATGTGCCAATTCTTAAGCAAGTTCGGTTGAATTCATAATTTCAAAAAAAAAATAGTAGACACGTGTTATTATTTTTTTGCACATGCTAAGTTAGAAGTCAGGGAGCACATGGAAAATATTAAAATGATGGATAGAAATGCCTCTGGGCATGCTCAGCTTGTATGGTGAAAAGAAAGGCGAGGACATTTCAAACGTGCCTTAACTGAGGAGTCTGCTCCTGAAGGCTCATGTGTTGCTTAGTCATTATAGAGAAATAGCCACTATCTCTGGTCTGAGCACAGACTTTTAATAATGATGACATTGGCTGGGTATGGTGGCGCATGCCTTTAATCTCAGCACTTGGGAGGCAGAGGTGGGAGGATCGTCATGAGTTTGAGGCCACCCTGAGAATACAGAGTAAATCCCAGGTCAGCCTGGGCTAGGGTGAGACCCTACCTTGAAAAACAAACAAACAAACAAAATGACAACATTGTACTTGGGGTTTACAGTGTTCATGGAGCTGTGAACTGGGACTAGTGTAAGTGTGGCAGAGTCACTGCCCAGTTCCCAGTCACCGTCATATCTCACTTGGACAACTGTAACAGACCCCCCAGCCCCACCCAAGCAAGCTGACCCCTGTTCGTTCTCTTCCTGGTAGAAGGTCCAAAGACATCCCACTCTCCTCAGGACCAAGTTGGAAGTTTTTTTTCCCTGACTCTGTTTTTTTTTTTTCTTTTTTTCTTTTTGTGGTTTTTTGAGGTAGGGTCTCACTCTAACTCAGACTGACTTGGAATTCACTATGGAGTCTCTAGGTGGCCTCGAACTCTGGGCGATCCTCCTATCTCTGCCTTCCAAGTGCTGGGATTAAAAGTCTGCGCCACCACGCCCACTTCTTCTGACTCTCAAGGATTTATACCATCGAGCTCATTCTTACTCGCACCCCTGTGACTCAAGTAAAAAGTTATTCCAGAACAATGGCATGGTTTTTCATTTTTCTGTTTTTTTTTTTTTTTTGATTGTGTTACAATTTGCACGTGGTTCAAATGGCTCCGCTCTCTTCCTTTCAGTGGGTCACCAAATGCTGAATAGAAGGTTAACATCTTTGTTTTTGTGTCTGTCGGTCTGTCTGTCTCCTTTACTTTGGCTGGAGGCTTGGAGATAAATCACAGTTCTAGACCTGCAGCTGGTCACCTTGGCTATCAGGAAGCAAACGTCCAGGACAGACCTCGTCCAGGTGACGACAATTCTCCGTGATAAGTCTGCACCCGGAGCAGAAGTGACAGTCTCGTAGGAACCACATTGATCTCCAGCAGTGGCAGCCATCGGGCTGAGGAGATGGCTGAGTTAGCACAGCGCCTGACACCCAAGCAGGAGGACCCAAGTTCAGGTCCCCAGAACCTTTGTAAATGCTGGGCGTGATAACAGGTGACAGTAATCCCAGGGCTGAGGAGACATATGGGTATTCATACCAAACTCCATGCCTGGCACTCATCAGAAGTTCCCTTAAATGTTTATAAAGCTGAATTCAAATAAAAGGAGACAGAATTCGGATGACTAAGGAGTTCTGATCTCTGTATCTCAAACAGAAATAGGCTTTATTTATATGCAAAGACAGCGACTACCTCAGAGCCTGCCTTTTTTCTCTTCTTTTGATATTTCCTAATGGACTTGGAGGGTTTGCTTCTTGCTGCCTTGGTCCCACCCTCCCTCACCATGTAGCCCGACTGCTCCCACATTTGGTAGAGCCCGTGCTGTCGGCCTCGGGATGCTGGCTTCAGGAGCATCTGTCTCTAGGAGCACACTGCATTTTAATTGCATCTTAAAAGTAGAGGCATCCTGCACTCCGTTGCCTTAGGGGGTTTGGTGTGGAGTATTATTGGTTTATTTATAATTCATGTCCTACACACTTCTGATAAAAAAATTACATTGAAGCTTCTGATGAGCGGGGGACAGTATTCTAGTATTCTAGTACACTTGTGCAGGGGGAATGCATGTGTGGATGTACAAATATGTATACATGCACGTGGCTGACAACTTTGGGTATTATTCCTTAGGGATGCTGTCCACTTATTTATTTATTTTTATTTTTATTTTTTTTTTTTTTGAGGTAGGGTCTCACTCTAGCCCAGGCTGACCTGGAATTCACTATGTAGTCTCAGGGTGGCCTTGAACTCTCGGCGATACTCTTACCTCTGCCTCCCGAGTGCTGGGATTAAAGGCATGCGCCACCATGCCTGGCTCACTTTTTTATTTTTAACATTTCTTTTTTCCATTTTTTCTCTTTTTTAGAGGGAGAGAGAATTGGCATGCCAGGGCTCTAGCCACTGCAATAGAACTCTGCCACCTTGTGCACATGTGAGTCCTTGTGCACGTGTCACCTGGTGTGTCTGGCTTACGTGGGGTTTGGGGAGTTGAACATGAGTCCTTAGGTTTGGCAGGCAAGTGCCTTAACCTCTAAGCCATCTCTCCAGGCCTGTTTCTAACATTTCTTACTGAGTACTTCAATACACGAACATACTATAATTTGATTTTATTCCCTTCCTAGTCCCTTCTTTTGTCCCCTTCCCTCACCTTCATTCCACTGAGCCCCCTCCTCTTTCAAGTAGTTCCTCTTCTGTTTTTTTTTTCCTTCAGAGAGAGAGAGAGAGAGAGAGAGAGCACAAGAGAGAATTGGTGTTTCAGCCATCGACCTCCAGATGCTTGTGCCACCGAGTGTGCACATGTGACCTTGAGCTTGCCTCACCTTTGTGCATCTGGGGAGTCGAACCCGGGTCCTTAGGCTTCTCTGGCAAGAGCCTTAACCACTAAGCCATCTGTCCAGCCCCCCCTTCTGTTTTGATGTCTCCTTCTTTCTGTCCCCCCTGCCCCCATCTTCTATGTCAGATGTTGCTGGGCTCAGAATTGTTGTGGTCTTGTAGGGATAAGGACAGCCACTGTGAAGTCACCAATGCACCAGGCAGGTCATGTCGGGGAGACAGTGGCCCCAAATACTCCTTCCCACCTGAGGCTCTTACATTCTTTCCACTCCTTCTTTTGCACTCTTTTTTTGTTTGATTTTTGGAGATAGGATCTCTCGTTACCCGAGGCTCACCAACTAGGCTTGTTAGACAGCCCCAAGGTTCCTCCTGTCTCTACCTTTTCAGCATTGAGATTGCAAGTGCACACGCCGGCTTGTTTTTTTAAAAATGTTTGTTTTAAAAGCCGGGCATGGTGGCACACACTTTTAATCCCAGCACTTGGGAGGCAGAGGTAGGAGGATCGCCGAGAGTTCGAGGCCACCCTGAGACTACATAGTGAATTCCAGGTCAGCCTGGACCAGAGTGAGACCCTACCTCACAAAACCAAAAAAAAAAAAAGTTTGTTTTAAATTTTCTTTTCTTTTTAAATTTATTTGAGGAACCAAGAGAGAAAGAAGCAGAGAGAGAGAGAGAGAAAGAAAATGGGCACGCCGGGGCCTCTAGCCAGTGCAAACGAACTCCAGACACATGTGCCACCTTTTACATCTGGCTTACGAGGGTCCTGGGGAATTGAACCGAGGTCCTTTGGCTTTACAGGCAAACGCCTTAACCACTAAGCCATCTCTCCAGCTGCCCCCACCCTGGCACATTTTTTTATGTGTTTTAGGGATCAAATGCAGATCCTCATGCTTGTGTGAGGCAAGCACTTTACTGGTTGAGCTATCTCCCCAGCCCTGGTCTTGGATTTTAATCCTGGTTATTACCAACTGATTTTGTGGCCTCAAGCAACGTCTTTGACCGTTCTGACCTCTGTTTTCCTCGTCTATCCATGGGAAGACTGAACGTGTTGGGTGGGAGGCGAGAGAGGAAAGAAACACTTAGGAAGGTGTGCCTAAGCTTCCTGTTCGCACCGTGCACCCTATGCTGCTTTGAGTACGCGTGTGTGGGGATGTGTGGGGAGGCTCCTTTGATATGCACAATTACAAGACGTTAAGCCACAGAAATGGCCTGTGGCAAACCCAGTAGGAGCGCTCACTTATGAAAAGCAGCTTTTAAAGCTGTTCTGCACTGGCGGTGAGTTCCCGCTAATTGACAGTTCACTTCAGGAACCCACCTCAAAGCTGGCATTCATGGTAGTGTGACTACATCAAGCCTGGAACCCCTTGAATTCAATATGACTTTATTATTTTTTCCCCTCTGCCTTTGTTTTTAATAATGATGACACACCCCAGATAGATAAAGACATTTTAATAACACTCTTTAGCATAAATGCGTGCTGGCACCTGCATCATTGCTGATAGCCGAAAGCATCCCAATCATTTGCGGAGATCATGCAGAGAGAGAGAGACAGACAGAGAGCCGACTTAGCTTCTAAGGCAAAGCTATGACTATAATTTCCCTCAATTGCAGCCTAGTCTCATTTGATTTGTGCTCAAGGGTACTTCAATTGGATTGATTTCCACCCGTTGGAATATCTTGCTACCGCAGGAAGCCTGCAACGGAGGAAGTCACTTTTCTGGTTCTATTAGACGCAAATGCTTTCAGTACCTAGAGTGGCCAAGGCATCACTCTCTGGATGGGAGGAGAGTCAGCAGACAGGTGGGTCTGACGTGCAACCCCCAAGGCAAGCTCTCTCTAGATGCAGCCACGGCTTTCCCCTCAGCAGTAATTCCTTTGTATCACATATATGTGATTTTCTGATTTCTCCTGACTGGAAACAAGCAATGACCATTATGACAAGAGACAGAGCACTTTCCAGTAAGAAATCTCTGGAATTAAGTTGTCTGTATTAGTCTGCATCCTCCCTCCCTTCTATTTTCTACTCAGAGACTGACTTCCTCACAGTCATTGTTTCTACAGATTTCTATGTGTTCTTTCCTGCCAAAACTTTGCAGGGCCTGTTTTAATCTATGATTAAATCACAAGGAATCTCCCACACGATTCCCCAGATCCTGGCATCTCTGGCAAGCAGAGAAGGTCATACATCACATCCCGATAGGCCCTTAATGCCAGGCTGCTGGCGTCATCCGACGGAAAAGTGGGTGACCAAGTGAGCTACTTAGTCAAAGCCAGCATCTGCTGGACGCTCCCCTCCCCACCCTCTTCTCCTTATTGCATAACAGAGACAACAGATGCCAAAATGGATTTGTATTCATGAATCTTTTGACACTTGTCAGGATTATTTTCCTGTATAAATCCACCCAGAACATTAAGTTCTTAAATGTGCTTTTATTTCCTTATATCCATAGTAAAGGATTTACAAAAGAGGAATGAGAAAACGAATTATGGCACAGAATGGAAAATGATGGATGAAAACATAGAGCAGTACTAACATATAATATATATACATATATCTATATCTATCTATATATATGTATATTAGTAAAGAAAAGATTTTCAGCAAAGACTGTTGAAAGCAGGGCTGTTAAGTGTATATTCTACAATTGAAGTTCTAGACTATAAAACCAAATGCCTATACTTTTTCCTTTAAAAATATTACATTCAGGGTATAAAACCACAAGCATTTTTCTTAATAGCCGATGAGAAAACAAGCAATTATTTAAAACTCCTTGCTTGTAGTAAGAGAGTACAGAAAAGGCAGGTAGAGAAATCAATTCTTTTCTCAAATTCTATGTTACAGTAATCCAGCTTTTCCAAAATAAATGGAGAAGAAGCTGTGTTGTCTGCTGGTCAGTATAGGCTGGGTTTTACTATGATAACACATACCCCACGTCTTTTTTTTTTTTTTTTTTTTTGAACCAATGCTTTAATTTTTAAAGTTTTTATTTATTTTTCCGTACACACACACACACACACACACACACACACACACACAAGGGCCTTTTGCCACTGAAACAAATGCATCACATTTGGCATCTGGCTTTTGTGTGTGGTTTGGGACTTGAACCCATGCTGGTAGGCTTTGGAAACAAGTTTGAGTCTTCCCAGCCCTTAGATTCCAACTATTATTATTATTATTATTATTATTATTATTAAATTATTAAACTTATTTAGGGAAGTACAGAACTAAGGAAAAGAAAATGAATACACCCACATGGCTTGAGAGTCCATATGGTGGGCCTGGAAAAACCGGTGGAGAAGACAGAGAAGAAAGTACAAAGAGCGCCTGCCATGTGCCCAGCCAGAGCAGGTAAAGAGCCCACGTGGGAAGTCAGGGTGAGGTGGTTCTCCCCTCAGCAAGGTCATCTGGGAGAAACTCACCAGAAGTGATGAACTGGCCACCAGAAAAAAAAAAAAAAATAGCAAGACTCCACATCTTAATGTTGTATGAGAATTAAGATTAAAAATTTTTTTTTTTTTTTTTTTGAGGTAGGGTCTCACTCTGGCCCAGGCTGACCTGGAATTCACTATGTAGTCTCAGGGTGGCCTTGAACTCAAGGTGATCCTCCTACCTCTGCCTCCCAAACAGAGTGCTGGGATTAAAGGCGTGCGCCACCACGCCCGGCTGATTGTTTCTTTTTGCGTGTGTGCTGTGGGTACTTCCCGACCGCTGACATTGGTTCACGCCACTGTTCCCATGCTATCCTTACTGCAGGTGTCAGCGGGTGCAGTAGCTTCTATCCAGAGCATTGCTGGTTGTTGAAGGAGAGAAAACGAGAACATCGTGAGCCACAAGTTGTCGTTAAGGGTTCTCTGTCTGAAAAGAGCATCTCCTTCTCACTTTTTATGGCAGGAAGGTTCTCAAATACGGGCACAAATGTATGGTCTACAAGCAACTGGAAGAATGGCATTCCAGACTCCAGAATGGGAAGTATACTGTTGGCCGAAGGCTCAGTTGCTCCGCCTTGAAACCTGGCCCTGTGTGTGCGCCAGGAACCTACTTCCTATGCATCGCTCACCGTTGATGGCTATGTGTGAGGGGTGCTAATGTTGACCTGTTCTTGGGAGCCCAGAGAGGAACCTCTGTCACCTCTCTTTGACTCAAGGGCTCCAACAGCATCACCGAAGCTTCCTTTGACCTCACAGTGACCTTGGATACATCCATCCCAAACACTTCTTCAGGGTCATGCTGCATCACATACAGATGACTCTCCCCAGCGTCTCTAGACCTTTCACAATGCCATTTTGCCAATGCAAACCTTGTATATTTAATCCCTTCGTGAGCATACACCCAAGACATGCTCTACTGGAAGAAGGAATGAATGAGACAGACGAAGCAAAGACGAGTGGTCTATAAGTCTCGGGAGTGTGCTGAGTCCGTTCAGTATTTAGAATAATCTGCATATGATATGCGGGGACAGGAAGGCATGCTGAAATGCAAAAGAGCGAGTATCTAATGGCAAAAATTTGAAGGCTTGTGGTAAGCTGGGGGAGGGGACGTTTTTCCTGTTTATAAATGTTTATCAAGGGCTTCTTTTATACTGGAAGTGTTCACAAAACACGTGTCTTCTGACAGTTGGAGCAAAGGAGCAATCACCACTCCACATTCATGAATATTGACACCTTCCCTCTATGGTAAAGAAACTCTAGGGAGCAGGGTTTTTTGTATGTGTGTGTATGTGTGTTGTGTCACCACGTATGTGTGTGGCATATCCACATGTGTGAGAAGACACATACATTCCAGATGCTGAAGAGGCCAGCGGAGAATACCAAGTGCCTTCCTCTATCACTCATCCATGTATTTCCTTGAAATGGTACTCTCTCTCTCTTTCTCTCTCTCAACCCAGAGCTGCTGTTTTCAGAACACCAGTGATTTTACGATATGTGTGCTTGTGTGTGTGTGTGTATGTGTGCGTGCGTGCGCATGTGTGTGTAGGCCAGAGATTGATGTCAGACGTCTTCCCCAATCACTCTCCAGTTTAGTTGTTAAGACAGGGTCCCTCACTGAGCTCACTGCTCAGGCTAGTCTAGCCAGCCAGGGGTCGGCTTCTTTCTGCCTCCTTTCTTTCTGCCATCATACGCAGAATTTCAGTGGGTTCCTAGGATTCAAACTCAAGCCCTCATATTTCAGTGACAAATTACTTACATCTGAGCCATCTCTACAACCCCATTCATTGCTATTTTTATTTTTATTTATTTATTTGACAGAAAAAGAGGGAGGGGGAGAGAGAGAGAGAGAAGGAGAGGATGGGCGCACCAGGGCCTCCAGCCAATGCAAACGAACTCCAGATGCATGTGCCCCCTTGTGCATCTGGCTTACGTGGGTCCTGGGGAATCGAACCTAGGTCCTTTGGCTTTGCAGGCAAATGCCTTAACCGTGAAGCCATTCCTCCAGCCGCCCCCCCACATTTTTTTTTGGTTTTTCGAGGTAGGGTCTCACTCTAGCTCAGGCTGACTTGGAATTCTCAGGGTAGCCTCAAACTCACGGCGATCCTCCTACCTCTGCCTCCCAAGTGCTGAGATTAAAGATGTGTACCACCATGCCTGGCCCGTCCGTTGCTATTTAAAGCCACTGCATTTGACGGTGGTTTATTTACCAACCCCACCCAAGGTGATTGTTTTCCTCTTTTTTGTGGCTAGCACGCTGGGAAATTGTAATGCACGCATGCTGTGCAGTGGTCATCCAGCAGGACTGGTTTCCAGTGGCTTGGAGGGCTGCCAACTGTCCAACTCTTCTGCTTCTAGGTGGAGGTAGGGGGTCTTCCACTACACGGGAGTCTGTGCTGCCCCTCCCCCCATAGATGGGTCTTTGTTCCGAGGTTTGAGAGATTTATATGACAATGAGAAATCTTGTTTTGTGGTTTCAGTGTTCTATATCCACTACAGGCTCATGAACTCGAACCCTTGTTCACCAGTTGGTGGCGCTGTTTGAGGACACTGTGACAACTTTAAGAGACGCAGCCTCCGGGAAGAGGTGGATTATTCAATGCCATTGTTTTGAGCTTCCCTCTAGCTGAGGAGATGTGAGCATGCCACAACCTGCTCCTGTTGCTATAGAGACGCTTCTCCCATGTCTTCCCCCCACAACGGACTGTGTCCCTTCAAACCATGAGCCCCAACCAGCCTCCCTCCCTTAAGTTGATTCTCTTCAAATATTTGCTCATGGTGATGAGAAAAGTAACCGGTTGTGGTGGGTTGAATGTGAAACGTCCCCCCATAGCCTCATGGGTCTGTGAACAAGCCTCAGACTCAACCCTCAGCCAGTGGAGCTTTTAGGAGGTGCAGCCTTGCTGGAGGGACTGCGTCACTGGGGCTGGACGTTGGGGGTCATTTGTTCATCCCTACTAGCCAGTTCCCTCTTTCTGCTGCCTTGCAGCTGGTGTGACAAGGTGTGATGGCCAGCCTCTGCTCTGCCATGATGACGCTTTCAGCTGGACACTAAGCTGAAATAAACCCTTGTCTCCCACCAGCCGCTTTTGCTTGGGCTTTTTGTCCCAGCAATGAAAAGGCAACGGCAACCCTGATACCCTGTGTGTAGTATCTTCAAGGGTATTAAAAAGTGAGATTTTATCATCTTCCATAGATCCCTGAAGCACTCTGACTTCTAGGGATCCTCTCTCCCGCACCTGTACACACCACAGGAGTTGGACGGCGGTCTCCCATGTTCCCCAGGACACTAATTAGGCTGTCTGCAGACAAACAGGTTAGTTTGAGGGGCAGTGAGTACTTCATTATTCTTGTAGAGATGGATGGTGCTCATCAGTGTCCCAGAGCCTTGCAGTAAATAAAGGGGCTCTAATTATTCATTTACCCAAACAGCGTTCATTAAGTACCTGTTCTGACTCGGGCCCTCGGCAGGTGTTGGTGGACCGCAGTGGGTGGAGTGTCTGGTTCCCTCCTGAACAGGCTCTCTTGAAAGACAGTTACTTACAATCTACAGTTGCGCTCGAGAGAAGAAAAAGAGCCAAGGGCCACAGAGAGATTGGTTGGGGACCCCTTCGAGAATGAGAGGAGGTGATGTCTAAGCTAAGAAGAACGATGGACGACTTGGTAGCCACTTGCAAAGGCAAAGAAAACAGCACATGCCAAGACCACAAGGCAAGAAGGTTAGCGTTGACACCCTGAGATGACATAGTGAATTCCAGGTCAGCCTGGGCTAGAGTGAGGCCCCACCTTGAAGAACTAAAAAATGAAAAACCAAAAAAAAAAAAAAAAAAAAAAAAAAAGAAGGACAGTATTGGGGTGGGGAGATGGCTCAGTTGGTAAGGTGCTTGCCTCTCAAGCATGAGGACCTGAGTTTTATGCCCGTGCCCATGTAAAAATGCCAAGCATGGCGGCAAACTCCTGTAACACAAGCTTTGGGGAGACAGAGACAGGAAGATCCCTGGGGCTCACTGGCCAGCCAGTATAGCTCCAGCAAATAAGAGACCTTGTCTCAAAAAGAGGTGGATGGGGAGCAATGGCTTAGCAGTTAAGGCACTCGCCTCCGAAGCCTAAGGACCCAGGTTCATTTCCCGAGTACCCACATAAGCCAGATGCACAAGGTGGCACATGAACCTGGCATTTGTTTGCAGTGGCTGAAGGCCCTGGTGAGCCCATTCTCTCTGCCTCTCTCTCTGTCATATATATATTGGTTTTTCTAGGTAGGGTCTCACTCTGGTCCAGGCTGACCTGTAATTCACTCTGTAGTCTCAGGGTGGCCTCGAACTCATGGCAATCCTCCTACCTCTGCCTCCCGAGTGCTGGGATTAAAGGCATGCACCACCACGCCCGGCTCAATAATTTATTTTTAAAGAGGTGGATGGACTACCCCAAGATGACACCCAAGCTTATCCTCTGACCTCCACATACAAAATGGGGCTAACTTATTCCTAATTCCTGTCACCGCCGCCCTCTTGCCTGACATTAAACAAAATCTTGGGCCCAAGAAACAGTTCATCTCTCATCCTCAATTCATTTTTCAAAAATATTTATTTATGAGAGAGAAAGAGAGAGAGAGGGGTGGGGAGAATGGGTGCGTCTGGGCCTCCAGCCACTACAAATGAACTCCAGATGCATGTGCCCCCTTGTGCCTCTGGCTTTATGTGGGTCCTGGGGAATTGAACCCAGACTGTCCCGCTTTGCAATAAGCACCTTTAACTGCTGACCATCTCTCTAGCCCTATCCTCTATTCTTAAATCTTTTTTTTCTTAAATATGTTTTCATTTATCTACTTGAGAGAGAGAAAGAGGCAGACAGAGAGAGAGAAAGTGAGAGAGAATGGGCGTGCCAGGACTTCCAGCCACTGCAAACGAACTCCAGGTGCATGCGCCCCCTTGTGTATCTGGCTGACGTGGATTCTGGAGAATCGAACCGGGATCCTTTGGCTTGGCAGGCAAATGCCTTAACCACTAAGCCATCTCTCCAGCCTTCTTCTTAAATCTTAACCTTTCATTTGGCAGAGAAGATCTGCAAAGAGCTGAATCAAAGAAGGGTTTCCTTGGGGGGCAGGGTATTGGTATATTACCTTATCAAGTTTACTTCTCCCACCTCCTCAACATGACTTTAGGTGAGTGATGATCTATTATTGATCAAGTGAATGACAGATCGAGTTTGATTAACTCTTAAGGGAGGGCACCATAAAATGGCTTTGTAATCTTACATCTCGGGGAATTTGTGATGTCATGTCTCCTCCCAGGGTGAGAGATGGAGTAGGGGCCTCTGACCAGGTGGAACTTCCCTTTAATGGGTCTCAGCAAAGCTCTGATAAGCTCCTCTCTGCTGCCTTGCATATAGGGAAGATCAAGGTTGATGCTCTCCCCACCTTTAAAACCTTTGTATTGACAACTTCCATATATGTAAACAACAGACCAAGATCATAGTTCCTGCCCACACCCCCCACTTTCCCCTCCCAAATCTTCCCTCCGCTGAATCACTTCTTCTTTTCAACTAGTCCCTCTTATTATTTTTATTTTTATTGATTTTCTTTTTAGTTTTTTAAGGAGGGAGGGTCTTGCTCTAACCCAGGCTGACCTGGGATTCACTATGTAGTCTCAGGCTGGCCTTGAACTCATGGCCATCCTCCTACCTCTGCCTCCCAAGTGCTGGGATTAAAGGTGTGTGCCACCACACTGGGCTTTAGTCCCTCTTATTTTGATGTCATCAGTTTTTTCCTCCTATCATGCAGGTCTTGTGTAGGTAGTGTCAGCCACTGTGAGGTTATGAATATCAATGGCAGTTTCAAGGGCAGCAATTTGACAATATACCTACTTTCCTTGATAGCCTTGGCTGAGACAAACACAGGTTCTTTTATTCCAATCTTAATTCCCAATTAACTCTTAAATTACACATCACACAGTAAACAGATCTCTCTGTGTGTGCATACACACATGCGCGTGCACATACACACATGCACACACAGATGTAGGTTGCAGAATGGCTACAAAGGGTCAACAAAGAGGCTCAAGAGGCCAGAAGTGAGAAGCTGACACAAATGCAAAAGTCTCTGTAGTGTTGAGATTGCCTGCTGGAGGAGAGGCTGGAGGAGCTGCTGCTGTCGACCATGGAGCAGAGTCCGGCTGCCGTGTCAGAACTGAGTTGCAGGACCCAGGCAAACCGAATGGCAGGACCGGTTCCAGATGAACAGACAGATGGATGGAAAGATGGATAGACAGCAGGTCCCAACTGGCGAACAGCAGACATTGAGAAGGCTGTCAGTAGTCAGGATAGAAATGAGCGGAAGCTCCTGGAACAGTCAAGAGTTCCGCCTTGACATTTACACGAGGTTGGTAGGGGCCATGGCCATTGCTGGGCTAGCTGTCCACTTCTTCATGGGATCTAGGTGAGTGTGTTGTTGAATGAGTTCTTTGTGCTGGTTTTCCTGATGTGATTTTTTTCTTGAGTAGATTTTTAAAAATATATTTTATTTATTTATTAGAGAGAGAGAGAGAGAGAGAGAGAGAGAGAGAGAGAGAGAATGGGCACTCCAGGGCCTCCAGCCACTGCAAACAAACTCCAGACACATGTGCCCCCTTGTGCATCTGGCCTACATGGGTCCTGGAGAATTGAACCGGGATCCTTTGGCTTTGCGGGCAAACGCCTTAACCACTAAGCCATCTCTCCAGCCCGTGCTATGATTTTAAGATGCCCAAGTGATTTCATATCCCAACTCATCCTGATAATACAAAGTGTCACTCTTTCTGCTCCCAGGAATAAGTCATTTATCAGTCTGTATGGGTGCTGGATAGAAGGTGCCATTCACATGTCCACCCATGGGCAGAGTTATCCTCTGTCCTCCAAATGGAGTCCAAAGCTGCTTGTCAAATGAAGTTGCTCAGGGCAAGGCAGGGCAGGGCGGGGCCCCACCTGAAAAGCCACTGATTGACACAATACGGAGTCACTCAGAGCAGGACACAGCCGGACCTTGAGAGCAAGTCAGCGGACGAGTATGGCCCGAGTTTGGGGATAGAAAATGGCCCCGTGTGGAGTAGCAGTTAAGGACTTGAAAGCCCGCGGAATAAGACGCAGGAGAGAAGATGGGGGCTGATGATGTCTCAGACTTCCAGAAACAGCCATTCCAGTGTGGGCTGAAGTACCAGGTGGTATATTCTGGAAAGGCTCCAAGGAGAAGTTGGTGGGCTACTGGCACAAGATCTGTGCTCACTGAAGTGGCCCTCTGCTCTACCAGCAGAAGCGCATGCCCTAGAAGTGGTGGCAGGGAGTCTGAACTGCTGGAACTTCCCAATGGGCCCATATGGCATAAGAGATGTGAGAAATAAAAGGCTGGGAACATGTTTCTGTAAATTGAGTAGAAGAGTGGTGTCCCCTCCATGAAATATTCATCAGTCAGTATGACTACCAGCTACTACAAATCTTTCTCACATAAATCTCAAAGATACTTGATTTCTTATTGCTTTGCTTGAAATGTAATAGCTTGTAATAATGCCCTGTAGGGGAGTTCTGCATAATGGGTGGCAAAGCAATGTCACAGGCAATTTTAAATTTTCTTCTTATTCTTTTTTTAAAAATATTTTATTTAGTTACTTATTTTGAGAGGGAGGAAGGGAGAGAGAGGGAGAGAGGAAGAGAGAATGGGTGCACCAGAGCCTGCAGCCATTGTCAACAAACTACAGGCGCATGTGCCACCTTGTGCATCTGGCCTACGTGGGCACCAGGGAATCAAACTGGGTCCTTAGGCTTCACAAGCAAGCGCCTTAACCACTAATCCATCTCTTCAGCCCCAATTTTGAATTTTCTAATGGTCACAATAAAACAAAGTAAGAAGAAATAGATGAAAAACAATTTAGCAAGATTTAATGTAACCTAATATGCCTGAAGTATTATAATTTCAAGATGTCATCCATATAAGAAATTTATTTATTTTTTATTTGGGGTTTTTTTGAAGTAGGGTCTCGCTCTACTATAGGCTGACCTGGAATTCACTAAGTAGTCTCAGGGTGGCCTCAAATTCATGGCGATCCTCCTACCTCTGCCTCCCAAGAGCTGGGATTAAGGGCATGCCCCACCACACCCGGCTCATATAAGAAATTTAATGAGTAATTTTACTATGTATTTTGTATGAGTAATATGTGTGTGTGTGTATGTGTGGTGTGTGGAAGTCAGATTAGAATGGTCAGTATCCTTCCTCTATGGCTCATCAGTGGATTTCCTCGAGGTGGAGTCTCTCTCTGAACACGGAGCTATGGTTTTTGATAAGCCCCAGCAATTCTCTGGTCTCAGCTTCCCACAGGACTGGGATTACAAAGCCTGTATGTCCACTGCCCGCTGTTTAAGTAGGTGCAAAGGAATTGAACTCAGGTCTTCTCGGGCCCGTATGCTTATGGTAAGCACTCTTACTCACTGACCCTAAATTTTACATTTTCACATCTGAAGTCAGCAACTGCCAGTGTCTTTGGTCTTATGGTACATCCTAATTTGGAGTGGCCACTGTGCTAGTTCAGGCAGATTTGACAGGCATAGCTCAATTATCTGTATGAAATTCAAATTTAAGGACATCACTCCCCGCCCTCCAAAAAGGGGGAAAGTCATTTAAATAACATGGACTATTTTTTTTTTTTTTTTCAGTTTTTCGAGGTAGGGTCTCACCTTACCTTAGGCTGACCTGGAATTCACTATGTAGTCTCAGGGTGGCCTCAAACTCACGGCGATCCTCCTACCTCTGACTCCCGAGTGCTGGGATTAAAGGTGTGCTCCACCACGCCCATAAATGTGGACTGTTTTATGTGAGGTCGGCTCCACAGGACCCAGCCTACACTGTGTGTACTGTCACAGAGGTAAACTGGCTCTGTCCCTACTTGGCCTGAGTTTCAGCTACCTCTTACATACACTGCACTGGACATGTTCATTTAAACACACGGGTTATTTCTTCCTCACAGCATGGCCTTATACACAAGCCTGCTACTTCATCTGGTATTTATTTGAAGAAGGAGTCATGGGTTCCTCAGCTGGAGGGACCCCAGCTGTGGTGTATTTACTGAGGGGTGCCCACCTGTTGGTTTCCAAGATGTAGCAAGGAATATGGTTTCTACAAATCTAACCATCAGGATTCAAGAGGGAGAAATCTCTCCACTGTGGGAAATTTGATAGATTATCACGTGCAGTTTTTTAAAAATATTTTTTTATTTATTTATGAGAGAGAAAGAGGAAGACAGAGAATGGGTGTGCCAGGCCCTCCAGCTGCTGCAAATGAACTCCAGACACATGTGCAACCTTGTGCTCTGGCTTACGTGGGTGTGGTGGTTTGATTCAGGGTCCCCATAAACGTAGGTGTTCTGTGGGTTCTAGGTTCCCCAGCTGATGACAATTGGAAATTAAAGTCTCCTGGAGGCAGTGTATTGTTGGGGGCAGGCTTATGGGTATTATAGTTAGTGTTCCCTTGCCAGTGCTGGGCACTCTCTTCCATTGCTGTTGTCCATCTGATGTTGGCCAGGGGGTGATGACCATCTTCTGCTTATGCCATCATTTCCCCCTGCCATCGTGGAGCTTCCCCTCGAGCCTATAAACCAAAATAACCCTCCCCCCACCCAAAGCTGCTCTTGGTCGGGTGATTTCTGCCAGAAATGTGAACCTGATTGCAACAGTGGGTCCTGAGGAATCAAACCAGTGTCTTTTGGCTTTGCAGGAAAGTGCCTTAACTGCTAAGCCATCTCTCCAGCCCAAGTGCAGTTTTTAAAATATATTATTTATTTATTTGATAGAAAAAGAGGCAGAAAGAGAGAAAGAGAAAGAGGGGGAGAGAGAATATGAGTGAGCATGCCAGGGCCTCCAGTCACTGCAAACAAACTCCAGATGCATGCGCCCCCTTGTGCATCTGGCTTATGTGGGTCCTGGGGAATCGAGCCTTGAACTGGGGTCCTTAGGCTTCACAGGCAAGCGCTTAACCGCTAAGCCATCTCTCGAGCCCACTGAATAGTCATTTATTGATTATGCCTGGCCTTCTTTTTGTTTTCTTCTGCCCTCTGGAGGAGGGGCCACTCAGAACATGCCTGTTACAGATTCACACTCAGGCCTGCCTGCTGCTCAGCCGCCTGGGCTCACTGTCTCAGTATTTAGCTAGCCCTTCTCGTGGCGAGATTTCTCATTGCTGTGACAAAATACCTGACAAAAACAGTTGCAGAGAAGGCAGGGTTCGTTTTGGTTCACAGTTTGAGAGGACAGTCTATCATGGTGGGTAAGTTAGGGGTGTGAGGTCGCTGACCACATTGCATCCACACTCAGGAAGCGGCAGAGGTGAATGTCGGTGCTCAGTTCAGTTCCTCTTTTTATTCAGTCCAGAGCCCCAGCGCAGAGCAGTGCTGCCACCCACGGTTAGGGTGGGTCTTCACACCTCAGATACCTAATCTACAGACTGCCTCATAGACACACCCAGAGACTTGCCTGCTCCTGTGATTCGTGATTCGTGAGATCCTATCAAGTTGGCAATCAGTCACACGCCATTCCTCTCTCAGCTCGGCTTTCTGTCCAGTTCCTGGCTATGTGGGTGCAGAATTGGCCCTGTACATGTTAATACCCAGCCTGTCTAAAGGCAGGGCTGCTGTGGGGAGCTCATACTTGGGTAGACAGAACTCCTTCAAAGAAAAAAGGCTTTCAAAACAAGAAGAAAGGCAGGCAGCCCTTCAAATAGTTTCAAAACCTCTGAACTGAGACAACAGGGACCCTGCAGTGAATTCTTGTTGGTATAAGGGCGTCATCAAGACCTTGGGTTTGGCAACTCAACTTTGTTATTATACCAGCTCTTTTTCTAGCGTCTGCTTTACTATGTTCTCTTGGGATTTTTATGCCCCCCCCATTTCTTTTTTGCTCAAAATATAATACTATAGACAAGAATTGCCTGGGGGGGAAAAAGATCCTTTGCTTTTGAAGCTATTTATCACCAAACAGGCTAAAATAATATCTCTGACAGAGATTAAATAAATGAAAAAACTTAGCTTTTATAGTGCCATGAAGCTTATATTTTCGACTCTAAATGGTATTTTTATGTCAGCCTGTGGGCTGAAGCAAATAGAGGTGTGTTTCACAGCTAATGTATATATCAGCTTTTATTATTGAAAATTGAAAATTAACAATGTATTTTAATAATTTGGAGAATTAAAATGGTGTCTTTTTCTTTGTAAAATTGGAAAATCAATCATTGTGCCTTTTTTATGAAGATTAAATGAATAGAAATCACCTTTTAATGTAATGGAAGTTTGATGTTTTCATGATTTTTTTTTCCACATGTGGTGCTGTGGTGATGCTACCTCGGGTAAGTAATTAAATCTGGCTCTGAGAATAATTCTCAGCAGGTTCTAACTTTCTCAAGATCACCTCCAAGTCTGCGTGCTTCACTTTTAGCACACAGCAGGCACACAGTGATGTTGAACCAAACATTGCTTTGGGTCTGTCAGGCCCCAAGAGCTGTGATTTACAAATAGAAAGGAGCTAGCTGATATGATTCCTTAAATATAAAGTTTAAAAAAGTATCAAGGGAAGACTCAAAGTCCAGGGAGCACCTACTGTGGGCACTCTGATAATTGTCATGCCACAGGGCATCTAGGGCACCAGCTTAGACTCTAGGGCATTACCTATGACCACTGAACACTCTTAATAGGAGCTGACAGGCCGAGGCCTTTGGCAGCTAAGCCAGCCGCAATGAGAGATTCGAGATCAAAGGTTTGTGGGTTGGTGCTGAAGGGGGCTCTTAGGTAAGATCATTCAAGGACAGGGAATGACTTTGCACTTTTCCCAAAGGATTGCTCTGATGGGACTGGAGTAGTTTTCAGATATTATCCCAGTCTTCCTGGTTCATTTCTTTAAAATGATTTTTTAAGTTTATTTTTTTTTATTCATTAGAGACAGAGAGAGGGAGAGAAAGAGAGAATGTGCATGCCAGGGCCTCTAGCCACTTCCTTAAATTGTTTCTGTCACATATTGTGGTCATAGAGATGTGAAAGCAATTAACCTCATGCGGTGTCCAGTTCAGAGACAGAACCTCACGTGTCCAGTTTAGAGAGTGAGTAAGACAGTCACCTCCTGTCCCCATTTCATTGTGCCTGTGACGGCTTGAATGTGAAATGTCTCCCATGGCCTCATGCGCTCGTGATGAAGTCTCATACTTAATCCCCAGCCCGTGGAGCCTCTGGGAGGTAGAACCTTCTGGAGGAGGTGTGTGACTGGGGGAGGACTTGAGTTTTATTAGTCCAGCTAGCCCACGGGGTGTTCAGAGCTCAGCTCACTCTTGCTGCTTCATCCAAACTGATGTGACAAGACCTAATAATGCCCAGCTGTCTGCTCCTGCCACACTTTCCTCACCATGGTGAAACTTCCCTTTGAAACTGTACACCATCAACTGATTCCAGGTGGTGGCTGTGTCCCAGCAATGAGAAGGCGACTGCTGCAGTGCCTAAAAAAATGAACTCTGTGATCTGGATCTTCGGTGCTGTTGCCCAAAACTCTGGGTCTGAAACTGGATGCAAAGAACTGTGGGGAATCCACTCAGGCGGTGGCCAGGCAGTCAAGATGATGTGCCAGTTCAGGGAAGAAATGGCAGAGTTGCTCATGGTGGCTTCCTGTGATGTCATCACTGGTTTCTATTTGTTATCACCACCCCCCTCCCAACCTACCCCCGTATCAAGCCCTTTCCTGAAGGACCTTGTGTTGTAGTCAGCTCCACGCTGCTGGAATGAACACCCAAACCAGACACGTTGTAGTCAGCTCCACACTGCTGGAATGAACACCCAAACCAGACACGTTGTAGTCAGCTCCACATTGCTGGAATGAACACCCAAACCAGACACGTTGTAGTCAGCTCCACATTGCTGGAATGAACACCCAAACCAGACACGTTGTAGTCAGCTCCACACTGCTGGAATGAACACCCAAACCAGACACGTTGTAGTCAGCTCCACACTGCTGGAATGAACACCCAAACCAGACACGTTGTAGTCAGCTCCACGCTGCTGGAATGAACACCCAAACCAGACACGTTGTAGTCAGCTCCACGCTGCTGGAATGAACACCCAAACCAGACACGTTGTAGTCAGCTCCACGCTGCTGGAATGAACACCCAAACCAGACACGTTGTAGTCAGCTCCACGCTGCTGGAATGAACACCCAAACCAGACACGTTGTAGTCAGCTCCACGCTGCTGGAATGAACACCCAAACCAGACACGTTGTAGTCAGCTCCACGCTGCTGGAATGAACACCCAAACCAGACACGTTGTAGTCAGCTCCACACTGCTGGAATGAACACCCAAACCAGACACGCGTTGTAGTCAGCTCCACGCTGCTGGAATGAACACCCAAACCAGACACGTTGTAGTCAGCTCCACGCTGCTGGAATGAACACCCAAACCAGAAACCAGTCAGCTCCACGCTGCTGGAATGAACACCCAAACCAGACACGTTGTAGTCAGCTCCACGCTGCTGGAATGAACACCCAAACCAGACACGTTGTAGTCAGCTCCACGCTGCTGGAATGAACACCCAAACCAGACACGTTGTAGTCAGCTCCACATTGCTGGAATGAACACCCAAACCAGATACGTTGTAGTCAGCTCCACGCTGCTGGAATGAACACCCAAACCAGATACGTTGTAGTCAGCTCCACGCTGCTGGAATGAACACCCAAACCAGACACGTTGTAGTCAGCTCCACACTGCTGGAATGAACACCCAAACCAGACACAGTTTATGGGAGGAAAGGGATTTAGTTCAGACTCACAGATCCAGGGGAAGATCCGTTAAATGGTGGAAGCAGCTGGCTCCCATTTGTAAATTCAAACAGCGAGACACCACCAAACAGCCAGCACCACATGCAAGCTCAGCCAGCCAGCAGATCAGAAGGGATCTGGCAGGGCTCAGACTGCTCTGCACACCTTTGGGCTGGAAATCAGATCTACCTCCAAACACGTCTCAGGGCTGGGCCGCAGGATCTGCCCCCAGAGACATCTCCATCCAGGCAGCTGGAAAGCTAAGTTATGAGTTTTAATAAAGATCTGAGTCTATGGGGGACATACATTCAAATTACCACACCTTGCAACTCATCTCACTCAAGAGACAGAGTCTATTTCCTCCACTCCTCAGACCTGGTGTGATGGTGAATCTCTGGTTGTCAATTTATCAGGCTCTTAGGGTCACCATGGAAACAAATCTCTGTGTCTATGAGGAATTTTCTAGTTTGGGTGGTACCATACTGTGCACTAGGGTCCTCAAGTATATAAAAAGGAGAAAGTGGGCTGGAAAAATGGCTTAGCGGTTAAGTGCTTGCCTGTGAAGCCTAAGGACCCCGGTTCGAGGTTCGATTCCCCAGGACCCACGTAAACCACATGCACAAGGTGGTACATGAATCTGGAGTTGGCTTGCAATGGCTGGAGGCCCTAGCATGCCCATTCTCTCTCTCTCTCCCTGTCTTTCTCTGCCTCTTTCTCTCTCTGTCTGTGTGTTGCTAATAAATAAATAAAAATAAACAAAAATTCAAAAACAGGAGAAAGTTAGCTGAGTGCCAGCATTTATTGGTCTTTGCTTTTCATCTGTGAATTCAATGCAACCATGTGCTTCATGTTCCCGACACCATGTCTTCCCCACCATGATGGACTGTGGCCCTCAAACTGTAAGCCAAAAAAAAATAAAAAATAAAAAATAACACCTTCCTGTCTTCATTTGCTTTTGTCAGGCTTTAATCACCGTCAAATAAAACTTAGCAATACATCTGGATTTGTCTTGTCAACAAAGAGTAATGACAGTACCAGTTCCAAAGCTAAATCTCAAGAGGTATTGGATGCCTTTGTGAGTCCTTTGCCATCACCATGACAGCGGGGTCAGGCTAGATTGTTGGAGGATGAGAGACCTATGGAGGAGTCACCCAGCTGCCCTACATGAGGCTGGTTTAGAAAGTTAATAGCCAACCCGGGTCCTCATGGGTGGCCCTGGAAAGCAGACACTCTTGTTTGTCACACACGTTCTCCGTGTGGCTGGTTTTGGTCAGATAGCACTGTTGTAGAAATTCTCGCTGCTAGAGATGACTGGGGTCTCTTGGCTCTGGTCCACATGTCTCTGCTGGGATTAACCTGAGAACAGTTGTGTAATGAGATTTTTCAGTAGCTCTGGCTGCCTGCTGTCTGTGGTCCTCTGGAATTCTTGGCAATTATTCAGTCAAATCCACTGAGATTTCATCAGCAGCCAGAGCCAATGTCGGTTTCTCACACGTGAGGACATTATTCATTACTTTTCTCATCACTGTGGTCAAATACCTGGCTCAAACCATGGTGCGTGGTTTATGGTCCTTCATGGTAGGGAAGGCATGGTGGTTGGTGTCTCTGTGGTGTTAGCTGTTTTTTCACATCTGTGAGGATCAGGAAGCCGAAAGAAAATCAGTGCAGGCCCTCAGCTGGCTCCAGCCTTTCCTCCTTTTTATTTAGTCAAGGATTGGTAGTCCTTCAGGAAATCGCTGGAAAAATCCTCAGATATACATTCAAAGGTGTGCCTTCTGAATGCCCTGTGTTTCTTTCTTTTTCTTTTTCTTTTTCTTTTTATTCACTTGTGGGGGAGAGAGAGAGAGAGAGAATGACTTTGCATGGGCATGCCAGGGCCTCTTTCTGCTGCACGAGAACTCCAGACAGATGCACCACGCTGTGTGTCTGGCTTGACCTAGGGACTGGGAAGTTGCAGGTTTGGTAAGCAAGTGCCTTCCACTGCTAAGCCATCTACCAGGCCACTCCACATGTGTTCATAATCCAATTCAGCTGACATTGAAGTTCACTGTCACAGGACCCTGCATATACAGTGCAAGAGCAATGCTCACGTGCCTTGGCCTCCTGTGCCGGCCTATGACAAGGCTGTGGTGTATCATCCTCAGCTTGCCTCATGTCTGAATCCATCAGCATCTGTCCTCTACCTTCTCCAGGATGTCTTTCCTGGCCCTTGGAAAGTGCCAAGTTTGCCTCATGCCTTCCCCCTCTCTCTCTTTTTGAGATAGGGTCTGGCTCCAACTCAGGCTGACCTGGAATTCACTATGTAGTCTCAGGTCAGCCTCAAACTCACAGCAATCCTCTTACCTCTGCTTCTAGAGTGCCGGCATGAGAGGCGTAGGCTGCCACACCCTGCGGCGCCTGCTCATCTTTGTGTTCCCGTGTGGTGGTTTGAATTGGGTGTCCCCCATAAACTATGTGTTTTGAATGCTTGGTTCCTAGCTGATGGCAATGTGGGAGGGAGACCCTTGCTGGAGAAGGTGTGTCACTGAGGGGTGCACATTGGGATTAATTAACCCTTAACTTGCCAGTGTTCATTTGGGCTCACTCTCTTGCCACTGTTTGCCACCTGCTGTGGCAGAGATGGTGTCCAGCCTCTGCTCATTCCATCCTTCCCCTGCCACCATGAAGCTTCCTCTCACGACTGTAAGCTAAAATAAATCCTTTTTTCCCATCGGCTGCTCTTGGTCGGGTGTTTTGTGCCAGCAATGGGAAGATAATGAGAACAGCCAGCATCTTCCAGTTTCTTTCCCCTCTCTCTCTCTCTCCCTCTCTCCCTCCCTCCCCGACCCCCCCCTCTCTCTCTCGCTCTTGATCTCTCTCTCCCTCTCTTTCCACCACACTGAAGCACCATCATGGTCCCCATATTGGTCTCTCTCTCTTTTTTCTCATCACTGTGACTAAATATCTGATGAGCAGCGCCTCGGGTGAGCAGGGTTTATTCTAAATCAGAATTTCATGACGGGGGACGCCTGACAGCTGGGACTCCAGCCTGTGTGTGTGTGTGGGGGGGGGGTGCTGCCACCGGTCACATTGCTAACTGCAGACAGAAAGCAGAGGAGAAACAAAAGGCAGGCAGCCTGAAAATCCTCAAGCTTCCCTCCCCCACACCAGTGACCCACTTCCTGTAGCAGGGGTCCACCTCCTAACAGGTTCCACAACCTTCCCAAACACCAGTTGGTGACCCAGTGTTCCAATATGAGTCTGTGGGGGGCGTTTTACTTTCAAACCATAACTCAGAACACAGGTGTTCTCCAACGCCTCTGATGTTTGTTCCTGTCTGTTGCTTCAGCCGCACGGCTTTGTTACGGCAGTCCTGCAAACTAAGTACAAGGTCCACGTTTAATTGTTTAGTTTCTTTGAGAGGAATCTCTTCCCTCCGCCTTCTCCTAGATCTCTAGTCCTTTTTGTAGCTACAGTGTTTTTGGTGAGATTTCTATTTTTTTTCCTTTTTAAAAAAGGCTCTTTTTCTTTCTTTTTCTTTTCTTTTCTTCTCTCTTTCTCCTTCCTTCCTTCCTTTCTTTCTTTCCTTCCTTCCTTCCTTCCTTTCTTCTTTCTTTCTTTCTTTCTTTCTTTCTTTCTTTCTTTCTTTCTTTCTTTCTTTCTTTCTTTCTTTCTTTCTTCCTGTGTGTGTTTGGATGCTCAGGGTTTCTTGCCACTACAAATGAAAGCCAGATGCTTACACCACTTTTTGTGCCCGGCTCTAAGTGGGTGGCTGGGAAATTGAACCCCGGGCAGGCAGCTTTTGCACTTTGCAAGCAAGTACCTTTAACCACTGATCCATCTCTGCAGCCCCCTGAAAGATTTCTAATTGATGGGAAAATATGATGAAGAACATGTGGGTCAGTGTGGTGAAAAACTGCAGTCATCCATTAACAGAAGAAGGGAGGGCTGGGGGGATGGCTTTGAGGCTGAGGCACTCGCCTGCAAAGCCAAAGGACCCAGGTTTGATTTCCCAGGACCCATGTAAGCCAGATGCACAAGGTGATGTATGTACCTGGAGTGCATTTACAGAGGCTGGAGGCTCTGGTGTGCTCATTCTCTATCTGCCTCTTTCTTTCTACTCTAAATGAGACAGAGATGACTTTGAACTTTTGAACCTTCTGTAAAGAACCCTGAGGGGCTCTGGTCTTCCTCCTGTGCCTGCGAGGTTCAAGCAGAGCTGATCTACACTCTGCAGCTCTGTCCCCAACAGCAATAGCAAGGAGCTTCTCCTCTCCCCGCGTGATGCCAAGCGTCCACCCTGAGTTCCACCACCCAATCGAGTCATAGCCCAGGTCATCAGAAACCCCTCACTCTGTGGGTCTTGATGTTTAAACAATCTCCTCTGATGTCTTTGAGTAATCGGGCACTTCTTTAAGAATAGAAAAACAAGTGGAAAATATGCAGAAATCCACCCTGTGGCAAGATCTGCTACTTTGAAGTCCAAGTTGATGCAAGCTGCTCTGCCCCAGGACTTTTCCCACTTCTTCTAATGCGGGGCCTGTATCAAGGCCAGGCAGCCTCTCCCTATGCCAAATTTTAGTGGGACCCTTTCTCCCACCCTCGAACCCTGGTGAGGAAAGAGAATGTCTGAGTGGGGTCATCTCCCCACACAACTATGTCATGATGTGTTTTGGCCTCGTTCCACTTAAGGTTGGTGGCCTTAGATGGAGACTTGAGCCTCAGCTTGATCCTGAGAATACGTCTATTGCTTTCAGTGACCGTCTTCTTTGCAGCAGCAAAGGGCGCTTTAGAGGAAATGAAGGAGGAGAGAGGGTTGGAGGATTCCGGATCTTCTCACAGCAGATGTTGGGCAATAAAGTCATGAAGGAGAACAGCGAAGGGCTTTGGCCCTCTGTAACATACCAATGGGCAGTAGAGCAAGAAGGATGGAAAGAATTTTCCAGAACTTGTAAAGCTTTCCGTGTGTGTACAAGTGGTCCACACTTACATAAAATGAAACAAGCCAACAATACATTAAGACTCACAGAATGGAAAAATGAGACAATGGTTTCTAATCTCAAGCATCCTTTAATCATTCCTTTCTTCCTTCCTTCATTCTTTTTTTTTAAAGTTTGTATTTATTTATATGACAGAGAAAGAGGGAGAGAGAGAATGGGTATGCCAGAGCATCCAGCCAAATGCACTAAACCATCCCTCCAGCCCTTTCATTGTTATTATTATTATTATTAAACTCCAGTTGCAGTCGCTCCTTGGGCATCTGGCTAAAGTGGGTCCTGGGGAATCGAACCTGGGTCTTTTGGCTTTGCAGGCAAATGCCTTAACCACTAAACCATCCCTCCAGCCCTTTCATTGTTATTATTATTATTATTAAATTTCTATTTATTTACCTTCTGTTGCAGTCAGGTTCGAATTCACACTGCAAAAACATTGTCAGTGACAAAGAAATACTTCTTTTTTTTTTTTTTTTTTTTTTTTTTTTTTTTGTTTTTCATGCTGGCAGAAATGGCAAAAGAAATCACCCAACTAAGAGCAGCTTAACCAATACAAGATTTTAAAAAAGAGGTCATATTTTGGCTTACAGGCTAGTCAGTGACAAAGCTCCATGATGGCAGGAGGGTCTCGATGGCATGAGCAGAGGGTGGACATCACTCCTCCTACGTCAACATAAGGTGGACAACAGCAACAGGAGAGTGTGCCAAACACTGGCAAGGGACAGTCCTGGCTATCCAATGGCAGCCATCTCAAGCATCCCGGTCTCCCTGCAACAATACTCTGCCTCCAGGCATCCAGGTGTTAATTCCCAAAACATTGCCATCAGCTGGGAACCTTTCCTGCAGCATTCATAAACACTTGCCAAGTTTATCCAGGGGGAATGGGGACACCTGAATCAAACCACCACACCTTCCTCCTTCATTCTTGTATGCATTAATTAATTTCATTTTTTGTGTATTTATCAAATATTGAGAATCTAACTGTGTACCAAATATCATGTGGGTTCTGAGCAATTTGAAACATTCTTATTCTACTGACATTCCTCTTATAAAATACTTAAAAGACTGTTGCAGTCAGGTTCGCATTGCTGGCAGAAAAAGAGCAGCTTGTGGGAAAAAGAGGTTTATTTTGGCTTACAGGCTCGAGGGGAAGCTCCATGATGGCAGGAAAAACGATGGCATGAGCAGAGGGTGGACATCACTCTCTGGTCAACATAAGGTGGACAACAGCAACAGGAGAGTGTGCCAAACACTGGCAAGGGGAAGCTGGCTATAACACCTTGGTGGACAAGTTGCCATCAGCTGGGAACCTAGCATTCAGAACACTTGGGATTTTATACCAAGCACACTTGAAATCAATGGGGACATTGAATTTCCTTTTTGTGGTGGTATTTATCAATATTGAGAATCTACTGTGGGTTCTGAGCAATTTGAAACATTCTTATTCTAGGTTTGGACAGAAATACCAAGACAGATTTCCTTTTGTGGGGAAAGGTTTATGATAGGGGGATTAGTATGTCATAGAAGAGCATGACAGGGTCACGGAAGCCAGAGAAGGGCTTCAGCTTCCAAAAAAACACTAGAAGCTTCTTACTCTTTGTTTTCGAGGGAGGAGGAAAGTTCTACTCCATGTGATTCAGCCTCCATGCTAAGAGCTCCAGAGACATGAGATAAGACCCAAGGCCATAGCTTAGGTGATCTTGGGTTTCCCTGACAACAGGGGTTGAGTGTTTATTTTCCTGCTCAGCCTTGGACCTCAGGCAGCAGGGACCTCTTAAAGTGACCACATCTCTTCTCCAACAATGAGGAGATGGGATCAGGGAATAGAGATGGCTAAATAAAGACAGTAAAGGCCCAGACATCTGAAATATGCGTTTGAGGCAGTTATAGTGATCACTACTGGAGACTATTTGGTAAGAGTCAGAATGCATGTGGGAACTATGTCAACAATGATCAAAGTTGTGATGCTCAGGCCATTGGATTCAGCATGCTTCCACTTTGGTTGGTTTATTCCAAGGAAATGTAATGTCACATATCATGAACACAAGGTCATTCATTGCAACATTGTCTGTAATTAAAAAAACATATTAAAAGTATGTGAGGCGGTCCATGCTTGTAATCCAAGCACTCAAGATGCTGAGATAGGAGGATCATGAATTCAAGACCAGCCTGGGCTATACAATAAGACCTTGTCTCAGTTCTCCCCCAATTATATTGATATCTATGTTAACCACCTAATTATCTATTTATCTACCTACCTATTATCTTCTATCTATCTTCTATCTATCATCTATCTATCTATCTATCTATCTATCTATCATCTATATATCTGTCTATCTATCATCTGTGATCTATCATCATCTATCTATCATCTATCAATCAATCATCTATTACCTATCATCTATCTATCTATCTATCTATCTATCTATCTATCTATCTATCTATCTATCTATCTATCATCTATCTATTATTTATCATCTATCTATTTTATAGCTGTCATCTATCTATCATCTATTTATCATCTACCTATTATCTATCAAATGGCTATCTGTCTATCATCTATCTATCTCTCATAACCAAAGTGTCCTCAGTTATGGGACATCCATACAATGGAATGCTAGGAGCTGTCTGAAAGAATAAAGCTTGATGTGGGAAGATATTTGACATATAGTAAAGTGTAGGTGAAGGTGAGTGAAAAAGGCATTTGTGTAAATAGAACATCACAGAAAATATCCTCCCCAAATTTTTAACATTAGCCACTTCTGGCAGATGGAAGTAATTAGGTGACTGCAGTGCAAGACAGCTATATTGTTTTATTATTATTATTTTTTTGAGACAGTCTCATGTAGCCCAAGTGGCCTTGATGTGCAGCCAAGGATGACCTCAAACACTTGATGCTCCTCTCCACCCCTGAGTGCTGGGATTACATCATCAAGGTCCAGCTTTACAGACATTTACACTCTATCTTCCAAATTGCCTGTCATGTAAACTATTGTCTTTTCAAGAAAGAAAGAAAGAAAGAAAGAAAGAAAGAAAGAAAGAAAGAAAGAAAGAAAAGAAAAAGGAAGGAAGAAAAGGCTAAACTTTTTATAAAGGAAGAGTTATAGTAAATGAGCAAAGTTCTAAATGAGATATGGCCGATATGTTTCAAGCCCTACTTGGGTACAAAGTAGATTTGTATGTTCGCTGTAAGATAGCTGATAGGGAGAGTTAGAGTCAGACTCTGTCAGACTAGGTACCCTTTAGTCCCTAGGACCCCAGGAGTCATTGAAAGTAAGGAGTGACTGGGGAGGATGCCTGAATGGCTTTCAAACACCAAATTCCCATAAGTGAAAAACTTTCAGACACCAGAGGAGAGAAGGGTACAGGTGTGTGTGTGTGTGTGTGTGTGTGTGTGCAAGCATGTACGCAAAAACAAAATGACAGGAACTCCCTCAAATAACAGTGGACCTATGTAATGTCTCCATTATGCCCAGGATGGCTGGCTTTCCCTCCTGTGGTATTGTGGTTTGAATATGAAATATCACCCATAGCTCATGTGTTTAAACACTTGGACTCCAGCTAGTGGCATTGTTTTGGGATGTGGTAGATCCTTCTGGATGGGGAGGAAGTTGGAGGAAGTGGATCACTGGGGGATGTCAGTCTTGAAGTCTGTAGCTCAGCCCTGTTTCCTGATGCAGAAAGACATAACCCAGCAGCCTCACCCTCCTCCTCCTGCCACTGCCAGGCTTATCTGGTCATGATGGATTGCACCCTCAAAGTGTGAGCCAAAATTACTTCTTCCTCCCTTGTGGTAGCTTCTAGCAGGTCTTTTGTTACAGTGACTGATAAAAGCAACTTGTCCATGTGGAGATGAACATGTTGCCGTTGGTGGGTTTGCTCAGCTCCCTCTTTAATTCAGATAAGATCGGTTGTGTTCAGGGTGGGGTGGCCGCAGACTCTTTAATTCAAAGCAAATCAAGTGAATTTAGTACCAGGAGTGGGAGGCTCTTGTGTCATTCAAGATTTATCTTTTATTGTCTCAAGTTACATGTTTCCAGAAACACACCAGCTGCTTGTTAGTCTCCTACTGTCAGAAGATGTAACTTTGTGACTTTGGCAATTGTTGGGGTGATTTGAAGAAAGGAAAAGAAAACCTGAAGACAGATTTATTAGATTGTTTATCTCAGTTTTTAATAAACCAGAGAAGAAATGTTAGGATCCAAGGAGCAGCATTGGGGAAAACAAGCTAAGGTCAGAGACAGAAATAAAAATAGGCTGGCTTGCCCTGGCTGCTTGCTGAACTAATTCTTTTTTTTTTCTTTTTCTTTTTATTTATCTATTAGAGACAGAGTGAGGGAGAGAGAGAGATAGAGAGTGTGAGAATGGGCACGCCAGGGCCTCTATCCACTGCAAACAAACTCCAGATGCACATCTTGCTTACATGGGACATGGAGAATCAAACCTGGGTCCTTAGACCTCACAGGCATGCACCTTAATCACCAAGCCATCTCTCTAGTCCCTGGAACTCTTTCTTAAGGCTAGGTCGCTATGACACTGGGTCTCAAACCAAGTCTGAGATGGTCTCCTGGTGAACAAGGCTGTCCCTGGTGTAGGTCCTATCCATCTGCTGGACACACACTGTCTGGCTCATTCACAGGCTTATTTGTAGCTGGAATTCTGGATATAGGTCCACTCTGGTTCCTTCTTCAAAGTTTAGGTGACATCAATAGGGTCAGATCTGCCAGATTTTTTTTTGTACTTTTTAATGAGAGACAGAGAGAGAGAGGGAAAGAGGGAGAGACAGGGGTGGGGAATGAGAGAGAATTGGCACACCAGGGCCTCCAGCCACTGCAGTCAAACTCCAGATGCATGTGCCACCTTGTGCACATGTGCCCTTGTGCCTTTGCATCACCTTGTGCATCTGGCTTACATGGGACCTGGCGATTTGAACATGGGTCCTTAAGCTTCACAGGCAAATGCCTTAACTGCTAAGCCATCTCTCTAACCCTCTGCTAGATTTTTAACAATATTTCTACTTATTGATTTAAAAGCAGAGAGAGATAGAAGGGAGACAGACAGAGAGAATGAGTGTACCAGGGCTTCTACCTCTGCAAAAAAACTCAAGATGCATGCACCACTTTGTGCATCTGTTTTTATGTGGCTACTGGGTAATCAAACTTGGGTTGTTAGGCTTTGCAGGCAAGCACTTTAACTGCTGAGCCATCTCTCCAGCCCTCTGCTAGGTGTTTTACTCCAATTTAAAAAGGCCATTGATGTACAATCCACCCTAAACACTTTTGCATTCTCCCCCACCCGTCAGCTTTTCCCAAAGAGGTTATCTCTATTTGTTACCACGGCCCTGGTCACCTCTGTGTGAACAGTAAGCAAGGGTGTCTACTATACACTTGAGATGGTTCATATAGCAAGGCATAAACTCCTTCTTTCAGTTAGGTAGAAAGATCCCGGGTTCCATTGAGAAGGGCGGTTCCCGGACAGGCCTCTGAGCCGGCTTGTCACTATAGCATCCTTCCTCCCCCTGACCTCTTTAGACAGACATCGAGCCTACTTTGTGCCAGACTAGGTCTTCCACACAACCGGCACTATCCCACATCACCCATACCTTTAGAAATAAAAGTACAAGACAATGCACACGACGTAAAATTTACCATTTTAATTATTTATCGTGTGCAGTCCAATAGCTTAAGTATGTTTACCTGGCTGTGCAACCCTTCCCAGCTCTAGATTTTTTTTTTCATTGTCTCCAGCCAAAACTCTTAATCCCTTAAACACTAATATGTCATCCTCTCTCCTTCAGCACAAAAACCGCATTCTGCTTTCTGTGTCCATGAATTAACTACACTAGACACTTAGCATGATGCTCTCAAGGTTCATCCATGTCAGAGTATGTCCTGCCTATCCCTCTTGGGTATTTTAATTTTAATTTACCCTATCTATCTGTCTATCTAGCCATTATCTCTCCCACTTTATTGGCCTATCTATCTATCTATCTATCTATCTATCTATCTATCTATCTATCCAACTATGTAGACAGTATTTCTCATCCAGGCAGACCTTGATCTCATTACGTAGCTCAGGCTGGCCTTGAACTCCTGATTGTCCAGTATGATGATCCTAAGTTCTAGTGCTACAGGCATGTGGTACCACACCCAACTTTTTTCTTTTGAAAATTTAAATTTTATTTATTTATTTGAGAGAGAGAGAGAGAGAGAGAGAGAGAGAGAAGAGGGTGCTTCAGGGCCTCCAGCCACTACAAACAAACTCCAGATGCACGTGCTACCTTATGTAGCTGGCGTACATGAGTCCCAGGGAATCGATCCTGGGTCCTTTGGCTTTGCAAGCAAGTTCCTTAACAGCTAAGCCATCTGTCCAGCCCCACACCCAACTTTTTAAAAAAATTATTTGTTTTTGAGACATAGTCTCATGTAATTGATTTTGTGTGTCTGCATGCACTTATATGCATGTATATGGATAGGTACATACATACATACATATGTACATGGTTTCTTACACGTGTATATGTTTGGATGCATTTATTATTTTTGCTTCTTTGGATTCTGCTATTCCCACACCTTCATCCCCATGGTCTCTGCCTTCTCCCTTCAGTCTTGCTCCACTCACCCCAGCCCATCACCTCACTCTGTTGCCTGCACTGTGGCCTCCACTCATGGTAAGCAAAAATCCTTAAGTGAGTCACAAAATGTGACCCCATCCTTCTGCAGGATGCTCTCCTTGCGGCAGGGCCCAGACCACATTCTGCAAAGATGGTATTAGTTTATGAACTGGTTTTGAGGTTCCTCTTGACAGGAGTTATGGCAAGACAATCAAGACAGAGGAGAGGAAGCAGTCAGACAAAGGCCCTGGAAACCCCAGGAAAGGTGTAGGGAGGGCCACCGCCCGAGGACTGAGGCCTGCATCCTTGGACACGGGTCCCTCCAGCCTTTCTCGGGTCTTGCTCTTTGCTTCCCCATTGCCACAAGCCACAGCTCCCAGGGCCACCAGGTGGAATTCCGTGGCTTCTCACTATGGTTTGTTGGGTCTTTCATTACTGTGACAGATCCCTGAGGGGAATAATTTAAAGAAGGAAAGGTTTATTTTTGGCTTCCCAGTTTCAACAGGGTCAAGGTCTGTGGTCAGCCGGCTCCATTGCTTTGGCTGTGAGTTGTGGTAGAGTGTTATGCTGATGGCATGGCAGCATGGGGAGAGGGATGCTGCCATCAAGGCAGCTTGGAAACAGGGAGAAGAGAGAGAAGAAGAGAAAAGAGAGGTCTTGGATGAGATCCAGCCCTGAGGCGTGGTCTATGGTGACCTGTTCCAACCATACGTGGCCTCTAGTCATGCCACCATATTATGAACCCATCAAGCACGCAATCCATTGGGTAGGTCAGAGCCCACAGAATGTAATCATTTCCCTCGGAGCCCAAGAGCTGACAACTGACCATCTCACAAAGTAGTCTTCAGGGCGCAGCCCATATCCAAACCTCAGCACCCACACTGAGAGAAGAGAATCGGTGTAGTGGGGTGGTGGGGGCACCACCAATATGCCTACCTTGCCTGAGATCTTTTTGTACCCCAGGATGCTGGGGAAGAGGTAGAGGCCAGCTGTGTGCCTAGCTGAGTCCCTGCAAGGCATGCACTTCAAAAGTCTATTTAAAAAAAAAATCACCTCTTTCATCTCTTAATTTGCTTTTTGCCGGTGATATATATATAGGTCAGATATATCCAGAAGCCCTTTCATAGAAGTCCAGAGGGAGTCCCAGCAGCTCTCTGGGTTGTTACACAGGTGTGTGTCCGTCACCAGGTGAACCGTGGTGCTGCTGGGAGATGCCTGTGCGATATGGGAAGTCTGTATGTGTGCAGAGTGACCTCGTTGCAAGGGGACAGTTTGGACTGAATTTTTCATTATCGTGCTTAATATGATTGCCTGTTAGCTCTGAGGAAAGGGAACTGCCGGCAGCTTCTTTGTGGGATTTCTTTGGAAGGGCTCTTGGCAGCTTCAATTTAGCCATTCCTTTCATCAGCTACCTGCCAGGTCATTTGTGATGGGTTGAAATGGATGCTTAGAAGTAAATAATGTCTTTCCTTTCTGCCGCATCACAATAGCCTCTGTGTGTGTGTGTCGGTGGGGGCGGGGGGGTTGTAATTTGTTTGCATTTTCATTCTTGTCTACAGAGTAATGAATGAACTAATAGCATTTGAAGTAGCTGAGTCTGATGCCAGTGTTTGTAATGGTTCCTGTGTTCTAGTATCTCAATTTTTTCTTTTTGTGAGTGGGAGATTAGATTTGTTTGTTTTAACTTTTCGTTGATAACCTCCATCCCTATACACAAGTGCCCTGATCATACTCCCTCCACCTTTCTTTGTTTCTCTTTCCCCGTCTCCTTTCTTCTGAATTCATCCTTCTTTCCAACCAGCTCCTATGGGTGGTATGCATGCATGTGCATATGTGTGTTCATATATGTGTGAGTACATGTGTGTGGTTGTGGGTAGAGGTCCAAGATCAACATTGGATGTCTGTCTCAGTCTTTCTCCTCCTTATTCTTTGAGATAAGAGTGTCTTGTTGGGCCTAGAGCTCAGTGACTCAGCTAGAGTAGTTAGCCAGTGATTCCCCTGTCTCTGTTTCCCCAGAGTTACAATTACATGCAGCATGCATGTCCCACTACACCTGGCATTTTACATGGGTGCTGGGGATCTGAACGTGAGTGTTCACATTTGCATTGCAAGTACTTTACTGACAGCCATCTCTAGGCTCTGGTTGTTCTTGAGCAGGAACTGTGTATATGTATATGACAATGTCTTGTTATAATCTTTTTTTTGGGGGGGAGAGACAGAGAGAGAGGGAGAGAGAGAGAGGGAGGAAGACAGAGATGGGCACGCGAGCAGTGTCTCAGCTGCTGAGAACGAAATGCAGATGCGTGCCCCCTTGTGGCCAAGTGCGGCATTGCGCCCTTGTGTCACTTTGCATCTGGCTAAACGTGGGACCTGGAGATTGGAACCGCTGGAGATTGGAACCAGTGTTCTTAGGCTTAGGAGGCAGGCACCTTAACCGCTAAGCCATGTCTCCAGCCCAGTCTTGTTATAATCTTGAAAGGTTGCACGCCCTTGCTGAAGGTTCAAATGCTCTCTTGGAAGACACCCGGGGGTGAGCAGCAGGGAAGGGACAACTTGGGGTCTCTGAATCCGGCTCTGGTACCTAATAGTGGTAAGAGATTAGAAGAAAGGCAGATGGTTAGTTAGGGACACAGACCCAGAGGAACGTACACATGAGCTTGTCCTGGTGACACTAGCAGACATCTCCAGTCCAGACCTAAAATATGACTCATTGAGATGGTGATCAGGGACAGCTTCCTGGTTCTTCATCCTTTCAAGAAATTTTGGCAGGTCATTTTCCCTTGGTAGGAATCCACATTCCTTCATCTAACCCACAGCTTGTTAGCAATATATTGAGTAACATATATTGAGTAACGGGAAGTCTGTATGTGTGCAGAGTGACCTCGTTGCAAGGGGACAGTTTGGACTGAATTTTTCATTATCGTGCTTAATATGATTGCCTGTTAGCTCTGAGGAAAGGGAACACATATATTGAGTAACCAACCCAACCCACCTGTGCTGGCTTGAATAGGGTGACCCCCATCAACTCATGTAGTTCTGAATGCTTGGTCCCCAGGTGGTGGCAGTTTGGGAGATGGAGCCTTGTTATTGGGGTGGGGCTCAGGATTATTATAGCTAGCTCTCCCTTGCCAGAACTTGGCTCAGTCTCATGCTATGGAGGAGGGGATGTCCAGCCTCTGCTCATGCCATGCTTTCTCCTTCTATCATCTTCCTCCTGAGATGATAAGCAAAAACAAATCCTTTTCTCCCATCAGATGCTTTTGGTTGGGAGCTTTATCTCAGCAATGAGAACGTAAGTGAAACACCATGCCAACTTGATGCTAATTCTCCATCCAAGGTACAAGAAACCCAAGTTCCAGTCACTATGTGGTTGCCTAATCCAACCCCTTCAGACTCAGAAGCTTGCTGCTGTGCTTTGTTTCCTAAAATAAATCTTTCTTAACTTGTCCTTCTGTCCTGTCTGCACTTGGTGTTGTTTTGTGAGTAGGAAAACAATGAGCTCAAGAGCCACTGGCCTGGGGAGTTGAGTGACTGTTAAGTGTCTGTCACTGTCCCCTAAGCTATGCCTGTCCAGAGCCCAGAAAGGCTCCTTTACTCTCATAACTGTTAACAGTAGCTTCCCTAAAACAATCAGCAAGTGCTCAATTAAAGATAAACAGAGCAATCTCTTAACGGCCAAATGTGTGTGTGTGGGGAGGGGCAGAGTGACCCATTTCAAATTTAGGTACAATTTTATTTGACTTTAATTTAGCAAGAAATCTTAGCGTATTTCCTTACTTGGATTAGGTTAGAGAGCACAAAGGGGAGGAAGGTGATGGTTCCTGCTTTCTTAGATACTAGGGTTCCCTATCACGAGAGCAGAAAGGCAGCAACTATTCATACTTCAAGGATCAAAGCACCAAGCTGTCTATGGGGCTATTTTGAGGACACTGAACCATGGGCATATGGCTGGGGACTGGCAGTGGAGAGGGAATGCAGCCTTCCTCACAGGATGACAATTGAGTGCATGGAGCTAGACCACTCCTGGCCTGGGTGTGACCAAATGTCTGGCAGCATCACAGAGAGCCCATGCCAGGAAGCAGAGATAGTAAGTAGCCTTGGCCAGCAGGTGGACTTCAGTAGCCTCCGGGTCAGTGGGGATGCAGGTTGAGTGTCTTCCTTCAAGGGTAGGCAGCCTGCAGAGTAGTGTTTTGTATGGCTCTATGGAGAGACATTTTCTGGAGAGGGAACAAAGAGCAGCCCTTCCAGTGGGGACAGGGAGAGAAATGAATGTGGAGTCTTGGCTCTCTCTCCTAATTTCACTTCAAGACACCAGACAGATTTTGTATTTGGGGCTGAGATGTCTCCAGAGGCACTTACCTTCTTGTTGCTGGAACAAAACAGCTCCTGGGAAGAAGGTTTATATCAGTCTTACAGTTTCAAAGAGAAGTTTCATCATGATGGAGAAAACAAGGCAAATTATGCAACCAGCTTGCTTCTTCATACATCAACATCAGAACAGGGAGCAGAAAGAGTAGCTACTACTGGGGCTGGACTAATAAACCCCAAGGCCCAGCCCCAGTGGCACACCTCCTCCAGCAAGACTCCACCACCCAAAGCCTCTGCCAGTCACACACCTCCTCCAGCAGGGCTCCACCTCCCAAAGCCTCCTTCACCAGTCACACACCTCCTCCAGCAGGGCTCCACCTTCCAAAGCCTCCACCAGTCACACACCTCCTCCAGCAGGGCTCCACCTCCCAAAGCCTCCACCAGTCACACACCTCCTCCAGCAGGGCTCCACCTCCCAAAGCCTCCACCAGTCACACACCTCCTCCAGCAGGGCTCCACCTCCCAAAGCCTCCACCAGTCACACACCTCCTCCAGCAGGGCTCCACCTCCCAAAGCCTCCACCAGTCACACACCTCCTCCAGCAGGGCTCCACCTCCCAAAGCCTCCACCAGTCACACACCTCCTCCAGCAGGGCTCCACCTCCCAAAGCCTCCACCAGTCACACACCTCCTCCAGCAGGGCTCCACCTCCCAAAGCCTCCACCAGTCACACACCTCCTCCAGCAGGGCTCCACCTCCCAAAGCCTCCACCAGTCACACACCTCCTCCAGCAGGGCTCCACCTCCCAAAGCCTCCTTCACCAGTCACACACCTCCTCAAGCAGGGCTACACCTCCCAAAGCCTCCACCAGTCACACACCTCCTCCAGCAGGACTCCACCTCCCAAAGCCTCCGCCAGTCACACGCCTCCTCCAGCAAGACTCCACCTCCCAAAACCTCCACCAGTCACACTCCTCCTCCAGCAGGGCTCCACCTCCCAAAGCCTCCGCCAGTCACACATCTCCTCCAGCAGGACTCCACCTCCCAAAGCCTCCCCCAGTCACACATCTCCTCCAGCAGGACTCCACCTCCCAAAGCCTCTGCCAGTCACACACTTCCTCCAGCAGGGCTCCACCTCCCAAAGCCTCCACCAGGCACACACCTCCTCCAGCAGGGCTCCACCTCCCAAAGCCTCCGCCAGTCACACACCTCCTCCAGCAGGGCTCCACCTCCCAAAGCCTCCACCAGTCACACGCCTCCTCCAGCAGGGCTCCACCTCCCAAAGCCTCCACCAGTCACACACCTCCTCCAGCAGGGCTCCACCTCCCAAAGCCTCCACCAGTCACACGCCTCCTCCAGCAGGGCTCCACCTCCCAAAGCCTCCACCAGTCACACGCCTCCTCCAGCAGGGCTCCACCTCCCAAAGCCTCCACCAGTCACACACCTCCTCCAGCAGGGCTCCACCTCCCAAAGCCTCCACCAGTCACACGCCTCCTCCAGCAGGGCTCCACCTCCCAAAGCCTCCACCAGTCACACGCCTCCTCCAGCAGGGCTCCACCTCCCAAAGCCTCCACCAGTCACACACCTCCTCCAGCAGGGCTCCACCTCCCAAAGCCTCCACCAGTCACACACCTCCTCCAGCAGGGCTCCACCTCCCAAAGCCTCCACCAGTCACATGCCTCCTCCATCAGGACTCCACCTCCCAAAGCCTCCACCAGTCACACGCCTCCTCCAGCAGGGCTCCACCTCCCAAAGCCTCCACCAGTCACACACCTCCTCCAGCAGGGCTCCACCTCCCAAAGCCTCCACCAGTCACACGCCTCCTCCAGCAGGGCTCCACCTCCCAAGCTTCCACCAGTCACACGCCTCCTCCAGCAGGGCTCCACCTCCCAAAGCCTCCACCAGTCACACGCCTCCTCCAGCAGGGCTCCACCTCCCAAAGCCTCCACCAGTCACACGCCTCCTCCAGCAGGGCTCCACCTCCCAAAGCCTCCACTGGTCACACACCTCCTCCAGCAGGGCTCCACCTCCCAAAGCCTCCACCGGTCACACACCTCCTCCAGCAAGGCTCCACCTCCCAAAAGGTCACACACCTCCTCCTCCACCTCCCAAAGCCTCCACCAGTCACACACCTCCTCCTGAAAGGCTCCACCTCCCAAAGCTTCCACCGGTCACACACCTCCTCCAGCAGGGCTCCACCTCCCAAAGCCTCCACCAGTCACACACCTCCTCCTGAAAGGCTCCACTTCCCAAAAGTTCCACCAGTCACACACCTCCTCCAGCAGGGCTCCACCTCCCAAAGCCTCCACCAGTCACACGCCTCCTCCAGCAGGGCTCCACCTCCCAAAGTTCCACCAGTCACACACCTCCTCCAGCAGGGCTCCACCTCCCAAAGCCTTCACCAGTCACAGTTCCACCTCCAGCAGGGCTCCACCTCCCAAAGCCTCCACCAGTCACACACCTCCTCCAGCAGGGCTCCACCTCCCAAAGCCTCCACTGGTCACACCTCCTCCAGCAGGGCTCCACCTCCCAAAGCCTCCACCAGTCACACGCCTCCTCCAGCAGGACTCCACCTCCCAAAGCCTCCACTGGTCACACACCTCCTCCAGCAGGGCTCCACCTCCCAAAGCCTTCACCAGTCACACGCCTCCTCCAGCAGGGCTCCACCTCCCAAAGCCTCCACCAGTCACACACCTCCTCCAGCAGGGACTCCACCTCCCAAAGCCTTCACCAGTCACACGCCTCCTCCAGCAGGGCTCCACCTCCCAAAGCCTCCACTGGTCACACACCTCCTCCAGCAGGGCTCCACCTCCCAAAGCCTCCACCAGTCACACACCTCCTCCAGCAGGACTCCACCTCCCAAAGCCTCCACCAGTCACACACCTCCTACCAGCAGGACACCACCTCCCAAAGCCTCCACCAGTCACACCTCCTCCAGCAGGGCTCCACCTCCCAAAGCCTCCACCAGTCACACACCTCCTCCAGCAGGGCTCCACCTCCCAAAGTCCCCACCAGTCACACACCTCCTCCAGCAGGGCTCCACCTCCCAAAGCCTCCGCCAGTCACACACCTCCTCCAGCAGGGCTCTACCTCCCAAGGGCTCCACCAGTCACACACCTCCTCCAGCAAGACTCCACTTCCCAAAGCCTCTGCCAGTCACACACCTCCTCCAGCAAGATTCCACCTCCCAAAGCCTCCACCAGTCACACACCTCCTCCAGCAGGACTCCACCTCCCAAAGCCTCCACCAGTCACACACCTCCTCCAGCAGGGCTCCACCTCCCAAAGTCCCCACCAGTGACACTCCTCCTCCAGCAGGGCTCCACCTCCCAAAGCCTCCACCAGTCACTCATGGGGGCCATTTTTTAACATTCAAACCACCACATTTCCCAAATCAACTACAGTCATAACTCCTAAGAATTGTCTGGAGAGAAGTTAGGTAACATCTCAGTTTCTCCAGTAGAAAATATCAAGTGTTCATTCTTCTGATAAACCCTAGAATTTCCATGATTCCCCCTAGGGAAGCAAAGGGTATGAAATTTTTTAAGTGTGAATTGCTTTTATATTCACACAGTGATGATCAAACTTTGTTCATACTGCAGAATAGGAAAAAGAAATCATGTAGATATTTAATGACATGGAAAAATGTTCCCAGCACAGTGCCAAATGGGAGGAAAAAAAAGTAAAAGCAAGTTGATTACTGTGATGTTCGATGTGATCTGCATTTGCAATGTTAAGTGGATATATCTCTGCAGAGAAGATGTCTAGCAAGATGTATTCCAACATGCTCACACTGCTTATTCTTTTCCTGATGTCATAATGGGTGCTTTTTATTTTTCCATTCTGCTTATCTGTGCTGTTTGAATATTTTTATGACAACCATGTATTGCTTTTGTAATAAGAAAAAAAAAAACCCTGCAACATAGGTTTTTATTTTTTAAAAGTTGAACACAGGGAGGCAAGTCATGACTGAAAGTGAAAGCTTAGTCAAAAGCCTCCTTCTGGGAAGATGATCAACGTTGGGTGGGGGGAAGCTAGTATGGCTCTTTGGGTAAATGGATTTATTATGCCCACCAAATTGCCCTCTAAATATTCATGTTTATGTAGGCATATTAATGCTTCTCTTTCTTTTGGTTAGTGAAGCTTTCCTTTTCAAATGGTGGTGACCACTAGCGAGACTCAAAACCCCTCAAAGTGCTGAGAAGGGACACATTGGATTGTTCAGTACTAAGTGAGGCATCTTTATCATCCTCTCCCAGGCTCAGGGACCACTGAGGAAGAGGTGAGAGAAAGGATGTAAGATACGGAGGAGTCCTTTGGAATGCAGTCTTCCAGACACAGAGTGGCAGTTGCATTCATGGTCTTACACTGGCTGCTTAACATTAGTGCAAACAACAACAACAACAATAAAAAAAGACATTGAAATAGAAGAGGAACCAGTTGGAAAGAAGCATGGTTTCAGTGGAGGAGGATTTGTGGATGGGGGTATAAGAGGATGGTCCAAGGGAATTATGATCAAGGTACATTGTGTATGGAGGTTGTCAATAAATATAAATTTCAAAAAAACTGAGGGGCTGGAGAGATGGCTTAGCAGTTAAGTTGCTTGCCTACAAAGCCAAAGGACCCAGGTTCGATTCTTCAGTACCCATGTAAGCCAGATGCACAAGGTAGCACATGCATCTGGAGTTTGTTTGCAGGGCAAGAGGCCCTGTGCATCCATTCTCTCTCTCTCTCTTACTCTGCTTCTTTCTCTCTCTCAAATAAAATAACTAAAATATATATTTTTTAAATTACAGAAAACTAAAAGACCAAACAAACTGAAAACACACCTTAAAAAAGTCCCAAACCTCTCTTCCTTAAAGCTGAGCTGGTGGGAATAGCAAGCTCTTTCATCTACTGTGGAATTGTGGATGTAGATGTCAGAGCTGGGGAGACGTGGCTGGCAGCTGGTAGAACAAGTTTCCAACAGGAAAGTGCTTGTGAGCTGTCCTCAGTGGTCAGCTGCTGAGGGCTTACCACTTATTTCTCTTGGAGAGTAAGAAGATCCCAAGAGGGGGTTGGGGAAGGACACTGTGCAGGTGTGTCCCAATTTGAACAAAGCTTCTTTGATGTGCTTGCAATGGAATCTGGCCTAGGAATGCGGACATTAGGGAGTGATTAGCACCCATTCCCAGAGAGAAGGTACATCAGCTTTTGATACACAGCAAAGGAAAGGGTTACAAAGAACTCTCCCCATCCAGCTTAGAAACGTGACAGAGCAAACACTTGAATGAGTGTCCCTTCTATGTCACACTGTAAAGATATGTTTCTTCTGTTCTTCATTCTCTGGGATGTTTGTGATGAGTTTTTTTTTTTTTTTAAAGATTTTTTAAAGTATTTTTATTTTTATTTTTTGAGAGAGACAGAGAGAGAGAGGGAGAGGAAGACAGATAGAGATGGGTGCGCCAGCAGTCTCTCAGCTACTGCTAACGAAATCCAGATGCGTGCACCCCCTTGTGGTCAAGTGCGGCATTGCGCCCTTGCATCACTTTGCATCTGGCTAGACGAGGGACCTGGAGATTGGAACCGCTGGAGAGTGGAACCAGAGTTCTTAGGGTTAGGAGGCAGGCGCCTTAACCGCTAGACCATCTCTCCAGCCCTGTTTTTGATGAGTTTTATCAACATACTGATGATTGGTGCTTCTGTTGTGCTTTGTCCACGTATACCCGGAAAGGAGGCAGGTGCCCTATGTCATTCCTCATGCTGAGACAAGGAGGGACTAGACCCTAGGATTCCAGCTGCTGTGGAGCTGAGCTGGCCCAGGTCTCCTACCTCAAGTAGCTCTTTCTTCCTAAGCTCCTCCTATCTGTGATGGTTAATCTTAGTTATCAACTTGACAGCATCTAGAATCACCAGGGAGCCAAATCTCTGGGCATGTCTGTGGGAGAGTTTTTATATTTTATTTATTTATTTGACAGAGGGAGAAAGAGAGAGGGAGGGAGAGAGAAGGAGAGAGAATGGGCATGACAGGGCCTCCAGCCACTGCAAACAAACTCTAGACGCATGCACCACCTTGTGAATCTGGCTAACGTGGGTCCTAGGGAATCAAACCAAGGCCCTTTGGCTTTGCAGGCAAGCACCTTAATTGTTAAATCATTCCTCTAGCCCTGTGGGAGAGTTTTTAGATTAGGTTCACTGAAGTGGGCAGACCCACACCAACTAGGTGGCACCATCCCATACCCTGGGGTTCTGGACTGAATCAAAAGGAGAGAGTGAGTTGAGCACTGCCATTCATCTCTCTCTGCTTCCTGACTGTGGATACAATGTAACCAGTTCACTCTCACTTGCTATTGCCTCCATTACCTTCCTGGCCATGATGGACTGTATACTTTTGAACTGTAAGCCAAAAATAAGCCCTCCTTCCCTTAAGTTGCTTCTTGTTGGTTGTTTGGCCACACCAACAAGAAAAGTAACTAGCACACCATGCCAATTCCAAACTATATTCACTATGAGGTTTCCCAATATTTTTGAGTAATAAGCTAGGGAAGGCCTTGGGAGGCTGAGCAGTTACCTTCTCAATGCTGGGACAAAACACCTAACAGGACACTGCTTCTGTAAGGAAAGGGTTTCTTTCTTTTCTTTTTTTTTTTTTTGGCTTTACAAGGTCGAGTCTCACTCTGGTCCAGGCTGACCTGGAATTAACTATGTATTCTCGGGGTGGCCTCGAACTCTCGGAGATCCTCCTACTTCTGCCTCCCGAGTACTGGGATTAAAGGCATGCGCCACCACGCCCAGCTTAGGAAAGGGTTTCTTTCAGCTTAGTTATTTTATTTTATTTTATTATTTTATTTTATTTTATTCTAGGCAAGCCCAACAGACTGGCCTTTTTTTTTTTTTTTAATGTGAGAGAGTGAGAGCAAGAGTGAGAGACAGAGAGAGAGATAGAGAAAAAGAGAGAGAGATAATTGACACGTCAGGGCCACCAGCCACTGCAATTGAACTCCAGACATATGTAATACTTTATGCACATGTGCGACCTTGTGCGCTTGTGTCACTTTGTGAGTCTGGCTTACATGGGATCTGAAGAGTTGAACATGGGTCCTTAAGCTTCACAGGCAAGCACCTTAACCACTAAGCCATCTCTCCAGCCTCAGCTTAGTTTTTTTTAATAAATGTTTTAAAATATATTTTATTTATTTATTTAAGAGAGAGAAAGGGGGGGGGAGAGAGAGAGAGAGAGGATGGGCACGCCAGGGCCTCCAGCCCCTGCAAATGAACTCTAGATGTGTGTGCACCCTTGTGCATCTGGCTTATGTGGGTCCTGGAGAATCGAACTGTGATCCTTTGGCTTTGCAGGCAAACACATTAACTGGTAAGCCATTTCTCCAGCCCTAAATATTTTTATTTATTTGCAACCAGAGGTGGGAGGGGGAGATAGGCAGTAGAGAGATAGACAGAGAGAATGGGTGTGCCAGGGCCTCAAGCCACTGCAAATGAAATCCAGATGCATGTACTGCTTTGTGCATCTGGTTTTATGTGGGTGCTGGGGAATTGAACCCAGGTCCTTAAGCTTTGCAGGCAAACATCTTAACCACTGAGCCATAGGTCCAGCCCTCAGCTTAGTCCTGAGAAGTTCCATCATGACAGGGAAAGCATGGCAAAAGCAAACAACCGGGCAGGTATTATATCGCAGCTGGAAGGAAGTAGTCTGAGTATTGGACTTAGAGCTGGGCTATGTCACCCCAAAACCTGGCCCCAGCAACAGATCTCCTCCAGAAAGGCTCTATCTGCAGAAGATGCCACAACTTTCCCATATTGCCACCGTTGGAGTCCAAACATTCAATAACATGAAACTATGGACATTTCACTGAACCTACCACGGGAAGGTGGTGGATCATTTGAAGCCACCCCTCCTTGAAACTCTCCATTCACAGGCATAACATGATTCCAGGACCTTGAGAAGGTAGAGGTAGATTGCCATAAGCTGAAACTCATGCTTTATCTCAGACTGATGATGTGATCTGAGTTAATTTCTCTGAGATTTAACTTTTGACCTCTGCCAAACTGGGATGACCTTCCCACGTCTGGAGGTTATACAATAGGATGTTGTCGCAGTCACCTTCTCACGGCTGGCACAAAACACCCAACCAAAAGCAGCTTGTGGGTGGAGAGGGCTTACTTTGGAATACATACTTGAGGGGAAGCTCCTCAATGGCAGGAAAAAAAAAAAAAAAAACATGGCACGGGAAGAGGCTGGACATCACCTTCTGGCCAACATCAGGTAGAAAACATCAGCAGAAGAGGGAGCTGAACACCGGCAGAGGGAAGCTGGCTATCACACTCCTAAACCCGCCCCCCACTCCCCCAAATACACCTCCTCCAGCAAGGCTCCAATTCCCAAATTGCCATCAGTTGGGGACCTAGCAGTCAGAACACATGAATTATGGGGGACACTTCATTCAAACCACCACAGGTGTTAAAGCAAGGGTCCTGCATCCTGGCATTCCTGAGGGCACTATATGTATAGGAGGCAATCAGCAGCTGCTTTGACTACAAAGCACAGACTCTTCACGGGGGCCCATGAGGTCATTAAGAGCCTGGTTCAAAGACTGGCGTTTCTCCCTTCATTCTTGTTGCACTTGTCTCCTCTGTTTTGAGTCAGTCACCTCCGTACCTCTGTGTCTGCATGGGAACCATCCACGGAGTGTCCGTGTAACAACTGGTAATAGTTAACCTGCTTCATTCTCTTTCAAGGCTTCACAGAATTCTCCTGCCGGGAAGACACATCTGTATCAGCTACCCTCTCATTGCCGGGACAAAATACCTGAGCAGAAGCAGCTTACAGAAGGATATGGGTTCATTTCAGCTTACAGTTCCAGAGGGTAGAGTCCATCTTGGTGGGAAAGTAAGGCAGGAACAGGGGAAAATGGAGTCATTTCATCACTTCAGCCAGAGGAAGTAGAGAGGGGTTGTACACTCTGTTCAGACAGCTCTCCTTTTTATTGAGTTCCGGATCCCAGCCCATGGAGTCATTCACAGTTAAAGTCTATCCTAATCTTGAAAATGCTTAACCACCATGCCAAGAGATTTGTTTCCATGGTGACTCTAAATCCTGTCAAGTTGACAAGCAGAAGTTAACCATCATAGTATCTTACTGTCAGCTTTTAACAATGGCCTTTTCCAGACCACAAAAGGTGCTTAAATGTCTCCAGTCATCGCCCTAAACCTACAGTCACCTTGGCTTGGTCCCAGAAATAGCAGAATCTCATAAACTAAACCATGAGCCTGTGGAGGAATTGTACATTAAAAGCACCTAACCAGGTTCAAGCGCGAGGAATAAACAGACTCTGGATCAAAAACTCCCAGGAGGGAAAACATCTGTGGCAGAAAAATACAGAAAAAATACCACCCTTGCCCCTAGGTCTTCATAGAAGAAGAAAATGAGCTGGCAGTGAGGTGCGTTCACCTCATGCCAGGTAGCCCTCAGAGGGAAGCCAGAAACACTGTTCTGCTCCGGACAGACCCAGACCCCACAAACAACCGCGCCAGCCTTTTAAGGGGTAAATTACTTGTATTACCACAAAGCATCAAGAAGCAATTCCAGCCCTGTCAACGGCATTTCTGAGGCTTGGCCCAACACTTTCAGAAGAAAGGTCTTAAAGTATTTTGTCATCAAAATAAGCACTGCTTCATCTCTTAACAGATAATGAAAAACTTTTTTTTTGTCTATACAGGTTTTCAGAGAAGACTAACCCTTTAAAACAAAATGTCTCTCTCACCATTTCTTACTTTTAGAAAATGTCTGGGGCTCAGCTTATGTACATAAGACTGGGGACAATAAAATCTCTGTCTCTCTTAGGGCTCTCAGTGCAGTGGCTGTGTGTGTGTCTATGTGTGTATATGTGTTTGTGTGTGTGTGTTTCTGTGTTTGTGTGCATTTGTGTGTGTTTGTGTATATTTGTGTGTGTGTGTTTGTGTGTGTGTATGTGTATTTGTGTGTGCTTATGTGTGTATTTGTATATATTTGTGTGTGTGTGTGTGTGTGTGTGTGTAAGAACCACAGTATAGCTTATAGTCCTTATTTTGCTTTCCTTACTCCAAAGTATAGGGCAGATCTTGGAATTATTGGGGTCCCTCATCTCTTAAAACTTTTCCCATCCAACAGTCATGAGGTGCTGATGTCACCGACCTTATGATCAACTAAGAATTCTCCTTAAATCTAAGTTGGCAAAAAACTAGGCAGAATCTTTGAAGCATTGTAACTTAGCCATTTTGGAAGTTTTGGGGAATCTCTTTCTAAGGGATGTGATTCCAGAAAAAAAAATCTTCTACAGCTAATGGAAGAATGTGGGGTTCCTTAGAGAATGTCCACAGGCCACTCACCAACTAAGAAATATTTCTTGGGAATCTGAAACCAGCATCTTGTTTCAGTTCCAGGGTTTCTTGCTTGCTTCCTTGTTGGGTGCTCAGAGGAGACAAAATTGAAATTTGGCCTTCGTGGAGATAGGTGGAGAGTTCTGGTTGAGGGATAGGGGAGAGAACATGACCTTCTCTTAGAAGCTGCCCACACTCATTTGTTTCCAGTCACACAAAGGGTAGGGCCCGACACTGTGTTGAAGGACTTGGTGGGCTCAGGTTGAAAAAAAAAAAAAACCCATACACAGCAGAGATGTATTTTGTCATGGTCTGGAGGCCAGAAGTCTGGTATCACGGAGCGGGCATGGTGGACTTCTGACAAGAGCTCCTCTCCTTCTTGCTGGCAGTGAGTATGACAGATCAGGTAGCTCATAAGATGGCAAATAGTGGGCTGGAGAGATGGCTCCACAGTTAAGGCACTTGTTTCCAAAGCCTGACAACTTTGAGTTCAATTCCCCAGTGCCCACATAAAGCCAGATGCACAGAGTGGTGCATGCATCTGGAGTTCATTTGCAGTGGCAAGAGTTCCTGGTGTGCCCATTCTCCATTCTCACTCTCTTTTTTAAAAATTTTATTTATTTATTTATTAGCAACAGACATAGAGAGAAAGAGGTGCGTGAGAGAGAATGGGTACACCAGGGCCTCCAGCCATTGCAGACGAACTCCAGATGCATGTGTCACCTTATGTATCTGGCTTACATGGGTCCTAGAGAATTGAGCCTTGAACCGGGTCCTTAGGCTTCACAGGCAAGCGCTTAACTGCTAAGCCATCTCTCCAGCTCCCATTCTCACTCTCTCTTTCTCTGCAAATAAATAAATAAAAACATTCAAACACAAGCAAACACAAGCATTTATTAACCACCCTGCATGAAGTTGTTCTTAAGGGCTCTGAAGGACTTGTGGAGGCAATCTATCTTATTTATTTATTTATAAACTTTCTTTCAGGCATATATTTCTTATTGAGCATCTTGTCCCTTTCCTGTGCCCCCACTCTCCCTTTCCTCACCCCTCCTGTTCCTGCTGTCCCTTTGTTCCCATAGACATTTTCACTTCTGTTTTCTTTCAGCATATACAAACATGATTTTATGTGGCTATCTAAAATCTAGCACCCCCCACAATGAGGGAAAACATATTTATTTTTCTGACACCAGCAAGATGTTTTCTTGCTGTGTTCTCTTATGACAGAAAGAGAAGCAGGGGAGAAGGGATAACGAATTGTATACCCTATGAGGGGAACACAAGTAGAGAACTAGACGTTTAAATATTGACTGTATAATCATGCTCTTCAAAGAAGAAAATGCCCCTATGGAATCAGAAGAAAAGATTGGGACATCTCTCAGTAATTAAAGAATTTCAAATCATGCTTGACAAAACTCACTTTGTAGATATTTTTTATGAAGCTTCCTATACGGATACTAATCTTGTAGTGAGGGGTCCTACCTTTCAGCTTTCATCTAAAACTAATTCATCTCCAACGGCTCCATCTTCACATGCCATTACATCAGTGCACGTGTGTGTGCTGAACCCGTGAACCTGGGGCGGACACGGTTTGGTCCATAGCAGTGAACCTGGGGGAAACTGGAGATTGTGGCGTTCCTCTCCTTTGCTCCTGTCTTTCACGTGCCTCCTTGCTTCTTTGCTCTTGTGTCTGTGGTTTCAGAGGAACACAGCAACACCACAGGTCCTCCAGCCCTCTCGGGAATCACTGGGCCAGGGTAGGCAGGGTCTTTTTGTGAATGGCCCATCTTTGAATTTTTGAGATTTTTATAAGCTACTAGGCCAATAGTCTGGCAACTCAGCTTTGGCATTGTACCTTAAATAAAGCCGTGAACAATGTGTAAATGATCAAATGTGGTTATTTTCCAATGAAGAATATTAGTTACCAACTCTGGACAAAGGCCCCTCGTGGCTGATGGAGCACAGTACTAGCTGACCCCAGAAGTAACCCTTCTGACTGTTTCTTGCTTATTTCTTGGTCCAACCTTATTGTGGCAAATATCATTTTGCTTACCTCAGTTTCCATTTTCCCGTAACCAGTTTCTGTGATTCTGCCTCCAGAATTTGCTGCTATTCTCTGAAACTTTTTGCAGATGGTCAGTTTGGGCAATCGCCTATGTGAATTGTGTGTGATCCCCCCTCCCCCAATCCTGTAAAAGGATATTGGGCCTGGGAGCTGACCCCTTCCTCTGCTGGGAGAAAAGCCAGTCAAAGAGGAATGAGATCGTGACCGGATGCTTTCCTCTCCGTGTTGAATCGCACCAGGAATTTGGATGTCCAGTTTGGTCAGCCACACCCCTGGGGTTTGGGAAGATTAATAGCCATCCATGTAATCCTGGTTGCCAGGCACCTGTAGCTATAGTAATCCACTGGGCATCTTGATTGAGATCTTAATTTCAAGTGTATTCTGGGTGGAAACGAGATGCTTGTGCTTCCAAACTGACGTCTGACTCACCCAGAGGAACGTTTCTGTCCCACACAGACAGACAGCCTTCCCGCTCTTTCTCCTGCCTTCGTGGCAGCTCTCCTCTCAGGAGTCACGGGGCGAGGAACAGCCTGCAGGTGTTCTTTCTTGGCAATGAAACCTCATTCCAGAGCCTCTTCAATTGCTGCCTCTCGGCTACAAGCGTCCGTGACCTTATGGGTGTCGGTGATGTCCTCTCGTTCTCCCGCTGGCCTCCACAACCACTGTGCTTAATCCCAGTCGATACAGTGATCTTTCAAATGCTGGAGAGCATGGTTCAATATCCCCCATGAGCAGACGCCCTCCCACACCTGGGACTCTTCTCACTTCATCTTCCCCTGGCACTGGCTCCACTCCAGCCACGTCTCTGTCTCTCTTTTCTTGATTTTATTCATCAGTTCCAGTCAAGGTCCGCTCTCTGCACAACTTCTCTTCTGCATTCTGATGTCTCTCCAGGGAGCACTGGATCTGTGAAGCCTTCCCCAACCCATCATCAAAAGTGATGGGCTGGGGAGACGGCTCAGTAGTTAAAGGTGCTCGTTTGCAAAGTCTTATGCCCCGGGTTCAATTCCCTAGGACACATGTAAAACCAGATTTTCAAAGTGGCACTTGTGTCTGGAGTTTGTTTGCAGTGACAGAAGGCCCTGGCACACCATGCTCTCTCTTTTTCTCTGTCTGCCTCTCTCCTCCTCCCTCTCTCTCATCTCTTCCCTATTTCTCTCCCTCCTCTTTTCTCAGTCTCTCAAAAAGTACATAAAAATATATTTTTCAAAGTATCTTACTAGCAAACATACTAAATCAGTAATATCTGAAAAAGTTACTATTCCATTAGCAAGTTACACTTATTTCAGGATTGTAAAGGTGGCTTATTACTGAAAGGTTTGTAATTCCATTTGCCATATTAATAAGTTAAAGAATAAAAAGTAACTGATTACGATTTAAAACAAGTTATGTCCCCTACCCCCACCATTCCCTGGCCCTTGTTCGCTTTGCTATGGGCCTTCATACAAGCTCTTTTTATGCTTCTCTCTCTCTCTCACACAATATGTATTTGCAAGTAGAGAGGGAGAGAGAGAGAAAGAGAAGGAGAATGGGCTTGCCTTGGCCTCTTGCCACTATAAACAAACTCTAGACTCATGCACCACTTTGTGGCTTCATGTGGGTACTGGGAATTGAACCTGGATTCATCTGGACCATCAGGCTTTGCCAGCAAGTGCCTTTAACCACTGAGCTAACTCCCCAGCCCTGTTGATCCTATTTATATGTTTAAAAAATTTTTTTAAATTAATTTATTTATTTTCAAGTGTGGGGGGGAGATAGAGAATGGGTGCACCAGGGCCTCTAGCCACTGCAAGTGAACTCCAGATGCATGTGTCCCCTTGTGCATCTGGCTTATGTGGGTACTGAGGAATTGAACCTGGGTCCTTTGGCTTTGCAGGCAAGCGCCTTAACTGCTAAGCCATCTCTCCAGCCCTGTTTATATGTTTTAATTAATGATTAAATGAAGAGTTGGTTATCTGGCTTTGTTTCTGAGACAAGGTCTTATATACTGTGTACCAGGCTAGCCTGAAACTCATTAAGTAGGATATACTGGCCTGAGACTCACAACGATCCTTTTGCCACAGCCTCCTACATGCCAGGACTATAGCAATGAGTCACCATACTTGAATTCAATGAAGGTGACTTGTAAATCTTCTCCATGTCCTCAGAAGTCTTCCCTTTGCTTAAGGATCTTTTACCAGGGCTGGAGAGATAGCTTAGCAGTTAAGGTGCTTGCCTGCAAAGCCTAACGATCCAGGTTCGATTTCCCAGTACCCACGTAAACCAGATGCACAAGGTAGCACATGTGTCTGAAGTTCTTTGTAGTGGCTGGAGGCCCTGGCGTGCCCATTCTAATCTCTCTCTCTCTCTGCTTCTTTCCTTTCTTTCTTTCCTTCTTTCTTTCTTTCTTTCTTTCTTTCTTTCTTTCTTCTTTCCTTCCTTCCTTCCTTCCTTCCTTCCTTTCTTTCTTTCTTTCTTTAATTTCCTTCTTCCTTTCTCTTAAATAAATAAATAAGTAAATAAATAAAATATGTTTTATAGGATCCACATATATAACTGTCCATTTTGGAAGGGTGGGCGACTAAAGGACATGCAAAGATATTAATTAAAATCATTAGCTCTATCGAAAAGGGAGAACAAATGAAGTTTTGGTTCAATGGAAACTAGTCTTACTTTGAACTGCAAATGCTTCTAAAACCAGATCTGAGTCCTTTATGGCTCATGTTCTTGCATGGGGCACAGAGTGTCATATTTTATGGTATTTCTTTGCTCATGGGCATGAGGAAACTGTTTATTAAATATTAATAGGGAATGGCAAGTAGGTTAGCCTTTCCCATATTGCATTCCATGCGACATTAGATCCAGGAACTTGTTCTATGGGATGAAGAGACGCCTTAATGTGTCAACTAATAATTAGAAAAGTTTAATTTGTTCCTGGGATCAGCCTCTGTGTTACCCACTTTGCCAACATATCTCTTGAATCTTGTTTATCCTTCAGATTCATAAGGCAGTAGCATATTAAGGGAGCTGAAAAGTCATGTAAAGAAATCTCTGCCATTTCCTTTAGCCTAGCATTTCCCAAATAAGCTTACAGAGTCTCTTCTGCTGCCACCCTGGGGGTACTTATTAACGCCTCATGGATCTGTTCTTCTGCAAAACACATATTGGAAAGAGCTGCTCGAGATAAAGGAATTAAATAGAAGAGCAGAATTAAGACAAAACAGATGACCATGAAGGAAGGGATAAGCGCTGCCCTTTAGGGTGTTTTAAATTAAGATAGCTATCTTCTGGACTCCAGGTGGTAAGTAGCAATGCCATCTTCTTAAACCCAGGAACATAATCTCCCTTTAATTGTCCAAGAAAATAAAATTGTGTTTCTAGAGATCAATATGTAACTAAAGAAACCATTTCAATGCTCATGAGATGGATCCTGCATCTAAACTCTGTGCATTTAAAAAAATGTTGGCTTAGGCCATCAGAATCGGATTCTTCACATTATTCATGTTGTTCGAAGAGTTTGCTCTGTGCAAATGGAAACTACGTAATTTAAATGTAATGAGATTGTATTGGTCACTTTCCTTGTTGCTGTGACAAAGCAAAGGAAGGAAGGAAGGAAGGAAGGAAGGAAGGAAGGAAGGAAGGAAGGAAGGGAGGGAGGGAGAGAAGGAGGGAGGGAGGGAGGAAGGAAGGAAGGAAATCTTTATTGTGGCTTGTAGTTTGAGGGAATAGTTCCTCATGCTGGGGAAAGTATCGGGGCAGTTCTAGTTGAAGAAGTAAAAGCATGAGACAGCTGTCACATTGCCTCCGCAGTCAGGAAGCAGAGGGAGATGGATGCTGCTGCTCAGTTAGCTTTCTTTGTTTTATTCAGCCCAGGACCCTAGCCTATGGTGCTGCCCACATTCAGGATGCGTCTTCCCTCCTCAGTTAAAGCTCTCTGGAAGCCCACTCACAGACACACCCAGAGGAGTGCCTCCTGGGTGATTCCAAATCCAGTCAAGTTGACAATGACAATTAATCATCACAGAAGGTGACCATATGCTGTGTGTGTGTGTGTGTGTGTGTGTGTGTGTGTGTGTGTGTGATCACATGCATTGCTAGAGTTTTCTTGGCCATGGAATAGGGTCTGACACTTTGCGCTACGGGATGAGACCCAAAGGCTTCCTTGTTTAAAGCTGCAGCCAGTAGGTACCCACATCTGGGAATGTGGGTGGCCATGGTGAGTGGAGGAAAGTGTACTTTCTTCTTCCTTCTTCCTCAAAGAAACAAATGTTGGGTCTGGAAAGATGGCTCAGTGGTTAAAGCTCTGGCTGTGCAAGCCTGGTGACTAGAGTTCACACCCCCAGAACACATCAACACTCGTGTCCGTAATCCCTGTTAGCCTGTAGGCAGGATGGGCTGAGGAGCCTGGAGAACCTTAGAAGCTTGCAGTCAAGATGCCCTGGTGTGTACCATGGTGTACAACAAGAGGGACCCTGTCTCAAACAAAGTGGGTTAGAACCAACATCCGGGGTTATCCTCTGACCTCCACAGTCATGCTGTGTCACACACAGATTTATCTACATACAAAGACACACAGACACAGAGAGACACTAAAAATACACACACACACACACATATATATACACACACATACACGCACACATACACATACACACACACACATATATATAACATGGCTTTTCTCCAGACTCAAATGTTGTGTTCTAAGGGAAGAAAAGCTGTAAGGATGGGACGAATCTTAATGTCCTATCAGAAAAGGTCATTTTCTGTCTAGCTGGGTCTGCATTTCTATGTAAATCTGATCTTCCCAAATTAAGTTTCCCTTGATGGATTTTTTACCTATTGATGCTGGTAGTAATGGTTTATCCCAACCATCTTCCAAGAGGTGAGATGTTAGGAGAACTTCCTTGAGAAAGCACTTGCTTTCTTGCTCTGGTGGAGACTTGAAGCATTAGAAGGTAGTGAGGAAAGGAACGTGAAGAGCAGTGACAATTATAAATCGACCGTCATTTACCTCTTCTGAAGCACCAGTGGAGCGGGAAAATGATTCAGTGCTGCTGTTGTCTTTGCTAATCTGGTCCTTTGCAAAGAAAAGAAATGGCTTCCAGATCAGGAGGAAAAAACAGGAAACTGCAGAACCTTATTCCTTGTTGCACAGGGCATAGGGAGCCTTAGTTTCGTAGGAATGCTGAAGAAGTAGAGGGGGATGGAATGATGAATAAATGTCTTATCACTCAGGACATGGAGCTCCTGTTTATAAGACACTGGCACTGCACAAAGGAGTTCCGGCTGATGGGAAGGAGGAGGTGGAGCATAGGAAATACTTGCATAGGAACTGGTGTCTTATGTGAGCTGTATTTTAACTCTCCAGTCTTTTAAAAATTATTTATTATTTATCTGAGAGAGAGAGAGGGGAGAGTAGGACAGGGAGAGAGAAAGGCAGATAGAGAATGGGTATGCCAGGGTCTCCAGCCACTGCAAACGAACTCCAGATGCATGCGCCCCCTTGTGCATCTGGATTACGTGGGTCCTGGGGAATTGAACCTGGGTCCTTTAACTTTGCAGTCAACTGCCTTAACTGCTAAGCCATCTCTCCAGTCCAATTCTCTAGTCTTCATAATGATAGTATGGGACATGCATCCATTGCTTTCATTCTAGCGTGACCAAGTACCTGACAGGAAGCAACTTCAGAGGTACAGAGGATGCAGTTGATGGTAGCCAGGAAGACACAGTGGTGGGACCAGCCCCTGTCTGTGGCAGTGGCAGAAAGAGGCTGCTTGCTCACATTGTGGTAGACCAGGAAGCACAGAAAAGGAATGGTATCACTCAACTTGTTTTCTACTCCTTCTCTTCTCCTCAACAGACTGGCCTGTCTTTTTTTTATGCAAAAGAGTGAGAGTGAGTGAGAGAGAGAGAGAGAGAATTGGCACACCAGGACCTGATGTCTAGAGTGGCACTGGCGTGGTCAGGTCCACACTGCTGGGGTGAACCTCCAAACCAGACACAGTTTATGGGGGGAATGGAGTTTATTTCAGGCTTACAGATCCAGGGGAAGTGCCACCAATGGTGGTAGGAGGAAGAAGGGTGAATGGCAAAGGATGGAGGGTGGAGGGTGAAGGGTGGGGTGGTAGAAGGGGACAAAGTGGAGTGAAGGAGTGAAGAGCACAGAGCGAAGAGACAGAGAGTGGAGCAGTGGTGGTATGGGGTGGGTCACTGTTTCCCAAATGCTGAAAGCTTGGTACCAACTCTGATCAGCATGAGGACCATGCTAGAAAAAAACGCTCAGAAATGTCAGAGAGAGAGGCTGGGCATGGTGGTGAATGCCTTTAATTCCAGCCTCAGGAGGCAGAGATAGGAGGATTGCCGAGAGTTTGAGGCCACCCTGAGACTACATAGTGAATTCCAGGTCAGCCTGAGCTAGTGTGAGTCCCTACCTCAAAACAACAACAAGAAACCAGAAATGTCAGAGAGAGAGCTGGCTGTGGGCTCACAACACCCTACCTCTAAGTCTCAGCTTCTGCTAGAGGGGTGCCACAGGTCCCTTTCTCTTCTGCGGGCTGAGTGTCATCAGTTCATCTTCCAGGACTGCGGGTCCTCACCTGCACTTTCTCTCTCTGACCCAGAGTGGGTGGAATTGTGTCCCATGTCAAAGGTATGCATCCATGTGAAGTCCTACACCCTTACACAGTAGTAGGAGGGAAGGCCTTACATGTAGTCCTATCCACTGTGTCTGGTGTTCAAATGTACACAGAAGGAAGACCATGTGAAGACCCACCTAGATGACAGGCATCTATAGCAGTTTTCTTCGTGTTGCTGGAACAAAACAGCTGAGCAGAAGCAGCTTATGGAAGGAAAGGGGGTTGTTGCAGTCAGGTTTGCATTGCTGGCAGAAATCACCCGACCAAGAGCAGTGTGTGGGAAAAGAGGTTGATTCTGGCTTACAGACTCGAGGGGGGAAGCTCCATGATGGCAGGGGAAAACGATGGCATGAGCAGAGGGTGGACATCACCCCCTGGCCAACATCAGGTGGACAACAGCAACAGGAGAGTGGGGCAAACACTGGCAAGGGGACACTGGCTATAATACCCATAAGTTCACCCACAACGATACACTGCCTCCAGGAGGTGTTAATTCCCAACTCTCCATCAGTTGGGAACCTGGCATTTAGAACACCTAAGTTTATGGGGGACACCTGAATCAAACCACTGCAGGATTATTTCAGTTTATAGTGTCGAGAGGCTTCCTCATGGCAAGGACAGCATGGCAGAAGAGGACGTCTGGAAATCACATATCCTAATCAGCAGGCAGGAAGGAGAGGATGACCTGGATCACACTGGCCAGTGGGGCTGGATTATAAAATCCCAAGGCCCGCCCATAGTGACACACCTCCTCCAGCAGGGTCCCACCTTCCAAAGGCTCCACCAGCTGAGGGACATTTCACATTCAAACCACTGTACAGCCCAAAGGTCAAAGCGGAGGCCCAGAGGACACCAAACCTTCATGCGCCGTGACCTTTAACTTCGAACTTCTTTAACTTTGAACCTTGACTGTGGGAAAGTAAGTTCCTGCTCTTGAAGTCACTCAGTCTGTAGCAGTTTTGCATGGCAAAACCCTAACCAATGATGCCAAGGGAAAGAAGAGTGTAGAGGCCTGGTACCTATTCAGATAGCATATGAGAGCTATCGCCATTAGTAGTACTCATTGCATGGTAAGAATATTCCGGAATCCTCAAGGAGCTTGTACTGAAGCCAACAGGTCACAGTGGAGGTGCCTGGCCTCTGGCTGTTTTCCTGTATGAAGCATTGCAGTCCGGATGTCTCTGCCATGACGCTGGTGTTAGCAAGTCGATTCACTGGCTTCAAGGAGAACAGAATAGCTTTGCTCCTGGCATCAGGGATAAACCTACCAGGGAATAATGGTCATATGGAAATCCGGCATCCAATCCAGGGGAGAGGAGCCTCCAAGGGATAATTCTAACAAGATAGAAGAATGCTCACAAGGAGCCTGGGCAGTGAGCTTTTCAAGGCATGCTGAGCTGTTCGGGGAAGGTAAGTAAGAAATCAGCAGAAAACACAGCCAGGAGATGGGATAGATTTCCCTGTGTCAGCATGAGGCGGGAGGTGTCTGGTGAGCACTTTGCAAAGCTTTCCTTTCTCCCTTCCTCCAGCGGGGCCAGCCGCTCCTCATACAGGGATCCTGCAGTGCCCACTTAGGCTCTCAGACTCCATTCATCCTTCCAGTCTGTGGCTCACCGTCTCTGGCTGGAGCCTGTGGTTTCCCCAAGAACAGGAACTTGCAGCAGTCAGCTGTCTGTCTCCTTACCAGGTAAGCTGGCTCAAGAATGTGGTCATAGAGCATACTGTCAGCCTCATGGGCAGTGGTCACTGCTGGGGACCCTTCCTTTCCCCACAGGGCTCTTAATCTTTCTTGGGTTACTCCCTCTTGGTACTTTAGGGCTGCCTGGGAGCCTTTCACACGATAATACTTTCAAATGCATGAAAAGTTGAATATGGGGGCTGGAAAGATGGTTCAGTAGGTAAATGCACCCACGAAAGAGTCAGGCATTGTCATATGCTGCAATCCTCCTTCAGAGAGACAGAGATGGGCAGACCCTTCGGGTTTGCTGGCTAGCTAGTGTAGCTGAATAGGTGGGTTCAAGTTCAATGAGACACCCAGTTTCCAAAAATAAAGTGTAGCGTGATTGAGGAAGACACCCAACGTCTACCTCTGGCCTCCACGTGCATGCATACATATGCATGCCCCCCCACATGTGTCCACACATATGAACACATATACCCACATACACGCCACATGCACAAACATAGGCAAAAACGAGTAAGATGAGTCAACCATTATGAAATGCAACTCTCACACCCATTATGAAGAAACACAACAATAATGAAAAACAGCTATGAAATATTAAGAAGATCTTGATTCATCCATTTGCAGGATCATAATGCATCTGATTCTTTATTAATGCGTTAAATATTAACAGCAGCAGTGGGCCTGATCAGTGCGTAATTTCCAGCCTTGAGCGACGGTCAGAGATACAAAGATATCGGATCAATGGTTGTCAACAGCTATCAGTAACAGCTCTGAAGTTGTTACCATAGTTGCCAAGGTCAGAGCCTGGCGTCTGGCAGCCCTAACAAGCTTTCCTCAGCCTCTCAGCCTCCACAGGCCAATTAAACATACAAGTACCAGTGAAAACCAGAGAAAGGAGATCTTTTTATTTTTATTTTATTTTTAGAAAGAGAGAGACAGAGAAAGAGAGAGAACTGGTGCACCAGGGCCTCAGCCACTGCAACTGAACTCCAGAGGCTTGCACCCCCTAGTGGACATGTGCAACCTTATGCTTGCCTCACCTCTGCGTCTGGCCCATGTGCCATCTGGAGAGTTGAACATGGGTCCTTAGGGTTCACAGGCAAGCACCTTAACTGCTGAGTCGTCTCTCCAGCCTGAGAAAGGAGATTTTATCTAATATGACCCCACTGGGAAGAAGAACAAATAAAGATGATCAGTGACAAGTCCCCCCACCCCAGACCAATCTTCAAGGTCCTGACCATCAGAGTTCAAGACACTCGTGTCCCCTCCTCCCTTTCTCTCCTTCTTCCCACTGTCCATGCTCTGACTAGATGTGGGATTTTGGAATTCCCTACCTGTCATGGTAACCGGGGACACCTGGGCTGAGAGGAGGGGTGTGGTCTCTTCTTCCAGTGCCACCTCAGTCCATCACACAAGGCTCCTCCCTTGCAGTGAAGTTTCCCTCCTTCCACCTAATAACCCTAAAAACTCTTTCCCTATCCTCCCGCAGGGTTCCAGGGCCCTCTCCCTTTCTCCCCACTCCCAATCCTGTCGTGTTCTCCCGGTGTTAAATAAAAGTCTTAGGCCCAGGAACAGTTTGTCTATGGTCTTCTCTATTTCAAACCAGACAGACATATGTTTATATAGGTTTAGATAGAAGGCAAGAGTCCTGGCCAAGGTGGAGCTCTACCCATTCTCCTTGTCACGGCTCCAGTCTCTTGGGCAAAGTGCTTTGACAGTGTCAGAAGCTTGTGCAATCTTTTCCCGGGAGGTGTGCTGTCTCTCTGGCTGGCATGAAGCTTCAGCTTTTGCCTTCAACCAGCATGTGAATTTCTTGGGGTCCACTGTTTGAAGAAACTGAGAGCCAAAGGAAGGGGAACAAGCATCTCTTTAGAACATCTTCATTCCTGCCTAGATGGCTCTAAGTGATAGGAAGTGACTCAAGGTTGCTAGTGTGGACGAAGCCCCAGGTGCAGCTAGCTCACATTACCGTGGTCAGTGGTGTGAATTTACAACAGGACGAAATGATAAGGTTCAGTTAGAAGTTAGTAAAGCTCAAGGTGTGTGTTTTTCCGCCAAGTTCACAGATTGTTCCCCATTTAAAAAAGAAAAAAAAAGAAAAGAAAAGAAAAGAATCAAGAATTCTTTGCATTTGGTTTTATGTGGATGCTGGGGGATTGCACTCAGGCCAGCAGGCTTGCAAGCAAGCGTCTTTAACGGCTGAATCATCTCCCCAACCCCTATTTCTGTACTCTTATTAACCACATCCACACATTTTTGCAATAGGGTACACATTCGTTAATAGAGACACAAATACAAAGACCAAGAGAAATGCAAGTCTTAGTAGCAGAAGTTGAAGGTTAACTATTGCCATTCTGCAGCTACACAGGTCGCCATTCTAATTGTTTCTGTAAGTAGAGGCCAGGTGAATACAGGTAAATGGCAGAGCTGGGCTCCCAGGGGCGTGATCCAAGGCCTCTAATGGATTTAGTCTCTGTATACTCGTTGGCAAATGCGTTATTGAAAAAGATAAAGAAATTTCTGGTAACCAAGGGCATCCAGGGTAGGCATTTCATTTGTAAAATGTTCTTAAGCCATTCTAAAAATGTTCCCTGCTCTTGGGATAGATGGATGAGTGGAGTTGGCGTCTCTCTCTCTCTGCTTAGTTTAGAGTACTCAATGACTTGAAAGCCAGGAATTGAAGCACTGTGTTGAGATAGGATTATGCTATTTTCCTGCTAAATGAGTCCAAATGCTTCTCTTCGCACTTAGAATAATAACTCCTCTTTTCACTTGGGCTACAGGCACTGTGATACCTGGACACCCCAGCCTCTTGGATCTGCCATGTGAGGCTCCCTCTATCCCCACAGTCCCTTGCCTGTACTATGCCTTCAACCAGCACACCTGTCACCATCACACTCCCCAGTCCAGTGGTGATCATCACCCTGTGCTTCCTAAGTCACCTGTTCTCATCGTTATGACCCAATATCTAACAGGAAGTAATGCAGGGAGGAAGGGTTCCTTTTGGCTCATGGTTTACAGGAGATGGTCCATCCTGGCAGGGAAGGCACGGCGGCAGGACAGCTCCTGTCAGTGGTGGTGGCAGTGGTCAGCTGTTTGCTCATGCATTGGCAGGTCAGGAAGCAGAGAGAGGGGAGGGCTGGTGCTCGGCTAGCCTTCTGCTCTTCCTTTCCTCATGCAGTCTGGGATGCCAGCTCATGGGATAGGGCCACCCATATTCAGAATGGTCTTTCTCCTTCAGCTAATTCTCTCAGGAAATGCCCTCATAGACACACCTAAAAGTGGGCCTCACTAATGCTCTATGAGGGAATTTAAAAATATATTTATTTTACTCAGAGCTGGAGAGGTGGCTTAGTGGATAAGGCACTTGTCTGAAAAAGCCAAAGGATCTAGGTTCAATTTCCCAGGACCCACATAAGCCAGATGTACAAGGTGGAACATGTGTAGGGAGTTCATTGACAGTGGCTGGAGGCCCTGGTACGCCCATTCTCTCTCTATGTATGACTCTCTCTCTTTCTCTCAAATAAATATATGAAAAAATTTTAAATATTTTATTTATTTGAGAGATAAAGAGAGAATGGGTGCCCTAGGGCCTCCTGCTACTGCCAATGAACTCCAGACACTTGTGCCACCTTGTACATCTGGCTTTATATGGGTACTGGAGAATCAAACCTGGGCCCTCAGGCCTTGCAAAAAGTGCCTTTAACCACTGAGTCATCTCTCCAGCCTGATTTTTTTTAATGCAATTAAGTTGACAATGGAAATTAACCACCACCCATGTTCTCTCAGAGAGGCCTTTGCTGGGTCCTCATGTCTGCAGGTCAAGCTCTTAGTACATTTTTCACATTCTTCACAACCTTCCTCATGGGGCTCAGCTCAATTCCTCTCTGCTGATGTGAAGGTGTGACACCACGCTCTCTGCCCCTGCCTGGTTTTCTCCACCATGGGGAAAGTTCTCTTTGAAACTTGAAGCCAGAAATAAACTCTTTCCTTTCATAAGCAGCTTCTGGTCAGTTTTTTTTTTTTTTTTTAGAGAGACAGAGAGAGAGAGGGACAGATAGAGAATGGGCACTCCAGATGAACTCCAGATGCATGTGCCCTCTTGTGGGCGAGTATGGCATTGCACCCTTGCATCACTGCATCTGGCTAAACGTGGGACCTGGAGAATCGAACGGGTGTTCTTAGGCTTAGCAGGCAGGTGTCTTAACCCCTAAGGCATCTGTCCAGCCCCTGGTCAGGTGTTTTGTCCTGGCAATGAGAAGGTAATTACTATACCTCCTTACCATCATTTTGTTTTCCCCACCAGACTACAGATTCCCAAGAACATAGTCTGTACTTGTCTTGTTTATCACCACTCCATTGCCAGTGAGGCCAGCACTGCCTGGCACGTAGCAGGGACTTACTGAGAAATTTGTTGCAGAAATGAGTGGAAACATTAGGAAACAGATTTGTGGACACAGCTAAAGCCTTGGAAAATATGTAGGAGGAGGAGGGAAAGACTCAAGCGTGACAAAGGGTATGTTTATATGAACAGAGAAGAGAGAGGAGAGGGTGGGTGCCATCCACTTATGTCCTAAGGGTATGCGGAGCTCACTGTACACCTGACCGGTCAGCTGTAAGTTTCACCGTAGGTCATGTGTGGTCTTCTTATTTTCAGAAGTGTAGGGCATAATTTCAGAAGCAGAAGAAAGGTTAGACGTTCAGTGTGGCTGTTTGAATGAGATGTCCCTCAGAAACTCATGTGCTTTGAGTACTTGGACCCTAGTGGTGGTAATTTGGGAAGAGGAGCCTTGCTGGAGGAGGTGTGTTTCTGGGGCTGGGTTTTGTGATGTTATAGCCCAGGTCCCCCTTGACAGAGCTTGGCTTGTTTTCTTGTTTCTCTCTGCCAGCTGTTGCAGCAAAATGTGATGCCCAGCCTCTGCTCTACTGCCCTGTTCCTGCCATGATGAAACTTCTCCTTGAGACCATCAGCCGAAATAAAAACTTTCCTCCCAGGCTGGAGAGATGGATTAGGGGTTAAGGCACCTGCCTGCTAAGCCTAAGAATGCCCATTTGATTCTCCGGGTCCCATGTTTAGCTAGACGCAAAGTGATACAAGGGCGCAATGCCACACTTGCCCACAAGGGACGCATGCATCTGGAGGTCGTTCACAGAGGCTGAGAGGCTGCTGGCACACCCATTCTCTATCTGTCCCTCTCCCTCTCTGTCTGACTCTCTTCAAAAACAAAACAACAACAACAACAACAACAACAAATACTTTCCTCCCATCAGCTGCTTGTGGTTGGGTGGTTTGTCCTAACCATGGGAAAGTAACTACATTAAGGATTTCCCAAGTCCTCAAGTACAGTGAGATTTGGACTTTCTAAAGAAGACAGCATAGGGCTGGAGAGATGGCTTGGTCTGTAAAGTTCTTGCTGTGTAAGAGTGAGGTCCTGAGTTCAGATCCCCAGCACCCATGTAAAAGCCAGGCATGGTATGCATGCCTATAATCCCAGCACTTCACAAGTAGAATCAGGAAGATCCCTGAGGCTTACTAGCTTGCTAGTCCAGCCAACTCAGCTCCATGTTCAGCGAGAGAGAACTTGTCTCAAAAAAGTGGGAAGTGATTGAGGAAGACACCTGATATCAACCTCTGGTCTGCATACACCCACACTCCCCTTCCCCACACAAGCACACACTTTCACTCACACACATGAACATGCTTATTACACAAGTATGCATGCTATCCACATGCATATATGCAAAAAATGGAAAGAAAGAGTATATCCTCATGTCCAGAAGCTGGCTCTGTGCTCAGATCTTGGCTTCTTTCCTACTTACAAGCTCTGGGTACAAATTATCTGCATTCTCTGTTGTCCCTTATTTTTTCTTAAATAAAGATGATCATAATGTTACCCACTTCATGGATGGTATGAATATATAATTTAGTCTTTAAATGCAGGCACTCAAGAGTAAAATGGAGGCTATGGGTGCTGGTAATATATTTTTTTCTAGGATAATAGGCGTAAATTGGGACTACAAAGTCTGGACTTTCTACTGATGAAGTGTTATAATGAGTAAAGAAATTAACACGTACCACTCACTTAGAGGCATGCCAGCCCATGTAAAGGCTGGCTGTGATGGCGAAGAAGTGCCAGACTGTCTCTGGAGACTTAGGAAAAGAGAGAGAGTAGACTGACTGTAAGGAAAGGAGTTTATATTTCAGTGGGTACTCAGACTGAATTGCTTAATTGTTTAACCCTTCTTCCTCTTTCTTAAATTGAAGTTTAACACTCTTAAAAAAAAAAAAAGCGTGTCTATCTAACCAGCACGTAGCACATTGGATCAATCATCACACATCCAGGAACTCCAGTTAGATCAAGCAATAGGCTCCTATAGGACCCCAAAGGCCCCTGTAGCAGTTACCCTCTCATTTTTGGAACAAAACACCCAAATCAGAAGTAGCCTCTGGGAAGAAAGCATTATTTCCCTCCAGTTTTTTTTTAAATTTATTTTTTTATTTGTTAGAGACAGAGAGAGGGAGCAAAAGAGAGAGGGAGAGAGCATATGGGCGCGCCAGGACCTCCAGTCACTGCAAACGAACTCCAGATGCATGCACTACCGTGTGCATCTGGCCTACATGGGACATAGAGAATCAAACCTGGGTCCTTAGGCTTCTTGGGCATGCACCTTTAACCACTAGGCCATCTCTCCAGCCCTTTTTAAAACTTTTTTTTAATTTATTTTTTTATTTTTCCCTCCCGTTTTGAGGGGAAGCTTCATGCCAGTGGGGAAGCATGGCAAGACAGGCACTTGAGCATCACATCTAGTCACCACAGTAGGTAGCTCTGAAGCCCAATGGGCGGGACTAACCTAATAAACCCCAAGGCCCGCCCCAGACACACACCTCCTCCAGCAAGGCTCCGCCTCCCAGAGGCTCCACTGGAGCTGGGGGCCAAGTGTGAGCCTTAATCCCAAATGCTCGAGGCCATGAGGAACACTTGACATTCAAACCCCCACAACCCCAACATCCCTTCCCGATGTGCCTGTTGCATCTATCTGCCCAGAACGAGCCTCTTTCCTGACCGTTTCTAATCCAGCAAATTTGGGTCTGTTCTCAAAATATAACTATACATGGCTACAAATGGGATTCCTGGCTTCTTTTCCTGAAACCTTGATTAATGTGGATCGTATAGGTTGTTGGATGGAGCCTAAATCTATCTAACCTCACTGCTATGTGATATTCCAGTGTGTAAATGCATCGTGAATTTTTTATCAGTCCTATCATGAGTAGACAACTGGATAATTTCTACTTTCTGCCCGTTACGACCAATGCTGCTCCTGCGATTGTTTCTGGCGTGGCTGTGGATGTAGGAGGACAGACAGCCTTGGGTGTCAGGAAAGCCTGACGCCTTCTTGGATACAGGATCTTTCACTGGCCTGGAGCTCACCAATCTGGCTGGACTAGCTGGGCAGTGAGCCCCAAGGGTCCTCATTTTTCTGCCTTCCTGGCACTAGGATTAAAGGCACGTGCTTCCCCCCCTGTGGATTCTAAAGATGGAACTTGGGTCCTTTTGCTAGTAAGGTAAGCACTTTACAACTGAGCCTTGTTGCTCTCTTATTTTGTCTAGTTCTCACTCACACATGCATCTGTCAATACTTTAGCGTAGTTTCCTTTTGGGGAGTGATTAAGTGTTTATTCAGATCATCATACCGAAAAACTGCCTCTCCCTGTCCTTCCTCAGCACACTGGTCTTCTTCCTGGTCCTTGTCCACTGCACACTGTCCACTGTCCACTGTCTCATAGCTCCTCACTTCCACAGCTACCTGGCTTGTATCTTCTGGTTTTCCTCTCTGACTACCTGTTTTAATTTTATTTAATTAATTAATTAATTTATTTATTTAAGAGAGAGAGAGAGAAAGAGGCAAAGAGAGAGAGAGAAAGAGAGAGAGAATGGATGTGACAGGGCCTCTAGCCACTGCAAACAAATCCAGATGCATGCCTCCTCTTGTGCATCTGGCTTATGTGGGTCCTGGAGAAACGAACCGGGATCCTTTGGCTTTGCAGGCAAGCACCTTAACTGCTAAGCCGTCTCTCCAGCCCTGACTGCCTGTTTTGAAGCCCCTGAGCAGCCCAGGATGTCTGGTTCTCTTGTCTGTCTCTGTGTGCCCTCACGTTCCCCACCTGTGAAATGGATCACATGTTTCCTCTTCCATTTCTAGAAAATGCATGTTGTCCATCAAGTCTTGGGTCAAAGGTCAACAGTAAGAACACTTTTCTACAGCTCTGCACAGGTTTGTTTTCTTTCGTGATCTCAAAGCACACCCCATGCACTTTAATTGGGCATTCCTCACCCCTAGTCTGCAGGGCGGTGATTTGCTTAAACATCTGTCTTCCTTCCTGGGGAGGACATGAGGCATACGGAGTCTAGCAGGTGACTGACAAATGCCTGAGGGAACAAGGTGTGTTGTTTGGAATCAGGTGTCCCCTGTAAACTTATGTGGTCTGTATGCTAGGACCCCAGCTGGTGGTAATTTGGGACTTGGAGCCGCCTGGAGGTGGTGTATTGCTGGAGGCGGGCTTATGGGTGTTATAGCCAGCTTCCTCTTGCCAGTATTTGGCACACTCTCCTGCTGCTGTTGTCTATCTGATGTTGGCCAGGGGGTGATGTGCAGCCTCTGCTCGTGTCACATTTGCCCCCGCCGTCATAGAGTTTCCTCTGGAGTCTATAAGGCAAAATAAACCCTCCCCTCTCACAAGCTCCTCTTGGCTGGGGGTTTTCTGCCAGCAATGCGAAGTGGACCACAACCCAAGGGTCATAAAAGTCGATGCAAGCTCTTCATAATGAAGATGCTGTGTGGAGGGAGAACTCACAAGAAAAAGAAATAACAGCAAACTGGAAGTTGGCCGAAGCAGCCTATTTTTAGCTATAGTTGTCATGAAATAAACCTGTGGCTATCTAAACAGTGTCGTGAGGACGTGGGGTGAGGGAAACACTGGATGTTCTGAAGATGATCAAATGCTGCCCTACTGAGAACATCAGTTTTGACCTAAGGAATTTTAGTTTTTTAATTTTTTTCTTTCAGTTAAATAGCATTTTATAGTTTAGGAAAACTCTCTAAAACATATCAGTCAATCATAAAACTTTATTGATTTGTTTAATTTATTGAGGCAGGATCTCACTCTCTAACTGAAGCTGGCTTAGAACTCAGACGACCCTCCTGCTTCAGCTTGTCAAGCCCTGGGATTTACAGGCGTGAGCCACCTCGCCAACTCCACTCATTTTTTGGCATGTGTACATATGTGTGTACAGGTGTGTGCATATGTTGTATGTTCTTCTTTTCTTAAGACAGGGTCTCTCTTGTTTTTGCACCAGCCTGATTGTCCTCTGAGTTTCAGGATTGTCCCTGGCTCTGCCTCCCATTGACATAACCATGCTGGGATCAGAGACACATGTGGCACTTTGCATCAGGATTGGTGTAGGTCCTGAGGCATTGAACATGGGCCACTAGACTAGCAAAAAAGGGCCTTTAACCACTGAGCCATCTCCACAGCCTCCTCTGAAATCTTGCAAGGAAAATTCCCCAGTGCTTTCTAGTTCGTGCATCATAAAACACCTCAAATATCTTCTTCCCAGCTGTCAAGGCTAGTCTGGAGTGTGGCCTTTGACCTCAACAGAGATGAGTCCCCATCCATCCCTTGTTACTGCCTGACCTGGAGAGGCAAGCACCTTCCCCACGCCTTGAGCTAAATGTCGACCAACCCCCCTGGCTCCTCAAGGATGCAATGGTTCTCCCCTGGAGCCTGACACTTACGCTCCGCAGTTCTTGAACTGAACGTCATAAAACACGACCTGTGTTCTGTTTAGCCAGCAGGTCTCTACGTGGTTGTGGCAGTACCCTTGATGATCTCTTCTGTTTGTCACCTGGGATGGTGTCCCAGCCTCTTCTCTATGTGACCTTGGATAAGTTCTCTGTGCGACCTTGGATTGTGCTGTTTGGGTCTGAGCATCACCATACGAGCATAAGTGGGTTTAGTAATTCGGTGCCTTGTCTTGGGACCCTGTAGCTCAGTGATCACACAAGGCTCATGATCTTAGTAATCCTGCTCTTCCACATGACCCCAGAACTCATGCACACGCAAGACCCCCATCCTCCTCAAAAACAGCAGTAGAGAGCTCTTCTGTGCCTACATAGGCTATAGTTGAATTCATGAAGAGAGCCCAGTATTTCTTCAAACTCTCTATTGTGAGAGGATTATATGGAGAAAACCTATTGTTTTTTAATATCTTTTTTATTATTTTTATTTGAGAGAGAGAGAGACATAGAAAGAGAATGCCAGGGCCTCAGCCACTGAAATTTAACTCCAGACACTTTCACCACCTAGTGGGCATGTGTGACCTTTGCTTGCCTCACCTTTGTGCATCTGGTTCACATGGGATCTGGAGAGTTGAACATGGGTCCTTAGGCTTCACAGGCAAGCACCTTAATTGCTAAGCCATCTCTCCAGATCCCTGTTTATCATCATTATTATTATTTTATAAATTGTCCAGAGGAAATGGATCAGGTAGCATTGCCCACAGAGACCCTCAGTAGAGTTTCTGAGTGGGGTGGAAGGGGGAATTCCTTCCCTAGCCAGCCTGCTAGTGATGTGAGATCTTGGGAGCCCACAGGGATGAATGGCTCTGTAGCACAGGGTGACAGAAGAATAGAAAATGAGTGATCCTTCCAGAATATTTATGGGTCACTGTATGTTCCTGAGCGTGTGCAGTGAGGCATGTTGCAAAAAAAAAAAGTCATGTTTAAATCAATACTTGGGTTATTATTTTTTTTGCAGGTCTTATAGTGATTTAGGTTTGTAAAATATATGTAATGCCATATTTCTAGGATATGGGAGAGAGATTCCACTCTGTTCTTTTCTCCAGGATGGTAAATCACAGAGGTGTAATGGAGACATGAGATGGTCATTAACCAAAAAAACAAGCAGGCAGAGAGAATACTTCTCAGAAGTGTCATAATCTATTTCAGTTTTCAAATGGGACTGGCTTTCCTTGTTGAGCCAAAAAATGTAAGTTTTTCATCTCTCTCTAATAAAAACTTTTTCACAATGGTTGAGGAGTACCTATATATGTAGGGGGTTGGAGGTAGAGCCCGAGATGGGAAGGAATTAAGGATGGGGTAAGACCAGCGAGAGGGAAACAGATAAATCTTAGGATTGTGAGGTTGTAGATCAAGTTGACATGTCACAAGCTGGGCCAGACTCCTTCAGAGGGTGTCAGCAGACTCCTCAAAATGAGGAGAATCCAAGCCAACAAGAAGGTGAAATACTGAGCATCCCTGGTTAGCGGGCACGTGCAAATTTAAATGTGAGGTGACCCCACTTTATATCCCTCGAAATGGCTACGACTAGAAGGACCAGCCTTAGCGATGCCGGCAAGGGGAGGGAGGCAGTTGGAGAGATCAGCGGCAGCCAGCCCATGTGCACCCTGGCAGAAGGACCTTGCACCAATAGTCTTGGATTATCTGGAAATATATTCTAAAGCTAAATATCAGATTTATCAGTTTTAATCCTGATATCCACTAGATGACAAATAAAAGACTATTCACATCCCTGTTGTTTCTAATAATGGAATGTTAGCCCCAGATTGGAAATAACGCATATGTCCCTCAGCAGTGCATGAGTGCACTAGTGCGTTTCCGTGACCAAGAAACCATTTACATAATTTGCTTACCGTGTGAGGGGACAGATACCATCTGTCATGGTGAGAAGGGCGTGGTGGGAGGGGCAGGAGACAGCTGGTCCCACTCACTCCACAGTCGGGAAGCAAAGCGGGATGAACGCTGGCGCTCAGCTCGCTTTCTCCCCATTTTTCAGCTCAGGACCCCAGACCATGGCATGGTGCCATCCACAAATAGGATGGGTCTTCTCACCTTAATTAACCAAATCTAGAATCTCCCTCTGAGACACACCCTGGGATTTGTGATTCTAGATATAAGTTGACAGCAGATTAACGACCACAAACAGTTCGGAAGAAGTAAATTGTGGTACTTTGTATGCACACAGCACGATAAAGGGCAAATTACTAATATATACAGCGTTTGCTAAAATTCACCAATACCAGGCTGAGAACATTAAGCCAGACTCAAAGAGCATTTATTATGTGATTCCATTATATATACAAAGTTCAAACAAGCAACATTAGTCAATGGGACAGAGGTAAGGATTAGGAAGGGCATGAAAGAAACTTCTGGAATGCCAAAAATGGTCTATATTTTCATGTAAGTGGTGAATGAACATGTGTGAACATACATGTGTAAAATTGACTGAGATTTGCACTTCACATTTATGCTTATCACTATGTCAATCAAATATATTAATCAAAAAAGAAAGAGACTGGGCTGGGCATGATGGTACACTGCTTTAATTCCAGCATTTGAGAGGTGGAGGTAGGAGGATTACCATGAGTTTGAGACCACCTGAGACTACATAGTGAGTTCCAGGTTAGCCAGGGCTAGAGTGAGACTCTACTTCAAAAAACAAAAACAAAAACAAAAACAAAACAAAACGAAAGAAAGAAAGAAAGAAAGAAAGAAAGAAAGAAAGAAAGAAAGAAAGAAAAAGACGGCTGGGGAAATGGCTCAGTCAGTAAAATGCTTATTTTGCTAGCTTCGGAACCCAGCCACCATGTAAAAATTGGTCACAGTGGCCTATAATGACATGCCTATAATATTAATATTGAGAATATGGAGAGAGGAGAAACCTGAGGGTTTGAAGGCTAGCTATTCTAGCTGAATTGGTGAACTCTGTGTTCAGTGAGAGACCATGTCTCCAAGAAAATAAAATCAAATAAGGGCTGGAGAGATGGCTTAGCAGTTAAGGCACTTGCCTGTAAGGCCTAAGGACCCTGGTTCAATTCCCTAGGACCCATGTAATCCAGATGCACAAGGTGGTGCATGCATCTGGAGTTCATTTGCATTGGCTAAAGGTCCTGGTGCACCCATTCTCTCTCCTCTCAAATAAATAAAATATATATTAAAAAAATAAACACACACTCCCCAAAAAGAGAGAGAGAGAAACCAGTCAGATCCCATTTGCTTCTAAATTACTGAGGTTTACAGTCTGCTGGTACTTACTGGAAAAGCGATGTTTACTTGTGTCTGTTACACTGTGAGTTCTTCCAGGGTGGTAGAGGAGTCACCTTCTCATGGCCTGGACAAAATACCAGAGTGGAAGCAGCTCATGACAGGAAAGGGTTTATGTCCAGTTACAGTTTCAAGGGGAGGTCTCCTCATGGCAGGGATAGCATAACAGGAGCAGAGAGCTGGGCATCAGGTCTCCACAGCAGCAGGAAGGAAGCCCAGTGAGTGAGCCAGCTCTGAGCACACAATGGGCTGGACTAAGAAACCCCAAGGTCACCTTCAAGGACACACCTCCCCCAGTGGGGTTCCACTTCCCAAAGGCTTCACAACTTTCCCCTATGATCACCAGCTGGGGACCCGGTATTCCTGGAAGGTTCTAGAAAGTGCTTGCACTTCTCAGTAAAATGTTCCTCTTATTAGAAATTATAACAGGGAACTATTGTGTCGCCCTAAGAAGAACATAGGCTTTTGCGTTTAATAAGATACGGTAGACCCTTAGCACAGCCATTTTCAATTTTGTCTAAAATAAACTCAATAATGTTTTAAAAATGCAGACTTGTGATATGAAAAAATTCAAGTTTAGGCAAGCAATACATTGTGTTCAGCTCATAATCTATGCATATTCAATACCAGCCTCTTCTTTGTTTGGTTATCTTTTCCACAGCCAGACTCACAATGCTGGTGACAACTCACCTCCCCATTATATAAATGTTTCTACTGTGGAATTTTGCTCATTGCCTGCCCTATGTATATATAAGAGAGAGCTAGAGATGCTAAAACCTAAAACTAGAAGATCTTTCCCCATTATTACTTTTGGCTTTCCAGAGCTTTTTCAGAATCCATTCAATTAAAATTACTAACAATTGCAATTTCAACTCCATTACATTATCTCTACAACTTAAAGTCCATCATCAATTCCACAGAAACCCATTATTTTACTTTCTGTTCATTTTGATTAAACTTCACATCCAAATTCAATTATGTAAATAATGTAAAGTTGGTATTTTCAATGTCCATTCTGCCAGAAGCATTCTCTTTATTAGCATGGGTTCCCAATTCTAGTTCACATGTTTAAGTTCATGGCACGGCATGCAAGTCTTTTCCAGAACATTCTTCTCCAGGTCCTGACTTCTCATACTGACATGGCTCAGCCAAGCCACTCCAGGTCTCTGAGTCCCAGTCCTATCCTTGAAGGTTGGTTATTAAAATTTACTTTGCACAAATGAAGGGCTCTGCTGGATTTTCTAACACCTTTCTGTCTCTTTGTTTATCATTTATCTCCTATCCACCATCTGTCCATCATCTATTTTCTACCAACCTACCATTTAATCTGTCTTTTATTATCAATCATCTATCTATCATCTGTTTGTCTATCTATCTACCTATCTATCTATTCTCTATTTCTATCTGTATTCTATAATCTATTTATCTACCTACCTGCCCATCATCTATCTGTCCTTCTATCTATCTAATCTATCATCTCTCTGTACCTGCCAATCTGCCATCTATTTGTCTATCTATTCATCCGTCAATTATCTGTTACCTGTCATCTACTTATTTATCCTTTCTCCCTCCCTTTGATACAATCACGACAAACCATTATTTAATAAGTGCCGGTTTTAGTCTCCTGCAGTTGGAGCTGATGACCTTTTAATGTGTATTCCTCTCATATCAATTATTGAATACTTAAAACACACTTGATGGAGGTTTGCTTTCTCTAGAACAGCTGCTACTGAGTTCATATTGACATGATAATTAGCTCGTACAGAATGGCTTGTTTTTTTTTTTTTTCCTTAACGAGTCTTGTAATTCTGGGGCAGGCGGCATCTTGGTCCTGATGTTGGAGCTGGCTGCAGTACATGATGCTTCTCTGTGGCCACTGCTTTCCCACAACTCATGTGCAGAAAATGCAAATGATGGAGATTTGTTTTGGTTTTCTTTTCTTAAAATTTTATGTATTTTTTATTTGACAGAGAGAGAGAGAGAATGGGTGCAACAGAATCTCCAGCCACTGCAAACGAACTCATGCATGCCCTTGTGCATCTGGCTAATGTGGGTCCTGGGGAATCGAACCTGGATCCTTTGGCTTTGCAGGCAAATGCCTTCACTGCTAAGCCATCCCTCCAGCCTTTGTTTTGGTTTTCTGATGAAAAAAGAAAATGAAAATTTGACAGAAAAAAAAGAGCACGAGTGTCATATTTCAAATGATAACCTAATATCAAATCACCAGTGCCAACACTCACTGAGGACTTCTGTCACTCAGCTTTCTGGAAGAAGGCTTCAAACAGTATCCAGGCTTGGTTACCAAGTAAATTGGCCTGAAATAAGTTTTGAATAGTGAATTAGGATACAACTAGATTCTTTGCCTCTGCTTTAAATTGAGGAAGATGGAAATACATTCATATCCTGAGGGAGGTTTGATGTGAAAACTGAAAAGACTGAGGGACTAAGTGGAGTGTGTGTGTACGTGTGTGTGTTTGTGTGTGTGTGTGTGTGTGTACATGTGTATGAACATGTGTGTGTATGAACATATGTATGTGTGTACATGTGCATGAACATGTGTGTGTGCGTGTGTGTCTCTAAAGGGAGAATGTGTGTGCATTTGAGGTTTTGCATATTGAAAAGGCTGACAAACAGTGTGGAGAGTGAGTTTCCTGGTTTGGTTTAAAAGATTAAACAGGACTGGGGAACTGGCTCAGAGGTTAAAGGCGCTACCTTGTAAAACCTGTTGGCCCAGGTTCAATTCCCTACTACCCATGTAAAGTCATACTTATTCTCTCAAATAAATAAAAATATTTAAAAGTTAAAAAGAGATTAAAATGCCACAAATAAAGTCTTCAAAGTGTCTCTTATTTTGCCCTTTGGACTTTCTTTCTAAAAACGGAGACATTCCATATTTTTACATGTCACAATCGGTATGGCAGAATATTGTGAGCATGTGACATTTTTCTGTCAAAATGTCCAAAACTGACATTTAAAACTCTAGTCTTAGAGTGTTTCGGGGCTGGAGAGATGACTTAGTGGTTAAGCGCTTGCCTGTGAAGCCTAAGGACCCTGGTTCGAGGCTCGGTTCTCCAGGACCCACTTAAGCCAGATGCACAAGGGGGCGTATGCATCTGAAATTCGTTTGCAGTGGATGGAGGCCCTGGTGCGCCCATTCTCTCTCTCTCTCTCCCTTTCTCTGTCTGTATGTCTGTTGCTCTCAAATAAATAAATAAACAAAAATTTTTTAAAGATCTAGTCTTAGAATGATTTTTATTATTCTAGACCAGCATCCAATGTTCTGTTATTTAGTTTAGAGATTAAAGCATCTATTTTTTTTTTTTTTTTTTTTTTTTTTTTTTTTTTGTTAACTGGTTGCTTTTATAACCCCAAAGCAGGATCTGGATACTGGCAATATTTATCTATAAATATTATGCTAGGAAAAAAGAAGTTGGTTTAACATTTGCTTTGTGGTTACATTTCCTTGAAGGATGATGAAAGAAGAGGACCTCTGGTATGCACTGTGACAACCGTCATGGGAAAGCCATCTCCAATAGGTGTGATGGTTAATCTCTGGTTGTCAAGTTGACAGGATTTAGAATGACCATGGAAACAAACCTGTGGTCATGCTTGTGAGGGATTTCCTACATTAGGTGAGAGGAACCTCCCTGACTGTGGGCAGTGCCTTCCCTTGGGACCTGGGTTCCTAGGCTGGATAAAACAGAGAAAGCTGGGGGCTGGAGAGATGGCTCAGTGCTTAAAGCTGCTTAGTTGCAAAGCCTAATGGCCCAGGTTCAATTCCCCAGTACCCATGTAAAACCAGAAGCATGAGGTGGCACATGCACCTGAAGTTCATTTCCAGTAGCAGGAGGCCCCACTGCACCCATACTCACTCACTCTCTCTCTCAAATAAATAAAAATTTAAAAACATGTTATTTGTGGGCTGGAGAGATGGCTTAGCAGTTAAGGCACCTGCCTCCTAAGCCTAAGAACCTGGTTCCATTCTCCAGGTCCCATGTTTAGCCAGATGCAGTGATGCAAGGGCGCAATGCTGCACTTGCCCACAAGGGGGCGCATACATCTGGATTTCGTTCACAGCAGCTGAGAGACTGCTGGCATGCCCATCTCTATCTGTCTTCCTCTCCTCTCTCTCTCTCTCTCTCTCCAAAAATAAATAAAATATTAAAAAAATTTTTAAAAATATGTTATTTGTAAGCAGAGAGAGAGATAGAAGACAGGCAGAGAAAATCCAGATGCCTGTATTGTTTTGTGCATCTGGTTTTATGTTGGTACTGGAGAATCGAACCCAGGTCGTTAGGCTTTGTGGGCAAGCTCCCTTAACTGCTTGCTGAGCTGTCTCTCCAGTCCCCCCCCCCTTTTTTTTAAGAGAACACTGGCTGAGCATGCACATTCATCTCTGATCCTGGCTTCCTGTTCCGCCATGCTTTCCCCATCACGATGGACACAAAGGCAAAAGTGAGCCTTTAAAATCATTCCTTCCCCATGCTGCGTCTGGTCCGATTTTGTCCCAGTGCTGAGAAAGTAACTGATAGGAAAGTGGCTGATAGGATGGGTCACCGTGGAGTTGATCAGAGAGACTTTGGCCAGAGTAGAGAAAGGCTTAGTGGTTGAGGCAGCTCCACATCACGGTGATGGTAAACAACCCTGTGGTGATAGTCACAGCATGCTGCAGGATTGAACTCCACCTTTAGAAACTGTTCACGGGGCTGGAGACATGGCTTAGCGGTTAAGGCATTTGTTTGCCTAGAAAGCTGAAGGATCCCAGTTCGATTCTCCAGTTCCCACATTAGCCAGATGCACAAGGGGGCGCATGCACCTAGAGTTCGTTTGCAATGGCTGGAGGCCCTGGCATGCCCATTCTCTCTCTATTCCTCTTTCTCTATTTCAAATAAACAAATAAAATATATTTTAAAACTTGTCAGTGTGACCTCACTCAATAACTGTATTGTATAGCAGGCACATTTCAGCATGGCTCTTCAACTCTTACAGTTTAGGAAGAGGAAGATTTGCGCCTTTAATCCCAACACTTGGGAGGCAGAGGTAGGAGGATTGTCATGAGTTCGAGGCCACCCTGAGACTACATAGTGAATTTCAGGTCAGCCTGAGCTAGAGCGAGACCCTACCTTGGGAAAAAAAAAAGGTGTGCACAATCACACCTAGCAATTGACTTTGCTGGGCGTGGTGGAGCACACCTTTAATCCCAGCACTCAGGAAGCAGGCAGAGGTAGGAGGATCATCATGAGTTCGAGGCCATCTTGAGACTACATAGTGAATTCCAGGTCAGCCTGAGCTGGAGTGAGACCCTATCTTGAAAAAAAAAAAAAAAAAAATTGCCAGAGGTTATTTGATCCCACATCATAGATCTGCGTTTCTCAACCCAAGGGCTGTGTTTGAGACCTGAGGTCAATTTGCATTGTAGATACTAGTAGCAAAACTCACTTTCCCCAACCAGATGCCAGTAGCAGACCCAGCCACACAAACACAGGTGGCATTATGATGACCAAGAAAGCTTCCATGCATTGCCAGGCATCACTGTGTCTTGGGAGAAGGCACATACATGGTCCTTGGTTAAATGCCACTGTCATAAAGTAAGACAAGATAAGAATAACTGGAATATCTGTTTGCTTTTAAGTGACACATAGTAACTGTATATATTCATGCACTTATGAGGTGCAGTGTCACATTCTAATCCGTGGGTTTAATGATGAGATCGGGGGATCGGCAAGCTTCTCACTTGAGATGCTTATCATTTCTTTGTCTTGGAACATTCAAAATCTCCTCTGCTAGGTATTTAAAAATGTTCAGTGCATGGGCTGGGACAATGCCCCTGGTTAAAAGTGCTTGCTGCCCATGCCTGGAGAGAGAACCCATAAAGCCAGACCCAAGTAGTGCACACATCTAAAATTTCAACACGCTCATGACAACGGGAGACAGAATCAAGAGAATCCCCAAGCTGTGCACCAGCTAATCTGGCATTCACAGTGGCAAAAATAAGAGGGCCCTTGTTTAAAGGACAGTCACCATGAGGTGACTTCTGATCTCTGCATCCATAAAAAATAAAAGAAACACAAAATTCTCCTATCCTATAGTGTTCACATTAGAGTCCTCCCATCCACTCCTGTACCAGTCAACCATCCTCTCTTCATCTCCTCCCCTCCCACACTCTTCCCAGTCTCTGGTCACCACTATCCTATTCTCCACTTCCATGAGATCTTGTTGTGGCCTCCACATATTAGTGAGAATAATGTAGAATGTGTCTCTGTGCCTGACTTACTTCCCTTACATCATGTCCTCTGGTTCCATTCATGCTGCTATAAATGGCAGGGTTCTAGTCCTTCATGTGGTGGAATAGTGTTCTGTTGGGTATTGATGCCACAAAGAAAAGCTCCAGCATTCTGTGGGTATAAAGAAATAGAGTTTCTGGGTTGAGAAATGGCTTAACAGTTAAGGCACCTGCCTGTGAAGCCTAAGAATGCATGTTTGAATCTCCAGGTGTCACACAAAAGTGATGCAAGCATGTAATGCTGCACATGCACACAAGGGGGCGCCTAGGTCTGGAGTTTGTTCATGGTGGCTGAAAGGCCTCTTGGTGTGCCCATTCTCTCTTTCCTTTTCTCTCTGCCTCTTTTCTCTCCCTCACTGTCAATCGCTCTCAAAAATAAGATAATAATTTTTTTTTAGAAAAAGAAACAGGGGGGCTGGAGAGATGCTTTAGCGGTTAAGGCACCTGCCACCTAAGCCTAAGAACGCTGGTTCCACTTTCCAGCGGTTCCAATCTCCAGGTCCCACGTTTAGCCAGATGCAGTGATACAAGGGTGTAATGCCGCACTTGACCACAAGGGGGCGCACACATCTGGATTTGGTTCGCAGCAGCTGAGAGACTGCTGGTGCGCCCATCTCTATCTGTCTTCCTCTCCCTCTCTATCGCCCTCTGTGTCTCTCTCCAAAAAAAAAAAAAAAAAAAAAAAGGAAAAAAAGGAGAAAAAAATAGGGTTTCTAAGAATACTACAGAAAAGACAATGGTAGGTTTTGGGGGAGCATAAAATGATAATAATAATAATGAGGACCAGTTGAAACTTGTTGGATTTATGGAAAGTCATGAGTTGTAGTAAGAAATAAAGAGCATTAACCCCAAGGGTACATAAAGGAAAGTGTAATATGAGAAGATGACTTTAAGTATATATTTATTTTTTAGAGATCTTGATAAGCAGTAAAATGTGCATTATGTGGATATTTTCTATACTCGATTAAGTGAGATTTACGAGCATAAATATTATCATTTTTTAATCTGTCTGAAGAATAAGCAATGAATAAAACTTGTCAGTAAGGCCAAAAAGTATGAAAGCTGTAATGTTGATATTCTAATCAGGACAGACTAATTGATACTAATGACTTCCTATCTAACCATGTAGAGGAAGTGCCCGGCATTTTTCTCAGCTAATTATCACAGCAGACATAAACGTTTGCTGTCTAAGAAGAGAGGCCCCACAACATATTACAAAACGATGAATTGGATAAACATCCTGAAAATAAGAACTAACTACAAACTTGTTAATGTTTCTGATAAGGAAACTTTTAGATGGTTGCACAAATTTCTAATTTTTAATTAGTGAATGTTAATAAAATACCAGTCTAAAGAATGATTTACATAATCTATTGGGCTCTTAATTTTTTTTTTTTTCAAAGTAGGGTTTCAGTCTAATCCAGGCTGACCTGGAATTCACTATGTAGTCTCAGGGTGGCCTCAAGTTCATGGCGATCCTCCTACATCTGCCTCCTAAGTGCTGGGATTAAAGGCATGTGCCACCACGCCCAGCTGGGCTCTTAATTTCTTATTGAATATAACAGTTCTTTTTGCCTTTTTAAAATTTATTTATTCACTAGGAGACACACAAAATCTTTTTCCTTTTGGTTCTTTTTGTTTGTTTGTTTTGTTTTTGAGGTAAGGTCTTGCTCTAGCTCAGGCTGACCTAGAATTCACTATGTAGTCTCAGGGTTGCCTCCAACTCACAGTGCTCCTTCTACCTCTGCTGGGATTATGTGTGTGTGCCACCACGCCTGGCTTCCTTTCGGTTCTTCATAATCTCTAGTGTTCTATGGAGATGTTCCATCTTATTAAAGTTTTGAATGCATTCACTATGATTATTGTAAAGCCCATATTTTAAAACTTTAATACTTGGATCTCCTGTTGTCAGATTTTCCTCTGTTAGCATGTGTGATTATTTTAAGTTTTTATTGAGACATTGAAAACTTGGCAATAGTTTAACGCTCTGGACTGTTTTATCCTGGAAGATCTGAGTTTTCTTCTGTCAGTTTTTTGGGATAAGGAAAGATATCTTTGTCCCAGTGGGAGATGAGCGGATTAGGACCTTGGCATTTGGTAGATCCACAGCTTTGCCAGTGTGTGGCAGAGAACTCAGAAGCAAAGGAAAGAGGCAATATGTGACTAAAAGCATGTTCGGAAACAGGGATGTTCAAAGAAATGCGTCTGGCAGTGTTTGCCCTTCTCTATCCCTTCCTCTCTCTCTATCCCTCCTCCCTTTATTTCCCCTTTCTTTTGTTTTCTAAAATATTTTATTTATTTATTTGAGAGAGAGAGAGACAGAGAGGCAGACAGAAAGAGACAAAGAGAGAATGGGCACGCCAGGGCCTCTAGCCACTGTCAAGAACTCCAGATGCATGAGCCACCTTGTGCGTCTGGCTTACGTGGATACTGGGGAATTGAACCTGGGTCCTTCTCTCGCTCTATCTCTCTTTGTTTCCCCAGCTTTGCTTTACTCTTAGTCTGTATCCCTTTGAGGGCATCACATGCAATTCACAGCTGCCTAGACACGTCTCTCCTCCACAGTGGGCCCTGAACTTAAATTCCTCTCCCATCCGGGTCTTTGCTTCTTCACACCCCACTTAAACTGCACCAGGATTTGCTTCTCAGCGTTCCTGCCTCTGTATTTAAACTAGCTGATGCCCCTAAGAGATGAGTGAGAGACAGAACATGTTGGGCCGGCCTTTCTGAGCCTCGCTTCCTTCCTTTCCGGAGTGTGTTTCTGGAAGCTCTCACTCCTGAGAGGTTCTTCAGTGTTTCTGGACTTGGTCTTGCTTCGCCTGCTGTCTGGTATGTGCATATGTGTGTGCGTAGTCCATGTTTGTGGTTATGCATGTATATAGATTTGAAGGGGCAGACCAGGGTTGCGTATGTTGGAATAAAATTTCATGTTCAGTGAAAAGAATGGGTCTTAAGTTCTGGTCAGAAGTCAACAGGCCCTCAATCAAGCGCCCCACTCAGGTTTCACCTGCTAAGCATTGGGATAGTGACTATCCAAATGACATGGGAAAGAATGCTGGTGACGCTGTGTTGAAGAAGAAACCTTTGGACAGTGCCTATGGGAATGTAAATTGGCCCAGGTATTATCCACGGTATAAAAACTCTTCAAATTAAATACAACTTTGGGGCTGGAGAGATGGCTTAATGGTTAAACGCTTACCTGTGAAGCCTAAGGACCCCGGTTCAAGGCTTGATTTTCCAGGATCTACGTAAGCCAGATGCATAAGGGGGCACACGCATCTGGAGTTCGTTTGAAGTGGCTGGAGGCCCTGACGTGCCCATTCTCTCTCTCTACTTGCCTATTTCTGTATCTCTCTCTCTCTCAAATAAATAAATAAATAATAAAAAAATATATTAAATACAACTTTGGTGGTAGGAGGGTTAGGAGGTGACTCAGCAGTTCGTCATGAGGGCCTGAGGAGGTCTGAGAGAATGCTCGCTTTTGACCCTCAGGACCTGTGTGAACAGCTGGGTGTGGCCACGCATATCTGTAACCCCAGTGCAGTGGGAAGCAGAGAACCAAGAATTGACAGAACTCTCAGGAAAAAAAAAAAAGGCAAGCTCCAAATCAGTAAGAGTCTGGCTCAAAAAAGAGCAAACAAGCAGAACGCCATGGAGGGGCTGCCTCAAGCAAGCATGCGTGGGACCCCTACACCTGTATACACCACACAAGCCACACACAGAAGCAAAAATAAGCAAATAAGTAAATACAAATGTATGAAGGAAATGCATACAAAGTATCTTTGTGTGTGCGTGTGTGTGTGTGTGTGTGTGTGCGTGCGCGTGTGTGTCCAGTATCTGTAGTACGGTGTGGTGTGTGTGTGCACATGCGTGGTGTATGCAGATGCACATGCCCTCTGTGCACACGTGTGCAGACCATAAGAGAATGTCAAGTGTTTTCCTCTAATGTTCATCTGCAAGGTTCCCTGAGATGGGGTCTCTTGTTGATCCTGGAGCTTGCCATTTTCTTGAGCTCTAGCGACTCTCTGGTCTCTGCCCCTCACAGGACTGGGGTTGCAGATGCATGTGGCTGTTCCTCCAGCTTTATAGTTTGATCATGGTAGGGAAAGCATGGTAGGAGCAGACAGCCAACTATCACATCTTATCATCAGCAGGAAGGGGAGAGAGAGAGCTAGCAATGGCAAATGATGCTGGACTGTATTTTTCTTTTTTAAATTTTATTTGAGAGAGAGAGAGAAAGAGAAAGGCACAGAGACAGAGAGAGAATGGGTGCAGCAGAACCTTTAGCCACTGCAAACGAACTCCAGGTACATGTGCCCCCTTGTGTGCATGCGAGACATTATGCGCTTGTGCCTCATCACTGTGCATCTGGCTTACATGGGACCTGGAGATTCCAACATAAGTTCTTAGGCTTTGCAGGCAAGTACGTTAACCATTAAGCCATCTCTCCAGCCCTAGTGCTGGACCATAATATCCCGAGGTCTGTATCCAGCAACACACCTCCTCCAGCAGGGCTGCACCTTCCAAAGCCTCCACCAGCTGAGGATTAAGTATGAGGCTTACTCACACGAGGCTATGGGGACACTACATTTAAACTACCACAAGGAAAATCATGCCTGATGCTATTCCTGGAGATATCATAGGTCCTACAGGGTATACACACACACACACACACACACACACACACACACACACACACATCCATACATAATTATGAGTAAAGGTCTCGCTGTAGCCCAGGCTGACCTGGAATTCACTATGTAGTCTTAGGCTGGCCTGCAGCTCACAGTGATCTTCCTACCTCTGCTTCCCAAGTGCTGGAATTAAAGGTTCATGCTACCATGCACTGCTGGCAATTTTTTTTTTTTTTTTTTTTTTTTTTTTTTTGAGGTAGGGTTTCACTCTAGCCCACGCTAAACTGGCACTTACTCTACAGTCTCAGGCTGGTCTCAAACTCACAGTAATTCTCCTACCTCAGTCCAGTCCCTAGAGGAGATCGTATTAAGCTGTTTTGCTAACAACAACAACAAAAAAGTCAAACTGCCTTCCAAATACTTAACATTCACACACACAGATCAGTGCTGCTCACAGCCCTGGTAAAAAAGCTTTGTTTCCTGCTTTCCCTGCCCTGCCATCTATAGAGGATAATACAGAGATTAATAACTCAAAGTGTGGAAACAAGTCCACGTTGAATGCTCCACAGTACATAAGACATCCGTATCGCTCCGTTGCTTAGGGTACACTGTGGAAGAGGGGAGTGGAACGAGTTTCAGAACCAGAGAATGGGGAAGAAGGCTATGGAATGCCGTCCTCTGAACACAACGTGGCCTTTGCCCGCATGAACGAACTCATAGTATCTGTGGTAACCTGTGCAAGACAGGGCCAGCCAATGTTCCATCGAAGTTGCTGTAGTTGTGGGAGGGGCTCATGTGGCCCCTCCCCTTCCTGAAGAGCTAATGGTAGTTGACGGAAGGAGGCTCACCAGGATTGAAAGAGGATAAGAGAGGACCGTGGGGGGTGTACACCATTCAAATACAGTATGTGCATATGTGAAATTATCAAAGAACAAATAAAAATGAAAAAAAAGGTATCCTGCAGAATTACTGAAACTGTCAGAAGCTGTAGAAATTGAAATCTCCTTAAAGGGTGGAACCTTTTCTTAAAAGGTTAAGTCTATAACTCTAGCATCTGTAGAGCCATTTTCTGGTGAAAGAATTCTAAGTCATTTTCAAATCATTGTGCTTTTTTGTTTGTCTTGATGTTGTTAAAGGCATTGAAAGCTTTCAAAAGAATCAGTCATAATACATTTGTAATTTCAGTTCAAATTGGATAAGGGGATTGAATTAATCAAATGTGATCAATACCTAAGTGCTTAAGAAAAATAGACTTTGCAAGTTTCCTTTATTAGATATATGAGTCTAATGAGCTGATCATTAAACAAAATACAAACACCAGTGAATGTTTCCACACACCAAAACACCCCACAGACATTAAAGAGAAGGCCTTTTACAATTTTAATTCCTAGTTATTTGACTTTGTCTCATCAAGAAAGATAACGCAGTTAAGCCAATAATAATTAGACATCTTCTAAGAAGTGGGTCTTAAGGGCTAATTAGTTAATAGGAAATGATTCTCTCATTTTGACATGGCAAGCTCAGAGTAAACGGACAAGCAGGCTTTAGTGGACCATGAGTACTAGGATAACCTAAGCTAAGTTGGCCATTGTGGTGGTTTGATTCAGGTGTCCCCCATAAACTTAGGTGTTTTGAATGCTAGATTCCCAGCTGATGGAGATCTGGGAATTAAAGCCTCCAGGAGGCAGTGTATTGTTGGGGGGGGGGTCGGCTTATGGGTGTTATAGCCAGCTCCCCCTTGCTAGTGTTTGGCACACTCTCCTGATGCTATTATCCACCTTATGTTGGCCAGGAGGTGATGTCCACCCTCTGCTCATGCCATCCTTTTCCCTGCCATCATGGAGCTTCCCCTTGAGCCTGTAAGCCAAAATCAACCTCTTTTTGCCCCACAAGCTGCTCTTGGTTGGGTAACTTCTACCAGCAATGCAAACCTGACTACAACAGCCATTGTTCAAGAAGCTTTATTAACTTGGTCTCCAAGGCCCACACCTCAAACTCCATCTATGAGGCTTTCTTCTCCTTGGCCAAGGACAGAAATTGCAGTGCGTAGGTGTGACGGTTAAATTCTGTCATCAGCCTGACCAGATTAGGAATGGAGAGAGAGCTGTGCCTCTTTCCGTGAGGGGTTTGCAGGCAAGATTAAAGTGGTAGGCAGGACTTCCCCCAGAGTGGGTGGAGCTTCCGCCCGTGGACTGTATATAAGGCAACCCCAGGAGCCCTCCAGGGCGTTTTCTCTTCTCTTATTCTCCTGTCCCGTGCTACTGGCTAGTGTCTGCTTTTTGCCTGGCTCCTCTTGATGCTCAGGTGCGTATGCTTGTCCACCCAGAGGCGACCAGATCCTACAACTTTTCGGCCTGCATCCACCGGTGTGGACTGAGCAGCTGCCTGATTCTTGGATGACCCAGTCCCACCACCAACGATCTCAAATCCATCCAGTTCTCACGGACTGAAACAAGCTGACAGATTCTTCAAGTTTCCTGGCTGCAGTCAGCTATTGTTTGACTGACTGGCCGGGATCCTGTAAACTGAGCCAATCAATCCCCCTTTAAATACATATTCTCTATCCATTCTGTTCCTCTAGAGAACCCCCATCTCATCCGGCAGCGGTAAGCATTCCAGCTCTTTTTCCCTTGTTCTCTTCATGCAGTGACTGGAACTCGTGTCCTTTCATGGAAGACGGGAGTCTGGAAGACTTATATATCCTGTCCTCTGCGGCAGGGTTGAGGATAACTAGGAAAGTCACTTCCCTGTGCCACGGCAGTGTCACTGAATGTCAGAATTTCCTGGGATTCACACCTCTGGGTATGTCAACGACAGACTTCCGGAGAGGATTAACTGAGGAGGGACTATGCACCCTGGTTGTGGGCAGCACCATTGCAATGCCCAAGGCCCCAGTCTGAGTAAAAATGAGAAAATCAGGGCTGTGGAGATGGCTCCGTGGTTAAAGGCATTTCTTGCAAAGTCTGTCAGCTTGGGTTCGATTCCCAGGTACCCAGATAAGGCACAATGTGGTGCCCAAAAATACAATGTTGTTTTAAAAAGGAGAAAATGAGTGGGCTGGAGAGATGGCTTAGTGGTTAAGGCCCTTGCCTACAAAGCGTAATGGCCCGGGTGTCATGTAAAAGCCAGATACACCAAGTGGCACATGCATCTGGAGTTCATTTGCAGTGGCTGGGGACCCATTCTCTCTGTGTCTCTTTCTCTTTCTTTGCTTCCAAATATGTAAACAAATGAAAATAAATGATTTTTTTAAAGGAGAAAATGAGCTGAGCACTGGCATTTATTTCTGCTTCCTAACTGCTGACACAATGTGATGTCATCTCACACTCCTCCCTTCCTCCCCCACCGTGTCTTGTCCAGAGGATTCACTGCCTCCCTCCGAACTGTGAGCCAAACTAAACCTTTCTTCCCGTAAGTTACTTTTGTCAGGTATGTTGTCACAGCACCAAGAAGAGTGACTAATATGCTTAGCTTTTAACTGCTCAGGAGAAATCAAAAGCTGCCTGTGTCATACACACATGCCCAGCCTACCAGGAAAAGGTTATAATTCTTCAGCTAAATAATTCATGGGATAAATAAGTCAAATCCAAGCAGAGTGGAGGAATCAGCCAGTTCAAAAGTAATTCAGAACAAACTGGGTCCTGAGAAGTCTGGAGCTGGTTTTAATGCGGCCATGGCGATGGCTAAGCACTCCTCTTTGGGGGATCATGAAGAGTAGAATTGTATCTGGGAAAGCTCAAACATAACCATTTGCATTGTATATTTTATGAAAGTCAAGCACGCTTACCAGAACAAAGATCAGTGTGGACTTGTATAGTTAGTCAGCCTTCCCTATTGGGTAGCATCCCTCAGGCTTAAAAATGTAGCAGAATAGTGTTTTTCAAATTAATGTTTTTTTTTTTTCACTTTTAGAAATCCCTAGATTCAAATTGTCTTTCCTTTTCTGTCCCCTCATTGAAATCAGTGACATTCTTTGCTCAATGGGAAGACAGTTGCAGCAAGTGACAAAGCCACATTGTCCTCTTCAACTGTAAAGAGTCTTTGGAGTCCCTGGCTGGAACTACAGCCTGAAAGCCAAGTTGATTTTGACTTGTCAGAACTAAGCACTTGAGATAAAAGAGACTTTTATTCCAAGTCGCTAAGAAGAATAGCCAGAAGTAAGCTGAGTCTGAGCTTGGAGAACTCAGATCCGAGCATTGATACTGGAGGATGGAGGATGGAGGGAATAAGAAACTTTGCTTTATGAATACAGATCCCAAATTCTATCCCTTGGTGGGGAGGGGGACAGTTGTAAAGGGGGAGCTAGAAAATTAGGTTGTAGCCAATGTAACTGTGGGATGCCGAATTCACTAGTGCTCCGAGATGTAACTGATAGTGGGGCCAGTGATGGGAGTCTGGGGACCACGCATCGCTTTGGGGTCCCTGAACTGTCTGTAAATAGCTCCTTGAAGCTGGTTGTAGTAATGGGCTCCCCATTGAGACATTCTTTCCTCCAGGGAGGCTCATTAAGAACCACAAGGGAAACTTAGAAGGGTCAGGATGTCAACAACTTACAAGTCTCTGGAAGCTCCTGAAGCAATAGTCACAAGACCCCACCCCAAGGTTAAATGAGGAGTAAACGGGCCGGAGAGGTGGCTTAGTGGTTAAGGCACTTGCTTGCAAAGCCTAAGGACCCAGGTTCAATTCCCCACTACCCATCTAAGCCAGATGCATAAGGTGGTGCATGCGTCTGGAGTTTGTTTGCAGTGGTTGGAGGTCCTGCTGTGCCCATTCTCTCTCTCTCTCTCTCTCTCTCTCTGCCTCTTCCTCTCTGTCTCTCTCTCAAATGAATAAATAAATAAAATATTAGAAAATCTATATGTAAATCAGGACTAAACTACTGCTGAGGAGAGGAGACACTCAGACCTGCTGAGCTGCCTGCGAGTCCGGAAGCCAGCTCCAGGGGGGCTGTTTTCCTGAGTCGTCACCCACACAGGGGCTGGCTTTCCAGTGATGCAGCTGCCTTTGAGTCACCCACGCTCCTGTAAGTAACCCCTCACCCCGCTCTCTATGTAACCCCAATAAACTCCTTGGTTCACCAAATTGAATTTTGGTGCAGTTGTACTATGGTCCATTGTCTGTGCCCTATCTGGGGTGAGGAGATTTCTGTTTGTGGCTCCCTAGGAAAAGTTAATGCAGGTGGGTGTGGAGGTGCAGGCTTCGAATCCCAGCACTCTGGAGGTGGAGGTAGGAGGATTGTCTTGAGTTCGTTCAAGGCCACCTGGAGACTACATAGTGAATTCCAGTTCAGCCTAGGTTAGGACCAGACCCTACCTTGAAAAAAACAAAAACTCCTGGGGAAAATAAATGAATGCAGCTCATTTGTTGAATGTTTTCCTTTCTTTCAGGGCCTCGAAGGCTCATGATTAGATGGTATTTAATCCAGTCCAACTAGTGCATTCAGAGTTTCTTCAAAGATAGGAAGGGAACTCTAAGGGAATTGATTGCATCGTTTATTTAGTTAATCCAGAGATGGGTTTGACTGAGCAGCTTCTGAGGGCTGGTCACCAGTGGGCAGAGTGCTAGATCCAATTGACTTCATGAACACATTGTTAGAAGGGGTCATGACTGGGAGGATCACTGGGAGGTGAACCCCCAGGATGTCCTGACGTCCATGGAAGAGGGCATTTGGGAAAAGAAATTTCAAGGTCATAGCTGGTGTTTACTCTTCCCATTTATTTTAATCTTTCTCTAATAGATAATACTTCACTGAGAGCTGTCATGGGAACCCCACAGCCCAAGGACATATGTCACGAGGAAAGAGCTGTAGAAGGACTTTACATCCATCCTGACTCGACAGAGGGGAGGAAAGGCGAAGAGAATGCGATCGTGACGAATTGTGCCGGGCGTCGGGAAGCTACGGCGAGATAACAGATCGATGCGAGGCTGGCTGTCCCTGGCACGGCCCGGGCACGTGCTGAAGACGGGCTTCTGGTCAGCTCTGAATCTCTCATCCTGACACGCATCGTCCTCACCCTGGAGGAGAGCCTGGGAGAAGACTCTCTGTGTCTTTCTGTTTGTGTCAAGGGGAGGGTGTTGGGCTGGGAGTTGTGGGACTGGCCACGGTCCTTGCTTTTGACCCCGTGACCTTGATGTCCATGTTGGGAAAATCCAGGCATGGGGGCTGGAGAAATGGCACAACAGCTAAGTCACTTGCCTGCAAAGCCTAGTAACCCAGGTTCAATTCTCCAGTACCCATGTAAAGCCAGATGTACAGTGGCACATTCATCTGTGGTTCACGGAGGCCCTGGCACGCCCATACTCTCTCTCTCACACTGTTTCTCTCTCTCTCTGCTTGTACATCAGGGCCTCCAGCCACTGCAAACGAACTCCAGACACATGGACCACCTTGTGCAGCTTGCTTTACATGGGTACTGGGGAATCGAACCTGGGTCCTTTGACTTTGCAGGCAAGTGCCTTTACCGCTAAGCCATCTCTCCAGCCCAATAAAAATATTAAAAAAAAAAATCCAGAGATGGGGCTGGAGAGATGGCACAGGGACTCGCTGTGCAAATATGACATCATCCTCTGGCCTCGTATGTACATCTGCACACATACCGTTCACGCACATGCATGCACACTTGTACACACACACCAAAAAGGGGGATACAGAGGTTGTACTTCGGGCTTCTCTGTTCCACGTCTGAGGCTGTTGACATAGTGGCTTACACGATGGCTTCTCTTGGAGGCCAAGAGGGAAGGAAGGAGAATGGGGGAGGGGTGTTTCTCCAGGGTTTATATCCTGGAGGACATGGGAGAAGATTTTAGTAGGCTGCAGCCTTCTGGCTCTAGAAGTGGATGTGGTAGCAGTTGTGGGCATAATGGTTTGCTGTGTGAACACTGAGGTGCATTTTAGCTTCTTAGCAAATTTGGCAGCTCTCCTGGGAGGTTTTGCAGCCATTGCTGGCTGTCCTGCCTATGCGGGAACTATGTACTGAACAGTAGTAGTGAACATGAGTGAAGCAGCCTTCATTTGTGATCCGTGCTGGATCTCAGGAGACAGAGGGGGGCTCAGCATCCCAGCTCCCCACCGATCTGCATCCCGTGGAAGGGAAGCGAAAAGCCATGGCATGCTTGAATGGGAGTGGCAGTTTACTTTCCACGAATTCTCACAGCTTCAGTCTGTGCCCAGCCGGGAGGGAGGAGGGAATGGATGTCCCTCTTTCATGGCTGGGAGAACTGGAACAGAGCTTAGACTTTTGTTGGGTGACTTCCTGGGGACACAGAAGCAAATGACTATGCACCCCCAATAGGGCTCCCATGACAGAACCAAAGAAATGATTCCACTTCAATCTAGTTTGGTGAAAAATGAGTTTATGGAGATTATTTACAGGGGCATGGGTGAGTCGAAGGCAGCTGTGTCACAGAAAAGCCTGTCCCCGCATGGAGGAAGACTCGTGAAAGCTACATTCTTGGAGCTCTTCCCAACTAGCAGGCAACTCCACTGAAGAGTCTCCTCTTCCCTAGAATTAAAAAAAATAAATTGTATTTATTTATTTATTTGAGACAGAAGCAGAGAGAGGGAGAGAGGGAGAGAATGGGTACTCCAGGGCCTCACAGAAGCAGAGAGAGAGAGAGGGAGAGAATGGGTGCTCCAGGGCCTCACAGAAGCAGAGAGAGAGAGAGAGGGAGAGGGAGAGAATGGGTACTCCAGGGCCTCCAGCCGCTGCAAATGAACTCCAGACGCCACCTTGTACCTCTGACTTACATGAGTCCTGGGGAATTGAACCTGGGTTCTTTGGTTTTGCAAGCAAGCACCTTAACCACTATGACATCTCTCCAACCCCACCCCAAGTTTTTGGGAAGGTCTGGTGAAGTTTGGAATTATCTGAGCTTCCTGAATTATGTAAATTTCTTTAGCTTCCTGAATCTTATGCCCTTCCTTTTTCCCTGTAGGAGGGAATGTTTCAATCACTGTGAGTTTTAGGTCAGCTTAGAGCTAGAGTTCCAGGTGAGCCTGGGATAGCATGAGACACAACACACAGGGCTCCAGATCAAGCATCACACATTCAGACAAGATGGGTCCACTAGTGCAATACTGGCACGTCCAGTTATGGGGGTAACCAATTGTTCTCTAATTCAATTTTTTGCCCTCACGGATGGAATTCATACCTGATACTGAAAACCTAGACAAAAGCCTGTGGCTGGAAGGGCCACCAGCCCTAGAGATGGGGAATTACTATCGTCGTTTGGTTACATGGATATATTATGTCCACCAAATTACCCTCTAAATGCTCATATTCATGCCTATATATATATATTAGCATGCTCTCACTTTTGGCTAGAGAAGTCTCTCTTTTCAGATGGCGGTGACTGCTGGGGAGACTCAGAACTCATCAACGTGCTGAGAAGTGACAGTTGAGTGTTCAGCACATAAGGAGAACCTCTAGCACACCCTCCAGTGGCTCAGGGAATCTAGTGGAAGAGGGTGGCAGAAAGAATATAAGAGCCAAAGGATGGGGAGGAGTGCTTTGGAACACCGTCTCCCGGACATAAAGTGTTCGTTGCATTTATGACCTCACGGCAGCTGTAATTATCTGCACACGACCTGCGTAATATCAGGCCCACCGCCAGGTGGTCATGGTTGATGGAGGATAGAAGAGGGAATAGTAGGAAAAAAGTAGCAGTTCAGGGGAGAGGGTTGGGAGAGAAAGGACAAAGGAGGGTGGTGGGAGGGGATTATGTAAATCATTTTAAAATAAAGGTTTTTATTTTATTAAAAAAGATTAGCTCTCACAGCAATGCTAGGCTGCTATGGTTCCTCCAGCAAGGTCTTCTGTCAGTCAATAAATGTCCATACACTCTGCAGAGCCAATGTGTCTTTGGAAGTCCTCATGTTTGTGGACAGACGCTGCAGACGGGAGCGATGAGCTCCATGTTGTGAAGAAGAATTGTGTTCCTTTCAGGGGAAAGCCAGTGTACACACTTCAGAGACTTTTATTTTTATATAGACATGAACACACAGCAACTAAGTGGAAAACCATTACTGCTAATACGCCCATCTCCTGAACTTGCTCCATTTCTCAGGCAACTTTCATGAAAAACTTGCTCTCGGAATTGCCCAGAAAGAATCAATATCAACTAGATAAATCAAAACAGCCCACGCTTCCACTGACAAGAGTTCTGGAGGACTGCTGGCTGAGTGTCCATCAAAGTGAGTGAATACTTCCAGCAGGGTCTGTTCGCCTTTTGCTTGCCAAGTGCAGCTCGCACTTCATCCAGACGGTGAGTCCTGCAGCCGCGAGTTTGTAGAGTCTGGCTGTAGCTGGTCCTTCAGAGCCATTTAATTTGTGGGTTCCCGGGAAACGGACTAGATGCCTGTTTGTCCTGTGTTTGTCTTTTGGCTGCTGAACACATTCAATTTAGCTGTGCCAACATGTCACCAGTGACCGCTTGGAGTGGCTGTGTTTGCATAGGGTGTAGGGTGATCTTACTTCGCTGTTCACTGCCCAGGGGAGCTGGCAACGTAAACAAGCAGAGCTATGGGGTGTGCTCTTCCAGAAGCTCCATGGCAACCCACCTGGGCAACAATCAATTCTTTCATATATTTTTTTTTCTTATTGCACCATTTCTGGTTAAAAAAAAAAAGATATGAAAACAGGAATCTTAACCACATGCAGGGTTTTCAAATAAAAATTCAAATTCCATTCCTTTTTCTTTTGGCAAATGGGTGTGTGCGCCCCATGTGCCCAGGTGCGGGGGCCAGCATGGAACATCAGGCGTCCTCCAGTTATCACTCATCTGTGTATGTCATCGAGACGCAGGCTCTTGTCCCAGCTTTTGTCTAGCCTTTGTCTGTATTATGCTTATATCTAATGACAGGGAGAGCCCATATGTATGCCCATTTAGTTTGTCTAGGCCTTTGTCTATATTATACTTATATCTAATGACAGGGAGAGCCCACAGGTATGCCCATCTAGTTTGTCTTATACTTTCCTTGCTTACTTAACAAAGTATTGTCAACAAGCTTCCCTTCTCTGTGTATTTTTTTTGTTTTTGTTTTTTAGACATTTTCACTGCCTATCATTCTCTCCTATGCTGTGGTAGTTTGAATATAAAAAGTCCCCCATAGCCTCATGTGCTCATTATTAAGCCTTTGAGTTGATCCCCAGCTGATGGGGCCTTTGGAACATAGAGCCGTTCTGGAGGAGGTATATTGCTGAGGCCAGGCCATGAGGTTCATTCACCCAGCCCCACTGGGTGTTCACCGTGAGCTCACTCTCGAACTCTTCCTACTGATAGATGACAGTGTGAGCTGGCTGCCTGCTCTGCCGTGACTTTCCTGACTTCGTGAAACAACCCCTCAAAACTAAGCTGAAATAAATGAAATAAACCCTGTACTTCTATAAGCTGCTTTTTTAAAAATGATGTTTCTATTTTGGAGAGAATGAGAGCAAGAGAGACAGAGAGAGAGAATTGGTGCACCAGGGCTCCAGTCACTGAAATCATATCCAGACACTTGCACCACCTAGTGGACATGTGTGACCTTGTGCTTTCCTCACCTTTGTATGTCTGGCTTACGTGGGATCTGGAGAGTCGAACATGGGTCCTTAGGCTTTGCAGGCAAGCCTCTTAACCGCTAAGCCATTTCTCCAGCCCCATAAGCTGCTTTTGATTGGGTGTTTTGTCCCAGCAGCGAGAAAGTAGCTCCTACTACCCATGGATAGAGCTTGGTTGCTTTGCTAATCCCTCACTACTATGAATATCATGATTGCATAGATGAAGCTGGGCATGAAGCCATGATTTCATCCCTGGCGGGGAGGTTGCAGAAATTGAAGTCTGAGGGACAGTGTGTGTGTGTGTGGGGGGTGAGTGTACAGAGCTTAAGCCCCAAAGGAATGAGGAAATCTGACTTGGTGGGGAGGGGGACAAGGAGAGGCGACATTGGAGCTGGGATTGTAAGAAGCAGACTGTGTCAGGTGGGTGGAGAGGGGTTGCAGTGAGATCTCTCAGGAGGGAAGGTAGAGCAGGAATGGGGGGTACAAGGGGTTTTTTTTAGGGGGATGGTTTCTGAGTGCCAGCATTTAGGCAACATCAGGGTTTATTTCAGCTTATCGTTCGAGGGATTACTGTAGACCAGCACAGAGGGGAAGGCATGGCGGCAGGAAGGAGGACAAGGCAGCCGGGCACATTCACTTCACAGCGCAGAAACAGAGAGTGATGGACGGTCATGCGCAGTCAGCACTCTTCTTTTTGTATGTCCTGGACTTTTGTGCAGCCTCTGAAGTGGGGCTGTCCACGGTTAAGGTGGGTCTTCTCACCTCGGCTAATCTAGTCAAGATCATACCCTCACAGGCATGCTAGGACTTATTTCTCAGGCAATTCCAGGTCCTGTCAAGTTGACAGTCAACACGAACTCTCACAGGGTGAGAGTTGAGGAGTGTGGAAGTGAGGTTCCGTGGTAGTGTCTTGGCACACAAATGTGTCATCAACAGAGTTATGGAGCACTGGCCTCACCCCATAGACCAGAAGTTGAGGGGCAGAGAGAGACAGAGAAAGAGAGAGAGGATCATACACTCAGAGCATGTCTGAGTCATCTAGGTTTATTTTTTCCCTGCCCTTGTCTCCCACGTGTGAGATGTTCTCTTCTCTTTGAGAATTCCCACGTGTAACAGAGTCTCACTGTGTGGCCCAGACTAGACTTGAACTCATGATCCTCCTGCTGCAATGACCCCATGACCGATAGGTAGGGTTTGTCCCTATGAATGGTGTGGAGGCAAGAAGAATCTACAGGTGGAAAAGGGGCCACTGGATGACTCTGGACAGAGAAGGGGACGCGTTCCAGCTTCAGCTTTAGGCTATGGTGCGGTTCACGCCAGGAATTCTCAGGCCTTCTGTGGCGAAAGGCTGGCTGTTTATTACCTTTTCTGATATATTGTGGGCAGATATTTTTAGGCACTATAATAAAAATGAGTCATTAGGGAAATGAAAGAAAAATGTACAAAATAGAAGCACCGGTGTGTAGGTAGGATCTCATCAGACAGAGAGCGGCTGTCAAATAGCTGTAAACCATTTCAAAGGGTTTCTTTCTGTCTCCAGCGCAAACCTGTAATCTGAGGTTGGTGGGTCCTGACCGGGAGTAGGACACGTGTGACCTCCACTTTACAGGGAAAACAGGCCAGTGGGGAGACTGCTTGTAACATTTCACAATACAGCAGATTGGGTTGGAGAAATAGCTCACTAGTTAACTTGCTTGCAAGACCTGATGAACTGGGTTGGATTTGATTCCCCAGTTCCCCAGGACCCACGTCAAGCCAGCTGCACCAAATGGCACATGTGTCTAGAGTTTGTTTACAGTGGCAGGAGGCCCTGGTGTGCCCAGATTCTCCCTCTCTCTGTCCCTCTCTCCTTTCCAGTGTTGCTGCCCTGGCTGACCAGGCTGGCTTTGACACTTGCAGTGGTCTTCAACTTCTTGCCTCCTAAGTACTGCGATAGCAGGTATGCACCATCATAAGTGGCAACAGTGATTAAAAAAAAAGTTATTTTAGGTTTTTCAAAATATTGGGCACTTATATTTCTCCAAGTATCAAAACAAAAGGTGAACTAGTGTCTTCTTGTCTTTTTATTTCTCTAAATGTTGAACTGTCCGACACTTTAACATCTTCCTAACCTGTTTTTCTATTTGACTTTTTTTATTTTGTTGGGTGCTGTGCACTCAAGTTCATTGGAATACTTACAATACGGCTTATACATCAAATGAGATGGTATTTTGTCATCATATTTGAGCATTTATTTAGACATAGCTCTGTGTTTAACTGGGTTCATTTTTTTTAACTGATGGTACTTTTATACCAAAGCTTTAGTTATTTTTTATTTTTTTATTTTTATTTTTTGTTTTTTCAAAGTAGGATCTTCCTCTGGCTAGGCTGACCTGGAATTCACTATGTAGTCTCAGGGTGGCCTCAAACTCACAGCTATCCTCCTACTTCTGCCTCCCGAGTGCTGGGATTAAAGGTGTGCGCTACTGCACCCAGCCTTAGTTATTATTATTACTGTTTTAATTCTAGTTCATGATTTGTGCTGTCTTCCTGTGATGACCGATGGAAGAATCAAGAGAGGGCTGGAGAGCTGGCCCAGTCAGTTAAGCCTGCTGCAAGTCACGAGGACCCGAGTAAAAGCCAGCAAGTGTGACGGCCTACTTGAAATCCAGCACTAGGGAGGGAGAGTCAGGCGATCCCTGGGGCAAGCTGGCCAGTTAGACCAGGAAAACCAGTGCTCTCTGGATTCAGCGAGAGACCCCTCCACAATAAATAATGTAGAGAACAATCGAGGACAACCATCGGGGTCAATCTCTGGCCTCTAACTCACACATGTCCAATTACACCATACCCGCACACACATGTGCACCCCCAACACACAAACACACACACGTCACACAAAAGAAAATGTCACAAAGAGAGAATTAAGTGAAGTAACTAAACAGTGATGAGGTGCGTTGAGAGGAAAGTTGCCGGGAGCTGGAGGAGCCAGCTGGCACTGCAGTAGGCTCCAGGACTCTGCTGCTGAACGGTAATGGTTTCCCAGAAGATCAGCCAAGGTCATCACGCCGTGACTGGGATGAAGCAGGTGAGGGCAACAGAGTCCACGGTCAGGTCTGAACATTGACAGGATACAAATATTAGCAGGGTGTGGTGGCTCGTGCCTGTCATCCCAGCACTCAGGAGGCTAAGGCAGGTGTTGTAATTTCAAGGTCCATCTGGGTTACAGAGTGAGACCCTGCCTCTAAAAATAATAAATAAATAAGCCATGGGCATCATCCAAAGTCCAGAAATGACCACAGCTCCCCTACTGTGACCAATACCAGTGACCTCTGCTTCTTTACCTATTACAGCTTTAGCTATTGAGGTTTACTGTTATATCCAGTAGTGTGATACTACTGTTCCCAAGAGCACCTATTGAGTCCCCAAAACCTGCATCCCAAATGGATTAACACAGGTACAAATCCCGTGAGACTTTCTAACACTCTCTTCTTGCCATGTCATAAAAGGTCCTGTGGCAGTTTGAATGTATGTCTCTCATAGATTCAGGTGTTTTATTCAAGCTTGTCACTTGGGTCTCCAGGCGCCTGGCTGGAAGGCATGTCACTGGGGACAGAGGAGCATCCTGGAGTCCACCCCTAAGGTGTCGCTGTGGAGTGGTTCTGAATTCCAGCCCAAAGGCGTAGGGAGCATTTTGAGCTCCAGGGATCCGGCTTGCTGCAGGTTTGTGCTGACTGGTTTTGGCATTTGCTTGCTGGTGGTAGTTTCTCTGCTCGAATTCATGGAGGGGAACCAGCTTCTCCTTCCATAAATGGAACTCCACCCCCGGATCTGTAAGTGTGAAATAAATCCCTTCCACCCATACAAAACTGTCTGGTTGGCTGTTCATCCCAGCAACATTGAAGCTGCCTACAAGAAATCCCGACAAGTCGATTCCCCGTCACTCATGTGGGAAGGAACCCAGCGTGATCTGATGTGTTCTGGTTGACTGTGGCTGGACAGCATGACTACATGGACAGTCCCAATGAACAGCCCGCTCTGTTCCTCTCTCCTATCCATTGACTTTGTCTGAGCTTGCTACTTGGCAGATTTCTGTTGGTGTCATGTGAAGGAGCTGGCACAATGGAGGACGACACATAGGACCCTCAGTCAAGTGAACATGACAAACAAAGCCATTGAGAACGGAGGGCGACGAGCTCAGACCTGCAGGACTTCCCAGCCCGCTCATTCCCCAGTGTGTATCTGAGTACAAGAGACTTACAAAAGGAGTTTATTTCTGCTTACACTTCCAGAGGATAGCCCCACATGGAGGGGAAGGCACAGCAGGAGCAAGAAGCCAGTGTCACATCATCACATCAGTGGGGAGAAAGAGAGAGAAATACAGAAAGAGAAAGAGAGGGCTAGATCGATGGCTCAGTGGTTCAGGCACTTGCCTGCAAAGCCTAAGGACCCAAGTTTGATTCTGCAGTAACCCCATAAAGCCAGATACACAAGGTAGAGCAGGTATCTGGAGTTTGTTTGCTGCGGCTAGAGGCCCTGGTGTACCCCGCTCTCTGTGTCTGACTCCTTCTGTCTCATAAATAAATAAATAATAATGATAATAAGAAAGACAAAGAAAATGAACAGCATGTTGGATTGGCCTGTAACACCAAAGGTCTACCTTCAAAAGGGCTTCACTTCCAACAGGTTCCACAATCTTTGCAAACATCTGGGGACCATGTGTTCAAACATGTTAGCCTGTGAGGGACATTTTACGTTTACCACTACACCTTGAGTACAGGAAAAAATGTTTATCGTTGGATCTCATTGACATTTTGTGATGGTCTTGCAGCATTGCTATGGAAATGGATAACAGGTGCAGCTTACTGTCTAAGAACAAATTTCTTTTGACAATCTATTTGGTAAAGAATTATTGGGTCATACGCTTAGCTTCAAAATTATAGATTTGTTCCATTCCAGTGATAGGGTTTGATTTTTGCTTCTGGTTAAATTGTTGTAATTTGCTCCTGGTATTACTAATTATTTATAAGTACAGTCACTTCTTGCCATCCTATTTACAATTCCTTCTTCATATTGAATTGCGTTTTTCATTTTCTTGGGCTCTTTATTTCTTTCCCCACAAGCTCTGTCTTTGTCTAAGGTGAAAATTAAATTCCTTTTCCCATCATATCTTCTCTCAACTGTTGCTTCATAGTTTTTTCACCTCTGGTAAAAATATGTTGAAAGAATAATGTTTTTATTTTGCTTGCAATTACTCTTCTCAAACATAGGCAATTTCTTTGCAATATCAAAGAAATGCTTTCCTTCTCCAGTAATGCACGGCTGCAGAAACTTCTTAAAAGCACATTTGCATGTAAACATATAGATTTAGTTAGATTGCCTGACATTTCTAAACAAGCAGGCACATGGATTCTTCCTCCTTATGTGTCGCTTAGATAATCACACCTTACATCACATTGAGAGGTAGACACCTCTCTCTCTCTCTCTCTCTCTCTTTGTTGTGTGTGTGTGTGTGTGTGTGTGTGTATGTGTGTGTGTGTGTGTGTGTGTGTGTGAAAAGTTTCCTTGGATCATTGGTACTTACTTTCTTCTTTTCCAGTTATGATGGCAAAGATACATGTGAGTAACCTAAAATAAGTAATGTGTAGTTCTGGGGCAGGGGACACAGTTAAGTTGCTAGAGTGTTTACCAATAATGCATCGGGCCCTGGGTTCAATCCTCAGTGTCACATACAACCAGACATGTTGCTTCATGCATAGAATCCCAGCACTGGGGAGAGGGGAGACAGAGGCAGGAGGAGCAGAAAAAAATACAGGGTCATCCTTGCTCCATAGTGAGCATGAGGCCAATCTGGGATACTTGAGATCCTGTCTCAAATCAAATCAAATTAAATTAAATCAAAACAGTAAAAGGCAAGTTGTTTTTATGTCAAAAGCTCTGCAAGAAAAATCCATAATTCTTACTGCTAAGTTGTTTTCTTTTCCAATGGTTGCCTGACATCCCAGGATGCAATGTTACATTTCCTGTCTATTTCTACTCTGGATCAGTAGAAAGAATGACCACTTCCAAGATTTGTGCTTACAATACAGAAGCCACAAGATATCATGGCTGCTGAGCACTTAAAGTATATATCCAGCTGAAAATATTATGTCCTAGGAGAGTTCAGTGCACACCAGATTTCACATCATAGAAAAAAGTGAAATATCACATTGGTAGTTTTAAAATATTGTCCTACAAGTACTGTTTTCATGATGAGATGGTATTTTGTATACATTAAAATATTCTGTTATAACTTACCTAAATTACCTAAAAAATTACTAGTTCTGCTTTGGGCTAAATCCGGGGCTGCAGCACTCAACAGAGAAGACAAATCCCTTTATGCTATGGAGCCTTCGTCCGAATCTGATTTCTGAGAATGTTTAGCTTTCTTTCTATGGCAGATGAACAATCTGTAGACAGATTTGCCTCCACCATGAAACTGGGAGACCAGACTAGTGCCACAGTGACTATTCAGAAGAGAAAGCAAGCATGAGACGTTGCTGTTTCACAGCATGGAGGACCCTCTCCCATTCGCTTTCTGCTGTTTTCAGCAGTTGCGCAGAACCTTATTTTCTGTCTTGTACGGAGTCAGTGTTGAGTGTTGGCGTACACTGGTGAAGAGAATCAGTCTGGTAGGGAGTACACATTACTAAAGTTTCCAGAAACAGCTGTGCCTGCCTCTTATATCCAGCAAGGCCAGCTGGCTGATTAGAATGCCAGCGACTGTTGTAAGGGTGGGATGTTGCAGGTTGGTGGTTGTGAGGGCGGGGTGTTGCAGGTTGGTGGTTGTGAGGGCGGGGTGTTGCAGGTTGGTGGTTGTGAGGGCGGGGTGTTGCAGGTTGGTGGTTGTGAGGGTGGGGTGTTGCAGGTTGGTGGTTGTGAGGGTGGGGTGTTGCAGGTTGATGGTTGTGAGGGCGGGATGTTGCAGGTTGGTGGTTGTGAGGGTGGGGTGTTGCAGGTTGATGGTTTGTGGGGTGTTGCAGGTTGGTGGGTGTGTTGCAGGTTGGTGGTTGTGAGGGTGGGGTGTTGCAGGTTGGTGGTTGTGAGGGCGGGGTGTTGCAGGTTGGTGGTTGTGAGGGTGGGGTGTTGCAGGTTGGTGGTTGTGAGGGTGGGGTGTTGCAGGTTGGTGGTTGTGAGGTTGGTGGTTGTGAGGGTGGGGTGTTGCAGGTTGGTGGTTGTGAGGGGTGGGGTGTTGCAGGTTGATGGTTGTGGTGTGGGCGGGGTGTTGCAGGTTGGTGGTTGTGAGGGCGGGGTGTTGCAGGGTTGGTGGTTGTGAGGGTGGGGTGTTGCAGGTTGGTGGTTGTGAGGGGGGGTGTTTCAGGTTGGTGGTTGTGAGGGTGGGGTGTTTCAGGTTGATGGTTGTGAGGGTGGGGTGTTGCAGGTTGGTGGTTGTGAGGGTGGGATGTTTCAGGTTGGTGGTTGTGAGGGTGGGATGTTTCAGGTTGATGGTTGTGAGGGTGGGGTGTTGCAGGTTGGTGGTTGTGAGGGTGGGGTGTTTCAGGTTGGTGGTTGTGAGGGTGGGATGTTTCAGGTTGGTGGTTGTGAGGGTGGGGTGTTTCAGGTTGGTGGTTGTGAGGGTGGGGTGTTGCAGGTTGGTGGTTGTGAGGGTGGGGTGTTGCAGGTTGGTGGTTGTGAGGTGTGGGGTGTTTCAGGTTGGTGGTTGTGAGGGTGGGGTGTTGCAGGTTGGTGGTTGTGAGGGCGGGGTGTTTCAGGTTGGTGGTTGTGAGGGTGGGGTGTTTCAGGTTGGTGGTTGTGAGGGCGGGGTGTTGCAGGTTGGTGGTTGTGAGGGCGGGGTGTTGCAGGTTGGTGGTTGTGAGGGTGGGGTGTTGCAGGTTGGTGGTTGTGAGGGTGGGGTGTTGCAGGTTGGTGGTTGTGAGGGTGGGGTGTTTCAGGTTGGTGGTTGTGAGGGCGGGATGTTTCAGGTTGGTGGTTGTGAGGGTGGGGTGTTGCAGGTTGGTGGTTGTGAGGGTGGGATGTTTCAGGTTGGTGGTTGTGAGGGTGGGGTGTTTCAGGTTGGTGGTTGTGAGGGTGGGGTGTTGCAGGTTGGTGGTTGTGAGGGCGGGATGTTTCAGGTTGGTGGTTGTGAGGGCGGGGTGTTGCAGGTTGGTGGTTGTGAGGGTGGGGTGTTGCAGGTTGGTGGTTGTGAGGGTGGGGTGTTGCAGGTTGGTGGTTGTGAGGGTGGGGTGTTGCAGGTTGGTGGTTGTGAGGGCGGGGTGTTGCAGGTTGGTGGTTGTGAGGGCGGGATGTTGCAGGTTGGTGGTTGTGAGGGGGGGTGTTGCAGGTTGGTGGTTGTGAGGGGTGGGATGTTGCAGGTTGGTGGTTGTGAGGGTGGGGTGTTTCAGGTTGGTGGTTGTGAGGGTGGGATGTTGCAGGTTGGTGGTTTGTGAGGGGGGGTGTTTCAGGTTGGTGGTTGTGAGGGCGGGGTGTTGCAGGTTGGTGGTTGTGAGGGCGGGGTGTTGCAGGTTGGTGGTTGTGAGGGAGGGGTGTTGCAGGTTGGTGGTTGTGAGGGTGGGGTGTTGCAGGTTGGTGGTTGTGAGGGTGGGGTGTTGCAGGTTGGTGGTTGTGAGGGTGGGGTGTTGCAGGTTGGTGGTTGTGAGGGTGGGGTGTTGCAGGTTGGTGGTTGTGAGGGTGGGGTGTTGCAGGTTGGTGGTTGTGATGGTGGGATGTTGCAGGTTGGTGGTTGTGAGGGTGGGGTGTTGCAGGTTGGTGGTTGTGAGGGCAGGATGTTGCAGGTTTACCGCCAGATTATCCTGAGATATCTGAACCTCTTGAAATGGCCATTTATTTCTTACCTCTGTGTGTGACTTAACATCCTATTACTATTAGGTAAGTCCTTTGGGAATGTATGAACAGACCCACTAGCTTCTGAGGGGGAAGTAGGTAGCCAGTTAGGAGAGAGGGCCCCAAGAGGAAATACTGTACCTTTCTGCTTTAGCAGAACCTGATCAGCCTAGCCAATCCGCTCTCTGTCTGCCAACTCCTGAGCCAGGCCATGAGCCCAGACCAGCCAGTGCTCTCACACTCACTTGAGCCTGAGGGTAGAGCCCACCACAATAAGGTTATAAATAGATCCTTACTAAGTGGGCACCAAGTGGGCAAGGCCTCTTTTGGCTATTCATTTCTTCTGAACTTTCAGGTCTCTGCTACAGTAAACCTCCCCCACCCACTTATCTTGGTCTTGTTGGGCTGATATGGGGGGGGGGTACTCCCATGTGTGCTCTCTGCTCCCTCCTGCCTTCCACATGGCAGGACCTTTGTGTAGTTTTCTTCTCTTCATCTGATAAAGTCTTTTTTTTTTTTTGAGAGAGAGTCAGGATGAGAGAGAGAGAGAGAGAGAATGGGCATGCTAGCAGCCTCTCAGCTGCTGTGAATGAACTCCAGATGCATTCGGCCCCTTGTGGGCAAGTGTGGTATTGCACTTTTGCATCACTGCATCTGACTAAATGTGGGACCTGGAGAATTGAATGGGTGTTCTCAGGCTTAGGAGGCCGGAGCCTTAACCCCTAAGCCATCTTTCTAGCCCTTGTTAAAGTCTTTTTAAGTCTAACCCTCTGGTCTATAGATTTGAATTCTTTAAATTCAAAGACAAGGATCTGGGGCTCACCCCAATTTGTTGGTGCATTGGTGTATTGCCAAGGAGCCCCCAAATTCCCATTGCACTTCCACCAACCTGAAAGTCATCAGAATGTTTCAGACAGCATCTGAAACCTGTCATAGAGATTTCCCACTTTGCCATAACCACCTACTGGATGTTTCCACCAATGTTTCTACTTAAAATAACCTTCTTGGGCTGGAGAGATAGCTTAGTGGTTAAATGCTTGCCTGTGAAGCCTGAGGACCCCGGTTCGAGGCTCAGTTCTCCAGGATCTACATAAGCCACATGCACAAGGGGGCGCATGCATCTGGAGTTCATTTGCAGTGGCTGGAGGCCCTGGTGCACCTATTCTCTCTCTCTCTCTACCTGCCCATTTCTGTATCTCTCTCTTTCTCTCAAATAAATAACTTAAAAACATTTAAAAATGACCTTCTTGTGTTCTGTAACTATAAAAACTTCATGGAACTATTAACATGTTGGAACATGAAATTTGGGGTAACCTGGGTCATAGTCACTCATATCATCCCCAAATCAGACTATCTTTTATTCTCTTTGAAGTGAGAGCTATAGGTTTTTTTTTTAAATTCTTTCTTCTTCTGTTAACACACATCTGTTAAGATATTCTCAATACAATGAAAATCTGAAGCAGAGACACTCAGGGCCAGCTAAGGACACACAGATAAGAAAACATACCCTGGTGTGGGCATCAGGGGAGCATTGTAGGCAGTTTCCTGATTTCATGAAGAAAAGAACAAGGTGGAAGTCTTCAACATTTATAGAAGCCATCATGCCCAAGGAATCAAGGATATTTAATGGGACAAATGGACTTTTATGATCCTTAAATGAAGGTTCTAAGAGAGACATTTTCCTTCATTTTTAAACTTTGAAAGTTTAAAAGGGTTTCCTGGGGGGCCAGAAAGCCTCACTGTGGATGGTGAAAGCTCTCTGCAAATCACTTCACCCCGTGTGTTCAATTGCAATCATGCCCGTAAGAGGCATCTATAAAGGGAAAAATCTAAGCAGTCCTTCAAGTTATGGGATGCAGCCTCTTGACACAATCTGATTTCTGTTGCATTGCTTCTCATCACTAAAAGCATTGGAAGGAACCAGAAGGAGGCAGAGGAGAAGGCTCATGCATGTCACCATGTCCACTCCGCAAGGTCCCCCTCTCGGTGTGCACTTGCTTCGATGTCTGTGAGTGGCAGATACTAGGACTTTGGACACTGGAGATTGTAATAAATAGTGACAGCACATGCCTCCTACTTACTGATTCTAGAAGTGTTTATTAAGATCCATGTGCCAAGATGTGTTGGCTCATGTTAGAGTTGGAAAACTAACAGAAGTTCTATTTAGCAGCTGGAATAAGTAGCAGACTACAGCAACAACTTTTCTGAAACTCCTGCACTGGGTTGGCAGGGTTTCTATAATGATAGCTCTAATACTGGACAAAGTCAAGCATGTGGAAGGAATTGACATTTCAACTCGTCAGGACCAGTTATTTATTATTATTATTATTCACCATGATTGTTGTAATTGTGTGTGTGTGTAGAGGTAGTAGCTTGAATATATAATGTCCCACCACAGCCTCATGTATCTGTGATGAAGCCTCATGCTTAATGCCCAACTGGTAGAGCATTTGGGAGGTGGAGCCTTGCTGGAGGAGGTGTGTCACTGGGGGACTTTGTAGTCCAGGCCTCTAGCCAGTGGTACCTCTACACCTCTTGCTGCTTCCTGCCTGTTAATGTGAAGATGTGATCCTTGCCTGTCTGCTCCTGCCTTGTCTTCCATACCATGATGAAGTTTTCCCCTCAAAACTGTAAGCCAGAGTTAACCCTTCTTTCCATAAGCTGCTTTCTGGTTGTGTGTTTTGTCCCAGCAATAAGAAGGTAACAGTTACAGCGTTGCGGTGGCTTGAATGTGAATGTATGTCCCTCATAGCCTGGGATAGTTTTTTGTTTTATTATTGTTACTGAGGTTAAACTTCCTGCTTAAATCTCCAGCAGCCTGCTGAAGGGGGCATGTCACTAAGGGTGGATCACAATTCCAGCCCAAAGGTGTGTGGAGAGTAGTTGGAGTTCTGGGTCTGTGCCTGCTTGTGACATGCCTGTTTAGTGGTTTGCTCTCTGCTTGATCTGTGGAGAGGAGCCAGCTTCTTCCATCACTGATGGAACGTTCCCTGGATCTATAAACTTGAAATAAATCTGACCTCAACAAGTGTGTGTGTGTGTGTGTGTGTATGCTGTATGTGTGAATGTATTTATTTCTGTTCATATGAGTGTGGGTGCATGTGTGTGCAAGTGTACTTCCACACGTGTGTGCCCATGTGGAGGCTGGAGATTGAAGTCTGGGCCTTCCTCCATCGCTCTTATCTTATTCTTTGAGACATGGTCTCTTGTTGAACCTGTAGATTGCTAGTTAGGCTAAACTACATAGCTCGTATGCCTCAGTGATTCCTTGTCTCTGCCTCCCCAGCATAGGGATTACAGGGACATGCCACCATGCCAAGCATTTTACATGGGTGCAAGGGATCCAAACTCAGGTCCTCATGTCTGTGTGGCCAGCACATTTCCCACAAAGTCAACTCCTCAACCTATGTTAATTTTTAAAAAAATAATTTAAAAAAAATTTAAGATTTATTTTTATTTATTAGAGACGGAGAGAGAGAAGAGAGAGAGAGGAGAGAGAGAGAAAGAGAGAGAGAGAGAGAGTGGGTGCACTAGGGCCTCTAGCCACTGCAAATGAACTCCAGACACATGTGCCACCATGTACATCTGGCTTACATGGGACCTGGAGAATCGAACCTGGGTCCTTAGGCTTCGTAGGCATGTGCCTTAACCACTAAGCAATCTCTCCAGTCCAAAATTTTATTTATTTATGTCTTTGAGAGAAAGAGAGACAGAGAGAGAGAGAGAGAGAGAGAGAGAGAATGTGCACTCCAGGGTGTCTAGCCAGTATAAACAATTTCCAGGCGCATGCGCCGCCTTGTGCATCTGAATTTATGTAGGTACTGGAGAGTTGAACCTGGGTTCTTAGACTTCACAGGCAAATGCCTTAATCACTAAGCTATCTCTCCATCCCCAACCCATGTTGATTTTTGAGAAAGAGTTTCACACAGTAACCCAGACTGGCCTGGAGTTCTGTAGGTAGCCCAGGCTGGCCTTGTACTCATGGCAATTCCTTCTGCCTCAGCCTCCAGAGTGCTAGGATTATGGGAATAGGTCACAATGGATCCAGGGCTAATTATAATTAGGATTATATTAAAAAACACACAGGCTATGCCCAAGTGTAATCCAGTCATCTCCTGGGTTCACCCCCTCCTGGTTGCTTTAGAGAAGACAATGAACTACCTCTCTCATCCCCAAGAGCATAGGACATTCTACGCTTCCCATGGCTTTGTTCTTGGTCATGTAATGTAGCAAGAATCTCTGACAGAGAGGCAGGATATGGAGGCTTGCTTCAGGAAGCAATATTTATTCCTTTGAGTGGGAATAGGTTGGGCAGATTCACATCCAAAGGCTGAGCTTCAAGCAGCCAGACCTTATTTTGTAAATACTCTGTTAACTTCCCTGTACATTCCATCCCCCTTTCTCTCCCCTACATGGTAACATGCACTGTGATAGGTAATTTTATACAACTGTGTTGCTCAGTGCACATGCCAAGCTTCAAGGTTGTTTCATTGTCAACAGAGACACATAGTGGTCATCCCTTTGTTCTGGACGGGTTCTCACCACAACCATTGAACTTTGGGGTATTGTTGAGTTCTTTCCTTTGCTTGCACTTTTGTTCTGTATCACCTCAATGTCAGCCCATCATGGGTCAGTGGTCTTTTCTCTTCCGGGTGTCTTCCTCCATCCCTCCAAAACCTCACTCATTTTCCCAGCGTGATTGTTTTTCAGTGGAGAAGTGAGAATCAGCAACAGCAGACTTTGCTACGCTTTCCTAAGACCCTTTACCATTTAGGCTGCTGGGATTCCAGACTCCACTGTTGTAGGAAATGTTCCTTCTGGCTGACTTTCCTTGAGGAGATGCAGACAAAAGTCTACTCATAGGCATTGATGACATCAGTGGAACAGTGCCACCAAAGTCTAGCTCAGTAAACCAGTGAGTCTATTGGGGTTTTGTATGGGAGCACGGGTGACTCAAATGTAATCTGGAGAGCCCACCCCAGCATATGGGTTGATGTGTGGAAGCTGCACTGTTGGAGCTCCCTGCACAACTTGCAGGTGGTGTAACTAGCCAGACTCTCCTCTCCCCAGCAGTTGTTTACTGCTTCTATAACCTTGGGGAGGGACCTGCGGATGTTGTTAAATTTCTGAGCTTCCTGAGACTTGTAAATTATATGGCCTTTTTGAACCTAATCTTATAAGCCTCCTTCCTCCTTCCAGGAGAGAATATTTCAATCAGAGAAAGTAGCTACGCATCAACTTTCCTCTATAGACTTCTTTTTAAATTTTTTTAAATGTTTATTTTTAGAGAGAATGAGAGAGAGAGAGAGAGAGAGAGAGGAGAGAATGGTAGTACCAGGGTCTCAGCCACCACAATAGAACTCCAGATGCTTCCACCACCTAGTGGGCATGTGCGACCTTGCGCTTGCCTCACCTTTGTGCTTCTGGCTTATGCGGGATCTGGAGAGTTGAACATAGGTCCTTAGGCTTCTCAAACAAGCACCTTAACCATTAAGCTATCTCTCCAGCCCTGTAGACTTCTTTTTAATATGCTTTTCCCATCCACGTTTACATTTTATTTATTTATTTATTCCTCTATTACTCAACCTTGGGCTGCACAAGTGAAAATATTAAGATTTACCCACCACCCTAAAGACTTCTGATTTAGCTGATTTTTCTGTGGGACTCAGGCATAGGTTATTTTACAAAGGCTTTCCACCTATGCAGTAACTAAGAACCACTGTAAATCTGCCCATGTCTTTAGAGATGCCTGGAGACTAAGACAAACTTGGCCACTAGCTAAAAAAATCAAAATAAACAAGACACAGTAGGACTTGGATCTGTCCACTTACTCGCACAAACACAGTGCTCATCTTATCGCACCTATTTTAGTTTAATTCTTCCAACCACTTCTGTAAGCGACTCATAACTGGGAAACACCTAGAGAGCCTGAGGGGCTGAACGTGGTCACTCAAAATTAGCACTGACCTCATGCCGCTCTGTAAACCCAGCCAGTCCCAGAGTCAAACGTCCACCAATCATTTGCATAACAGGAACTAAATCAGAATAGCTTCTGTGTACCGTCTCCATGCAGGCAGTTCCATCCTGCCTGCTCTCTTGCAGTGTATTCAAGAAACTTTTTTTTTTCCTACTTTGGTCTACTGGGGGTGAAATCTTTCACTGCCCGTGACGCCACACCATCACATCAAGGTCCTTATCATATCTTACATGTTAGGAGCCCGAGGTCTCAGGAGGTCAGAACTTTCCAGGTTTCCATTGCCAGGAGACAGCAGAAAAGCATTTTAACAATCTCAGTCTAGCACTGTAAATTTCCAACTTTTTTTTCCAACTTTTTTTTTTTTTTTTTTTTTTTGCCATTGTCTCTCTTTGTTTTAGAAATAGAGGTAAGGTGGTCAAATACCATACTCTGGTATTTCTGCTTTGGAAAACCATTTCTTCGGCCACCCTTCCTGGTTCTCTAGCACCAATCCACTCTCTGTCAGTTTAGATCACACTTACGTTGGTCTTTCCCTGAGCCTTATCCCTTTATCCAATGTCTCCTGGAAAAATGATTTCACTTTCTAAGCATGTTTCAGAGTTTCGTTGTATCATATATGGTTATGTGAAGGAACTCTGAAATAGAGAAGCTGTGGAATTTGGTCAAATTCATATGATGATAAGAAGCAGATCCCAAGAGACACTCCCCAGCCCCCAGTGTAGAGAATCACCCAGGCAGGTCCCGAGTCTGCTGGTCTGCGGGGACCAAGAGTCTGGATGTGTAGCCAGTGCCAGGAGATGCCTAACCCAACCTGTCACCTGTGCTGTCAGTACAGAGCGATTAATACTGTTGACTCTTTGCTTTTCCTTGTTCAGACAGCTGGGGCTAAGGCCTACATAGCTAGATTCCCCCTTCAATCTCCTCCTAATAGTTTCCTTGCTAAGTAAAATGGGTTCAGAAGTTGTGATGGTTAAACTAAATTGTCAACTTCACAGGATTTAGAATCACCATGGAAGCAAATCTCTGGGCCTGTCTGTGAGGGATTTTCTAGATTAGGTTAGTTGAGGTGGCCACTTCAATGTGGGTGGCACCATTCAATAGGCTGGGGTCCTGGTCTATGTAAAAAGGGGAAGGCAAGCTGAGCACCAGCACTGATCACTCTCTGCTTCCTCGCTATGACTGCAGTATGACCAGCTGACACCTGCTTCTGCTGCCATACCTTCCCTGCCAGGTATACTATGTCCTCTTGAACTATACATGAAGTAACCTTTCCTTCTTAAGTTGCTTTAATCAGGCATTTTGTATTCAGAGGTATTCTGATCCAAAGATCCCAGAAGTACCACAAGGAAAGGGATTCCAACACACATACATTAAAAAGAAATGGGCCAAGAGATAGCTTAGTGGTTAAGGTACTTGCCTGCAAAACAAAAGGACCCAGGTTCATTTCCCCAGGACCCACGTAAGCCAGATGCACATGGTGGCACATGTACCTAGAGTTTGTTTGCAATGGCTGGAGGTCCTGACATGCCCATTCTCTCTCTCTGACTCGCCACCTCTTTCTCTCCCAAATAAATAAATAAAAATTAAAAAAATTAAAAACTTGTTAACCAAAAGAAATCATTACTCAGATTGAAAACAAATAGGTTTCTTTTGAGAAGGACAGAAAAGATGGATATAGGCAAGGTGATTGAGTAGTGAGCCGCAGGACTATGGTGTTTGATGTTGGATAGTGACAGTAGATGTTTTAAATTCTGCCCCTTGGCTCTCTGTTCCTTCATTCGGTGAGAAATTTACTTTGGTCATCCCCACGCTTCTATGAAATGCAAACTGCGAGTGGACCTTTGAAGACAGCACCAACAGTAACACATTTCCACAGAAGCTCTCTGACTAAAGGCAGCCTCTCTCCCACATGGTTTTTTTTTTCTTCTTCTTCTTCTTTTAGTTAATATTTTTCACTTTGATGTTCAAATCCACTGGTGCTGTGTGACCAGAACAACAGTGATTAGTACTGGGAGGAAAAGCCGCCCCTCATCACTGAAGCCTGCTGCTGCCAGCAAGAAGGGAAGAGATACCAGTGACAGGCAGGGCACGGATGCCAGCCAGCATGTGTGAAAGACTTTTTGCTGCCGATTTGAGCAACCCCTTTATATCCACCAGGAAGCGACAGCACTGGGCCATACCATACCTTACATGGGCTACTTAATTAAAGAGCAGACTTATGGGTTCCAGTTGACAGAACCATCTAATCAATACTGCTTACTCCAAACTCTAATTTACTTGTCTTACAACTCATTACATTTGAAATATTATTGATTTTTTTAGTAGATGGTTTGGAGGATAAATAAGTCTATTCTATCTCGGGGACCTTGGATCTGAAGGAAAAAAATCCTCAAAAATCTCTTCATTAGTGTTTGTGGAATAATCACACCAGACATACTTCACTGGTGCAAATAAGTGGTCAGCACTCTGCATTTCCCAGTAACTGCTTGTGTTACTTTTCTTGGTGCTGTGACAAAATACCTGATGAAAGAAACTTAGAGAAGAAAGGATTTTGGTTTGTGGTTTAAGAAGGGATAAGGTCCATCATGCTGGGACAGGCATGGCTGTAGGAGTATGAGTACACTGCTTACCATGCGTCTGAAGTCAGGTCCCAAGAAGACATGAAATGGGGCTGGCCTATAAAACCCAAGGCAGGTCTCCAGTGAACCACTTCCCTCAGTGAAGCTCCACCTTGTAAAGGTTCCCCAACTTCTCAAACAGTGCCACCATCTGGGTCCAAGTGTTTAAACACATGAACCTATGGGGGACATTTCCCATTTTAACAGGGCACTCTTGTGGAATGGGTTCTTTGCTTATTTCTCAAGAGGCAGGGAGGGGACAGTGACTTACATGATTTGAGGAGTGGCTAAAGGCCGTGGTGTACCCAGTCTCTCTCTCTCTCTATCTATCTGCCTCTTTCTCTCTCTGTCTCTCTCAAGTAAATAAATAAATAAATAATAAATAAAACATACCCCCAAAAGAGTCTGCAGTCCTCTGAAATGTGATTTCTTTATATCCCACAAATCTTTGCATTCATGCTCTCCCGTGTCAGCAGCCATCTCACTTGGCTTTCAGCAACCCAGTGGACCAGATTGTACTCTTTTCCTTTCCCTTTTGAACTTGGAGTTGACTCCAGAGTCTCATTGTCGTGCTGTGAGTCAGACGTCCCCCATCAACTCATGTGTTTCTAAATGCTTGTTCCCTTGCTGATGACAGTTTGGGAGGTGAAGCCTTGCTGGAGGAGATACATTCCAGAGAGGGCAGACCTTGAGGTTTATTGTCCCTTAGCTGGCCAGCATTAGCCCAGCTCGCTCTCTTAGTGCTATCTTCTACCTGCTGTCACAAGGAGTGATATCCAGCCTCTGCCTGTGCCATGCTTTCCCCTGCTACCAGGAAGCTTCTCCTTTACACTGTAAGCCAAAACAAACCTTTTTCTCTCGGCTGCTTTTCTTTGGGGGTTTTGCCCCAGCAATTTCAATACTTGTGCATTCTAGCGAGGCCCAGGCTGTACTCACGAGCCACACTCCCAGCCATGGGCTTCCTGTGTGACAGCAATCCTCCAAGAAGAGAAGCTTCTGCCCTAGGCTTCTGCATTTGCTGGAGTCTGAGACGTCCACACACGGCCACTGGGAACCACTTTTGCCCTGTGCGCAAGCTTCTGAAGACAGTGCGGGGTTTGGTGGGAGAGCAGGGATGGTCAGACGGGATTAAACTTCAGCTGCCTTTTGCTCTTTGAAGTTGCACTTTTGAATTTGATTATTTCACAGGTGCCTATGGTATGTTTCAAAGCTCTAAAGTTATGAAGAGAATACCACTCACCAATGAAAGACGCCCATCCCATGCTTCCCTGCCTTGTTCTCTTTTCGTCTTCATTCCCTCTCTTTCCACCGGAAAGCATTACTCTTTGTGTTCTTGTGCACCCCGCTCCAGTGGCCTTATGTGTATCCAAGAAAAAGACCAATGCATGTAGGCCACCAGGGAACCAGAAGCGCCATCTATATGGAAAAGTAAAAGTAGATTCTTACTGCACCCTGATTATATACAAGGCAGCATGTCCTGTATATACACTGTTCCAAACCTGGGATTTATCTAGCTCATACTTTTTTTCTTCTTATGGGATATTTGGATATTTCCCCACATCAGCATACCTAGAATGCACAGACAACACAGAATCTCATTTACAAAAAGAACAAAGAACTTGGCATTTTTCCATATTGTGTATATTGTGGATTTTTAATTTTTTTTTCGAGGTAGGGCCTCACTCTAGCTCAGGCTGACCTGGAATTCACTATGGAGTCTCAGGGTGGCCTTGAACTCATGGTGATCTTCCTACCTCTGTCCCCCCAAATGCTGGGACTAAAGGTGTGTATGCCACGTGCCAAGCTTTGTGCTCTAGACTTTATCCGATCAGTTCTCTATTAATGTACCTTACAGACTTCTACCTCTTTTTCTGAAACCAACATCACTGCAATAAATTATCTGGCTCAGTAATGCATGAAAGTGACTGTGTGTGTGTGTGTGTGTGTGTGTGTGTGATATTTCAACTGGGCAAGTCTATAGGTAGGATACATGGCCCAAGGCGGTCAGTGGGGTCAAAGGACAGATGATTATTATTGTCCAATGGTCCTCCATTGTATGTTTGGCCCATTGTCTCCCACCAACCGTGTACAGGAATTGGAAGCTTAGCATTGTAACTCGCTGAGGCTGGTACTTACATTTCTAGGTCAGAAACTGCACTAGTCAAGGCTGCAGACAACAGCAGCGAGCACAGTTCGTTTAAGATAGAGTTTACTGGAGTGATTAGGAAAACGAATCTGCAGACCTTGGAGACCAGGTGGACAAGGAAGCCAGAGACAGCCAGCTGCTCGCCATGGAAACAGAACTGTGCCACTGAGTAAAACGCCCATGACCACTGGGCATCTTTGTGTTACTGGGGGACCTCAACCCGTGATCTTGCCCGCCCTACCTGGCCTCGAATCGGTCATTTCCCCTGAGAGATGAGATGGGAACTCATTTGGTTTTCATGGGATTATGTGGATGGGGGAAGGTCAGGAGGCCTTGCCAACTCTCTTTGCTTCTGGCATGAATGCTACTCAGTTACTGGACAGTCAAAGCGATGTCTACTATAAAGACAGAATTACCTCTTCTTCGTTTCAATTGGGGTGTATCCAAAAGTCTTTTCTTGCATTAAGGTTTGGGAACCGGTGTTTAAAAGCCCTTTTGGCTTTTAGATCTGAGTTGGACCAAGAATCTCCCCCTGCATCCAGGAGAGGATTAATGCATGTTAGGACACCATCTACCACTCAGCCTCACTTACTGACCACCTTCTGCTACGGACCAGGAGCAAGGTAGCTGGTCCTGATAGGTGAGGATTGGCCCACAGAAACTGGGATGCCACCCAGCCTGTCTTGGCAGGATTCTGATCCAGTCTCACTCAAGATGCCTGAAAACAACCATTTCCTAACCCCCCTCAGCATCAGCAAAAGCAACAGCAACTTCCCGTTTCTTCCTCCCTTTCAAGGTTTTAGCTCCTGTGGGTGGTCCCATCCTGAGTCAGTGTTTCTCTTGGGCCCACCAACCAATCAGGTTTCTCCCTACACACCACCTGAGCCTCATTCTAATTAGATGTCCCGATCATATAAATGGGCCTGAGACTCTGTGTGTGTGTGTGTGTGTGTGTGTGTGTGTGTGTGCCCTTCTGCCTTTCCTGTCTGTTTTCCTTCCCTCAGAAGCACGTAAGAGAGGTTTTCCTGGTCTCCTCTACCCCTTCCCAGGCAGGCCCTTCCCAGGCAGGGGAAGAGAGAGAACTTGTTTTGTGAGCGAGAAAGAGAGAGAACAGGCACACCATGGCCTCCAGCCACTACAAATGAACTCCAGATGCATGCGCCACCTTGTGCGTATGGCTTACGTGGGTCCTGGGGCATCGAACCCAGGTCCTTAGGCTTCACAGGCAAGCGCCTTAACCACTAAGCCATCTCGCCAGCACACGCACTTCTGATGGTGAGGAGGTTTTGCGCTTTGCCTGCCCTCTCATCTGACCTCTCTCCCTAAAATAAATCTCGTCGTTTACCCTTCTCCGAGCCTGCGTTTTCAACTCTTTGATAAGTTGGACAAAGACTTGAAGTTGGGGTTCATGGGGGCGGGGGGGAGGGTTGGAAGAGGTCTCCTGCATCTTTATGGCGATATAATCCAGCCCAGAACTCTAATCACACAGCACTTCTGCATGCTAACTAAGCACTTCCTTGGCCAAGGGATCCCAGGCAGGAGCGCTTCTGTCTAATTCCGCTTCAGCTCTTCTGATCGGTGGCTTAGCCCTGGGCGAGCCATTCTTCTTAAGTCTGTTTTCTCAGCCACAAAGCAGGGATGATAATATTGACCTACTTTCCCCGCATGTTGCAGGGACTCACTAATTGAGAGCTGCAAAGAACTCCGGGTAGACTTGGGAACCTCCCCCCTCTTTGTTTCCTAGCTCCGTCCCCCGCCCCAGCCCTCCTGCTGCTTGCCCTGTCACTTGGTTGGCCTGTGAGAGGGAACAGATGAGGGGCTGGGGTACAAACCTGACTTGCTTGGCATATAAAGAGACAGCAAGCCCAAGCCAAGGAGGAGGGGAGGAAGGTTGTTAGCAGTTAGCAACTGTCGCTCCGGGTTTCCGAGAGCCCTGCTGCCACAAGTCCAGTGAACAGAGATCACGGAAGCACAGATGCCCACATCCTAATTGCTTTCCCTGGTTGTCATCCTCACGCATAAATAAATCAGTAGCCCAGACCTTGACACTGACGATATGAACAGCTGTTCCAGTGTCTCTGATAGTAATCACCTATTCTTTTCAACGATGTTGACCTTAAGGCGACAGGGCCCACTTCACCTTCCAGCACTGAGAGGCAGTTGGCTCTTGGAGGGTGAGCGTGAGCACACCTGCTTGGGGGGTGGGGGAAGCTCTGCTTCTTATCATGAATCTAATCACAATCATGACATTTTGTGTCACATTATAGTTGATGGCACTTTTTTTTTTTTTTTTTTTTTTTTTTTTTTTGCAAGGTAGGGTCTCACTCTGGTCCAGGTTGACCTGGAATTAACTATGTAGTCTCAGGGTAGCTTCGAACTCTTGGCGATCCTCCTACCTCTGCCTCCCGAGTGCTAGGATTAAAGGCGTGCACCACCACGCCCGGCTTTGATGGCACCTTTTAAAAAATATTTATTTATTTATTTATTTGAGACAGAGAGAGGGAAAGAGAGAGAAAGGAGAGTGAGAATGGGCACGCCAGGGCCTCTAGCCACCGCAAACGAACTCCAGATGAGTGCGCCCCCTTGTGCATCTGGCTTACGTGGGACCTGGAGAAGCGAACCTTAGGCTTCACAGGCATGTGCCTTAACTGCTAAACTATCTCTCCAACCCAATATGGCACTTTTATATTACTGATCTGCATTGGGTCTTGGCAACCCCGTGACACAGGCAAAAGTGGTTCCATATACTGGTGATTTCAGGAATAAAAAGGCCCCAAATCAGAGTTTTGCAGTGCCTAAGACACGATAGGTAGAAGCGGGGCTCCTCGGGCTGGAATGAAGGCTCAGGGGTTAAGTGCACTTGCTTACAGGGCCTGCTGACCCGGGTTTGATTTCCCAGTACTCATGTCAATCCAGATGCACAGAGTGGATCTAGAGTTCAATTGCAGTGGTGGGAGACATTGGCACACTCACCTCTCTCTATCTCTGTTTACAAATAAGTTATTAAAAATATGACGGTGCCCACCTTGAGTCCATGTACTCAGGAGGCCGAGGTAGGAGGATTGCTGTGAGTTCAAGGCCACCTTGAGACTACATACTGAATTCCAAGTCATCCTGGGCTAGAGTGAGATTCTACCTCAAAAAACCAAATGTATATAATATTATATTTATTTATTTGAGAGAGAGAAAGAGGCAGAGAGAGAGAGAGAGAGAGAGAGAGAGAGAGAATGGGCATGCCAGGGCATCCAGCCACTGCAAACGAACTCCAGGTGCATGTGCCCCCTTCTGCATCTGGCTAATGTGGGTCCTGGAGAATCGAACAGAGATCCTTTGGCTTTGCAGGCAAACACCTTAACTGCCAAGCCATCTCTCCATCCCCCCTTTTTTTTTTGGTTTTTCATTTTCGGTTTTTCAAGATAGGGTCTCACTCTAGCCCAGGCTGACCTGGAATTCACTATGTAATCTCAGGGTGGCCTCGAACTCATGGTGATCCTCCTACCTTTGCCTCAACAATGCTGAGATTAAAGGCGTGTGCCACCACGTCCGCCCCTCCCCCCCTTTTATTTTAAAGAAGATGAATTCATTTACCTGGCACACCTTGCTCTCTGACCTATTTTTTGTTCTCTAAATGAAAAGTTACTATTTTGGATTCTCTCCCTTTGAGACAAAAGCCAACCAACTCAGAAATATTATAACTATGCATCTCCATCCTTGAAAGGCCAGCTAGGTGCCACACACTGTTCTAAATTTGGAACAAGGGTTAGTGTCTTCTAAGCCTTGTTCATCGCTGCTAGGTAGGTATTTCCTCTGCTTTGGAGATGAAGCAGGGGTTCAGAGAGGTTAATAGCTTGCCCAAGGACACCCAGATGGCCCACACATTTATCCTTGATTCTATAATGATACCTTTAAAAACTACCAATGCTGAGGGCCAGAGCTGCCGTGAATCGAGGACAGGGCTGTTGTTTTTTCTAATATTTTTATTTTTATTTATTTATTTGACAGAGGGAGAGAGGGAGAGAGAGAAAGAGAGAGTGGACACTCCAGGGCCTCCAGTCACTTCAAACGAACTCCAGACACATGTGCCCCCTTGTGCAGCTGGCTAACATGGGTCCTGGGGAATTGAACTTGGGTCCTTTGGCTTTGCAGGCAAATGCCTTAACCATTAAGCCATCCCTCCATCCCATTGTTGTGTGTGTGTGTGGGGAGGGTCTGGGTGGACAGGAGAAGAAGCTGCTCTTGGCCTTCATCATTAAAAGGTTGTTCAGCTTCCGTGTACCCATGGACTGGAGTTTATTGCTTTCCCTGCAAGGGGAGAGCTGCAAAGAGGTGAGGTGGAATGAAGCTAAGGGCAAGTGTCTCTGGAGCAGCAGCCGAAGTTCTCGTGTGTTTAGACTGCTTACTTCCGGCCTGGGACAGCCCTGCTGTCGGAGGCTTCCCTCCCAGAGTATAGTACCATGGGGCCTGCGCTCGGGTCCCCCCTTCATTGCAGTCGAGCTGGGCCAGTTGTCCAGAGCGGCTTTCTGCTAACTCTCCCCATCCCAGGCTTTTTGCACGCCTGACGTTTGGAGCGCCCTTCCTCGCTGTCCCAACTCTCCCAAGCCAGGGACGCCTGTGGGGAGGATTCAGCCAACAGCTTCACAGTGGATCAGTGATGCTTTCATTTGGGAATCCAAACCAGTAAGCTAGTATTTGCTTTTTCGTAGCCATTGTAGAGTGTCAGTTGGCTGTTCTGTCTTCTAAGCTGGGTGGCAGAACTGTGTGGTAATTACAACCCGAGTTGAAATGCTGGCTCCTTTGTGCTCTTGAGCGAGTTACATGGCTTTCCCAAGTCTGGGTTTATTATTTGTAAAGTGGGAATTGAAAGGCTATCTCCCTCAAGGGGTAAATTGAGTGTATTAAATGCACAATTGCCTGGTATTCGGCAAATGGTGAATGATGATGTGTTTTTGGCTTAGTTCCTGAGAAGCGTGGTGGTTTGAAACACAGGATCTGGCGTGGGAAGGATCCGTTGACACCCAGAGGCATTCTCTCGCTGCTCTGTGGCCTTTGGCAAGTGCCTTGCCTTTGTCAGCCTTGGTTTTCTAATCTATGGAAAGATGTCCTTAAGGCTGGCATGACACATCATAGTTAATGATCATATAAGCTATCAACACATAATCTTGTAATATATACTAATACATACTCATATCTAATAGGTGCTCAGTAAATACAGTTCGCTAAGATAATAGTTGGTCCTCAGCTTGACCTCATGGTACCTCCATCGTATTCTTTTCGTATGCCTTCTAATGGAATCAATGTGCATAGCCTTTCCCCTCGCCAAGACCACTGCCTACCAGAAGATGGTTGTGCCTCACCTCTTCGTGAACCAGGTTTTCCTGAACATGACAGTTGGCCAGGTGATTAAAGGAAGTCATGTCCCTGGGCTGGAGAGATGGCTTAGTGGTTAAGGTGCTTGCCTGTGAAGCCTAATGACCTGGGATTCAATTACCCAGGACCCACATAAGTCAGATGCACAAGGGGGCGTATGTATCTGGAGTTCATTTGCAGTGGCTAGAGGCCCTGGCACACCCATTCTCTCTCATAAATAAATAAATTAATTAATTAAAATATTTAAGAAAAAGACAGTCATGTCCCAGAGTTGAATGGATTGTTGAAGAGTTGTCAGAGCCATCAAGCTCCACAGACATTAACTGAAAGAATGTCCATTTGGGGGTGGGCTGGTGGAGTAAGCCAGAGGGCCAGGAGGAACAGGGAAGGGAGCCTTCCACATGGGGGTCTGGGTTAAGGAAGCTAATCTCAGAGAGGGTAAGGGAAGTCCACATCCTTCAGAGTGGTGAAGCCAGATGCTCCTTCCAGGAGAAACCTAGGGTTTGCAGAGGCGAGATTATCAGCCCATGGGGTGGTCCCTGAAGAACAGATTCCGAGTATGGTGGTGGGAATGGGGGAACAGAGAAATACGGGAATAGGGGAATATGGGAATACCCTTGCTGGAACCTGGGCTGTGAGTGTGTGAAGGATGGAGGATGCTTAGTCTGGGCTTTTTTTCCTTCTAGTTCCGTGTATAGTCCACACTCACAAGTATCTCTAAAGGGCTGATGAGGGAAACTGCCCTGAATAGCTGACCGGTATCAGTGGAACCTCCCTTGGAGGTTCCCAGTCTCTTGCTCCTCCTTTATTTTAATTTTTATGAGAGAGCAAGAAGGAGAGAAAGAGAGAGAGGGAGAGAGAGAGAAATGGCACACCAGGACCTCTAGCCACTGCAATAGAACTCCAAACACATGTGCACCATTGTATAAGTGTGCAGTCTTGTGCATCTGGCTTCTATGGGACCTGGAGAATCAAACATAGGTCCTTAGGCTTTGCAGGCAAGTGCCTTAACTGCTAAGCCATTTTTCCAGCCCTCCTTTATTTAATTTTAATTTTATTTATTTGAGAGAGAGAAAGAGGATGAGAGAGAGAGAATGGGTGAGCCAGGGCCTTCAGCCACTGTAAACAAACTCCAGACACATGTGCCACCTTGCGTGTCTGGCTTGCATGGGTCCTGGGGAATCAAACCTGGGTCCTTTGGCTTTGCAGGTGAATGCCTTAACTGCTAAGCCGTCTCTCCAATCTGTCTTATTCCATCTCACACCTTGATCATGTCCAGCAAATCCTCTGTGTTGGCTCCCGAGAAGCTGAAAACTTAGCAGTGGGAAGAAACGGAAGCCAGTCTTAGTCTCCGAGGCGGGTTGTGGTGCTTCTCCCACTGGAGCAGACCAGGGGCCCTGGCAGGACATAGCTGAAAACTACAGTGACTTCATCTCTGAAGTACTGGACCATGGGGAAGGATCATATCCCCCCCACCTCCATACACACACTGCAATGTAGGGTTCCCTTCATGGCTTCTTATGCAGTGACCAAAGGCCCACTATCCTCCGAGATGCTGTTGACCAACTATTTCCACCTTGCCCCACATGTCCCAAACTCACTTTGCTCTCTTGCCTCCCATCCGGTTGTCTTCAGTCAGTCTCCTTGATGCATGACTCTCCCATCCCTTCATTCCCTTTACAGATGGTCTTGCTAGGCCTTTGTACTGACACGTCTTTCCTTGTCATTGGCTTTGCCTGTGCCCAACAGGTCCATGGCTTCCAGCTCTACAGGCCTGGGCCTGGTTGCTCTGCCCCTAACAAACATGTGACAGTCAACTGTTGTGGTTTGAATGTGAAATGTCCCTCACAGCTTATGTGTTTGAACAGCTGGTATCTCATTGATGGTGCTATTTTGAGAACGGGGAACATTACTAGAAGTGGGTCACTGGGAGGGTGGGACCTGAAGTTTTACAGCACTTCCTCATTTCCTGTCTGTTCTCTGCTTCCTGGTCCTTTGAGATGTGGAGAGTACCAGCCCCATGCCCCCAACACCATAAGCTCTGTTAAGCCTTCCCAGACCCAATGGAGTGTGGCCTTTCATACTGTGAGCCAAAGCAAATAAGTTGCCTTTTTAAAAAATATTTTTAAGTTATATTTTATTTATTGATTTGAGAGAGGGAAAGAGGGGGAGACAGAGAGAGAGAGAGAGAGAGAGAGGGAGGGAGGGAGAGAGAGAGAATCGGCATGCCAGGGCCTTCAGCCACTGCAAACGAGCTCCAGATGCATGTGCCCCCTTGTGCATCTGGCTTATGAGGGTCCTGGAGAGATGAACCAGGATCCTTTGGCTTTGCAGGCACTAAGCCATCTCTCCAGCCCAAGATGCCTTTTTTGGTTTTGTTTTATTTTGTTTTTCAAGGTAGCATCTTGCTCTAGCCCAAGCTGACCTGGAACTCACTCTATAGTCCCAGGCTGGCCTCAAACTCAAAGCTATCCTCCTACCTCTGCCTCCTCAGTGCTGGGATTAAATGTGTGCACCACCACTCCTAGTTTTAAGTTGCTTTTGACTGGGTATTTCACAACAATAAGAAAAGTAACAACAACACCAACACAGAATGTACCAGTTCCTCCCCAAGTCTGGCTTTCTCTGCATGCCCTAGCTTAGTGAGCAGAATCACGTCCAAAATGATGGATGGCCCTGGACAAAAGCCAGGTGTGAGTTTCACCTCTCTCACCATGCTCTCAAACACGCATGGCCTCCTGTCCTTTGCCGCATGCTTGCAGATGTCTGCCTCCAGATGTGTGGTTCATTTTTCTTTGCCCTCCGGAGACTGATTCCTCACCTTGTTCCCTCCGCTGTGAGCTCACGAGTCTGATTTCTGGAATTGCACCATCAGAATCTTACCTACTGGATTGGGGTTGGGCTCAGCCAATGGGAGGTCCTGGATAAAGGAAGAAGCTGATAAAATTATTCTTTCCCCCACCTTCCTCCTAGGGCTGTGGCATGGAAGGGTCTGTGTCCCTCCTCCGGGACCCTGGCTCCTATAAGCCAGCCTCGTCCCATGTTGTTCAGTGCTAAGTTCCAGTGATCACTGTGTCCCTGCTCATTCAGATGCCATGGTGCTAACAGTTCCTGTGGGGGTTAGTCCTGGTGTGTGGCTGTGCACACCAGGGGCTCATAGCCCTGCCCATGCCCCATTGAGAAGGATTAGAAATGAGCTAGCCCCCATTTTGTAGGTAGCTAATCAGGGTTACAGAAAGAATAAGCAGATATCTATCTGGGATGGCCTGAACGAGCCAATGAGCACAGAGAGATTTTCTAAGTACAGAAAGCAGAGTCTGGGAAGGAAAGTTCAAACAGCTCTGTCTTCCAAAGGCCCTGACTCATGCTATCTCACCAGGAGGTCAGCTGGCCCACATGTGGAAAGTAACCAATCCTCTGTCTAGCTCATCTGCCTCTCAGGAGACCCCACATACCGTCAGAGTAACCAATCCAGTCCACCCTTGGCTTGATACTTAGTTCACATCCTCCAGGGGAGAAAAAGCCCTGATCCAGTGCACTAACTAGGACCCCTCCCAGCTCCAGATCTTTTCTACTTTACTTTCGCTTTCAGCCTTACTTTCACTTTCTTTTCTAATAAACCTTTGTTCATCTACCCTTTTACTTTGTTGGTATTTGTCAGTTCTTTGCAAGACAACAAACTCGGAGCCAGTGGCCTCTCAATTACTGGGACTAAAGACATGTACAACACCACACCCAGCTTCTTTTTTTTTTTTTTTTTTTTTAAGTTTTTACAATCAAAATTTTAAAGGTTTTAGGTAGGGGTGGGGAAGTGGATAGGCTTTTCAGGGCCTCTTAGCACTGCAAACAAACTCCACACACGTGCACCACTCTGTGCATCTGGCTTTAAGTGGGTACTGGGGAATGAAACCTAGGCCAGTAGACTTTTTAAGCCTTTAACCACAGAGCCATAACCCCAGCCTGTTACTCGGATTTCTGTAAAAGCAAACGCTGCACAGTTTCAGGCAATAGATTCACCCACATTCACCATGATTGTTTTTGACTTGACTTTTGTGATATTTCACATCAGTATGATAGATAATGCATGATTCTCACCAGTATGATAGATGATGGATGGTTCTCACCAGTATGATAGATGATGGATGGTTCTCACCAGTATGATAGGTGATGGATGGTTCTCACCAGTATGATAGGTGATGGATGGTTCTCACCAGTATGATGACAATGCATGATTCTCACCAGTATGATAGGTGATGGATGGTTCTCACCAGTATGATGGTGGTGGATGGTTCTCACCAGTATGATAGGTGATGGATGGTTCTCACCAGTATGATAGGTGATGGATGGTTCTCACCAGTATGATAGGTGATGGATGGTTCTCACCAGTATGATAGGTGATGGATGGTTCTCACCAGTGATAGGTGATGATCACCAGTATGATAGATGATGGATGGTTCTCACCAGTATGATAGATGATGGATGGTTCTCACCAGTATGATAGGTGATGGATGGTTCTCACCAGTATGATAGATGATGGATGGTTCTCACCAGTATGATAGACAATGCATGATTCTCACCAGTATGATAGGTGGTGGATGGTTCTCACCAGTATGATAGGTGATGGATGGTTCTCACCAGTATGATAGGTGATGGATGGTTCTCACCAGTATGATAGGTGATGGATGGTTCTCACCAGTATGATAGATGATGGATGGTTCTCACCAGTATGATAGATGATGGATGGTTCTCACCAGTATGATAGATGATGGATGGTTCTCACCAGTATGATGGGTGATGGATGGTTCTCACCAGTATGATAGACAATGCATGATTCTCACCAGTATGATAGGTAGTGGATGGATGATAGGTGGTCATGGTTCTCACCAGTATGATAGGTGATGGATAGGCGATGGATGGTTCTCACCAGTATGATAGATGATGGATGGTTCTCACCAGTATGATAGATGATGGATGGTTCTCACCAGTATGATAGATGATGGATGGTTCTCACCAGTATGATAGGTGATGGATGGTTCTCACCAGTATGATAGATGATGGATGGTTCTCACCAGTATGATAGACAATGCATGGTTCTCACCAGTATGATAGGTGATGGATGGTTCTCACCAGTATGATAGATGATGGATGGTTCTCACCAGCTGATGGATGGTTCTCACCAGTATGATAGATGATGGATGGTTCTCACCAGTATGCAGGTGATGGATGGTTCTCACCAGTATGATAGGTGATGGATGGTTCTCACCAGTATGATAGGTGGTGGATGGTTCTCACCAGTATGATAGGAAATGCATGGTTCTCACCAGTATGATAGGTGATGGATGGTTCTCACCAGTATGATAGGTGATGGATGGTTCTCACCAGTATGATGGGTGATGGATGGTTCTCATCAGTATGATAGATGATGGATGGTTCTCACCAGTATGATGGGTGATGGGTGATTCTCTCCAATATGATGGGTGATGGATGGTTCTCACCAGTATGATAGGTGATGGATGGTTCTCACCAGTATGATAGGTGGTGGATGGTTCTCACCAGTATGATAGATGATGGATGGTTCTCACCAGTATGATAGATGATGGATGGTTCTCACCAGTATGATAGGCGATGGATGGTTCTCACCAGTATGATGGGCGATGGATGGTTCTCACCAGTATGATAGGTGATGGATGGTTCTCATCAGTATGATGGGTGATGGATGGTTCTCACCAGTATGATGGGTGATGGATGATTCTCTCCAGTATGATGGGTGATGGATGGTTCTCACCAGTTTGATAGGTGGTGGATGGTTCTCACCAGTATGATGGGTGATGGATGATTCACTCCAGTATGATAGGTGATGGATGGTTCTCACCAGTATGATAGATGATGGATGATTGGTGGATGGTTCTCACCAGTATGATAGACGGTGGATGGTTCTCACCAGTATGATAGGTGGTGGATGGTTCTCACCAGTATGATAGGTTCTCACCAAATAGATGATGGATGGTTCTCACCCAGACAATATGATCACCAGTATGATAGACGGTGGATGGTTCTCACCAGTATGATAGGCGATGGATGGTTCTCACCAGTATGATAGGTGATGGATGGTTCTCACCAGTATGATGGGTGATGGATGGTTCTCACCAGTATGATAGGTGATGGATGGTTCTGATGGGTGATGGATGGTTCTCACCAGTATGATAGCTGATGGATGATGAATGATGATGTTCTGGTTCTCACCAGTATGATAGACAAGTATGATTCTCAGGTGATGGATGGTTCTCACCAGTATGATAGACAATGATGGCTCTCATCAGTATTATAGGCAGTGGATGGCTCTCACCAGTTTGAGAGATGATGCATCATTCTCCCCAGTATTATAGGTGATGGATAGCTGTCACCTGTAAGAGAGGCAGATGGTTCTCTCCAGTATGATAGGTAATGGTTAATCCTATGCACTGACTTGGTTTCCAGGCCAGGCTCCATGATGGCCTCTGTACGTTGGGATGTTCAAGATCTCTAGTTTCCTACAGAGTGTGCTGGATGTGTTCATTGTACTGTAAAATATATTGTGCAGACAACATCAAGCTGGCTTTAGATATGTAAGACCCTGTGCTCACAGGGCCTCATGCTGAGTTTATTTCTCTAAAGTCACTGTCTTGACTTAAAACAAATTGTTAATAAGCTCTCCCCACTGTCAGGTAGCTGTGGGTTCTATCAATAATGTTGCTTTTCCTGTGTTCCTAGGCAATGTGTGGACAAGGTAATGAATGGCACTGACTGACACAAAGAAAGAAATACCTTCATTTGTCTCTTACTCCTGATTATATCAGGAGTAATGCTTTGATTTCATTATAATCATATTATATTCTTATTTGTACCAGTTTATCATGAACATCTCTCTCCACACTGGTCATTCTCTGCTTTTTAACGCAGAGACTGGGCCTCTGATTCTAGGCCTTCTGGGGCACACAGTAACATCATGCTATTTTTCTGGTTACCGTCTGTTGATGGCAAGTGATACTAATTTTCCATTTGTGGAACTCATGTAAAGTTTCATTTAAAGCGAATTTAAACTTTAAAAATGCAAGCCAATTAAACTTAAAATGTTAAGTAAATCAGTGCAGAGATGGCATTTGGACAGACTACTTTTTTAAAAAGTTAGTGAGAATAATTGAAGTTTGAGTCAAACTAGGTTATGATCAAAACTATTCTTCCTTTGATCTCAGCTCCCTGGAAGCCAACCTCTCACCAAATCCATCCCTGGGAGAGATGGTTCTATGGAGCAATGCACCAAATGGGTAGACAGAATTACTTCTGGCCTGGGAAGATAGCACATTTAGTAGAGTGCTTTGCAAGAATGAAGGCCTGGGGCTGGAGAGATGGCTTAGTGGTTAAGCGCTTGCCTATGAAGCCTAAGGACCCCGGTTCGAGGCTCGATTCTCCAGGACCCACGTAAGCCAGATGCACAAGGGGGCACATGCATCTGGAATTCGTTTGCAGTGGCTGGAGGCCCTGGCGCACCCATTCTCTCTCTCTCTTTCTCTCTCTCTCTCTACCTGCCTATTTCTGTATCTCTCTCTCAAATAAATAAATAAATAATAAAATATTAAAAAAAAAAAAAAAGAATGAAGGCCTGAATTCAAGCCCCAGAACCCGTGTACAAAAAAGCTGTTACACGCTTATAATCTTAGTGTGGGGGAGGTGGAGGCAGGTGGATCTCTGGGGCTCCCTGGCCAGCAAGCTCAGCCTGTTTGGTTAGTTCCAGGCTACTGAGAGATCTTGTCTCAAAACACGTAGACAGTGTTCCTGAGGTACAAAACCCAAGATTGTCCTCTGGCCTACACACACACACACACACACACACACACACACAGAGAGAGAGAGAGAGAGAGAGAGAGAGGGAGAATTACTTCCTCTTAAAGTCTTTGGTTTGGGGAAGTAGCTCTGGCTGTGAGTGAGCTTATACTGAGTTGGGGAGGCTGGCTGTGGTAGATAAAATAATGCGTGTATGTGTTCCCTTTATTCCCCAGATCATGCCCAAACTTTGATCAGTTATGTGGAGCAAGGAGGGTCAAGGTGATGTGTCCTCTGCGGCACTGAAGTAAGGAAGGACAGGGGAGGTCTCTCTCCTGCTGTTCCTTAGGCAGGATCTGGATGTGGTTAATGTCACAACAGCTAGTTGCTGGGGTTCTGTCTGGAGATGATGTTGTGAGTGGTTGATCCATATCAGTCTGTGTACCTTTTCATCCCTGCAGATGACATTTAAGGTGACCAAACCCTCCTTACTGTAATCTTATTACACCCATCACTGGTTCCATTGGCTGGCATTTAAAAGAGGAAGCTTGTAAAATGGAACTGTTATGCTTGTGCTTTTAGGGGTTGGCACAGCAGTCAGTTAGTTCCCAAGAAGGAAGAACTCTGCATGAGCGGACAGAAATGCACTTCTAACAATATATATGCTCCTAGGGGGAAAATATCCCTGTTAACACAAAGTATCCCAGCCATATATTTTGCTCAGCAAACTCCCAATATAACCATGTTCTAGTCTATGTAGTAAGTGACAGGTCTTGTTTCATTGGGCCAAAGAAAAGGCATTATGGGTCACTTTCATCATAACTGCAACAAATATACCTGACAAAAGCAGCTTAAGGAAGGAAAGTGTTTTGGCTTACACTTTGAGGGGAAATGGTTGGTTGTGGAGGGGAAGACATGGTGGCAGGAGCACGAAGCAGCTGCTCCCACCGCATCCATAGTCAGGAAGCAGAGTGATGAAGCGGCTGCTCAGCCTGTTTTCTCCCTTTTTATCCATTCGAGGAACCCCAGCCCATGGAAGGGTTCCACACAATGAGAGCGGGTTTTCCCACCTCAGTTAACTTAATCTCCCCCATAGACATACCCAGAGATTTGTCTTGTTGGCGAGTCTAGGTTCTGGAAATATTGACAGTTAGGATTAACTATCACCAAGGGTTTGATGGAAACTGCTGGACCCACAGGTACGGTCCCATTTCATGCCAGGAAGCGAAACATAGGAACTTATTAGGTAAGTATTTAAAATACACCCCCCCCACACACACACAGATGGTGGGGGGTGGTAAAGAGATGGCTCAGAGGTTAAAAGCACTAGGCACACAAGCATGAGGAGGCTGAGAACTTGTTGACCAAGGTGACCTGTGTTCAAGTCCACAATGCTCCCACAAACAGCTGGGTGTGGCTCCACATAGCTGTAACCCCAGTCCCATGGGGAGCAGAAACTGGAGGATCACTGGAGCTTGTGAAACCCACAATCAATAAGAGACTCCATCTCAAGAAAATGTGTAGGTTGAAGGAGGAGGGACACCTGATGTTCCTCACTGGCCTCTGTATGCACACGTGAGGGGTACGTGCATGTGCACACACTTGTGTATACACCATGCATGTTACATGTACATGCACGCACACATATTCATAACAAAAAAGAAATTCCAGGCTGGAGAAATGGCTTAGTGGTTAAGGTGTTTGTGAAACCAAAGGATCCCAGTTCAATTCTTCAGGACCCACATAAGCCAGATGCACGAGGTGCACATGCATCTGGAGTTGGTTTGCAATGGCTGGGGGCCCTGGCGTGCCTATTCTCTCTCTGTTTGCCTCTCTTCTATATCTCTCTCTGCTTGAAAATAAATAAATAAAAATTTTAAAAAAGAAAAGAAATTTCAACCATTGATTTTATCCCACAGACCACACAAAAATAGGCGCAGTCCAGTTTCAGCCATCAAGAAAGGAAAGGGGGCTGGAGAGATGGCTTAGCAGTTAAGGCACCTGCCTGCTAAGCCTAAGAATGCCCACTCGATTCTCTAGGTCCCCCGTTTAGCCAGAAGCAGTGACTCAAGGATGCAATGCTGCTCTTGCCCACAAGGGGGCGCATGCATGTGGAGTTCATTCACAATGGCTGAGAGGCCGCTGGCATGCCCATTCTCTATCTGTCTCTCTCTCTTTCTCTCTCTCTCTGACTCTTTCTAAAAAAAAAGAGAAAGAAAAAGACAAAGGATGGGAAGAAACAGGCTAGGAAGCTGCTGCCACCATCCAGGTGAGTGTGTGCTGTGACTTGAACGAGGATGCCAAGAGATGTGATGGGGTGTGACCATCCTGAAACACCAACCTGGTCACAGCACTGACATAACCAGCCCGAAGTCTTAGGTTGTCCACAGCCTACTGGGTAAGATCCCATGGAGACCCTAGTGGACAGATGACAAGCCCCCCCAAAAGGTGACAGAGAAGTGAAGTGGTACAGTTGTTCCCAGAGGGCACCAGGGAAGTGGAATATGCGTGGCAATTAGCTCAGAGAGAGTTGGAATTGCTGGCCCGTGTACAATGCTTTGCTTTGGCTGTAAGTTCCAGGCCCCTGAGGGCCAGCTGTCCAAGGGATGTGCACGCAGTACAGGTGATTTCAAAGGCAAATGGGTGAATGTTCTCTTGTGGCACTCACTCTGACCAGGAAAGGTCACCGTCATTTTAAATGACCATTTAGAGCAGATGCTCCTCACCTAAGGCACCTGGAGAGAACTCTGTGACCTGTGAACTTGAGTGGAAAAAGACATCACCTTCTTTTAACCAAGCTCTAAAGAAAGCTAAAGCACTTCCTTTAGTGATCAATCTAAGCCAGAATCCTACCACGCAACGGTTCTAGTAGCCATGATAGGTATTTCTATATTATCACAGATCGCTTGAGATATTTTTTATTTCCATAACTCTAAAACATTGCTCTCGTGACTAGATCTCGTTCTTTAATGTTACACATAACTATTACTATATCAAGGATTTGTTTTAAAAAATATTTTGGTAACCATATTTCAGTAGGACTGGTTTCTTTTTTTTATATATTTTAATTAATTAATTTATTTATTTGAGAGAGAGACAGAGAGAGAGAGAGAGAGAGAGATTGAGAATGGGCACACCAGGGCTTCCAGCCATTGCAAACGAATTCTAGATCTATGCGCCCCCTTGTGCATCTGGCTTATGTGGGTCCTGGAGAATCGAACCAGGCTTTGCAGGCAAACACCTTAACTGCTAAGCCATCACTCCAGCCCCCTGGTTTCTTTTTTAATCCTGAGTAGTTGCTTTATGCCTGCCAGAGCATTCTTTAGGGCAGAGGTCTGTGGGCTTCTCCAGTCTCCTCTCAGAGAGGGGCGGTGTCCCACGTGTGAAGGTTTCCGACGGCTTATAAGTTTGTGCTAATGTAAACTGGAAATGGCTGAATTGCAAATTTCTTTCAGTTCCTAGTGTGACTGGAGTTTGAAGGGAAAACCAAAGCCCAGTGCCAATGGTGGTCGGTTGGTGTGTTGGTCCTGGTATGCGGGTGAACACGGACCACAGTTCTCTTTTCTCCAAGCACCTCGTGCTTAAGTGGGTGCCAACTCTGGTGCTACCTAGCCTTCTCCCTCCCACAAGCACTTAGCTAATTGTGTTGAACTCGGGGCCAGACCTCTGGGAGAGAGAAGCAGCCTGTCTGAAGCCCTTTAGCAATCAATTATTCCCCTGAGCAGGAAGATTGATGGCTTCTGTACATCTTGGACCAGCTAATAAACCTGCACATATTGTCTTCATTCCAAAGCTTGGAGTCATTCCCCCACCACACACCCTCTCTTTTCACCTCTTTGCCTCAAATAGGAGCCGTAGAAGTGAATTCCAGAGGTGGGGGCACATGGGCCAGTTGGAAGCCATTTTAATACTTGCTCATCCTACTCCTGTCTGCCCCTTTCCACTGTCACCTACTTCCTGGCCACCAATTTGGGTGGGTGACTTTTCTCAGGTTTTCATTTTAGGTCATGGCACTCTTCCTCCCTGCATGTTCTGAAATTCTCTCTCTCTCTCTCTCTTTTTTCCCCTACCAGACACCCTTCAGTATTTCCTTACCCTCCTCTGGATCCCTCCAGTCCTTGATGGGGCTTGAGAAAACAGCTCTGTGCCTTGAATGGTGGGTCAGATGTGGGGAAAATGGGTTGGATATATTATATAAAGTTTTCCCTGTGCTTGAGATTACAACCAATTCTAAGCATGGCCTGAAAGTTCAGAAGTTTAAATAAGAGTTTCTGGCAGGTAACTCTGTGATTGAAAGTGCTGAACTCTCGTTCCCTCTGTGCTCGCAGAGAACTTAGCTGCCTTCTCTCACTCATGGTTAATTTACTCCATACTTCTGCCCTTCTGGTACCTTTGGGAGGCTTCACTCCCTGCTGTATATCAAAGAGAATATTGTCAAAAGAAAGCACTATGAACAATTATACATCAGCAAATTGGATAAGCTAGAAGAAATTCATAAATTTATATATATATCCTACCAAGATTGATTCATGAAGAAATGAAAAATATGAACAATGCAATAAGAAATGAGACTGAATTCTTAATAATAACTTTTTTTTTCATTTGGGAAAGAGAGAGAGAGAGAGATCTAGAGAGATAGAGAGAGAGAGAGAGAATGGGCACGCCAGCGGCCTCTCAGCTGCTGTGAACAAACTCCAGACGCATGTGCCCCCTTGTGGTCAAGTGTGGCATTGCGCCCTTGCACCACTTTTTGCATCTGGCTAAATGTGGGACCTGGAGATTGGAGCTGGTTTTCTTAGGCTTGGCAGGCAGGCGCTTTAACTGCCAAGCCATCTCTCCAGCCCAATAATAACTTTTTAAAAATCCCCCACCAAAGAAAAGCTCAGGATGTGATGGCACTGCTATTAGTTCTACCAAACATTTAAAGTACTAACACTAGTTCTTCTCAAACTCAAAGTAGAGATAATCCCGCCAAGATTATTTTACAAGGATATTGTCAGGTTTTGTGGTTTGCAATGGAAGACCAAGACAGTTCCTTGAATCTAAGATTTTGTTGTAATGAGGGAGAGTGAGAAAGGGGGCAGAAAGAGAGAGAAGCAGGGTGAGAAACAGAGAGATGAGATAGGGATAAAAGGGAAGGGGAATGCATGCACCTGAAGCAGGAAAACTAAAGAGAGAGAGAGCAAGTGAGGCTAGGTGCAGGGTTTATGGGGAGAAGAGAGAAACTGCTCAGCTTTCTCGCCCCCTAGTCTGGAGCTAGTTCCTAGCTGAGACCAATCAGCTTTCTCTCAGACTCACCTGAATATGGGGGAAGAGCCCACCACGATAAGACCATCTATAGATCCTTATCAGGCAGGCAAGCCCTCTTTGTTGGCTGCACATCTTTGCTGAACGTCTAGTAAGCCTCCTGTCTTCTCATCCCAGCCCAGCCCCTTCTCCCACACAGCCCTCCTCATGGCAGGAGCCCTCTGCTCTTTCTTCTCTTTCCTCTCTAAATCCATTTTCATGTTTCATCCAGGCCCATGCTCACTTCCCACATGGACTCTTAGCCCACGTGGGTATGTTCATTTCCCCTCCCTTGTTTCTTCCCTGAAAAAAATATATAATCATTTAATAATTTTCCTTCTCAGTCTGGTTTTGTCCCAAGTTTTGGTAAAAACAGACACAAAACCAGGGCTTGGAGTTTATAAGGACTCTTTGAACTCTAAAACCCGTTACACAACCATTCAGTTTATGGAGGAAGGGATTTATTTCAGGCTTACAGAGCCAGGGGAAGCTTCATCAATGGTGAACGAGGCTAGCTCACTTTCCTGTATCAAAGCACAGAGAAATGACTGACAGCCAGCACCACTAGCAAGCAGCAAGCCCAAAGCCAGAACTCAAAGTGCTCTCTCCACACCCCTTCTAACAGGGATCTTCCTGCTAGGACTGTAAGCAGAAAGTTTAATCAAAAAATGCCCTAGTCAGGGCTGGAGAGATAGTTTAGCAGTTAAGACATATACATACATGCCTGTGAAGCCTAAGGACCCAGGTTCGATTCTCCAAGTTACCAGTAAGCCAGACGCACATGGTGGCATATACGTCTGGAGTTCGTTTGCATTGGCTAGAAGCCCTGGCGCACCCATTCTCACTCTCTCTCTCTCTCTCTGTCTCTATTAAATATAAAAATATAAAATCTTTAAAAATAAATGCCCGAGTCTGTGGGGCCATACAAACTATCATATTCCAACTACTGTAACCATTTTTCTCTTATAAGTCTGGGGCTTGAGGGTAGAGTGTGAATAAGTGGCTTATTACTTGTAGATTACCATCATTTTTTGCTTGATTTGTATTTTTCTGTTTAATTACAGGGCGCTTACTGGTCAGAAGATATCGGCCCCAGAATACATTTTATGACACATGTGCCACTCTTCACCCCTTTCTCTCTCCTTTACCCGTTGCTGTTCTGTTACATCCTTCCAACCCCATCATTGACAGAGATGCTGGAAAATTCAAAGCATCCTATTTTCTTTCCTGGGCTACTTGCCAGCTAGTAGCTCTGGGGTCTGGACTTCTTTGTTTTGGGGACACTATCTTTCCGCTTGCTGTATTCTTGTAAGCTTACTAAAATACTGAGACCCTTCGCAGTGCCAGGAAAGCTATGGATTTTATTTTCTTTCCCATTTCTAGCTTGGGGTACAGTGAAACCACAATATACCTTGCCAAATCTTGAAACCTTAAGGCATTTTGTGCATTTAATTTGGAGGCAAGAGGTTTTTTTTTTTTCTTTCTTCCAGAAAGTTCCCTGGGGCTATTTCACATAAAAGCCTACTTTGAATAACATATTTGGACATATTGATGAAAATATTCCTTCAGCCAATGGCTATTTTCCAGCTTGGGGAAGAAGACTTCACCAGCAAGGGAGTCAGTGTTTTATATTGTAATTATTAATTTTTTTTGACTGAGGCTCCCAATACTCTTCATTCGTTACATTGTATCCAAAGCCTTATCTTTTTTTTGTTTGTTTGTTTGTTTTCGAGGTAAGGTCTCACTCTAGTTCAGGCTGACCTGGAATTCACTACGTAGTCTCAGGATGGCCTCGAACTCATGATGATCCTCCTTCCTCTGCCTCCTCCTGAGTGCTGGGATTAAAGGCGTGAGCCACCACAGCCAGCTCATGTCACCCAGGATCATCTTGAACTCTTTTACAATGACCTTTAGCTCCTATCTCCACCTGGGATTACAAGCATGAGCTGCCACACCTGGCTTATGTGGCGTTGATGATAGGACCCAAGGCTTCGTGCATGCTAGGCTAGCACCAAAGGAGCTACAGCTCCCGCCCCCGCCCCGACCACTCTTGAGGGCACATGTGCTTGTCATTTGCCTTTTTTTTTTTTTTTTTTTTTTGGAGCGAGAGACAGAGAGAGAGGGAGAGGAAGACAGATAGAGAATGGGCGTGCCAGCAGCCTCTCAGCTGGTGCAAACGAAATCCAGATGTGTGTGTGCCCCCTTGTGGTCAAGTGCGGCATTGCGCCCTTGCGTCACTTTGCATCTGGCTAAACGTGGGACCTGGAGATTGGAACCAGCGTTCTTAGGCTTAGGAGGCAGGCGTCTTAACCACTAAGCCATCTCTCCAGCCCATCATTTGCCTTTTGAATGCTCTACAGGTGTGTCTGATCACTGTGCTCTTCCATGAGTTGGAAGGTAAAGAGAGTGACTTAGGAGGGCTGGGGACAGTTAAAAGGCTCTGGATTCCAAAGCCTGCAGCCTGGGTTCTATCCCTAAGTGCCCACAGAAAGCCAGACACACAAAAGGGTGCATACAAAGAGAGCAAGTAGGGACAAGATATTGGTAGAATTGCATAAACGGAAAGTCCATTTTGAATCTTGTTGTGTTATTATATATTTATTTATTTATTTTAGACAAAACATCACCATATCTCTCAGGTTGATCCTCCTGCCTCAGCCTTCAAATGCTGGGATTAGAAGTGTGCATCAAAAAGCCGGGTGTGGTGGCGCACACCTTTAATCCCACCACTCGGAAGGCAGAGGTAGGAGGATCGCCATGAGTTCAAGGCCACCCTGAGACGACATAGTGAATTCCAGGTCAGCCTGAGCTAGAGTGAGACCCTACCTCGAAAAACCAAAAAAAAAAAAAAAGTGCATCACCACACTCAGCTTCAATTTTTTTTCAATTTCTTCATTAAAGTGTTGTAATATAAGTCTATGGACCTCTCAATAGATCTGTCTCCCTCATCCAATTTTTGGGTTGATAAGGAGAGGTTGTTGGAAATGTCATCTTTAGTCAGTTTATATCCTGCCACCTTTAAAATTTTCTTTTTCTGATTTATTTTATGGTTCTCAAAATATTTTTAAGGGTCACTGGAGGAAGATCTTTCAAAAAATAGATTGAAGGAGGCTGTGTGCTTTCATTGGTTTGGAGTCATGGCTGGTATCAAAGTTTGAAAATAGGTTAATTTCAAGAAATTCTTTGCTGTGTTGTGTGTATCTGTATTATGGGCTGTGTCTGTGTGTGTGTGCATGGGCATGTGTGTGTCATGGTGTGTGTGTGGCAGTCAGAGGAAAACCTCAGGGTGCCAGTCTTGGCCTGCCACACGTCTGAGATAGGGTCATTTTTGTTGCTTGCCATTGAAAATACAAGAGCAGCTGGTCCATGAGCTTCGGGATTCTCCTGAATCTGCCTCCCATTACCACGGGTGCATCGGGATCACAGACATGTGTGCTGCTTGTATCTGGCTTTACATGGGTTCTGGGGATCCAAATACTGGGTGCCAGACTTATGCATTGAGTGTTTTATTATTTTTATAATTTGTAAGTTATTTATTGTATGTATTTGAGAGAGAGGCAGGCAGAGAGAGAGAGAGAGAGAGAGAGAGGGAGCAAAAGAGACAGACAGTGGGCACAAGGCTCCAGCCACTACAAACGAACTTCAGATGCCTGTGCCACCTTGTGCATTTGGCTTATGTGGGTCCTGGGGAATCAAACCTGGGTCCTTAGGCTTCACAGGCAAGTGCCTTAACCGCTAAGTGTATGGGTGCACTAGGGTCTCTTCATGCTGCAAACAAATATCAGACACATATTTTATGTCTGGCTTTACATGGGTGCTGGGGAATTGAACCTGGACCAGCAGGCTTTGCAAGCAAGTACTTTTAACTACTGAGCCATTTCCTCAACAACTCAATAAATTTTTCTCTCTCCCTCCCTCCCTCCTCTCTTTCTATTGCTTTTTGTGGCACTGGGGATTGAACCAAAGGACTCATATACTAGGCAACTACTCCATCACCAAGCTAACCCACCCCAGCTCTTTAGATTTCTTAAATAAATAACAAGCAATAGCTAATTTTTAAGTACATTTAAAAATTAAACATGGATTGGGCTGGAGAGATGGCTCGGGGATTAAGGCACTTGCCTGCAAAACATAACAACCCAAGTTCAAATCCCCAGTACCCACGTAAAGCCAGATGCACAAAGTGGCGCATGGAACTGGTGTTAATTTGCAGTGGCTAGAGGTCCTGGTGTGCCTATTCTCTGTCTCTTTGCTTGCAAGTAAATTTTTTAAAAATTTAAAAATTAAACATGGGTTGATTTACCTAGAATTTTTTTTTTTTCCCGAGGTAGGGTCTTGCTCTAGCCCAGACTGACCTGGAATTCACTATGTAGTCTCAGGGTGGCCTCGAACTCATAGCGATCCTTCTACCTCTGCCTCCTGAGTGCTGTGATTAAAGGCGTGCGCCACCACGCCCGGCTTCCTAGATTTTTTGTAACTGAACCTCAGCAGCTCATTTCCTCTGACGTATTTCACCTAGAGTCCATTCTCCAGCTTCTGGTCTTGCTCTTGCTTGAGTGCCCACCAAAGATCTCCTGCCTACGTTCCCTACCCCAGCCCCCGCCCCGCCCCATCACTGATGGCTACTTTTCCTCATCTGTACCAACCACACTTACTCTGATAAATTAACTGCCGAGTTCTGCTGTGTTAGAAGTATGGGGTGGTGTCCAGTGAAGCGTAGCAAATTATGTTTAACTCCTACTCCCTGTTGAGCAAGGGTTGTGATTACCTCATCTTTGCTTTGAATCTAGCTGTTTGATCCTTCCTGTCTAAAAGTGGCTTCTGGGCAGTTTTATGGCATGAGAGATGCCAGTTGCAGCTCTAAATTCCTCTGGTTGGGAGCTGCAGAGATGGCTTAGTGGTTAAGACACTTGCCTGCAAAGCTGAAGGATCCTGGCTCAATTCTTCAGGACCCACATTAGCCAGATGCACGAGGGGGTGCATGCATATGGAGTTCATTTGCAGTGGCTGGAGGCCCTGGTGTGCCCATTCTCTCTCTCTCTGCCTCTTTCTTGCTCTCAGATAAGTAAATAAATAAAATAAATTCCTCGGGCTGGGCCACATCCTGAAAATATATTTTGACTCTATTTTCCCACGGTACACCTATATACGGAGGGTGACAGTGAGACCACTTCCACGCACAGTTCTTTCTCCCCTTTTGTTAAACGCACCATGTCTTAACTGCCAGCCAACCCAGCCCTGCAGGTCCTTCCCCAGCACGTGGAACGTTGTCTCCTTTTCAGTTGAGGCAGTGAGATAGCTGTCCCGTCACCAGCACTTTGCAAAGCCAGCCCCACTCTCTGGTGGTGCAATTAGAGCAACATGAGAGAAGAGCCCTGTGGTCAGATAACAGTACATTCTGGTAGGTTCTCACTGTTTCCCTACAGCTTTCTGAGGAGACCAGGAAGAGCCCAGTGCCATTGTTCCTTCATTGGACGTGTGGCCAGTATCCTTGGTAAAATTCAACCTTGTCAGGGCAAAAACAAAGCGCTTGGAATGTTGGGTTTCCATTAACAACCTTTCATAGTTCTTCTAGGATGGATTTAGGGAACGTAGGGAGGAAGAAGAGAGGAGAAGGAGAGAATGAAGAAGTTGGCACAGGAAATGTCTTGTTTTTCATCTTACTTGGGGTAGGAGTGGTGGACATAAATGTAATGCAATCATCATTGTCTTTTTTTTTTTTTTTTTTTTTTTTTTTTTGGTTTTTTTGAGGTAGGGTCTCACTCTAGCTCAGGCTGACCTGGAATTCACTGTGTAGTCTCAGGGTGGCCTTGAACTCACAGAGATCCTCCTCCCTCTCCCTCCTGAGTGGTGGGATTAAAGGCCTGCGCCACCATGCCCGGCCTTCTTTGTTTTTTTTATTTTTTATTATTATTTTTTTTTTGCTGTTGCTGTTTAACCTGCAGTCACTCTGGGGTCAAGGACAGGCTTTGACTTGGGCGGCTCTCTCCTTAGATGTGCACCCCTTCATGTGGCTGGAGTGGTTCACTGTATCACGTAAATTGCATCTTGGGACAACGTGTTCTACAGAGATGGTGGGTGGGCACGTTCTGGTGAGCCGTAACTGGTAGCCAGTATCACTTGGGGTTCTCTCACCTGCCTCCCCCACACTGCTCATTGCTGCGATCACTGGTGGTCAATGTCGCCTGACATTCTCTTACACAACCACCACATCCTACTCGTGCTTGCGATGAACTGGTAGCCAATTCCCCTGAGGTTCTCTTACTCAACTAACACACACGGCTCGTGCCCGTGATGGTGTTCCTTCCATGAACATAAGAAAATACAAAGCTAACGGCCCACAAACCAAGAAACCCAGCCCCTGGCAAGTACGGGATGCTGGATGTCAATACTCTGGCTTCAGAAGAAAAGGCTTTTGGGGTTAAAACCCACAGCAGCAAGCAACAAACAAAAATCCTCCAGAGTAATTGAACTCATGGAAACATAAATAAACAATCATTTACACCCTTAGAAAATGAGCAGAAGATCAAAGTTGGACTAACAGAACAAAGGCTGATAGCTTTCAGTGATGTTGTTTCCTCCTCTGAGAACCAAATACGCTTCATCGCAAATCAGCTAGAGGCTGGCTGCCTCCGGAGAGCCACGTAGACTTCCTTGTCCTTCACTCTCTGAGTCCAGGATCCATGGAGCGTCCCTCTAAGGCTTCTGCTATTCTCCAGGATGGACATATGAGTAGGGTGGCTGCCTGTGTCCCCTAAACTTTTTCTGCCCCAGGGGTCAACTACCTTGAAATGTGCCTGAAACCCACCCCTTCTGAAACAGATCTGCCCACTGGGAAGGGCCTCCCCTTTCAAAGATTGAGCCTTGCTCTGCTTCCAGGTTTCTCCAGGTAGCTCTAGGTTCTTATTTCTCTTTCTTTTGATTTTTTTGACATTTATAGGTTTGTGGTGTGTGTGTGTGTAAGCGTGTGGGGGATGTGCGTATGCAAACGTGCACTTGTGCATGTGAAGGCCAGAAGTCCAAACTGAGTGTTTTCCATTGCTTTCCACCTGACTTTCTGAGACAAGGTCTCTTGCTGGACCAACGGCTCACTTCTTGGCTAGACTAGTGTGGTAGTTTCAATGTATGGCCCCATAGACTCGGGCATTTTATTAGAATTGAGTTTGCAGCTTCAGCCCCTAGCAGGCAGATTCCCACTACCGGGCTGTGTGTCACTGGGGCAGATCTGGATTCCAACTCAAAGGAGTAGAGAACAGTCAGAGCTCCGGCGGGGTCCCTGCTTGTTGCTGCTTTTGGGTGTTTGCTGGCTGCTGGTGGTTTTTCTCTCTGCTGGGATTCGTGAATGGGGGCCAGCTTCTTCCACCACGAATGGAACTTCCCCTGGATCTGTAAACTTGAAATAAATCCCGTCCCTCCTGTAAACTTTATTTTAAATTTTATTTATTTATTTGCAAGCAGAGAGTGAGAGGGAAGACAGACACAGAGAGAATGGACACGCCAGGGCTTCTAGCCACTGCAAATGAACTCCAGATGCATGTGCATCTGGCTTATGTGGGTCCTGGGGAATCGAACCTGGGTCCTTTGGCTTCGCAGGCAAATGCTTTAACTGCTAAGCCATCTCTTCAGTCCCTCCTCCTGTAAACAGTGTCTGCTTTGGATGTTCATCCCAGCAACGTGAAGTTGACCACTACAACTAGCTAGCCAGCCAGCACTGCCTTTCCAGTCACTTCTGCCTTTTCAACATGGGTGCCGAGGATCTGAACTCAGATTCTCATGCTTGCATGGTAAGTATGTGACACACTGAGCCATCTCCCTGGCACCCGTTTCTCTTCCTCCCCCTCCTTCTTCTCTCTTCGTCACAGGGCAACTTAGATTTCTTATCAAAAGAACTAGAGTGCCAGCCGGGTACCTCTACCAATAGTCTCTAAGATTGTTGTCATTTTAAGTAGCATGTAGTTTACAAAACGGAATATGGTACTTTGTAATTATAAAGTATGACATGAGAACTCTTTTCTTCCTGTCACTGAGAAACTTGAGTCCTGAGGTAAGTGCACAGCTTGGGGTCTCCACCCTGGGAGGCAGGATTGCAGTGAGTGTGGGTGCTGGGTAGACTCCAGTAGATTTGAGAAATGCCATGAGCTTTGCATACTGGTATTTCAGGGAAACTTTTCCTCAGTCTCTCAACTCATCCTTGCTGGCCCAGGTGGGCCTAGGTGCCCGGATGACTGAGTGGTTGTCGCAGTTACTTTTTAGTGGCTGGGACAGACACCTGACCAGAAGCAGCATGTGGGAGGAAAAGGTTTATTTCAGCATACAAACTCGAGGAGAAGCTTCACAATGGCAGAGGAAAGATGGTGGAGCAGAGGCTGGACATCACATCTTGGCCAAAGTCAGGTGGACAACAACAGCGCGAGCGAGCATGTGCTAACACTAGCAAACTGAGGGGTCATAAACTTCAAGGTCTAGTCCTCCCATGACACACTTCTTCCACCAAAGTTCCACCTCCCAAATTGCCATCAGCTGGGAACTCAACGTTCAAACCGCATGAACCTGTCTCTGAGGGACGCCTGACTGAAACCTCCACAAGTGGTCATTGGCAGTCAGTGTGGGTTTGTGAGTTACTATCACATGAGAACAATTAGCGTGAATTTCTGGAACCTTGTGTAACCTCATTCAATGAAGGAGGGTCTTTAAAAAATAAACAGTGTTGGAGGGCCAAGTGTGGTGATGAATGCTTTTAATCCCAGCACTCTGGAAACAGAGGTAAGAGGATTGTTTTGAGCTTGAGGCCACCCTGAGACTACGTAGTGAATTCCAGGTCAGCCTGGGCTAGAGTGAGACCTTACCTCAAAAAGTCAAAAAAACAAAACAACAACAACAACAAAACACCCTTCAAGCTAATCCTAGAGGTAAGGCCTTAGAATGTGATTAGGATGAAATTAGGTTAGAGTGGAGCCCCCATGGTTGACTCTTGCTGGCTCTATAGTAAGCAAAGGGAGGCCTTCCCAGATAGACATGTGTGCTTCTTGTCCCTTACCATGTGGTAATCTCTGCTGCCCCTCAAGACTCTACAAGCAGCCTGAAGAGAAGGCTTAGCAGTTAAGGTGCCTGCCTGCCAAGCCTAAGAACTCTTGTTCGATTCTCCAGGTCCCACGTTTAGCCAGATGTAAAGTGATGCAAGGGCGCAATGCTGCACTTGCCCACAAGGGGGTGCACGCGTCTGGAGTTCATTCACAGTGGCTGAGAGGCTGTTGGCGCGCCCATTCTCTTGTCTCTCCCTTTATCTCTCTCTCTCTCAAAAAAAAAAAAGACTCTACAAGCAAGACTCATGAAATGACACTCCTAGACTTTCAGCAACCTAAGCCAAAATAGACATCTTTTCTTTATAAAGCATCCTACCCTTATAGTAGGGAAACATGGATGAATACCTCCACTTCCTTCTGAAATTTCTGCAATAGATGGGCTCAGTCTCCTTATAATCCTCTTCCAGTGCTATTATTTTATCACAGTTCTTTTAGCATCTTGACATGACTAAGCGACAAAGCCAGGTCACAGGGGGAAAAGAACATGAATGCCACCTCCAAAGGATTAACGCTGCATACTTAATGTGGTAGTGACTTTCTTAGAGCTGCGACCAAACACCTGACAGAAAGAACTTATGGAAGGAAGCATTTATTTTGGCTTACAGTTTGCTGGAATCTGCACCATTGTGTTAGGGAAGGCATGGTGGCAGGAGCTTGAGGCAAGCTGATCCCATGGGTCCACAATCAGGAAGCAGAGATGGATGCTGGCATTCGGTACTCTCTCTCTCTCTTATTAATTAATGAATTATTTATTTGACAGAGAAAGTGGGGGGGAGAGAGAGAGAGAGAGAGAAAGAGAGAGAGAGAATGTGTGCTCCAGGGTCTCCAGCCATTGCAAACAAACTCCAGACATGTGCGCCCCCTTGTGCATCTGGCTAACATGAGTCCTGGGAGATCAAATGTGGGTCCTTTGGCTTTGCAGGCAAATGCTTTAACCACTAAGTCATCCCTCCAGCCCTCTCTCTCTTTAATTCTTTAAGTTTGAGAAAGAGAAAGTGTGTGTGTGTGTGTGTGTGTGTGTGTGTGTACCTTGGCTTCCTACTGCTATAAATAAATTCTAGAAGCAAACACATCTTTATGAGTCTGACCTTTACATGGGTACTGGGGAATTGAACCCCGACCAATAGGCTTAGCAAGTAAGGGCCTTTGACCACTGAGCAATCTCCTCAGGCGCACTTTCTCTTTTTATACAGTCTGGGACTTTAGCCCATGGAATGGTGATACCAGCATAGTCAGGACCTTATTTAACCTAATCTTAAAAACTCTGTCACAGACATGGCCAGAAATTTGTTTTCCCTGGTGATTTGAAATCCTGTCAAGTTGACAACCAGAGACTAGCCATCACATCTGATTTTTAGCTGATGGTTCATAGACCACAGACTCAAAGTTGACAGCCTAAACAGACAAAAGGAATCTTCCAGAAAACAATTACCATATAAATAGATCAGTCAGGTCCCAGAACAGACTAGTGAAGGCCTGTTCAAGTGGAAAAGGCAAAAGGAATTGTTTTAGTTACTTACTTTCCAAAACAGAATGAAGACTTCTGAGGTCAGGGCAATATAAGCGTAATCCTCTGAGTCAGTGCGTTAGGACAAAAGTTGGCGATTGTTTTGCAGAGAAGTGCAAGAATTTCTTTTTCCATTTCACCCAGAATAGAAGTTAATTCTAAAAATGGTTATTGGAAGATAGCAAAACCACACAAACAAGGGTTTCTCAGAGTCTTTCCAACACCCAGAGCACTTTCTAGGTAATTGGACAGATTTTCTCATTATCTATCCACAATGATACGTCCCTTCTTTTGCTAGCCTTTCCTCTTTAAAACCCATGAGAAAACCGAGTGTAGATGTGTTCTCATTCAACTTTGATGGATTGCACCAGCAGGGTGTGGTGACATATACCTGTAGAGGTCGAGGCGGGAGGGGCCGAAGGTCAAGGCTAGGTTGGGCTACATAGGGAGTTCGAGGCCAGCCTGCACATTCTATCTCAAAAATAAGTAGAGGAGCTGGAGAGATGTCGTGAGTAGTTAAGAGAATTTCCTGTATAAGCACAAGGGCCTGAGGGGGCCTGAAACCACCTGAACTTGATTCCCAGGCACACCTGTGACCCCAGGTCCAGTGGGGAGCAGAGACTGGTGAACCACTGGGACTCGTGAAAATAGCCAGCTTCAGAATCAGTGCAAGAACCGTATTTCAGGGAGGCGTGCCGATGACTGATGGTGGGAGACGCCTGACATTTTCCTCTGCACAGGTGCACATGGTACGTGTGTATTTGCACACACGTGTGCACACACCACACACATGCATGCCAAGATGGCATTCACGTATAGAGCGCATTAATTCATACATGGCTACCTAGACTGGAGAAGAGGAACCGATACAGGAGAAATGAAGCCCAAGATTGGACTGGCACTGAGGAGTACATCTGAGGAGCTAGAGTTGATTCTGTAACCCAAATCTTCAGAAGGTTCTAGAGATGAGGTAGATCTCCGGATAAGTTATGCCATGAAATGAGTTACTTCCTGAAAGATCCACTTTGCTTTGTGAAGTTGTTTTTTTTCAGTATTAAGTAAATCAGAGTCCTCGGCATGGAAAGGCCCCTGTTAACTTGCAAACTCATGTTGCCCTCACCGCTATTACTATCTCTATCTTGACTAGAATTTTAACTTTTTTTTTATTATTTATTTTGAGAGAGAGAATATGGGTGTGTCAGGGCTTTCAGCCGCTGCCAATGAACTCCAGATGTGTGCGCACCCTTGTGCATGTGTGAGACATTGCGCGTTTGCATCACTGTGCATCTGGCTATGTGGGACCTGGAGATTCAAACACGAGTTCTTAGGCTTCGCAGGCAAGTGCCGAAACCGCGAAGTCATCTCTCCAGCCCTTGACCAGTAATTTTTTTTTTTTTTTTTTTTTTGGAGAGAGACACAGAGAGAGACAAAGAGAAAGGGAGAGGAAGACAGATAGAGATGGGCATGCCAACAGCCTCTCAGTCTCTGACAACAAAATCCAGATGCATGCACCCCCTTGTGTCAAGTGCGGCATTGCACCCTTGCGTCACTTTGCATGTGGTTAAATGTGGGACCTGGAGATTGGAACCAGTGTTCTTAGGCTTAGGAGGAAGGTGCCTTAACTGCTAAGCCATCTCTCCAGCCCTTGACTAGTAATTTTGATGATAAACTGCACCTCATGGGGTGTCCTCTTTCCTCTGTTTGTTCTAAGATGGCAGCAATGGAGTGAGAACTCACAGTGGTGAGGTTTTATCTTCATTGCCTGGCCTTCTCCCTGGAGATGCGATAGGACATATATGACATTCACAATTTGTGAAACAGGGACAGATCAGGTGTGATCACTTCTTCTTGAAGAGCCTTCTTTCTGTGTTGTGGCTGTTTCTGTATGTGTTTTATCTTTTTTAAAAATCTTTTTATTATTTTTTATCAGAGAGAAGGAGAGCAAGAGAGTTAGCAAGAACTGGTGTGCCAGGGCCCCCAGCCACTGCAATCAAACATGTGTGCCATCTTGTGCACATGTGTGACCTCGCATGCTTGCATCACATTGTACTTCTGGCTTATGTGGGACCTGGGGAGTTGAACACAAGTCCTGAGGACTCCAGCATTTTTTATTTTTTTTAAAAATTGTGCGTGTGCGTGTGTGTGTGTGTGTGTGTGTGTGGTGTATGCATGTGTATGTGCCTTTGTAACACCCCATACACTTTCCTATAGCCAGGATTGCTCACCTGTAGTGGCTGGAGCAGGCCATCAGGTGTTCTGCTCCATCCCTTTTCTGCTTGGTCTTGTTTTGAGTTGGAGTCTCATTTATTTTTTTGGAGAGAGACAGAGAGGGAGAGGAAGACAGATAGAGATGGGCACACCAGCAACCTCTCAGCTGCTGCGAACAAAATCCAAATGCATGCACCCCCTTGTGGGCAAGTGCGGCATTGCACCCTTGCGTCATGTTGCATCTGGCTAAACGTGGGACCTGGAGATTGGAACCGCTGCAGATTGGAACCAGCGTTCTTAGGCTTAGGAGGCAGGCGCCTTATCCACTAAGCCATCTCTCTAGCCCAGAGTCTCATTTTTTGTTTGTTTGTTTTGTTTTTACTGATTCCAGAGTTTGCTGGGCTTTGAAAATTCTCTCGTCTCTGCTCCCCTGTGGGCCTGGGGTTATTGGTGTATGTGGCCAGGCCCGGCTGCTTTACCTGATGTTGCTGACACAGAGCACCTTACTAAAAGCAGCTGACTGGAGGACAGGATTTATCTTGGCTTACAGTGTCGTGGGGAAGCACATGAATGCAGAAGAAAGATGGCAGAGCAGAGGATACACATCATGTGCTTACCAACATCAGGTGGACAATGGCAGCAGGAGAGCGAGCCAAACACTGGAAAAGGGGCAGCTGACTGTCACACCCCTAAGTCCAACCCCAACCACCTCTATCCTCCAGCAAGATTCCAATTCCCAAATGGCCACTAACTTGGGACCCTGCATTCACAACATGTGAGTCTATGGGGGACATCTGACTCGAATCACCATACCTGGGATCTGGAGATTTGATGGTCTCAGGGTCCTCCTCCCCTCATGCTAGTGTAGAATGTGCACTTAATGACAGAGACATCTAGCCTGCCAGCCCTGTTTTTGTCTTCAGACAGGTCTTGCTTTGGCTTTGAACTTGTATGTCTCCTGCTTCAGCCTTCCAAGTGCTGGTATTACCTTTTGAGAGTGACAGAACTCCCCTTCCCAATCCCCAGTCTCTGGATGGGCATAGCTTAGAGGTTAGGATGCCAGACACTCAGCCACTCTAATTACCCAAGCCAGTGGCTCTCCAGCTCCACTAGCAAAGAATTGGCAAGTTCAGACACACAGAAGGATAAGTTAAGGAGGATTGATTTTAGAAAAATAAGGCAGAAAGCCAAGCAGAAAAGCTCCCGAGCTGGGTGAGGTTTCATGCAGGGTAGTCCACATAGTAACTTGGATCATATTTTCTTATAATCTTGGAAGTGTAAACTAGGCACCCCATTGGGATGAACTTCACTGGTTAAGTCTAAATGTATATGGAGGACCTTGATTTGTTTGTGGGTCAGGGAGGAGAGCACAGCTTCAGAAAAAGTCCATGGGCGAAAGAAAAAAGAAAAGAACCAGGAAGCCATTCCTGACTTCCATCTTGAGTCAGACTGGAGTTGCCTTCTAGTCTAGCCAGGGAGGGTTGGCATCTAAGTTCCTTTGGGTCTGTGTCAAAGTCAGCTTCCCATTGCTGGGATGAACTTCCAAGCCAGACACAGTTTATAGTAGGAAAGACTTATTTGAAGCTTACAGATTCAGGGGAATTTCCATATGGTGGAAGAAGCTGGCCCCTTTTCACAGGTCCAAGCAGAGAGAAACACCACCACCAGCACCCTAAGCAAGCACACTCCAGGAGCCCCAGGCAGAGCTCAAGCCCTCTGCATATCTTTGGCTGGAATTCATATCTGCCCCCAAACTCACCTTAGGACTGGACCTAGGATCCACCCACACAGTAACATCAAATTACAAGCTTGAATAAAACTCCCGAATTTATTGTGGGACATGTATTCAAACTACCACAGCCCGTGTCCCTAACTAACTACCTTAAACAGGAGGCTACCTGACTCCTAATTTCTACCTCTGGTATTCTAGGCACCATACAAGGGGCTGAGTCCTGTTTATTCAAAGTTCTTGGTGAGAGTATAAAAACTCCCTTTATTTGGCTGTTATGAGTCAAGCACAATATATTCTGCCATGGTATATGGCTTGTGTTATTTTTCATCCTGACCCTTTGAGAGCTCTAAAAGATTACTTCCCTCCACAGCTAATGTGCTAACTGTTTGACTTATAACAACATGCCTTGTTTTGCTTAGTGTATAACTCTATGTCAACATTTCTGACTCTTCAATCTGTGGTGGAAATGCAGACTTTGACCCAGTAGCCAGAGAAATTGCTTTAAACAATTTCTACCCAGGCAGAGCAGATGCTATGATTTCATTATTTGGGACCACTATCAGCTCTACCAGAACCCACTGCAGCCACGATCCATTGCCAGGCTCCTCTCCATCTCTACTGGAGTGACAGACACAGCTTGATTGATATTGCCTCCTGGAAATTTCCCACTTACCAATATGTTGGATTCTTGGAAACATGATTTAGTTTATCCCAACAAACTCCTATAACATCAGATGTGAGCAGGAGGGCTTAAGATTAGGTTTTAAATTGCTCATTTCTGGTTCACTTGGCCATGGCTAAATGGATAATTTGGAAAAAATAACTATGGAGAGCCATATGTTTTGACAAGCCCAGTTGGGTAGATATACACTCCACACTCCTTGGCCTGACATATCCAACACCATTACATCTGTGACCACCCTAAGCTACATACTCCCAAAACTATATCTCAGGTTCATATTTAGTACTGAACCCAACCCAAAATTATACAAATACATGTCCCTGAATATCCTAACTGGTCAATGAATGAAGAAGCGATACCATGGTCTGAAAACTGAATACACAACCTGTCGTAATCAGAAAAGTGTGCATTAAAATGCAACGTGCTTTGGAAGAATTTTTGGATCAATAGAAATTAGTGGAAAGACCAAGATTAAAGCCTCACGCTCTTCAACCTTTTCCTACACAACTCTGTAAGCTTTGCTTTGACAGAGGTGGAGTGTTTAAGCATGATCTTCAGGCCACAGAGTTTAACCTCTGGAGAACTGTCCATGAAGACAATCCAAGCACCAGCCTCTGACAGCATGGATTGAAGTACAACATGTGAGTGTGGAGTGAGGAGAAGCTCAAAAGATGACCCATACCTTGTCTTTTACTGGCTCTTGGAGGTTTCCCATCAAGAATTGTGCTTTATTGATTTTATAAGAAAGGTTCTAGGGCTGGAGAGATGGCTTAATGGTTAAGGTGCTTGCCTGCGAAGTCTAAGGACCATGTTCAACTCTCCAGATCCCATGTAAGCCAGATGCACAAAGGCAAGGCAAGTGTAAGGTCTCATATGTCCACTAGGTGGAACAAACGTCTGGAGTTTGATTGCTGAAGCCCTGGAGCACCAATTCTCTCTTTCTCCTTTCTCTGTCTGTGTGTCTGTTTGCCTCTCTGTCTCTCTCTGAAAGGAAGGAAGGAAGGAAGGAAGGAAGGAAGGAAGGAAGGAAGGAAGGAAGGAAGGAAGGAAGGAAGGAAGGAAGGAAGGAAGGAAGGAAGGAGGTAAAAGGAAGGAAGGAAGGAAAGGGATGGAGGGGAGGGAGGAGAGGGAGGAGGAAGGAAGGAAGGAAGGAAGGAGGGATGGAGGGAGGGAGGAGGGAGGGAAGGAAGGAAGGAAGGAAGGAAGGAAGGAAGGAAGGAAGGAAGGAAGGAAGGAAGGAAGGGTCGGTCCTAGAAAGGATGAAAATAACATCAGATGCCTTCCTATAGAGCAAGTCCAGTGGAAAGCAGTTGACAAAGGGTGGGGTCAGGAGATAAATGAGAGTCTTCGATTGTTGGACATGAGGGCCGAGGTGATTGAACTGATAGACAGTTATCAAATCATGGAAAGTGAAACTGGGTTCTGCTCTGTGGCCGTTACCTCCTTGTTGCTGGGACAAAACATCTGACCACAAGAAGCTTATGGAAGCGAAGTGTTTATTTCAGCTTCCTGTCTTGAGGGGACGTTTCATCATGGCATGGCAGAGCACAGTCTGGGCATCGGGAGGTAGCAGCAACAGTAAGCTGAGCTCTCACAAAAAGGAGGCGGGACATAATACCCCAAAGGCTGCCCACAACAACAGCCCCCAGCAAGTCTTCCCCTCCCAAATTACTACCTGCTGGGACCAACTATTCAGAACACATGAGGCTATGGCGGAGATCTCCTTCAAACCACCACATGTTCTGACTTCTAACATGGACAGTTCATGGAACAGACATGGCACGGATGGGATAGTCAAGATTCCTCTGGGGGAGGTAGACTTTGAAGAGCATCATCTCTGAATTATTCCTCCTCCAGAAACCCATCCATGTCAGTATGACAGAGGGACAGGGAAGTAAAACTCTTTGAGAAACAGAAAGAAAAGCTTCATGGAGGTTCCTGTGGAGACATGTGAAATAAGAAATTCCAGCTAGATTTGCTGGAATCCACAAAGAAGGCCACAGGCAAATATTTCATCTCTGAAAACTTTAAGAAAAACAAAACAGGCTCTCAGATAGCCCATGCCGACTTGCTGCGTAGTTGAAGGTAGCCTTGAGTGTCTGGTTCTCCTGCCTCTTCATTCCAAGGGCTGGAATTATAGGCATTTGCCACCACACTTTGTTGATTCGGTTTATTAGTACTAAACCCAGGGCCTTGCAAATGCTAGGCGAGCCCTCTGCCCACTGAGCTACATCCCCAGCCCGTCTCTGTGAATAGTCATGGAATATCCACTTGTTTTCAAGGCTCTGAGGAAGCAGAGCTAAATAGGAAATGGTCTTGTTTGTAGATCACAACTCTATGCATTATGCAGTGCACAGTTGTGAAACTGGGGTCTTAGATGAGTTTGGAGGAAATATATGGAGGGTTGAAGGATCTAGGGGTGCAAGATGTGGTGGCGCACGCCTTTAATCCCAGCACTCGGGAGACAGAGGTAGGAGGATTGCCATGAGTTGAAGGCCAGCCTGAGACTACAGAGTGAATGTGCGTGGCAGCTCATTTTTGCAATATTAGCGTATTTATAACCCATTGTCTGACTGCAGCTTCTGCCAAACTTTTCAAGCAACTGGCCAAGTGAAGGTTGCTAGATTTAGGAATATTTTCTCTGTTTAAAATTCTTTTAACATTTTATTGACAGCTCCCATATATATAGATGATATACCATGATCATGATCCCCTCCACCACCTTCCCCTTCCTGTCTCTTGATTCCCCTACAATGAACCTCTTTTTTTGTAATATTACTTATTTATTTGCAAGGAGAAAGAGGGGGGGGGAGAAATAGAGATATTATAGGCATGCCAGGGCCTCCTTCCACTGCAAACAAACTACAGATGCATGCACCTCTTTGTGCATTTGCACTTTCACGGGTTCTGGGGAATTGAACTTGGGTGGGCAGGCTTTGTACAAACAAGTACCTTTAACTACTGAGCTATCTCTCCAGCCCCAAATCCCTTCTTCTTTCTGACTAATCTCTCTTCTATTTTGATGTCATCAATTTTTTCCTTCCTATTATGCAGGTCTTGTGTAGATAGTGCCAGGCACTGCGAGGCCATGAGTGCCACGGCCACTGTGTGTCTGGAAGACAGCATTGTAAGCACTCCTCCCCTTCCTTTGGCTCATACAATCTTTCCACCACCTCTTCCACAATGGTCCCTGAGCCTTGAAGGGTGTTATACATGTCTCACTTAGTGCTATTTTCTAAAACAATATACATATATCTTGTGCAGCATATATTACTTGAACTTCCATTTTACTGTCTGGTGACCTTAGGAAAAGTCCTGTTTAGCATCCTGATTTATTTCCATGGCCCTTTTCCTCTATGCGTCCTAAGTACATCATAAGGACCTTCGGATGCACAGTGGTCAGCTGCAAGTCGAAACAAACAAGCACACACACATCATCTCCATGGATACCCTCACGGAGAAGAAAATACCGGAGTTGTCAGGGTCACAGTCTGAGCTCCAGTAGCTCCGACAAAACAAGTTCAACCACTCCTCCCCAACACAGCAACGTTAACGGGAAAAAAGAGGCTGACTCAGTGTGGTCACATTGGGAAGAAGAACAAAGAGGTCCAGGGACTCCCCAAGTCCATCTTCAGATATGTTTATTTAATTTTTAAAAATACTTTGGGGTCTTGCATTGTGGGGTTAGCCATCCGTTATGGGGGAGAGGCAGTGTCTCTATGCATAATAACCCAACTTATGGCTTACAATCTTTCCACCCCCTCTTCTGCGAATTTCCCTGAGATATATTGGATTCATTTTAGGTTTATTTCAGTGACAAGGTTTTGGGAGCCTCTTTGTCTCTGGATCTCTGGTTTGGTAGGAGTTGAGTGTTCTCTGTGTCTATCTCCTTCACCCTTGTGTTGGTACCAGGTTCACCAAGAAAGCAGCACTCTTGCTCACTTCTCCAATTACTCTATGGCTTCAGCTGGTGCCCTGGTGAGGTGTGATGGGCTGATTCTCTCCTCAGGTTCTGCGTCCATCTGAAAAAGAGAAGCAGATTCTCCAACAGAGAGTGAGGTCAGTGCAAGATACATGGATAACCGTTATTATTTAAGAGAGAATTTGGGGGAGGACAGGGAGAAGGCTAATGATGGTACCATCATGGCTGTATAAACACTGTATATATGACTAATAAAAATGAAGCAGTGCTTTAAGCACACCACAAGCAAAAAAATTATTTATTTATTTCCATAAAGACAGAACAAGAGAGACAGAGAAAGGGCACACCTGGTCCTATTGCCACTGCAAATAAACTCCAGACTGTATGCACCACTTTGAGCAGCCAGCTTTATGTGAGTACTGGGGAATCAAACCTGGGCCATGAAACCTCTTAACTATCTCTCCAGCCCCAGATTTAAGTTTAAATAGAGATCAAGAGGTGTGCATGACTAAGCAGTCCTTGTCAAGGTGTGGTCCTGCCTGCCTGGCACTTTCCCACCCTTGCCTGGACTCCATCCAGTTTTTCCTGCAGGTTGATCCCATGTACTGTCAGAACTGTGAAATCTCCTGCAAGGTGATGAAGTTCCTCCTCCGGCTAGCACCAGAGCTTGGGCTTTTTCTTTTTCTTTTTTCCCCAGTGTTGGGTTCCTGGGGCAGTTTGAAGTCTTTGGATCTGTTGTTTTACTAGTCTAATCACTGAAGGGCAGGGCAAGGGCGTCTCTTGAGAATACCTCCCCTCCCGCCCAGGCTGCTGCCAAGTCTTATCCAGTGAAACTTTTACTGAGTTTTACTGCGGTCTCGGAAGAGTTCTTAAGAGCAGGATATTTTTCTGACCCAAACAAAAACTAAGTATGCAAAGGAACATTTCTGCCACACGTGCTTATGGCCAGCCTGTTCCTAAGTGTCACTTATGTACTTGGCTTATGCTGTTTTCGTTTCCAGAGGGCCAAGGAGAAGGGAAACGAGTTCTTCAGTTGTATTGTTGTGATGTCAGACTCCAGCGGATCCCCACACCCCATCTCCAACATCCAGCTTCACCCACTCAGCTCCCTAACTGCTTGTCAGACAAAAATGAAATAAAATCCCCGAAGATTCCAGAAAATTGAGGAAGGCGTGGAGGATAAAGGATAGTTGTGAGGGGCCTTTGACATCAATTTCACACTCTCAGTGGCTTCATGGTATTTCTTTTCTGCCTCTTTTACTGGAAAAAAAAAGGCTTAGCTTAAATGTTTTGTTATAGATTTTCAAAAACGGAGGCCGTGTGGTTTCTAGCCTTACAATTTGTGTACGAAAATGCCATACTTACAAAACCACAGAGAACCCCAGGCACTGGGAAGGATTGGGTTTTTAAAAATTGAAATAGATAACGATGACTCAAAGGTATGGTTTAGCTCAGAATAAATGCGAATATAGCAGAGGATCTCAGGGAGGGCACACAGGTGTCTCTTGGGGACAAGGGATGGGCATCTTCTGAGCAAGCTTAGGTGAGAGGTAACTTATTTCAGGATTCAGGTATTTGCAGGGAATGTTACTTATTAGGATCTGGAAGCTCTGAAATGCCCCCATCTCCCTCTCTGTCTGCACCTCACAGCATTTCTGCATCTGTTCCAAAATATGGTGGGCCCCTCATTTTGTTTACTACCTGGTATTCGAAATCCTGTACCATGACTACACATTTCCAGTGCTGACGCCTGAACTCCACTTCCGCCATCTGTCAGGTGCCCATTAAAAGTGATGGATGGTGGGCTGGAGAGATGGCTTAGGGCTTAGCGGTTAAGGTGCCTGCCCACTAAGCCTAAGAATGTCAGTTCCAGTCTCCAGGTACCACGTTTAGCCAGATGCAAAGTGACTCAAGGGCGCAATGCCACACTTTCCACAAGAGGGGGCATGCATCTGGATTTCGTTCGCAGCGGCTGAGAGGCTGCTGGCACACCCATTCTCTATCTGTCTTCCTCTCCCCTCTCTCTGTCTCTATCTCTCTCTGTGTCTCTCTCTCAAAAAAAAGTGATAGATGGTCCCTTAACTTCTTGTCTTCTATCAGGGTCCCTGGCATGGCTTTGGGATCAAGTTTGGACAAAGCAGGTAAACCAAGTGATGTGATCATTTGGGTGTTTTCATTTATATACTTCCCTTTAATTCTCTTAAAACAGTCTAAAGGCCTGATTCTCATGTTATTTTATGTTTCTTAAAAATCAAGCTCTAAATTGACTGGATAAACCACTCAGCACATTTGCTCTTGTGTTACTGGTTTTGTGCTTGGCTTAGATGTTCCCTGAAGTCAGTTGCTCCGTGGACAGTAGAGGGGTGGGGGTGCTGTTCCTAAGGTCATTTAAAAATATGGTGCAGGGACTGGGGAGATGGCTCAGCGTGCAAAGTGTATGTCATGGAAACACGAGAACCTGAGTTCATACACCCTCACATCCACAAAAAAGTTGAGTGTTGGGGATGGGGAGACGGCTCAGCAGTTAAAGTCGCTTGCTTGCAAAGCCTGCTGGCGTAGGTTAAGTTCCCTGGCCAACCAAGTAAAGCCAGATGCAAAAAGTGGTGCAAGTGTCTGGCATTTGTTTGTGATGGCAAGAGACCATGGCACTCTGACACCTCCTCCCACCATGGCAACTAACTGACTAACTAACTAACTGGCTAACTAGCTAACTAGCTGGCTAACTAGCTAACTAGCTGGCTAGCTAGCTGGGTGTGGCAGCGCTCACTTGGAATGTGAGCGTTGGGGAGATAGACCAGAGAACCGTAACCTCTAGGACTCACTGGCTTGTAGTACTGGTTAGTATAACCTAATCTGTAAGCTCCAGGTCAATGAAAGACCTTGTCTCAAAAAGTAAAACAGAGCCAGGAGTGGTGGTGCACGCCTTTAATCCCAGCACTCGGGAGGCAGAGGTAGGAGGATCGCTGTGAGTTCAAGACCAGCCTGAGACTACATAGTGAATTCCAGGTCAGCCTGGGCTAGTGGGACCTGACTTTGAAAAACAACAACAAAAAAGGAAGACAGAGAACAGTTGAAGAAAACAGCTGATGTTGACCTCTGGCCTCCGCAGGCATATGCACACATGTGCTCCTCATACATGCACCACACACACACACACACACACACACACCCCCAAAATCAAACCAGAAGTGGTTGCCTCTGACTTAGACATTAAAGGTCCCTTTGGCCCTGCACAGGCCCCATATTAACGTGATAACCAAAGGCAGCATCGGATGAAGCTCAGCCTTAAGTGGTAGAAAGGGAGTCTCTTCAAATTAAACTCACTAATCAAAGGCTTGGGACTTAACAAAGGATGCTTCTCAGAATAATTGGTTATAGCAATTGAGGTTGCTAGAGATTTTTTTTTCTTTTTGGTTGAGCTATCTCTCAAGTTCTGTGGCACAGCACCTGAGCATGGAAGGAGACCAGAGGGAGGAGTGGGCATGGCCTTTTATAGGCATTCTGTTAAGCCTTTCATTTAGCCTGGTTATCTATACCAGCTGAAGCTCCCACACCCTTATCTGTGAAATTGTGGAGGGAAAGGAAAAAAAGACAGCCATTCTATTTTTGCACCCTTTTCTCCTTGAGACCTTGCATCTTCATTTAAAAGCAATCAGGTGGGCTGGTGAAGGGACTGGGGAGAAAGGATGACTTTTAATAGTTTCTGAGATCAAGATTCCCACCAGCTCTTAAATGCTGGCCCACACTTTTGTGATGTCTGATTGTGGGATTTTCAGTTCCACCTGTGTGTTTTAAGAATTTTGTACTTTTCAGACTTAAAAAAAATGCCTTAATGACATTTGGGGGCATCTGGAGGAAGCACAATCACGAGAGAAGGCATTCTTCCAGGTCCACCTGATTCATCGTGTCAGATATGTATCCATCGTTGGCTTCTGCTCTCACCAAGTGGAGGTCTCTGCTCAGAGCAGTGTTCACCACCCATGTGGAAATGCTAAGTGAGGAGGTTAATGATTTGACTCCATTGTCCTCCTTCTACTTCCAAAGGACTTGGATTTCACAGATACCATGGAGTTGGCGCATTATGCTAAAAGACCGATGGATTTGCCTTTTTCTCCATTACTATGTCTAAATACCTGACATGAAACAACTTAATGGAGGGTTTGTTTATTTATTTATTTACTTATTTATTTATTTATTTATTTAGAGACAGAGAGAGAGAGACGGGGGGGAGGGAGACAGATTGAGATGGGCGGGCCAGCAGCCTCTCAGCTGCTGCAAACGAAATCCAGATGTATGCACCCCTTTGTGGTCGAGTGCGGCATTGCGCCCTTGTGTCACTTTGCATCTGGCTAAACATGGGACCTGGAGATTAGAACCGGGTTCTTAGGCTTAGGAGGCAGGTACCTTAACTGCTAAGCCTTCTCTCTAGCCCTATTTATTTATTTTTGAGAGAGAGAGAGACAGAGAGAATGGGCACGCCAGGGCTTCTCAGCCACTGTGAACAAACTCCAGATCCATGTGCACTTGTGTCATGTTTGCATCTGGCTAAACATGGGACCTGGAGATTCGAATGGGCGTTCTTAGGCTTCACAGGCAGGTGCCTTAACCGCTAAGCCATGTCTCCAGCCAAGAAAGGTTTATTTGGGCTCACAGTTGGAGGGGATACAGTCCATCATGGTGGAGAAAGCACCAAGGATTGGAGGGAGCTGGGCACCTTACCTTTGCAGTGAGGAAGCAGAAAGTGAACAAGACGTGTGAAGTAGATCTGGGCTATAAAACCTCAAGGCTGGACCCCAGTGATCCACTTCCTTCAGTGAGGCTCCACTGTATAGAGGTTCCACAGCTTTTCCAAACAGCGCCATCACTGGAGACCGAGTGTTCAAACACAGGAGCCTATGGGGGACATTGCATGCTCAAACTGTAACATGAAAATGGGGAAGCTAAGCCTTTCCCATGCAGAGGGGCCTGTGTAGGCATGAGGGTGAGAGTGACAGAGGTGAAGACCAAGACTGTCCTCTCAGAGCCATGATCAGAGTGGCAGAGCTGAAGACAGAGAATAGAGTGGGGCGAGTTGGAGCCATGGAGCTGGTGTCAGGCTTTGGAGTTCAGGGTTGTGTGAAGATATTCCAAGGGAGAGGTGAATCATGACAGTGCCCTAATGATGTCACCTGTAACTCTGAAATGGCATCCAGGATGGTGACAATAGCTGTTGAATGTCCCTTGCTGAGCAATCGAGAGGCTGGCACAGGCCTCTGCAGGGCCAGCATGACCTTCCCTGGTCTGGTCCCACAATAGTCAGCTCATCAAAGATTTTGAGACCTGGGTGTCTATGAATAGTGACCATGATATGTTGGGTCTATTGGGACTCCTCCATGGGAAGATAGGGTGGGCTGTGGGAGTTAGCAGCTCTGTGATCAAAGAGGGGTGGTGAGTAGACAGCGGGAGAGATGGCTCATGGTTAAAGGTGCTTGTCTGCAAAGCCTGCCAGCCTGAGCTCAATTCCCCAGTACCCACATAAAGCTGGGTGCACAAAGTGGCACATGTGTCTAGTGTTCATGTATGGTGGTAAGAAGCCCTGGTATGCCCATTCATTCTCTCTCTTTTTCCCTTTAAAATAAATAAATTTTTTTTTTTTTAAAAAAGGAGAGTGGGCATCTCTATTGGGACCTTCATTCCTTGGTCCATTAAAAGACAGGTTTGGGCTGGAGAGATGGCTTAGTGGTTAGGGCACCTGCCTGCTAAGCCTAAGAATGCTGGTTCAATTCTCCAGGTCTCAGGTTTAGTCAGACGCAGTGATGCACGGGTGCAATGCCACACTTGCCCACAAGGGGACGCACATGTCTGGAGTTTGTTCACAGTGGTTGAGAGGGGGCTGGCACGCCCATTCTCTATCTGTCTCTCTCTCTCTTTTTCTCTGACTCTCTCCAAAAAAAAAAAAAAAAGACAGGTCTGCGAACGTTGTATGTGCCCATCCTTAACAACATACCTCCAATTTAAGGAGACAAAACTAGTGTTGCTCTGAGACTGGAGAAGAGACTCCAAGCATCGTGGCTGTATATTCAAACCCTGGACGCCTCACTCCATGCATGGGGTGGGGCAGCAGTAGTGACCGGCCCACATATACGCCTGCTCACAAAGATTCCTGGTGCAAAACTGATTCTAGGAGGCTGGCCTAATCCAAAGGTGGAAAGCCAGGGGGCAGACAACGGGGACATCACACACACTGTCCAAGTCCAGAGGGCTTGAGGAAGGACTAGGTTAGGGAGCTGCAAGGACCAGCGCAGCGGGGAAGTCAGCGAGAGTGAAGAAAGGCATGAGTGGAGGAGACAACAGGACGAAGGACTGTATATTGCTATAGTAATTAGAAGTGCAGTTTATTAATTCAATATATCATCCAATCATTCCACAAAGGTTCTTTCGCTCAAAAAATACCCACGCAGATTGAAAATATGTTCCTGGTCATGTGACTAGACCTTAGGATAGGATACTTGCGGGACCTATACAACATGTTGGGAGAAGTATTTGGACTTGAAAGAGGTTTATGAGAATTATATAGAAGGGTACTTCATGAAGTTGTGGGAGAGAAGACTTTCCCCATTGCTGCAGAAAGCCAAACTGAGCTTCGAGAACAATAGCAGAGTCGACAGGACAAGAGGAGTCAGGCATAACATGCCTGCTCTAGGCCCAGGGACAAACATAACCAGGGACCTCATGGGACGGGAGAGCACAATTAGTGTTCAGATGAGCTGGAGCACAGAGTGCGAGCTGGGGGTGGTGAGGGGTGAGGATTCAGAGACATCAAGGCCATTAGGCGAGGGTGTCCTTAGCCATGTCAAGGACTCTGGACTTTCTGCCTAAAGCAGGGCGCCACTGTAAGGGCTTTAAGCAGGAGAAACACAGCCTTAACTGTGATGTGAACTGGTCTGGGAGGGAGACATGGATCTGTAGAGAAGGAGGCAGAGTGGACAGAGACTGTGGCTGTCATAGTGCTGGGATTTGGTTACTGGCCAAAAAAAAAAAAAAAAAAACCAAGGACAAGACAGAGGCAGACATGACACCCAGGTCTCTGAATGTGACAGTGGAGGGTAGGTGGTGGTTGTCATTTATCCAGCTGGGGAGATGGAGAATTGGGGTTTGGAGGGATAACGCCAAGTTCAGGGCATGGGGTGCTGTACCAGTGGAGGGATGTCCCTAAGGATGTGTGAAGAAGGCTGTTCACAGCACCATGCCAAGCTCAACAGACAACAGCTGGAATTTCTTTCTCTGCTTGGTACAGAAGAGAAGCCACACTGGGAATAATAAGTAATTTTTTGACTGGAATATGCCAGAGGGGCAAACTTTGCTTTATAATATACATGTACCACAATAAGATTTAGCTTCCCTATGCAAAAAAAAAAAAAAAAAAAAAAAAAAAACACCATCTAAATATCTCAATGCAAGAAAAAAGATTGCATGGAATTTCACTCCTACCAAGCTGCTTCTTGTTTTACAAATTCCTTGACAAGCTTCTGAAATGAAGCGATTGCTTTGTTACTGTGTTCTGGGAGAGCTTCCAGCAGGCCACGCCCAGAAAATCCTATAGTTCACAAAAGATACGCCATCTCCCCGGGCTCTCATTTTCTTCTCCTTGGGTCAGTATTTCACTCTTGTCAGGCTATTTCCCAATGTCTGCCATCTGTTGAGCTATGGAATGTTTTCAGCCAGAAGTCATGTAGCGTTATTGCAGCCAGGGCATGCTGTTGCCTGTAGATTTTTTTAAATAGGTGGAGGCACAATGTAGGTTCTGAATTAGAGGCTCTCATCTGCCTGTGGCAAATTGAGGCACGTGCTAGTAACAAAGCCCTCCTGGGTGAGGCTTGAGCTGTCGGGGATGGTATTTGTTCAAGCATCCCATGATTCCTTGCAAACAAATCTTTTTTTACCCTCCATAACCATCCAGTCTTCAAATGCAGAAGGGGAGGTGTGTGTATGTGTGGGTGCATGCGCTATGGATTGTCTCAACACTAGTATTGTTTTCTTTCTCATGGGGAGCATTGTCTTGGTCCAGGCATGCTCTACGAAGATGCTCTGATTTAGATAAATGACCCCTGAGGCTCATGTGTTAAATGCCCCGTTGCCAGCCTGTGTCACTATTCGGAGATGGAGGAACCTTTAGAAGGTGCAGCCTCATGAGGAAGTTAGGTCACTCAAAGTGTGGCCTTGAAGGTGATAATGGAATTCCAGCCCCTTCTCTCTCCTTGCTTCCTGGTTACCAGGAGGCAAGCCATCAACTCTCTCAGGTGCTCACACCATGATGATGCTCATGTCACACCACAGGCCTTCAGACCAGACTGAATCCTCCAAAACTTGGCTTCAAAAGAAACATTTATTTTTAAGTTTATTATCTCAGCTATCTTACTACTACAACAAAAAGCTGACTAACACAGGAAAGCACACTTATATTTGAGTTCTTATTTTAATTAACTTCTTTTTTGCACATGTACAAGTTCATATATGTATATGTATATGTATATGACTGCAGTAGTTTGAATGGATGTCCCTCAATACATTCGGGAGTTGATTAAACTTTCCTGGGATCCAGCCCTAAGGTGTTTGTTACTGGGGGCAGATCTAGAATTCCAGTCTAGTTTATTTATTTGTTTATTTTTGGTTTCTCGAGGTAGGGTCTCACTCTGTAGTCTCACTGTGTAGTCTCAGGGTGGCCTTGAACTCACGGAGATCCTCCTACCTCTGCCTCCCGAGTGCTGGGATTAAAGGCTGCGTGCACCATCATATGCAAAATGCTTGAGCTCTGCCTGGCTTCCTGGAGGGTGCTTGTTTGTGCTGCTGGAGGTGGCTCTTCTCTCTCAGCACGAGACTGTGAAAGGGGACCAATTTATTGCACCAGTATGGAACTTCCCCTGGATCCGTAAGGTTTAGCAAAGCCCTTTCTCCATAACTGTGCCTGGTTTGGAAGTCCATCCCAGCCACGAGGGGCTGATCGCAACAACGACCATGTGTTCATGTGCATGCAGACTCGAGGAAAGCCCTGGGTGTCATCCCTGGGAACAGTGTCTGCTTTGTTTTCACAGGCTCTGTCATTGGCCTGGAGCTCATCTATTAGGCTACACTGGCCGGCCAGCGAGCCCCCAGGATCCTCCAATCTGGCTTCCTCTGTGTTGGGTTACGGGCACTCGTGGCATTTTTATGTGGGTTCTGTGGAGCAAACTCAGGCCTCATACTTGTGAGGCAAGCACTTGATGAACCAAGCTACCTTTCCAGCCTGAATGAGTTTTTTTTTTTTTTTTTTTTTTTTTACAAAATATTTTATTTATTTATTTATTTATTTATTTATTTATTTATTTATTTATTTGGGAGGAGACAGAAAGAGAGAGAGAGAGAATGGGCACTTGGGCACACCAGGGCCTCCAGGCACTGCAAACAAACTCCAGACACATGTGCCCCCTTGTGCATCTGGCTTACGTGGGTACTAGGGAATTGAACCTGGTTCTTTTGGCTTCACTGACAAGTACCTTAACCGCTAAGTCACCTCTCCAGCCCCTGTAGTGGAGTTTTTAACAAGGACCTTTTTTATATTTTAAAGCGTATACTGTGTTTGTCGTTTCAAACTCTGGAAAGGGAAACAGGTCTGCGTGAGCCTAGTATTGGTGGTGACTGCTAAGAAATCATTTCCCTTTACAACATGAGGTTAGATGAAAGTTCTAGCTTCAAGGGAAACCACTAAAGCCAAATGGGGATGTTCTAGAGGAGAAATGAATCATTCAGGGCCATTAGTGATGGGGGTCCGTGTTCCAGGGCTGAACAACGATCATCTTTCCTCCTTGCTCTGCGTGAATCAGGACTCTGTCCTTTAGGCTGGGTGACAGGGAGAGCCAACACAGAAAACAAGAGGAGCAGAGCTGAGCGTCTTGGCTGGCTGGCTGGCAGAGTCCCCACACTCCATGAGCCACCTTTTCTGCAATAACCTTTGAACACATGGTGAGACCGCAGATTCCAGAAGGGTTTGAGGTATAAGAGCTATCATCCATGTAGGAGACAGAAATGGAGATAAATCAAACTGTTATTGACCAAAGTGCTTGAACGTGCTTCTTTGGCTGTTGGCTAAAGCTCAGCTTTCTGAAGTTGGTGCATGGAGCTGGCATGATTCTATTTCCAGCCTTATTTAATTTTAAACATATTTTATTTATTTATTTGCAAGCAGAGAGAGGGAGAGAGAGAAAGAGAGAGAATGGGCATGCCAGGGCCTGTGGCTATTGCAAACAAACTCCATATGCATGTGCCACTTTGTGCATATGGTTTTACCCGGGAACTGGGGAATTGAACCCAGGTTGTTAGGCTTTGCAGGCAAACACCTGAACTGCTGAGCCATCTCTCCAGCCTGAGCCTTATTGTTTTGCCATCCTCAACCATGTCTAACACCTTGTATAGTGGTGCTCTTCCCAATGTTTATTCCAGCTGTGACAGGAAGAAATGATTATGTTGTAATCAAATCAAACACACAGTTTTCTCTGTATCTCAGTTATAAATTCCTTGGAATAAACTAATAAATATGACATAAAATCAATTTTCCCTGTTTTTTAAATTTTTTTGTTTATTTTAATTTATCTATTAGCAATGGACAGACAGAAAGAGGCAGGGAGAGAGAGAGAGAAAGAGAAAGAGAATGGGTGCAACAGGGCCTCCAGTCACTGCAAACAAACTCCAGATGCATGCACCCCCTTTGCATCTGGCTTTCGTGGGTCCTGGGGAATTGAACCTCGAACCCGGGTCCCTATGCTTCATAGGCAAGCGCTTAACTGCTAAGCCATCTCTGTAGCCCTTTCCCAGTTGTTTTAAATGTGTGCATCTGTGTGGGTGTTTGTGGAAATCGAATGCTGAGTGTCTTCCTCTCAGTTATTTCCCATCTCATTTTCTGAGACAAGGTCTCTCACTGAAGCCCGAGCTCACTGATTGGCCAGCAAGCTGTCCAGTGAGCCTCAGGGATCCTTCTGCCTCTATCTCCCCAACATCGGGATTATAGGCACACACAGCCATGCTCGGGTTTTACATGGGTGCAGGGGAGCAGAACTCAGGACCTCATGCCTATATGGCAAACACTTTACCCACTGCACTATCTCCCCAGCCCATACAATCAAACTGGATTCTCACTGACATTAGGAAGCGATCTCCCACAAAAGAAATACAGTGAGATACAAGTGACCTTGCTGCTCCTTCCAAGGTCATATGGGAGTGTTGCTTTCTTCTGGGTGCCAGGGAGGGGGATACTGCAGTATACTGAAGATGGTTGTTTGGAGACTGCAGTGAATTCGTGCTTATGAAGGGCAGTCAGCGTGTTTTGTCCATAGTTGGTGACTACTGTATATCCCAAGAGAGTGGCTTGACTCCCCCATGCTTATGAATGATATTTCCAGGCACAAACATGAGCCTGTGATGTTCCAACTCCCTCATTGCACTTCTAGAATGTTCCTGACGAAATGTGTCTGTGCACATGTATGCATGCACGTGTGTATGTGTGCTTGTTCACATATGTGCCTTCGATGAATAGCATGGGCTACATCATACAGAAGGTATGCCTCTCCCAGACTTTCTCCTTATAACACACATTCTCATGAACCTTCTATCTCCCTCCCCACACAGTTCAAAAAATTGCTTATGTGTTTTATTGATGCCTTTGGGCTCATCTGCTCCAAACTATACTTGAAGGGTAGAAAATGCTGAGGGTGTGTGTCTACAATGTTATGACGTTCTGAATAATGAATTATAGGATCATTTAGAAAAGCCATTGTGAAAGCCACCTGTTAGCTTCCTATTACAAATTAAAATATCCACCTTGAAACACATTTAATTTCTTCCCAAGCACCTGTTCTAAAAGGAAATGTACTTTTTACGTAATGAGGATGGTGGTACTTTGAAATATTTCACTTTCCTGGGAAGTTTGTGATGTACCAAGAGAAGTGTTCTTACAGATAATAGAGAAAAATCAGACCCCAAACAAAAATCCCAGGGATCATACCTAGAACTCAAACACAATTTTCTTTCCTTTTCTTTCATTTCTACTATTTTTTAAGACAGGAAAGAGTCCCTTTGGCTTGCAGAAATTATTGTAAAAGCAGACATGTGAACCATTAACAACTATTGGCTTTGGAAGAAAAAAAATTCTCAAGTCAATCTATAGAAATCAGAACCATTGTCATTACAAGTCTGTGGGTTAGGAAGTGTGGTGGTTTGAATGTAAAATGGCTTTCATAGGCTCATGTGTTTGAATACCTTATCCCCAGTTGGTGGTTCTGTTAAGGAAGGTTGTGGAATCATTAAAAAGTAGAACCCTGATGGAGGAAGTGTGTCCTGGAGGCCATCTGGGGGTGTTATAGCTTAGCCGTGCTTCCTCTCTCTCTCTCTCTCTCTCTCTCTCTCTCTCTCTCTCTCCTTCCTCCCTGCTGATATAAAGATGTGACACCAGCTTCCTGCTCAGGCCTGCCCTGCTTTCCCCACCATAATGCACACTTCCCCTTGAAACTATAAGCTGCTTTGTGTTAGGTATTTTGTTCTAGCAGCAAGAAAGTGACTGGTACACACAGCTTCCCCATGTTCTCCACTTGCTCCACGCGCGGCTTCTCCGTGTCCTCCACTTTCTCCACGCGCGGCTTCTCCGTGTCCTCCACTCTATCCACGCGCGGCTTCTCCGTGTCCTCCACTCTATCCACACGCGGCTTCTCCGTGTCCTCCACTCTATCCACACGGCTTCTCCGTGTTCTCCACTTTATCCACACGCGGCTTCTCCGTGTCCTCCACTTTCTCCACATATGGCTTCTCCGTGTTCTCCACTTTCTCCACACACAGCTTCTCTGTGTTCTCCACTTTCTCCACACACAGCTTCTCTGTGTTCTCCACTTTCTCCACACACAGCTTCTCTGTGTTCTCCACTTTCTTACATACTAGTTACCAATTCCATAACCAATTCTGGTTTTATAATTACATCATACAATGACACTTCACTGATTTTTTTTACAGTAACTTTATTTTTTAAATTTATTTGAGAGAGGGAAAGAGGAAGAGAGAGAGAGAATGGGTTCACCAGGTCCTCCAGCCACTGCAAACGAACTCCAGGCACATGCACCCCCTTGTGCATCTGGCTTATGTGGGACCTGGGGCATAGATCCTTGAACCAGAGTCCTTAGGCTTCACAGGCAAGTGCTTAACTGCTAAGCTATCTCTCCAGTCCCTATTTTATTTTATTTTTTTAACCAAGCCAGTCACTCAAGGGTAGGGGTATGTTTGGGAGAAGACTTCAGTGTGGGGGCCGAGGAGGTGGCTCAGTGGATAAAGTCCTTGTAAGCAACTGTGAGTACCTGAGTTTAGAGCCCCAGACCCTGTAGAAAAGCCAGGTGTAGTGGCCAGCTTCTCTAAGCCCAGTTCCCCTGCGGTGAGAAGGGAGGCAGAGACAGGAGAATCTCTCTGAAGCTGGGGAACCAGCTGGCCGATGCACAGAGCCATGAACGACAGGGAGAGATCCCTCCTCACAGGGGTGGAAGGCCAGGACAGACCTGCCTCTGCCATGTGACCTCCGCACGTGTGCCAGGGCAAGTGTATACCTGCACACACACACACACACACACACACACACACACACACACACACACTCTCATTAAATAAATAAAAATTTAAAAAACACATTTCATGTCTGGACTTAACAGAATTTTGGTTTATAATGGCTGTGTTTTTTAGGTATCATTTACCATAACTGGGTAGCCCCCCCCTCAAAAAAAAGCATTAGTTTCCCTAAAATAAGACAATTTTCCAGGCTTGTTCTTCAGACAGGTTTCTCTTCCTTCTTGGTTGCCTTTTTAAACTATCTCCATAAAACAAAGGAGGCCAGAACCTCTGGATGCTCTTTCTGTTTGCGGGAAAAGAACCGTTTAATTGAAGTGAGCGACCTTCTTCTCTTCTCCCTCAAAGATCACCTTTACCCCGTGGAAAGGGTGCCAGGGGAAAGCGCGCTACCTCCCAGGAGCCTCGGAGAATTAGAATCATCTGTCTGCACACATAACACACTCTCCTTGAAGTATATTAAAGACAATGAGATGCAAAACAGCCCTTGCTTGTGCTTGGGCACCTTCCATTGAAGGTGTGATGGTCAGGTTCAACTGGGGACAGCCGGGGAGGCTGGATGTAAATACATTTCCTTCCTTCTCCCTCGTCCCTCCCTCCCTCCCTCCCTGCCTCCCTTCCTTTCTTCCCTTCCTCCTTCCCTTCCTTCCTTTCTTCCCTCCCTCCCTCCCTCCTTCCCTTTCTTTCTTCCCTCCCTCCTTCCCTTCCTTCCTTCCTTCCTTCCTTCCTTCCTTCCCTCCCTCCCTCATCCCCTCCTTTCCTCCTTCCTTTTTGATCTCTTTATCCTTTTCTGAGATAGTTTCACCACATAGCCTAGCTGGCCTTGAACTTGTGACAATACTGAGTGCTGAGATTCCAAGTGTGTACCCCACACCCGGCTCACGTTACCCTTCTTCATATTGTTCTGTGTTTTTAAAATCCTGACTCACATGATAAAGCTGAGGCCATTCTGGCTACAGAGTAGAGTCTGAAGAGGACGGGACACATTCATCAGCTGGGAATTTGTAGCAGTGACACAGACAGAGGGAAACCACGCACTCACGATGGCTCATATAACAATTAGATGGGCATATATGCAGATGGTGGAGCTAAGATTGGAAATGGGTGTTGTTAAGCTTCCTAGAAGATCATCTGGCCAAGCAATGGCCCCTATGGGAGGGCAGAAGTGATGACTATGTCTGGCTGGGGAAATTTGTAGTGCCCACAAGTTGTCTTTGCCCTACAGAGTGTTGTGTCTTTGATTCTGGGACTTGAGAGAAAGCTCTCAGCTGTCCAGATGGATCTGGCCATTGTTCATTTGCAAAAGACATGGTCAAAAGTGAGAGAGTGTGGGAAGAGCAGGAACGTGGAGGGTGGCGGCTGAAACCCTGAGGGCTGCGCACAGGCATCTGGGTATTAGAGGAAGTGGACAAAGGAGAGCTGGTTATGAAGAAAAGGCCACCAGGTACCCTACAGGGATCGAGTGTGACTATTCTGAAAATTCATCTCTTACTGAATTGATCAATAAGAGTTTCAGAATGTGGTGTGGTGGCAGGGAGGAAGGGGTAGAAATGACAGTGGAATAGCTAGAGAAGACAATCTCAAGGATAAAGTAGTGGCAGTTCCTTTTTTGCAGGGTGGGGGGGGCATCTACTATGTGCCCAGCACTGTGCTAAGCTCTTTTCCAACATTACATCTGTAATCCCAGCACTTAGGAAACTGAGGCAGGAAGCAAGTTCAAGTCCAGCCTGGGCTTTACATAGCAGCCTGGGTTACAAAATGAGATCCTGAATCAAACATACAAACAAACAAAATGAGATGCACAGAAGGAAATATGATGCCCACCATTACAGAAATCAGTAGAGGAGAAAAGTTCTGATTCGAGTGTGCTTTAAATTACACACCATCACTTTACTGGAGAGGACAGAAGGGTTAGGAGCCTGTATTGGTCAGGGTTCTCTAGAGGAACAGAACCGATAGCATGAATTGTATTAAAAGGGAATTTATTGGATTAGTTTTCAACAGTCCAGCAATAGCAGGGTGCAGGCCTGAGAGTCAAGGAGCCCAGTAGCTGCTCAGTCCACAGATCTGGATGCCTCAGCAGTCCTGATCCAGCACTGAAGGCCTGGAGGCGTCCTGGAGAGACACTGCTCTTCAGTCCACGCTGGAAAGCAGCAAGGGGCAAGCACCAAGCAGCACAGGCAGCCGGTGGGAGGAGGGAATACTTTCCTTCCCAGAGCTTCTTTAGATAAACCAGCCCCCTCCTCTGAGAGGGGCTGCCCACTCTGGGGGAAGGGCTCACCCTTTAGTTAATCCTTCCTGGAAGCAACCTCAGAGACCCACTTATGAGGGATGTCTGTGGATTCCTTAACAGATCAAGTTGACACAAACTTAACCATCACAGAGCTGAAGCTTGCTCTGGATGAAGGAGGGAATGGGAAGAGAGAATGAGAAAGGGACAGTACCTGGAGAAGATCTGCAGGGAGCCGTAAGCAGTCGCCATTACAAGATGGCGCTGGCTCCTCCATATTAGACAGTGCCTTGGCGCCAACCGTGTCTAAGGTATGCGCGCAGCGCTTGACTCAACCTGTCCCAAGCCTATCCCGTGGCACCTGGTGATGGCAAGCTGGTGACAACCAATCAGTAAACGCCTTGTAGCAGTCCACTCTATAAAAGCAGCTGCAGTTTTGGGCTGACCCTCCGCCATCAGCTCATCTGTTAACCAAGTGCTCTCCAATTCCTCAAAGTGACACAAGAAGGATCTTCGTTTGTGGCTGTTCCTTTCCTGCTGGTTTGGGAAGGGTGGCCGCAAAGTGGTGCCGAAATCCCGACGCCAGCTTTCTCCTATGATTCGCCAGGCGGAGGGCAAGAAGATTCAGAACTTTCTCACACGGAGAGGTAGGCGTTGCTAAGTCATCCCCGGCTTTGTTCTCTGATGGATTTTCGACTGACCCTGGCTTTCCTCGCCTGTTTTTGCCTGTTTTGTTTGGGGTTTTATAGCGATAAACATGCGGAAATAATTGGGGAGGGGCAAGGAGCTTTAGCCCAACATCAGGACAGTCTTTCAGAGTTTCTACGGGGGACGGGGACTCATGCTAGGCCTAGGAAGAAACAAAAGGGAAAAATAGGATCCAGTCAAAAAAGAGACAAAAAAAAAAAAAAAAGGAAAAAAGTCTAAAGGAAAAACTTGAGGAGATAGGCGAGGCTCATTCATGCCCGCCCCCTCGGAAGGGGCAGAGAGGCCCCGGAGGAGCGTATCCTCCATTAGAGGAGACTTTAAACGCTTTGCCTCCTCATTTAAATAAAAACTCCGTCCCAAACTTCAACATCTCTTGTTCTTTTCTCTTTCCTCTCATTTTTGGGTTTCCGACAGACCGCTTCTACGGTTCCGCCATTTTTGTCCTGCCCCATTTGAATGGGGGCGCCATCTTAGAAGCACCACGTGGGCAAACCTAAAAAAGAAACTCACCACGTGGGTAGACCTAAAAAGATGCTTATGTTGTACTCATATATATTACTATTAAACAAAAAAAAAAAACCTTCATGGCGCTTGGAACAAAACTTTTGTTTTAGCCACATGGATTAATTCAGTCCTCCTTGCCTTAATTGCCAACCTTAAAGGCTTTTCCGGGGAAAAGTTCATTTTTGCCCTTAAAAACTGTAAGAGTGGGTGGGGGTGGGGATGTTTGCTGCTTGTGTTATTGGAGGCCTGGTGTTATGCATGTGGTTGGTTTGAAAATCTCCTTTCTCCCAAGGCCGCCACCCAAGCCGCCACCAGGCAGCTATCTTTTCAGCTCTTTTCAGCCCCTAACTACTGCCTAAGGCAAATGTGCTCAAAGCCCTGGTGAAGGACAGCTCCTCCATGTAGCTTTCTGTGAACCGAGGTTAACTTTCCTCACTGGCGTGGAGCACAAGTCACTGGTCCGCCAGGCTCCACCGACATTCCTGCGGGGAATGGGCCGAATGGGACAACTCCGGCCCGGGCCCGAGCACTGCCCCGAGCCTCACTGGCTGCGCCTCGCCCGCTCCTCCAGGCGTCATTTTTGGTCACTTTTGTCAACTTGCTTTAAAAATATCTTAGGAACAGGCGGGCGGGCTTTAAGGCCATGAGGCCATGATGAGGCCTGAGACAAGCCGCTGCCGTCTCCACCCCTTTGCCTCTAGACTCCCTCTATGCTCTTAACTAAGTGTCCCTGGGCCCAAAGTATTTACTTTTAAAAATTAAAAAAACAGCTGGAGACATTCATATTGCCCTGCTAGAGGTAAAAAATCCTATTTTTCAAGTCTATATGGCTATATCCTACACACCATTGTCCCACCCTTCGCTGCCTTCCCATTAACATAAAGATAAAAAAATGCCTTAATTGTTAAACACTTGCCTGTAGAGCCTAAGGACCCTGATTCGAGGCTCAATTCTCCAGTACCCATGTAAACAGTGGCTGGAGGCAGATAATGAAAGTAGTTCAGAATCTAAATCACAACAGGAGGAGGAGATATTTAAAAAAAAAGAGAAAGAGAAAGTTCAACCAGAGGTGATCCGCAGGGGGGGCTGGCAGGCACATTTACACACACACACGTGGCGCCCTCTGCTGGGGATGAATAAAGTTCTGTATACATAGATCACAAAAAAGGTCAAGAATGAGGTAGGGCTGGGTGTGGTGGCACACACCTTTAATCTTAGCCCTCAAGAGGCAGAGATGAGAGGATCATTGTTCAAGGTCAGGCTGAGACTACTTTTCTGCCCTCCTCATGTGGGTGTTAATCCCCGAGGCTTCCGTCCTGGTGATCTTTGGCAAATGGATGTAACTCATCTCCCTGAGTTTGAAAGGTTAAAATATTTACATGTCTCAGTAGATACTTGCTCGGGAGTTATCTTGGCCTCACCTTTGGCGGATGAAAAGGCTTCTCATGTAAAAACCCACTGCCTGGAAGCCTGGGCACCATCTAAAAGCTGATAATGGCCCGGCATTTACATCTACTGGTTTTTGGGCCTTTTGTGCGCAGATGCAAGTTGCCACGCCACTGGCTGCCTTATAACCCACAAGGCCAAGGCATTGTGGAGAGAGCCAATAAAAGTATCAAAGCCATCTTATTTAAACAAAAGAGGGGGATAACAGAAGATGCAACCCCTAGCCTCTTCACCCTTAATTTTTTAATTTTGGACAATAATGATAAGTCTGCAGCTGACAGGCACAGTCAAGATGTGGCCCAGGCACCCAGAGAAGTAGTGATGTGGAAAGATGTCCTAAATAACAAATGGAAAGGACCGGATCTTGTTAAGATCCAGGGGAGCTGTTTGTGTTTTTCCACAGGACCAAGAGTCGCCCCACTGGGTTCCAAGCCGGTTGGTGAGAACAGTCCATCCTTCCTCAGGAAAAAGTTTGGAGATTCATAATCCAGATCTTGACACTCAGTAAAGCAGAGCAATTTTGTCAGCCTTCCCGAAGCCGATGCCAATTCCTCATCAAGCGTCTGTGTTTCCACGTTTCTTCACCACGAATAAGGAACTAGGCCTCCCTTCCCTTCAGGAGGACCAACAGGTGGTCCCCATGGGGGAGTCCCACTCCTTTGTTGAAAAAGAAACTCTTTGTTTTACTTTGCAGTGGAATCAGACTGATGACTCTTGTATAAGACTTCGTCAACAGAGTTTTGCCTGGTTTGAAGGGGAACTCTGGCCATGGTCAGAGTGCCAGAGCACTTCGGTCGCCTGGGCTGATGCAAATCATCTCTTCACCATATCACCAGCTATGAGGGGTCCCCCGCCTAGGTCAGGGGCATAGTCGGAGAGACTCTTTCTTCAGGATTCCAGAATGAATCCTTTTTCAAAATGGATGGTGTGTGGGGTCAATGGTTCCTATACGGATGTGTCTCCATTGGTTTTGCTGTTGGGGACAAATTGCTTACAACAATGTGTCAGGGCATGAGACCTCAACGTCAGGGAGGGGGAGTTTTCACTCTGGGTCATCCTTGTGAACATTATGCTCGTAATCAGACATTCCCCTGCCCCGGTTTGTGTGCACCCCCTTTTCTGCTTATTGCTATTAATTCCACAGTGGATCTTAGTCTTGCACAGGGCCTTACTTCCTGGATCTCCTCTGCTTTTAATTTTTTAAGGAATGGGTTGGAGTGGGACTGTTTGCTGCCTGCTGTATAGGAGGATGTCTGCTCTGCCTATGGTTGACTTGCAAAATGAGAGCCCAAGCTAGGAGGGACAAAGGTATCTCTCAGGCACTTGCTGCTTTGGAGTGTGGGTCCTCCCCAGATTTGGCAGTAGAAAAGCAAGTTTCCCTGGCCCTTGCACCCTTAGGGCTTGACAGTGCCCATTGCACAAGGATGGGCAGAAGGTTGGTGTTGGGAACACGGCATTGGTCAGGGTTCTCAGGAACAGAACAAAGAATTGTATTAAAAGGGAATTTATTATTAGTTTTCATGGAGGGCATGTCTGATTGCATATGGGTTGGTACTGTAATCCCATCTCTGAGAAAAGATCTGGATGCGGTGTGACACCAGCCTGGCTGGCCACTAGGTCTGGGGTCATCACTGTCTTCAGTCCACGCATCAGAGATCAGACCTCAAGGGGCAAGCACCGTTTAAACAAGAAGCCGGGGGAGGAGGGAATACTTTCCTTCCCAGAGCCATTACAAGAGATAAGCTGGCTCCTCCTCTGACAGTGCCTGCCCACGTCTCTAAGGTAGGGCTGACCAACCTGTTAGTTAATCCTGGCACCTGGTGATGGCAAGCTCAGAGACCAATCAGTAAAGGCCTTGTAGCAGTACACTCTTAACAGCTGCAGATTTGACACAAACTTAATCAGCTCATCTGTTAAAGCTTGCTCTCCAATAAAGGTGTGACATGGGAAGGATCTTCGTTTGTGGCTGGACTTTACCTGGTTTGGGAAGGAGAAGATCCACCTTGTCTGTCTGTCTGTCTGTCTGTCTGTGTGCTTACATTTCAAGACAGAAGAACCTAGGTGTATTTTAGCACTGTTGTACAAGAGCCAATGGAGAATGGAGGCAAAGGCCTGATTCAAGGAGGACTGGTCTCCTGGTACCTTTCCTTAGAAGGTGGCACAGAGTAGGATGGGACCCGAAGCCATCCACTGCCAGTACATATATCCCATGTGCCTGCCAGTTGAACTTGGAGGTGAATGTGTGGAAGATTCTGCCTACGCTTCTGTTTCCTCTTGAAGGAGGAGGTTAGGAGCTATTCTGAGCAAAGTGTGAAGAAGATTTACACCCCGCCTGTGTGGGGAGGAGCAGAGAATGCTGACCAGGGAAGCATAGAAGGACTGCAAGTGGTGGTTAAACCCCAACGGAAGCCGCAGTGAAATAAATTTGTAGAGAAATTGATCTGGGGCAGAGGAGGGGAGAAAGGCATGGCCCATGCTGGGTGCTCAGGAAGGATTTATTGAATTATGCAAAATTAAGTAGATAAACAGACAAACATTGAATTTGCATTGACTTGTATTTTCCCCCTGAAATTAATTTATCTGAAAAATTAAATCTAGTTACAACAGCTAGCTATTTTTCCTTTTCTCATAAAAGGGGACAACAGGAAATAAATCCATGTACGTGATTTTGTGGAAGTTGAGATTTGAGACAATAATAATAATTAAAAAAAACTCTCTAATAGGGGAGAGTGAGTAAATATATATATTTAGAATTCCTAGGACTGGCAGATGTCTCAGCAGTTAAAGGCACTTGCTTGCAAGCCTACTGACCCCAGTTCAGTCCTCCTTGCTGCCTATATAAAGCAAAGTGGCACACACACCTGTAACCCCACTATGCCTACAGCCATGGGAAGCAGAGCCATAAGAATCTGGATCATCACAGCAGCATCCAGATGAAACAACACAAGACAGTTCACTGTGTCAAAAGAAGATGGAAGGGGGCTGGAGAGATGGCTTAGCGGTTAAGGCATTTGCCTGCAAAGCCAAGGGACCTTGGTTTGATTCCCCAGGACCCATGTAAGCCAGATGCACAAGGTGGCGCATGCATCTGGAGTTCGTTTGCAGTGGCTGGAGGCCCTGGAGCACCCATTCTCTCTCTCTCCCTGTGTCTTTTTCTCTCTCTTAAATAAATAAATAATAAACAATTACAAAACAAGAAGATGGAAGGACAGGAGAAAAACTTGAGGTTGTCCTCTGACCGCTACATATGTGGTGTGGTATACGCTATGTACACACACACACACACACACACACACACACACACACACATTAAAAATTATAAATTCCTGCTGAGGATACAGCTCCACTGTAAGAGTGCTTGCCTAGCATGCACGAAGCCCTGGGTTCAATTCCCAGCCCTGCATAATCCAGATGGAGTGGTACACACCTGTCCTCCAGGCACTCTGGATGTGGAGGAAGCACAATCAGACATTTAAGGTCATTCTCCTCAGCTGCATGGTGAGTTCAAGGGCAGCCCGGCCCGCATGGAATATGTGCATATTCTGTGGGCTTCCTGCGTGCCCTTCTCTGAATTTTCATTGTGGACATTCTCCTGGGTACTGGCCAGTTCACAGGGTGACTATAGTTCACAGCAGTGACTGACAGCTTCTCAAACTAGGCATGATGTCTGAGAGACAGCTGTGCCTCTCCTGCTGAATTTTGGATTGAAACCTCTGAGATTTTGCAAAGCCCCATGGGGTAGGGGTCCTCTGAAGACCTTCTGTTTTTCTCCTGATGTATTGGAAGTTGGCTTAGTCAACTCCTTGCTGGGACAAAATAGCTGACAATAATGGGAGTTTAAGGGAGGAAGGGTTTATTTCAGTTTACAGTTCCAGGTCGCAGTACATGGCGGGGAAGGCATGGTGGCAGGAGCGGGAGGCAGCTGCTCATATTCAGCACAGTGAGGAGGCAGAGAGATGAATGCTGGCTCAGCCAGCTCCCTCCTTTTATACAGTCCAGGACCCCAGCCTGTGAAATAGTGCGTCCACAGTTAGGGGGGGTCTTCCCATCTCAGTTAACCCGATGAAGATCGTCCCTCACAGATGTGTACAGAGGCGAATCTAAGCTACATCATCCCTCCCTGTTATTTCGACAATCAATATGAACCCTCACAGAAGGGTTATAGTCCAGATGAAAAATCCCAGTGCTGGGAGTGGCCTTGATCAGAAGGGACTGCACTTCCACATCAACCCGATGGCCTTGCGGTGGTCCCATGTCTTCTCCCACAGGGACCTGCTGATCCCCAGGGGAGAACAGTGCCACTTTAGTGGCTGGGAAGATACTCTTTCCAATTGCTTTCTTAAAAATATTAATTTAATTTATTTATTTAGAGAGAGAGAGAGGAAGAGGCAGATAGAGAGAAAGAGAGAATGGGCGCGCCAGGGCCTCCAGCCACTGCAAACGAACTCCAGAAGCATGTGCCCCCTTGTGCATCTGGCTTATGTGGGTCCTGGGAAATCGAACTGGGGCTCTTAGATGTCACAGGCAAATGCCTTACCCACTAATCCATTTCCCTAGCCCTCCAGTTGCTTTTGAATCCTGGGTTTTCTGGCTGGGTAGTAGGGATGCTGAAAGGTGAGAGAGACTGGCAGCATAGAACCCTGGTTGATTTTGGATTTTGGTACTCTTGGCGGGGACCTTGAATACCGTTTTTTTTTTTTTCTTGCTGGACAGAATTTTAAAGGCCCAGTCTTATCCCCACAGGCTTTGATACACCTGACCACTGGCCTCTTATCTCTAGTAACCCAATGCCTTGGTTAGCATTGGTGCCAAAGAGGACGGATGAGAGCACACTGGGCTCTGATAAAGGCTCTGGAAGAAGGGCAAGGGTGACATCGAAAAGGAACTGAGTTTGCAAGATAAGCACACGTCTGCCCAGGAAGACAAGGAAAAGAGAAGAGGAAAGGTGTCTGTAATTTTCATACCTGTTTGTTAAATATGAGCAATTAAATTATTAATTTGAGAGAGAGAGAGAGAATGGGCGTGCCAGGGCCTCTAGCCACTGCAAATGAACTCCAGATGTGTGCACCCCCTTGTGCATCTGGCTTACGTGGGTCCTGGAGAATTAAACCAGGAGCCTTTGGCTTTGCAGGCAGATGCCTTAACCATTAAGCCATCTCTCCAGCCCCTCCATACCTATTTGTAAATGTAGTGTGTGGACAAGAACGGACAACAGTCACTTTCTTTAAGTGGGGTCACAGGGTTCAAAAGCATACCTAGCGTACCCATGCAAGCAGATCACATGGAGGAACCTCCATCCAGTCTGTACACTCCAGCCTCTCAGAGTTCCAGGGTTCCATGACTTCTTAGTGAGATGAGAATGCATGTCTGTCTATTCAGCCCAGTAGCATATGGAGAGGGCAGACCAAGGAAGGGATTCTGCCTAAGTCTAGCTGAGTAAACCAGGGCGTTCCCGACGCTTTCTTACAGGTGCGTGGGACCCTCGGCAGGGGCCTCGCCAAAAAGCCCAATCCCTTCTCTCTCTCTCTCTCTCTCCCTCTTTCTCTCTGTCAAATAAATGGATCTGTAAACTTCAATAAAAATCCCTTCCTCCATAAAAATAAAAAAGCCTATCTCAGCTTGGGGGATGGCAGCTCAACTAAAGCTACATAGCCAGGGTTCCTGGAACAACTTGGAGGCAGTTCCACCAAGAGTCTCTCCTCCCGGCATTTCGTGCATGTATAACCTCTGGATGGGATGAGGACAGTGCCGTTCTCGTGAGTTTCCTGAGCCTCCGACCTGATTCCCCCCATAGGGGACGTCTCAATCCCGAGGAAAAGCCACACCACACCCAACACAGGAGCCTGCTAGGTCTTTTGTTTCCTCTGGGGCTGTCAGACAATAAAATGGTCCAATTAGCCTAGGGCCAGGGTGGTCCTGAGGGATATTTCCTGTACAGCTGAGGAAAGCTACAGCCAGGCAGCAGTTCCCACTGGCTTTCAGTTCCTTTTACTATGTCTTTAAAAGCCAGGGGGAAGTGTCCACCTGCATTCTCGCTAAGGATTTCTGGCTGGTTTGAAGACTCCAACAGTAAGAGCTGACTTTTAAATGGGAAGCGACAAGGTTATTAAAATCATCACACAGTACTGTGAGGTGTTCCCTCCAGCTGGGCTGGCTGTCTAGCACTGGGAAACTCTGGGGTGGGCAGCTAGGGACCCATGCCTTCTGGGATACGCAGAAGGATTAATCAGACGCCAGGTTTCTGAGGGTGGTGTGTGTGTGTGTGGGGTCTTCTCAATACTTCAAGCAGTGCTCAGAAATTTGAGCCACTGGGGAGACCTTAGTCCTGTGTACAAAGCAAACCCAGAGACGCTTGGCTCTGAGTACAGGAAACAGAAGTCTTCTCATTTTTGCCTTAATTTTCTAAACAAGTGAAAAATCAAGCAGAAACTGTTAAAATCTTCACGGATGGAGTGTTCCTCCAGGCAAGGAGATGAAATTGCTCTGGGCTCTCTTTTAAACAGCTACTTTTGGATCCGCAAGCATAGCTCATTTTCTTTGGGTGAGATTTTTTTTTTTTTTTTTGCCCCGAGATATTTTTTTTAATTCTTTTTTTAAAACTTCTTATTGAAAATTTTAATACATGAACACACTATGATTTGATAGTATTTTTGTCCTGTTACCCTCCTTTGTCCTCCTCCCCATCCCTGTTCTGTTGACTACCCACCTCTTTCCAAGTTGTCCTTCCTCTATTTTGATGCCTCATCTTGTTTCTCTGCTGCCCTCGATGTCAAAATGTTGAAGGATGCGCTGGAGAGGTGGCTCAGCATTAAAGTAAAACCAGATGCACAAAGTGGCCTGTGCAGCTGAAGTTCATGTGCAGCATCTAGAAGCTCTGGTGTGACCATTCCTTCCCTCTCACTCTCTCTGTCTCTGATTGAAAATAAATATATATATTTTTAAATGTTGAAGGGCTCACAATGGTACAGATCTGATGGGAGTGATGGCAACCGATGTGAGATCATGAAAACACCGGCCAGTTCATGTCTGGAGGACAGTACCCCCAAAGCACTCCTTCCTACCCTTTGGCTCTTACATTCTTCCCAGCCCCTCTTTGGCAATGTTCCTGGAGCTTCCATTGATATTATAGAGATGCCTCTTCCAGTGTTAAGCAAAGGACTTTCTCTTCTGACCATCATCTTAGCGAGTCTTGGGTCTCCCTAGTATTCATTGTCATCTGTCAAAAGAAGCTCCTCCAACCATTGATTACTGAGCAGAAAGCATGCACATGTAGAAGGCAGTTTGATGGGCTCAACATATTCTTCCCAACTAGTCAGCACTCCTCATAATTTCATGTTGGGAGTGAGAAAAGAGAGGATAGTGGGGTGAATGTGATTAAAATACATTATTTATATAGATGAACTTGTCAAAAAAATTTTTTTGAAAAAAAAGTGTGGAAATGTAAAGATTTCAGAAGGCAATAAGAACTCCGTCTCACCATTCACTTTCAGATGCCACCGGTGTGAGTCTCTACTGACCTGAACTCTGTTTCCAATGGAGGAGTGTTGAGTTCCTCACAGTTTAAAAACAAACCTTTGGGCATCTATGTCATGTACATCAAGTACTTCACACACTAAGCCATTTCCCTAGCCACATTTTTTTTTTTTTTTTTGAGAGAGACAGAGAGAGAGGGAGAGGAGAGGGAGACAGATAGAGATGGGCGCCCAGCAGCCTCTCAGCTGCTGTGAACGAAATCCAGATGTGTGCGCCCCCTTGTGGGCAAGTGTGGCATTGCGCCCTTGCGTCACTTTGCATCTGGCTAAACATGGGACCTGGAGATTGGAACCAGCGTTCTTAGGCTTAGGAGGCAGGCACCTTAACTGCTAAGCCATCTCTCCAGACCTTTTCTCTTATTTTTGAGACATGTCCTTATGTAGGCCATGCTGGCCTTGGACTTACTATGTAGCCAAGAATGAACTTAAACTCTTGATCCTCCTGCCTCTGGGTCCCAAGTGCTGGGGTTACACACATAGGCCATCATGCTCAGTGAGCGTGTCCCCTTCTTACTCTGCCAGGGACTAGTGCACTCTGTGTGTAATAGTGTGGGTCTTCTGGCCATCTTAGTGGTTGGAATCTCCATCGCCTGAGCTGTGCTAAGCAAGTCGGAAGAGGCTACAGAGCTGACAGTGGTGGTGTACACCTTCAATTCTAGCGATCAGGAGGGGCAGAAATATTGCAGTGACTTTGAGGCCGGCCTGGGCTGCCTAATGAGTACTGCTTGAGCCAGAGGCACACACAAGACCTTGTCTTAGAAATGGGCAGGATCTGCGAAGATTGCTTAGTGGTTAAGAGCACTTACTGCATAAACATGAAAACCTGCAAAAGAGTCTCAGACTGTCTGAGTTTGGTTCCCTAACACCCACGTGAACAACTGGGCATATGCACGCATACCTGTAACTCCAGTCCTGTGGGGGTGGAGACTAGAGAAGCACTGGGGCTCATGAAAAAACAAAACAAAACAAACAAAACCAGAAAAAACTGCAGCTCTGGGTTGACAGACCCACTTGGTCTCAAAGAAATATGTGGATGAGCAATGGAGGAAGACATCACCAACATCCCCCTCTGGCCTCCACATGTATGTATACGGGCTGTGTGCGTCTGCACACATATACCATACCATGCATGGTACACATACACAAAAAAAAAAAAAAAAAAAAAAAAAAAAAAAGGAAGGAAGGATAGACTGGAGAGATGGCTCAGTGATTAAGGTGCTTGCCTGCAAAGCCTAAAGACCCGAGGTTTGATTCCCCAGTACCCTGTAAAACCAGATGCACAAGGTGGCACATGTATCTGGCTAGAGGCCCTGGCATGTACATTCTCTCTCTCTCTGTCTCTTAAGTAAATAAGTAAATAAACAAATAAATAAACAAATGAAGGAAGAAGGAAAGAAAAGAATCTGTAGCGATGTAATGTCCAAAAGACTTTCCCTTGGCTGGGTTCATCTGGCTGTCCAGCCTCCACACTGCTCCCTGTTCACTCCAACCTTCCCCTGTGTTGGATATGTCCCTAGGGGATTTCCTTACCTTTCACATTGGGCATTCTACACTCCTGAAAACCTTTCACCCTCTGGGCATTTCACTCTCATCATAGGTCTGAGCAGAGAGAACTAGGGAGGAGGTAGGATCGAGCAAATTCCACACAATATCAACCACCAACTGTTTTTGGTTTCTTACGGTTTTTGAGAAACAGAATGAAATATGGGAAGTAATCTATGTACATGTCTTAAAAGGACTTGTAGAGCAGATAACAGTTCCTAATTCCAATATTGTGAGGGTCTGTCTTCATTGTCAACTTGGCAGGATTTAGTATCACCATGAAAACAAACCTCTGGGCATGTGTGTGACAGATCATCTTGATTAGATTAAATGAATCTGGAAGACGCCCTGACTGTGGGCGGTGCCATTCCATGGGTTAGGGATCCTGGACAGTATAAAAGAATAAAGCTGTGCTGGAGAGATGGCTTAGCAGTTAAGGCATTTGCCTGAGAAGCCAAAGGATCCAAATTCTATCCCCCAGTACCCACGTAAAAGCCAGGTGCACAGACGGCGCATGCTTCTGGAGTTTATTTGCAGGGAGTGGAGGCCCTGATGTGCCCATTCTCTCTCTCTAGCTGCCTGTTCCTCTCTATCTCTTCCACTCTCTCTCAAATAAATAAATAAACAAATAAATAAGATTTTTTTTAAAGAAGAAAGCTGAGCTCAGCATTCATTGCTCTGTGCCTCCTTACTGGGCTGAATGTGACCAGCTGCCTCAAGCTCCTACTGCCATGTCTTCCTGCGCAGTGCACGGTAACCTGGAACTACAAGCTGGAGTAAACACTTCCTCTCTTACATTGATCTTTATCAGGGATTTTTGCCCAAGCAATAAGAAGTTGACTAATATATAGAGTGTTGTACAAACTGTCATTGATAGTTCCTCATGGGCAAAAGAAATGACTCATTCAACCCTTTCTATAAAATATATATACTTACTTTAGGGGTAGGGAAGATGGATCAGGGTTCAAGACCCTTTACTGCAAAGCTTATAGGTCCTGGTTCAATTCCCTAGTACCCATGTAAAGCCAGATGCACCAGGTGGTGCATGTGTCTGAAGTTCATTTGCAGTGGCAAGAGGCCCTGGCACACCTATTCATTTTCTTCCTCTCTTGCAAATACAAAATAAAAAGATACATATTTTCAAAGATGTGAAGTAATTTTTTTGTGGTCCCTGTGTTATGTAAAAGCCCTGGGTGATAGAATAGAGAGAGGACTGGCTTCAAGATTCTTTTTTATAAAATAATTATGTATTTATTTGAGAGAAAGAGAAAGAGGTAGGCACAGAGAGAGTATAGGCATGCTAGGGCCTTCTGCCACTGCAGATGTACTCCAGATGCATGCACCACTTTGTGCATGTGGCTTTCATGGGTACTGGAGAATCGAACTCAGGCAATCAAGCTTTGCAAGCAAGCGTCTAACTGCTGAGCCATCTCCCAGCCCTGGCTTCAAGATTGCTAAATAAGGCATTCTTAGTGTTTGTTGCCTGTCAGTTTTCTACAAGATGAGCCTGGTTCATTTTAGTAGATTTGCACATTTTCTGTTCTCATCCTTTTCTCCCACATAATATTTCTCAGCTTTAAACTGGCAGACACTATTACAGTTACAAGGCTCCATTGTCTTGTTTTTCTGACTGTTTTGTCTTTCTGTTTTATTTTGTTTGTGTGTATGCAGTGGGGGTGTGTGTGTGTGTGTGTGTGTGTGTGTGTGGTGTTATACATGTGCCCTTGTGGCACCCCATGAACTTGTGTGTGACGGCGTGCACTTTTCCAGTGGCCAGAGCAGAACATCTGGTGACCCACTCCATTGTTCTGTCAATTCCTGTTTGAGCCAAAGTCTTTCACTTATGATGGAGCTTGCTGCTTTTTGTGAGTTTGAGCAACTCGCTGGTCTCTGCTCTCCTTACAGTATGACACCCAGCACCAGGGCACTCACTTTATGTGGAGGTGTTGAATGTGGCATTGTCACTCGGATGATCCTGGTGATGTCCTAAGCGGCCTCTTTGTGCTGTCTTAAAGGGAACAGTACTCTTTAGCAGCAGAGTCTGAAACAGCCTCATACCTCAGTGTGTGAGGCAAGAGCTGGCAGTATTGTTGCAATTCCTAGCATGGGGGCACCGCGGGTCTCTCAGCTTGTGTATGAGTGAGTCCCAATCATGCTGGGAATTTCTCTTTGCTGATTACACACTCAAGGTTCTATTCTGTGTAAGGCTTCATGGTTGTATAGCATCTCCTTGAATCATGAGCCGACTTGATGACCCACACGCTCATGGCGGGCACCCGTGTACAATGTACTGTTTTCCTTCTTGGCTTGCTCAACAGATGTGGTTAAAAGATTGCAGATCAAACACTTGACAATTCCTTGCTCCTTTCCTACTGGAATATATTTAAAAATTACTACCTGAATAGTCACTGTTCATAGTCTTTGATGTTTTTAGATACTTATTTTGGTCTTAGTAAATAAAGCACTGATGGGTAAGACTGTCCTGCTGTGGAAGTTCAAGAGTCCTCAGTTGTTAGAATCCACTACATTATATATACCCATAAGGGGAGAGAGAGGCAGAGGGAAGAAAGAGTAGCCTGAGGGCTGGAGAGATGGCTTAGCGCTTAAGGCACTTGCCTGCAAAGCCAAAGGACCCAGGTTTGATTCCCCAGTACCCATGTTAGCCAGATGCACAAGGGTGTGCATGCACCTGGGGTTTGTTTGCAGTGGCTGGAGGCCCTGGAATGCCCATTCTCTTCCCCCCCATCAAATAAATAAATAAAATTAAAATTAAGAAAATAGTAGCTTGACAAAAGGCTTATCCATGGTTAGAAAAGGATCTAATAGAACAATGACTTGTGAAGGCTCCTCTGATGGCTCAAATTTGGGGTTCTCTGCTGGTCAGTGTAACGAAGGATTTGAGAAGTGGAAAATTGCCTTTGTTTTTATTTCAATCACTACTTCCATTCTTTGTAAACCACAGTTTCCCTGAGCCTGTGCGATGGTTAATCTTGGTTTTCAATTTGACAGGATTTAGCATCGCCATGGAAATCAATCTCCCTACGTATGAGGCTAGTTGAGGAGGGTTGATCCACCCTAATTGGGTGGCATCATTTTATGTGCTGGGGTCCTGAAATGCCCCAGCCTGCCCAGGAGGCCCCATCTCTCATGCCATTCCCAATCTGGTCAAGTTGACAATAAACTTGACTGTAGCAGACAGCTTCAGGTTCGCTGAGATGAACTTCCAGACCAGGCACAGTGATGGAGGAAGGGATTTATTGACACTTATAGATCCAGGGGAAGTTCCATAATGGCAGAAGAAACTGGCCTGCTTTCAGAGGACCAAACACAGAGAGCAAAGCCGCAAGCCAAAAGCCACACACATGAGGTGATGTAAGTGCAAGGTCACATCTGTGCACAAGGTGGTGCATGCGTCTGGAGTTTGATTGCAGTGGCTGGAGGTCCTGGCATGCCAATTCTCTCTCTCTCATAAAAGTTTTCTTCTTTTAAAAGAAGAATTGGAAATAGTAATGTGATGTGTATTCTTTCCTAATGAGGCAAAGATGAAATGATAGAGTGCAGAAAAGATGGGAGCAAGTGTGGAGAAATGAGAAATGAAGAGTTACCAGAATGCCATCTGCTCAGGTATTTCCCGTTGCTGGCCTCTGACCTCCAAGTTAGGAAAATATTTCTGCCCTTTCATTTCACCCACTTGGCTTGTTGATGCCTTTCCTAAGTACACGAGGGAAAGCAGGTCAAGAAGGGGTCGCTGTAATGGGAGGTTCTAACAAAGCCTTGGTGAGTGCTGCCGAAGGGAACACTTAGGTCATCATTTCAATTTCAGGAACTATTGCTTTCCCCTGCTGAGGAAGCGGGACTCCAAAAGGAATACACGAGAAGGACATGAAAATCGCTCCCAGGGCTCGTGGAAGCTGGAACAATAAATGTTACTCTACCTGACAATATAACACAGCGTTTCTTGAAGGCCTTCCATTTTCTGGGGATGCCGGTCAGGCACAATCATTTAAGTGAAGTGTTTTGACCAGAGTGCTTTTAGACTTCTGTAGATCCCTCTCCACTAAGTAAAGGGAGCTTTGGGAACAGCAGAAGCCCCAAGACAAACCGCATATCATACCGGTGTCTAATCAAATATTGCAAACACGTCACAAAGGCCATGCAGGAAACTGAGGCTCTCTTTTCTGTTCCTTTCCCCTTCTCTCTCTTCTTGGAAATAAATAAATAAAATATTAAGAAAAAAAACCCTTAGGGCTGGAAAGATGGCTTGGTGATGAAGGTGCTTGCTGCGGAGCCCAAATCAATTCCTCAAAACCCGCGTAAGCCAGACACAGAAGGTGACACATGCATCTGAAGTTTGTTTGTCATGGTTGGAGGCCCTGTCATGCCTATTCTCCCCCGCCCCATCTGCTCCCCTCTCAAATAAGCAAATAAAATAAAAATTTAAAAATGTATTGCATTTCTGTTCTCCCACCATGTTTGTGTGTATGCTTTTTTCCATGTTAGAATCTATAGCCCAGGTTGACCTGCAACTAACTCTGTAGCTCCAGGCTGGCCTCGAACTCGGTGATCCTTCAGTGCTTACGTGGGTATTGAGGCAGGCACTTTAATCACCAAGCCATCTTTTCCAGGCCTCGTTGCAGGGATGAAAGGCTTACATCATCATGCCTGACTTTAAATTGAGAAGGTTAATATACAAATATGCTGTAGTTTGATCATATTCCCGTCCTATTAGCCTCTTTTGTCCCCTCTCCCCACCCTTACTCCACTGAGGACCTGCCTCTTTCAGGACAGTTCTTTCTCTCGTTGTTGTCTCATTCCCTTTGTCCTCCTCCGTCCTCCGTGTCAAAATGACGTTAGGCTCTGAACAGCGCAGGCCTTGCTGGCTTGAAGGGTGGTTATTTATTTTATTTGCTTGCTCAGTATCAGTTAGTGATAGCAGGCACCTTATTACCCCCCAGGGCTAAAGGCTATCTCACGATGTGGCTCTTTAAGTTTTAAAGTTGGTGTTGCAGTTACCTTCGAGTTGCCAGGACAAAATACCTGACCAAAAGCAGCTGATGGGTTTATAGTCTCCGGGGGAAACTTCATGATGTCGGAGCAGGAGCCTGGGGTGAAACATGGCAAGAGCCGAGGTAGGACATCACACTTTGTGACAGCAGATGGGGACAGCGGCAAGAGCGTGAGCTGACGTCTGGCAAGGGGAAGCTGCCTGTAATACTCCAAAGCCTGCCCTCAGCAACATACCTCCTCCAGCAATGCTCCATCTCCCAAATTACCACCAGCTAGGGACCAGCTATTCAAAAGCACGAGTTTATAGGGGACATTGCACAGTTGGAAGAGTCCTGGGCAAATAGGACTAGTTGGTGTGATGGTTAGAATCCGTTACTACGGATTCAATCAAGAATCAAGGGAGCTGGGTGTGGTGGTTCATGCCTTTAATCCCAGCACTTGGGAAGCTGAGGTAGGAGGACTGTTGTAAGTTCAAGCCAAGCCTGGGCTGCAGAGTGAGTTTCAGATCAGCCTGGGATACAGTGAGGTGCTGCCTTAAAATTTTTTTAAAAATTAAAAATAAGAAAGAGGGCTGAAGAGATGATTTAGAGGTTAAGGCATTCACCTGCAAAGCCAAAGGACCCAGGTTTGATTCCCCAGGACCCACCAAAGCCAGATGCACAAGATGGCACATGCATCTGGAGTTCATTTGTAGTGGCTGAAGGCTCTGGCATGCCCATTCTCTCTTTCTCTCTGCCTCTTTCTCTGTCAAATAAATAAATAAATAAAAAAAATATTTAAAAAAAAAAAAAGAGAAAGAATCATGGCTGGAGAGATGGCTCAGTGGTTAAAAGCATTTTCTTGCAAAGCATGATGGTCTGGGTTTTATTCCACAGTACCCAGGTAAAGCCAGATGCACAAAGGGGTGCATGTGTCTGGAGTTCGTTTGCAGTGGCAGAAGGCCCTGTCACCCAATGGTCACTCAGTTTCTCTTTCTGTCTCTGTTTCTCTCTTTAAATAAATACATAAATAAATAACAATCAAGGAAGAGATACATCTTTGAGCAGATCTGTGAAGACATTTCCAGGAAGGAATAACTGGGGTGGGGGCCTCTCTGGGGTGGGGAGCCCTTCCAGTGGCGCCTATACACAAAGACATTGTAGGTGACACAGTGCTTTTGCCTGGCTGCTGTCGCTGGTGAGTGCATCTGCAGTCACTACCATCCTTCACTGACATTTAAACCTAGCTTCTTGGGCCTCCCCATGTGGACTGAAAAAGCAGCTGCTCTCTGGGAATCCGGCAGGCTTTCAATGCTGCCAAGGTCTCCAGCCTCATGGACTGAACAATTGCAGGGTTCCAGGCCTCTCTAGGATGTAGGAAGACATTGCTGGACGATTCAGCCCATATGGTATAAGCCAGTCACAGATCGCTTTTGTGATATGCATTCATTGTATCACTTTGTTTCTCTAGGAAGCCTTGACTCGTGTAGCTGGTCTCCTGAGCTCTGAGGTGTTCAGGTGAATGAAGAAGAGGATGGTCTGCGTGCTCATGCGGCTAGCATTCTAGCCAGAAGGAACACCTTCCCCAATTACAGAAACAAATGTCCTCGTGTACACTGTGATGGGTGCTTTAAAGGAAGAAAACAAGAGCTGACTATATAAGCTAGCAGATAGTCGATTTGGGGCTTGGGAGACGGCTCAGCGATTAAAGGGACCTGGTTTGTTTCCCCAGCACTCTTGCAAAGCCAGATGCGTAAGGTGGTGCATGAGTCTGGGGTTTGCAAAGGTTAGAGGTCCTGACGCACCCATATTCTCTCTCTCGTTCTCTCTCTGTCTCGCTCATGCTCTCTTAAGCACACAAATAAATATGTCAAAGTAAACAAATACTGCCAACATCAAGAAGAGCTGTACAAGCAGAGGCATGAAGAAGACACGAAGCTGCTTCAGTGCCAGTGGATGGGTGGAGGACGTCTGCAGTGACGCATCAAAGGAAACTAGGGAGAAGCTGAAAACCAGCCTTGGGCTGGAGCAGGGAGTGCCAGGGGAGCGAGGCTGGGTTAGGCAGGGATAGAGAAGGGTGTTTTGTAGATTGTAGTTGGAAATTTGGGATTATTTATTCCTTTATTGTGTGTGTGTGTGTGTGTGTGTTCATATGTGTGTGGGGGCACATGTGCATGGAGAAGCCAGAGGTTGACCTTGGGTGGCTCCTTCTATCTCTTCTACACCTTGCTTTTATGATGCAGGGCATATCAGAACCAGAACTCACCGATGAAACCAGACTAGCACACCCTGAGACTACAGAGTGAGTTCCAGGTCAGCCTGAGCTAAAGCGAGACCCTACCTTGAAAAACCAAAAAGAAAGAAAGAAAGAAAGAAAGAAAGAAAGAAAGAAAGAAAGAAAGAAAGAAAGAAAGAAACTAGACTAGCAGACAGGCGAGGCCCAGGGCACCTCCCTTCCTCCCCCCAGTGCTGGGATCACACTCATATACTTACCGGCCTGGATTTTATCGGGTTAGCGATGGGGACTCAGGTCCTCATGCTTCTTGGGCAGCAAGTACTTTACTCACTGAACCACCTCCTCCAGCGCCTGAAATCTTTTTTTTTTTTAAACATTGTTTTATATATTTTATTTATTTATTAGAGAGAGAAAAAAAGAGAGAGAGAGAGAGAGAGAGAGAGAGAGAGAATGGGCACGCCAGGGCCTCTAGCCACTGTAAACGAACTCCAGATGCATGCACCCCTTGTGCATCTGGTGTACATGGGGCCTGGAGAGTTGAACCGGGATCCTTTGGCTTTGCAGGCAAATGCCTTAACCGCTAAGCCATCTCTCCAGCCTGAAATCTTTTATTTTTAACAGAAGATCTACAGAAGTCCAAACCCATAGGCATTCTTTTCATGGATGTTCTCATACTCAACATGCCATGACCATTAACACCCAATCAGGAAACAGAAAAGAGACCGTAGCCATGTTTCTTGTTTTTCTCCCAGTGCTGATGGCCCCACCCCTGCCAGGATACAGACCAACTTGATTGCTAAGAGCCCGAGGTGTTAACCGTGGCTTTCGGCTTGATTAGATTAAGAACTGCTTGGGAAGTGTAAGTATCTCTGTGGTAGAGTGTGGAGTCCACGCCACGTCAACAAAAGGCTGGAAGGTACTGCAGGGGAGGAAAACTGCCGGCAGAGGAGCATTAAGAGGAAGAGGACCAGGCGTGGTGGCGCACGCCTTTAATCACAGCACGTGAGAGGCAGAAGTAAGAGGATCACTGCAAGTTTGAGGCCAGCCCGAGATTACAGAGTGAATTCCAGGTCAACCTGGGCTACAGTGAGAAACTACCTCAAGAGAAGAAGAAGAAGAGGAGGAGGAGGAGGAAGAGGAGGAGAAAGGAGAAGGAAAAGAAGAAGAAGGAGGAGGAGGAGGAGGAGGAGGGGAGGAAGAAGAAGAAGAAGAAGAAGAAGAAGAAGAAGAGGAAGAGGAAGAGGAAGAGGAAGAGGAAGAAGAAGAAGAGGAAGAAGAAGAAGGAGAAGAAGGAGAATAATCAGCAGCAACAGTGGAGGGATGAGAATCGACTCAAACAAGCTGCACTTGAAAATGCCAGAATGAGTGGTATGTAATCTCTATATGCCAACTAAAAATATTAAGTTAAATTTTTTTAAAAAGAGAACTGGGGCTGGAAAAATGGCTTAACAGTTAAGGTGCTTGCCTACAAAGCCTAACGACCCAGGTTCAATTCCCCAGCACTCACATAAAGCCAGGTGCACAAAGTGGCACATGCATTTGGAGTTCATTTGTATGGCAGGATGTACTGCTATGCCCACATTCTCTCTCTCTCTTTCTCTCTCTGTCTATCTTTCTTCTCTCTGTTTCTCTTTGCATACAAACAAATACATAATTTTTTTTTTGAGAGAAACAGAGATAGAAAGATAGAGAATGGGCATACCAGCGGCCTCTCAGCCGCTATGAACCAACTCCAGACATGTGCGCCCCCTGTGGGCAAGTGCAGCATTGCGCCCTTGCATCACTTTGCATCTGGCTAAACGTGGGACCTGGAGAATCCAACAGGAGTTCCTAGGCTTTGCAGGCAGGTGCCTTAACTGATAAGCCATCTCTCCAGCCCATAAATAAATTTTTAAAAGGAAGAAATGAGTAAAGCATGAAGGCTCTGACCTAATGAAAGGCTTAAGTCCTTGAAGGATTCAAAATCAGAATACACTGTCGGTAGGTGAGGCCTAGTTGGAGGACATAGAGGTGGAAGCTAAGTCCTTGGACCAAACCTTATCCTGGTCCCTTTATTCCTTCTCCGCTTCTTGTTCACCATGACATGAACCTCCCCACCACACCGTCCCTGCTCTGACGGACAGAAACAGCGAGTAAAACAAAACCTTTTCTTCCCTAAGCTCTCTGTGTCTGCCTTTGTCATAAAGCAGAAAACACCGACATACAGAAACAGTGTTGACTAGTTTTGCCTGCCTTTTTTGTTTGTTTTGTTTTGTTTTTTGAGGTAGGGTCTCCCCCTAGCTCAGGCTGACTTGGAATTCACTATGTAGTCTCAGGCTGGCCTCGAACTCAAGGTGATCCTCCTACCTCTGCCTCCCTAGTGCTGGGATTAAAGGCGTGAGCCACCATGCCCAGCTTTGCCTGATTTTTTCCCCCTTTTTATTGAGTTTCCATACTTACAGACAATAATTCCCTCCCCTTCCCTACTTTCCCCTACACAAACCTACTCTCCATCATATCCCCTCCCTCTCTCTATTAGTCTCTCTTTTATTTTGATGTCATCGTCTTGTCCTCCTATCAGGAGGGTCTTGTGAAGATAGTGCTAGGCACTGCAAGGTCATGGATATCCAGGCCAATTTCTTCCTGGGTGATTGCATTGTAAGGAGTCCTAGCCTTCTTTTGGCTCTTACATTCTTTCCGCCACCTCTTCCACAATGGACCCTGAGCTTTGGAAGGTGTGATAGAGATGTTTTAGTGCTGGGCACTCCTCTGTCACTTCTTCTCAACACTATGGTGCCTTTTGGGTCATCCCAGTGGTCACCACCATCTGAAAAGAGAAGCTTCTCTAACCAAAAGTGTGAGTAGCATTAATATGTGGGCATCAGCCTTAAATAAAGTGCTTGCAGAACAGTTTGGTGGACATAATATATGCATTGAGCCAGACAAGAGCAGCCGTTACACTCCTAAGGCTCATGACCTCCCCACCATAGGCTTTTGATTAGGTTTTCAATGTCGGACATGTATTCCCTCCCATAGAGAGGGTCTCAGTCTAATTAGAGAGCAGTGGGTTTCCCCAAACAAGCCACTATTGCACCCTTTGGCTCATTTGGCCTGGCTGGTCAAACCTGAGGCTTGCAGTGTCCACTGTTTTCACCACTGATGGCTTCTGTCTCCCATAAGGCTGCATTCAGTGCAGCTTTTTCTAGCTTTCTGTCAGGTGGTCTGCCAGGAGAAGGTTTTCAGCTCATCCTCAGTTTGATTTCTGGGTGACCTTGCAGCCCACATGCCTGGTTTTTAATGTTGTGCAAACAAATTGTAACAGGCACTTTTGTGTTACTTTTTTTTTCTTATCATGTGCATATGTATAGTATGTATCCTGTGTGTGTGTGTGTGTGTGTGTGTGTGTGTGTGTGTGTGATGTATACCTGTGTGAGTATAGATGCGCATGTCACATGCAGAGGCCAGAGGAGGATGCTGGGTGTCCCTCCCTCTCTTGCTCATCTTCGTGTCTCCTTGAGACAGGGCCTCACACTGATTTCAGAGCGTGCCATTCTCCCAAGCCCCAGCAATTCTCTGGTCTCTGCTCCCCACAAAACTGGGAGTATAGATGTGTGTGCCATGTCCCACTGCTTTAAGTGGGTGCTGGGAATCAGACTCAAGTGCTTTCAGTGCATCCCGGGCCATTGTGCTTGCGTGGGAAGTGCTCTTACCTGTGAAGCCATCTTTCTATTCTCTCTGTGTTCTCCTTTACTAAACTCAAGCTTGAACTTCAACCAGGTTTTTTCCATGCTTGATTTTGTTTTTATCAGATGTGCCATTGTGGTGAGGCAGGATGGAAAGACGGGGCAATCATGGAGACATGAGAGGAAAGACGGCCCCTCTCCCACTAAGTATGTGACATGAGAGGAAAGACGGCCCCTCTCCCACTAAGTATGTGACAGAAGCTTCTTGCCAGCACGGCAGCCAGAATCCAGACACATTGACAACTGCTGAATGCCTTTCTCCTCCCTAGCTGTAAACCTGCAATTTTCCAGACACCTCACCCAAAACCTCATTTACAGCAAAAACCTACATCTGTTGTGCAAACTTCATGGTTCCTTGTTTTAGCTCATCAGATTGCAACCACACTATAGTCCCAATTTAAAAAAAGAAAAAAATATATTTATGAGAGAGAAAGAGGCAGATAGAGAGAGAATGGTCACACCAGATCCTCCAGCCGCTGCAAACGAACTCCAGACGCACGCGCCACCTTGTGTATCTGGCTTGACGTGGGTCCTGGGGAATCAGACCTGGGTCCTTAGGCTACACAGGCAAGTGCCTTAACCACTCAGCCACCACTCCATCCCTAATCTCAATTGTTAGGAGGGGGACAGAGATAGAGGAGGGTCCCTGAGAATTCCAAAAGCCTTCCAGCATCCGACCTTCACCATCACCAGGACACGTAGTTGCGACTCTGCCTTAGAGGTGTCCACTCTCAGGCTCTCGGGTGAGCTGTCATCTGCTGGAACACTTTTCCCACTGCCTTTAACTCTGCTTCATGTTGTCCATCTGGAAATTCCTTCCAGTGTTCAAGTCGTGAATCCGGAGGGGTTAGCCTCAGCTGTGGTCTCTCAAAGCCTAAGGGAACTCCTGCAGGCTGCTGAGGGTGGCAGTGTGGAGCGGTGGCTCGGTCCCCACATCACTGACAGTAGCCCTATGCTGTTCATCTACCACCGATGGGCATTTAGTTAGATTCTAAGCAGGGCTAACAACAATCTTGCACCTGTCTTTTGGGGAGCGTGTGTGTGCGTGCGCATGTATGTATGTAAATATGTGTTTGGTGGAGGAGTGTAAACAGTTAAGGGTAACTGTTGAGGCTTAAGGAAAGGATACATGTAACTTCAGTAGTTTTCCAACCAGTTAGTGCCCGTGCGTCTAGACATGGGCACTCATTTTAATGTTTTCGCGGCCCTCCACATGATGGTATGATGCCATCTGCTCTTTGGTTCTTTGTCATTCTTCTGGGTATAATGGCAGTGCACTACGGCTCTAGTCTCTGCAGACAAGGAGGGCTGAACTCCTCTCTGTACGTCTGTCGGCTTTTGGATGTTATCTTTGTCAAGCACCTGAGTGTTTGCACTGTGTTTCTATTGGGTCAGTCTCTGGTTTTCCCTGACAAGTTGTTGTATGAATTATTTTCCATATCGAAGTTCTCTGGCTGATGTGGGTTTTCTTGGGGCGTGGGGTTCAAGGTAGGGTCTCACTCTGGCCCAGGCTGACCTGCAATTCACTATGTGGTCTCAGGGTGGCCTCAAACTCACGGCGATCCTCTTACCTCTGCCTCCCTAGTGCTGGGATTAAAGGCGTGCACCACGCCTGGCTTGATGTGCTTTTTTACAGTTAACTGCTGCTCATTGTACATGTTGTCCTTTCACTTCGTGTGTGTGTGTGTGTGTGTGTGTGTGTGTTGAGACACCACCTCACCTGGAACTCACTACATGTGTAGACCAGAGCTGGCCTATGGCAGTCCTCTTGTCTCAGTCTCCCACCACTCTTGGTTTCACTTTTGTTGATGGACAACATTTATCAATTCCAAGCAATCTAATTGATCACGTTCTCCTATTCAACTACTGCTCTCTGGGTCCTGTGTGAAACATCTCTGTAGACTCCAAGAGGAACGTCTGAAATTGTATTTTATGTTCAGTAAAGATCCATTGAAATTTACAAGCAAGAAAGTGTCATGATTTGATGGGTTGGTCAAGATCCAGACATGGGCCAGGGGAGATGAAGAAGGGTGTCCACACAGGGCTCCCGGCTCAGAACTCAGAACTCAGGATTGGTGTGGAGGGGCAAAGAAGGAAGGCTGATCCTCACCTTACATCTTAGTATGGAGTAGGTAACGGTGCCATGTATTGAAATGAAGAACTCAGGGAATTTGGGAGCATGGGGAAAGAGTGGGGGATCTTTTTTGAGAGAGAGGGAAAGAGGCAGAGAGAAAATGGGCGTGCCAGGGTCTTTGGCCACTGCAAATGAACTTCAGACGCATGCACCTCCTTGTGTATCTGGCTGATGGGGGTCCTGGGGAATTGAACCTGGGTCCTTTGGCTTTTCAGGCAAACACTTACTGGCTAAGCCATTTCTCCAGTTGTGGGGGATCTTTTTTTGTTGAAACATTAGAAATGCTTTTTCATATCACATCTCAGGTGTCTGCCTGGGGAAGATATTCAGAGCCATGCAGATTTGGAGCAGAAAGGTGAGGTGGGACTCTCAGAGACTTTCCCAGTCTCTCGAAGGAAACTGTTTCCTCTAATGCCTTTGTATGCTACACAGATTTCTGTCATGGTATCATTGTCTTTTTTTAATTAAACAAATCTGTCTCACTCACTTAGTCTGTGAGATCAGGGAGAGCAAGGTGTCTGATGAAGTGCCTGTATATTGCACGAGTCATTATTTTTGCTAACCAGATGAATGGTTTTTCTTTAAAAAGAAAAAAAAATTGAAACTTAAAAAAAAAAGCTTTTAAAATCAAAACCTGCTATTCAAACAGTATTCACAAAATGTTCTGCAAAACTCAGGAATAAGTCAATGGGATAAAGAAGAACCTTAGTACTGGAGAAAATAGGAAAGAGAAAAATAGTTTTTGTCTCCAGGATGTCTAAATTGCCTCCTGACGGCGAGTAATGTGTGATTCTGAGCTTGGCACCCAGCACAAAAGCCAGGGCACTTGGCACCTCCCCCAGGAGCTCATTTCAATGGACTTCCTGGTCTATATCAGATCTACAGGAAGGAGAGGCAAATGGCCGCTTTGAAGAGAGCTAACACAAAGCAGAAACAATTGGGGCAGACAAGGGAATTGACACCTCTCTCCAGCTTCCTGTTTCCAGTATCTTAAGCATCCCCCAAAGTCCGTTTGGTTTTGGAATGAAAAGGAAGAGATGAGCGGATTCAATGAATCATGGGCCAAGGTCAACATCTCTTCTGACTGCCCTGCTGGGGTTGAACTCAGGGCTTCCCAGGGAAGCATGGGGCTCAGGGTCCAAAGAAGGAAGTTTCTGTAAGATGAACTTGCCTACCAGCAGATTTGAAATCATATATCCCTTTTCATGCTGTCCATAGAGACATAATATTGTTACAAACGAATAGGTGAGAAGAATGTCTTTTGTGTGTGTGTGTATGTGTGTGTGTGGTGGGTGTGCAGTGTGTGATGTGTACTATATACACGTGTGTGCAGATGTGTGTGCCGCATAGGCATTCATGTGGAGGCCAGAGGAGAATGCTGAGTGTCTTTTAATTGTACTCATCTATGCATATCTTGCCATCAAGTCTCTCCCTCAACCAGGACCTGCTGTCTGTCAGCAAGCCCCAGTGATTTTCTAGTCTCTGCTCCCCCTATGTGTGGCCACATTCAGCTTTTTACAGGGGTTCTGGGGAATCAAACTTGGTGTTTTCCAGTCCAAGAGACCCTCATGCTTAAGTGGCAAATACTGGGCTGGGCCATCTCCCCATTCTAGTGAGAATAATTTTAAGAACATTTTACTTAAAACAACGTATTAAGCCTGTTCTTATTTCCACGTGTGATGTAAAAACAACTGATGAACACCTAATATTGTTTTTGTATAAAAGCCTTCAGTGGATAAAGCACTTGCTTGTAAAATTGAGGACTCCACTTTGGACCCCAGCATCCACATTCATGTCGGATGGGTGTGACAGCCTGCCTGTAATCCCAGCCCTAGGGAGGCTGAGACTGGAGATTTCCAGGCCAAGCAGCGTAGCTAGACTAGCTGAATCAGCGAGCCCTGGGTTTCAGCAAGAGACCCTGTCTCAATAATTAAGGCGGATAACAATTGAGAAGTCATTTCATCCTCTCACCTCTATATAGCCCAAACATGCACACACACACACACACACATACAAACTATATATGGCATGCACATACAAAAAAAAGTGTTTTATTCCTAAGTAGTCATATTGCCCATGCTCGGTCAACCCCCACAGTGAGTAGGGAGCCCGTTGGCTAAGCAGATGTACCAGGGCTGGGGTGATGGCCCAGGACTGCTTCGACTGACATGATGCTCCCAGCATGGTGGTGTTGCTGTGATGTCTATAGGCCTGACTGAAGCCAAAGGCATCTAACTGCGATTATCTTTCCTCCCAGAAACGCCCCAGAGTCTCACTTCCACTTCCTCTCCCCTTGTGGCTGAAGTTACTTTGTTCTTCGGTTTCTGAAATCAACTGGACATGACTCAGTTATTTTGCTTTGTGTTCCCCATTTCCTTCACTGGGGGCAAGATGCGCCTTCTGTACAGTTCTTCCCTACCCAGGAGTGAGAGAAGATCAAAACATAGGGGAAAGATGACAGCGGAGAAAGCCTTAAGTTCATTCCCAGCTCTCACCGTTGGTTTGCAACACTCAGCTCTTGAGTGAGATAGGTGCTGGAGGTTTGAGCCACTGTTTTTTATTATTATTATTATTAATGTGGAGGACCTTTGACATTTGATTTTAAATATGGGGCTCACAAAGACCTCCCATTAAAAAAAAAAATATATATATATAATTTATTTGACAGAGATGGAGAGAGAGAGAGAGAGAGAGAATGGACGTGCCAGGGCCTCTAACCACTGCAAACAAACTCCAGACGCATGTGCCACATTGTGCATCTGGCTTACGTGGGTCCTGGGGAATTGAACCTGGGGCCTTTGGCCTTGCAGGCAAGCGCCTTAACCACTAAGCCATCTCTCCAGTCCCAGACCCCTCACTTCTTCAGCTTTCACTCTTAAAGGTGGCCCCTCCTAATGGCCTGGCTTCCTGGTATTGGCCTGGTAAGGCAGCGAGGCCAAGATTGACATGCTAACACGCTCCAAGCTGTTTGCAAGCTCTCCACGGATCTCCTGTCAGCTCAGGAGTTCTCGGACACCTTCCGGCCTCCCTTTCCCAGTACAAAGTGAAGGATGGCTTGGCTTGAAAAGGGGCAGGAGGTGATGGGGAGACGCAGCGTGGGGGTTAATGGACTTGGCTGGGGTGGTAGATGGAACCGGCTCCGTGCGCCTGTCAGAATTTAAAGGACTTTCAAAGAAGGAAATAAAAAGCGAAGCCAATTTATTTCCACGCCAACAAAGATAAAAGAAGAGTAGCCAAAGACAAACTCCACCATGTCAGGCCTCTCTCTCACACACACACCAGGCAGCCGTGTCAGCTGGGCCCAGCCTAGGCAGCAGGCCCCAGTATGGTGGTGGCTCTTGTCCCACTTCCCCTGACACGTCTCCTGTCTTGACTGCAGGGGGTGACAAGCTCAGCCTGGGGAAATTCTCTCTCTGTGACCTCCATGGACGGGGGTCTCCTCTCTCAGTGAACTGCGGGGTCTCCCAGGATTCAGGAAAGGTTCATTAAGAAACATGTCAGACCAGGTCACAGCCTGAGTCCAAGGCATGTCTGAAGCAGTTCCTGACTGTCAAGAGAACCTTTTTTTTTTTTCCATGAGCCGTTCAAACAGAAGACAACTTGAGTCTAGATTCTGTCTCCTGAAAAAAAATCTCGTGTGGCATTGAGTTGTGGGTCACTGTCGGTTTTGCCCACATACAGCGTGTGGGTATTAACAAGTGGCATTTGAGCAGCATCTGGTGCCTATGCTAGGTGCCCGGGCGAGGACATGTGGTGGTGGGGTCGTCTGGAGTACAAGTCAGAGGCTATTGGCTGGTCTCTTCTCCTTGCTCTTCCTGACGTATGTCTGAGCTCTCGGATAGATGAAAGGAGAGGGCAGTGTGAATCCACAGTCGTTATGAAAAATGTTATCCCTGTTGCGGGCAATTAAGATGTATCTTACCCATTGCACACGAGGAATACGCGGATGAGATTCGTGGTAGGTTAATTGTGGCAGAGTGGAATGCTGAAACGTCTCATTTTTCTTTTTGAAAGGAAGATGAAAGACTTAAACTTCAAAGGCTGAGGAATCCAGTTCCCAACTAGATGAGGCTTTTTCTCTGACATCACCGAGGTAGAGATTATTGTCTCGTGCCCAAATTACCAGAGAAGACTTGTATGTTTGAGACTGCTAGATATGGCCAGCATCTAGTGGATGCTGTGGAGGCATGGCTTAGCAGTTAAGATGCTTGCCTACAAAGCCAAAGGACCCAGGTTTGATTCCCCAGGACCCATGTAAGCCAGATGTACAAGGTGGCACATGCGTCTGGAGTTTGTATGCAGGGGATGGAGGCCCTGGCACGCTCATTCTCTCTCTATCTCTTTCCCTCTTTCTCTGCTAAATAAATAAATAAATAAATAAAAATATTTTTAAGAATTAAAAAAAAAAAAAAGAAGTGGCCAGCACCACTCTTCCTTCTTCCTGGGTGACACAACCCCAGTTTTGTCCTGTCAGCATTCTACTTTTCTGCGCTCACTGGAGTGATCCACAATGATGGCATTTCAGGGTTCTGGGGTTTCTCTAGCATCTCCCCAAATTCTCCAAAAGTCTCCACTTAACCTGTTCTAAATTCTTGCCCACAAGGTTAGTTTTAGTCATAGCAACAACCCCACAACAAAAAACAGTTTTCTTGTGGACAATTCATGTTGTGATGACAAACATTCCTGAAAAAAAAAAAAAAAAGGAAAAAAAAAGAAAAGCTTAAAGAGAGGTCATGTTTATTTTGGTACATGATTTCAGAGGATTTAGTCCACCATAGCTGGCTCAGTCAGCCAAAAAATAGGGGGGGTCAGGGAGAGAGAGGGAGGAAGACAGAGAAGAAGGAGGAGGAGAAAGAAGAAGAGGGGGGCTGGAGAGATGGCATAGCGTTTAAGACATTTGCCTGCAAAGCCAAAGCATCCTGGTTTGATTCCCCAGGACCCGCGTAAGCCAGATGCACAAGATGGCACATGCATCTGGAGTTCATTTGCAGAGGCTGGAGGCCCTGGCACACCATTCTCTCTCTCTCTCTCTCTGCCTCTTTCTCTTTCTCAAATAAATAAATAAATAAATAAATAAATAAATAAATAAATAAATAAAATATATTTTAAAAAAAGAAGAGGAGGGCTGGAGAGATGGCTTAGCATTTAAGGCACTTGCCTGCAAAGCCAAAGCATCCTGGTTTGATTCCCCAGGACCCACGTAAGCCAGATGCACAAGGTGGCGCATGCATCTGGAGTTCGTTTGCAGTGGCTTGGAGGCCCTGACACACCCATTCTCTCTCTCTCTCTCTGCCTCTTTCTCTTTCTCAAATAAATAAATAAAATATATTTTTTAAAAAAAGAAGAGGCGGGCTGGAGAGATGGCTTAGCGGTTAAGGCGCCTGCCTGCCAAGCTTAAGAACGCCTGTTTGATGTTCTTGTCCCACATTCAGCCAGACGTAAAGTGATGCAAAGGTGCAATGCCACACTTGCCCAGAAGGGGGAGCACGTCTGGAGTTCATTTACAGTGGCTGAGAGACTGCTGGCATGCCCATTCTCTCTCTGCCTCTTCCTCTCTCTCCATTTCTCCCTGTCTCTCTGTCTTTCGAAAGAAGAAGAAGAGGAGGAGGAGGAGGAGGAAGGAAGGGAAAGAAAGTGACCAGGGTCAGCTGTAACCTTCCAAGGCATGACCCCAGGGGCCTCTTCTTCATCCTTGCCAGAGTGTAGCTCACTCTCTTGCTGCTGTTCTCTACCCACTGTGGCATGATTGTGCTGTCCACACACAGCTCCAGGACCATCCTTTCCCTGCCATCACGAAGCTTCCCCTGGAGCCTATAGGGCAAAAGAAACCCTTTCCTCCTGTTGGCTGCTTTGGGTCAGGTGTCTTGTCCCGGCAGTGAGGAAGGTAAGTACAACATTCCCTTAAGTTGTTTCTGCAAAGCAAGTGCCTTTCACCACTGAGCCAGCTCCCTGGCTCCTCTTTTAGTTATTTTTTGTCAGGCATGTTGTCACTGCCTGGGAGGACTGACTGACTATTACTTGAGCTCTTACTATCACTATTATTTAAGCTTTCTGGGGAAGGTAGTTGTCTGCATAGCACCTGGGCTGCTGCTTGTGTTAGAAGCACTGGAGTGGCAGTGTGGCTTGTGCAATGCCGACATCCACTGATAACTCGGTCCCCTATTTTAAATGGACACTGCAAAGATGGTGGCATTTAAAAAATATTACTTTTTAAAATATTTTATTTTTATTTATTTGAGAGAGAGAGAGAAATAGAGAGAGAGAGAGAGAGAGAGAGAGAGAGAGAGGAGATGGAGAGAGAGAATGGGTGTGCCAGGACCTCTAGCCACTGCAAACTCCAGATGTGTGCACCCCCTTGTACATCTGGTTTACATGTGTCCTGGGGAATTGAGCCTGGGTCCTTTGGCTTTGCAGGCAAGGCCCTTAACTGCTAAGCCATCTCTCCAGCCCTAAAAAAATATTTCTGATATGCTAGTTTATGAAGAATCATCTAACAGACATTTGTTGCTGGCACCTCCATTTTGTAATTTATTCACTATTAATAACTGACTGAGAAACCATCTGAGAAGACCATTTTCTTCTTCTTCATCATCATCATCATCATCATCATGTCTGTCTGTCTTTTTTTTTTTTTTTTTTTTTTTTTTTGAGGTAGGGTCTCAGTCTAGCCCAAGCTGACCTAGAATGCACTCTATAGTCTCAGGCTGGTCTTGAACTCACAGTGATTCTCCTACTTCTGCCTCCATAGTGCTGGGATTAAAAGCATGTGCCACCACACTTGGCACACTCTCTCTCTCTTTCTCTCTTTCTCCTTCTCTTGACCTCACAGTTTAAAGATAAAATTTCTTGGGCTCAATAGATAGCTTAGTGGTTAAGGCACTTATCTGCAAAGCCTAAGGACCCAGGTTTGACTACAGATCCCACATAAGCCAGATGCATAAAAGTGAGGCAAGTGCAGGGTTGCACATGCCCACTAGGTGGCACAAGCATCTGGAGTTTGATTTCAGTAGTTGAGGCCCTGTCATGCCAATTCTCTCTCTCTAAAATAAAAAACAAAAATTTAAAAAAATGAAGATAAAATTTCTCAACCTGATATTTAAGGTCTTCTCCATTTTGGCACCAACCTACAAATCTCCACCAATCTTATATTGAGTAATAATAATAATAACAATGTCATCTACCATTATTACATGCTTGCTCCATGTTATATATGCTGCTGAGTGCTTTTCATATGTTGTGTTGGATAACTGACAGACCAATCCCAAATGAGAAACTATGGTTTTTACATGAGAAAGCTCAGAAATTGAGGTGTTTACAAAATCACACACATCAAAACCATAGATGCCTGGTCTTGCTGGATAGACATGCTATCTTCTAGTTTATTCTGAAGTAGACACTGTGCTTCAAAAGGCAACATTTATGTATTTTAAAATTTGACTATCAACCTATACAGTTTTTGTTCATATCATAGATTTCTGCAAAAGCATTTTTGGAATTAAATGCTCCCCAAAGTCCCTATGGGAAACCGCTGGGCACTATGACTTTTCCCTCTGAGTCTCTCCTTGCCTGTGTGTTTCCATGACACCAATTTGTACAAAAGGAGGACATTATGCCAACATTGATAAGGAAAATAGTATAAATCAGAGCTAAGTGATTTAAATATTTATTAAGGGCATGTGGAGAAAAAGGGATTTTTTTCATACACTACTGGTAAATATATATGAAGTGTATTTTTTCAGAAGGCAATTTGGCAGTTTCTATTAAGATGATATATATAGGGCTGGAGCGATGGCTTAGTGGTTAAAGCGCTTCCTGCAAAGCCAAAGAACCTTGGTTCGATTCCCCAGGACCCATGAAAGCCAGATGCACAAGGGGGCAAAAGCATCTGGAGTTCGTTTGCAGTGGCTGGAAGCTCTGCCGCACCCATTCTCTCTCTCTCTCTCTCTCTCTCTCTCTCTCTCTGCCCTTTCCCTTTCTCAAATAAATAAATAAAAATTTAAAAAGAAAGAAAAAGAAAGAAAAGATTACATATATGTATATATAAAAACATATATTAATATATACAGAGTCCCTGGTACCCATGCACCACAAATTGTAGGACTTTATTCAATCGTGTGCAAAAATAACAACCCATAACACATGCCAAAATGTAATTTTGTAACACGAGCATGCCTATGACGCGTTACGTTGATTAGGATCATTGAGATGGGAAGACACGGCTTAACTGTGGGCAGCACCATTCCACGGGCCGGGGTTCTGGACTCTACACAAAGGAGGGAGCTTGCTGAGCAGCAGCTTTCACCACTGCCTGCCTCCTCACTGCGCTGAACGCGACCAGCTCTCTCACGCCTTCTCTGCCGTGAGGGACCGTAACTTGGGACTGTAAGATGCAATAAACCCTGCCTCCTTTAAACTGATACTGTTTAAATTTCATTTTTTATTTATTTCTGGAAACGAACTCCAGACGCATGTACCGCCATGTGCATCTGGCTTATGTGGGTATGGGGGAATCAAACCCGGGTCCTTAGACTTTGTAGGCAAGAGCCTTAACCTCTGAGCCATCGCTCCAGCTCTGGAAGCTGATTTTTGTCAGGTGTTTTGTCCAAGTAATGGGAAGTTGACTGAGACACTCCGATTGTCAATACTGCTTGTCTGTTTAATTGGCCTGGTGAGGATGAGTGGCCAAGTCTGGGTTGTCAGGGCTGCCAGGGCACTGATGTGTGCCCCTGCCAACCCTGGTATTTCCTTCCCTCAGGAGATTAAGCCTTTAGTCACTTGTTTTTGGTTCTGGCCCATTTAGTAACTATTAACCTGAAAATGTTTTTCCCATTTGGTTTTCATGTCCCTGTTTTGGTTACCCTAGGTCAATTTCATTTATTTCATAATTTAAAAAATTATTTATTTCATAGAGCAATAAGCAAAGACAGATTTTGGGCACACCAGGGCCTCCTGCCACTGTGAAAGAACTCCAGACCCATGTGCTATTTTGTGTATCTGACTTTGCATGGGTACTGGGGAATCGAACCCTGACAGCAGGCTGTGCAAGCCAAGTGCCATGACCTGCTGCACCGTCTCCCCAGGCTGTTTTAGTTTCATACACATTCACATTTCTGAGTTGTCAGTGTTCACACTGGGATTTCTGCCTTGAGCATGGATGGTAAAGCCAGCATTCCCATCTTTGCTTTCTAGAAACTCCTCAAAGGAAGAAAGAGAGTGAAAAATATAGACACGCTACTCCATTATAAAGGAAATTAAGATAGCAAGAAAATTCAAGGCACCAGAGAGTGGGAGAGCTGTCCAAAGGAGGGAGGTAAAAACAGCAGTACCAGGAGAAAAGGAAGCAACAACACACACACACACACACACACACACACACACACACACACACACAGAGAGAGAGAGAGAGAGCTTGGAGCTAGCCAGACACAAGGGGCCTGTGGGAAGTGGGGCATATCTGTGAGTGGACATCTCAATCCTGGTGGTGGCTGTCAATGGCCCAGCCCTGCCTTCCCTTCCAGAGCGAAGATGAGCTTACAGGGGTGGGGGGAGGAGCGGGAGTGAACCCCTTTGCAGGAGGCAGGCTTGCTTCCATGTCGGTGAGAGCAGAAAAGCCTTCATGCTGTGAAAACTCAATAGCTTTCTAACCCCAGTAGCTGGGAGAAGAGAAGGAAGGAGAAGCCCACCCTCTCACATGCGCGAACCTGAACAGCAGTCCAGTGTACCTGGAAGAGGAAAGCTCCCTGCCCCCAACACACATATTCTCACTCCAGTGCTGCAGGAAACACCAACTTCAGCAGTGAGTAAGGAAACATACCTAACACAGGGACCATACAGTGGACAAACTAGAAAGGTGATGGAAAACAACAGGACACGTTGGCAGGGAAATATGCCTGTGTTGAAAGATGTTACTATCAAAAAGATAAAAAATGAAAAGAGGGCTGGAGAGACAGCTTAGCAGTTGAGGCACTTGCCTGCGAAGCTTAAGGACTCACGTTGGACTCTCTAGGTCTTCGGTAAGCCAGGCTCACAAAATGACCTGAGCAAGGTTGCACATGCCCACTAGATGGCACAAGCATCTGGAGTTTGGTTGCAGAGGCTGGAGGTCCTGACACACCAATTCTCTCTCACATCGGTGCTCTTGCTTAATAAAAAGCTAGTCTTCTGGGCTTACCTCAAAGAAAAAAGGTAAAAATGGAAAGAAAGGTTGGGGTTGGGCAGATGGCTCAGCGGCTAAGAGCACTGTCTACATAAGCACAAACACCTGAGTTTCACCCCCAACATCCACATAACACCCAGGCATGGGAGCTGGAGTGATGGCTCAGAGGTTAAAGACCCTTGCTTGCAAAGTCTGACTGCCTGGGTTCAATTCCTCTGTACCAATGTAAAGTCAAAGTCAAATACATAAATTGGCACATGCCACATCTGGAGTTTGTTTGCATTGGTAAGAGGCCCTGATGAGCACTTTTTTCACTCTCTCTCTTTCTCTTTCTGTCTTCCTCTTCCTCTCTCTCTCCTTATGCTTATAATTCAAGAGCTAAGTTTGGTGGAGACAGGGGGATGGCAGCAGCTCAGTAGTTAGCCAATCTAACTGAAAACTGTAAGTTCCAGGGTCTGGGATAGACTCTATCTCAGCGAAATAAGGCAGAAGAGCAACGGAGAAGGACACCTGATGCCCTCTGTGTGCATGCACATGGGGCATTAGCCTATGAGCACAGTTTTATGGGCCACCACAACCACACCACACACACATACACTACATATTACACCCACACACTACAAGTTAATTAAAAATTTAAAAATAAAAATGACTACCATAAATTAAATTATTCTATTACTTTTATGGAGTTAGACCACAAAACAGAAATATAAGAGCTCAGAGAGAGAAAAATAGTACCTTACTCAATTTGAATTGATATGATATGATGCTATAGTCAAGGGAATTCATTTCTCACGGCTCAGGAGAGTGAAAAGCCCAATGTCAAGGTGCTGGCAAGTCTAGTGTTTGGTGTTTTCACTTCTTGAGAAATGACCATATTCTTATTATATTTTGAGAAGGGGGGAAGAGAGAGAGAGAAAGAGAGAGACAGAGAAAGAAATGAGGAAGAAGAGAAGGAGAAGAAAAGAGGAGGAGAAGGAAAAGAGAGAGTACATTATTTTTTTTTTTTGCTTCTTATAAGTATACTGATTGCATTCATAAAGAGTTACACAAATGATCCAATTACCTCCCTAAGCATTTATTCAAGGTTGGGGATTTAGGCTTTTAGATATAAATTTCAGGGTCACAATTCCCAGCAGACAGTAGGACTATAAGAATGGATCAAATATAACCTCAATAAAAAGCATGAATGAAAGCCAGGCATGGTGGCGCACGCCTGTAATCCCAGCACTTGGGAGGCAGAGGTAGGAGGATTGCCATGAGTTCGAGGCCACCGTGAGACTACATAGTGAATTGCAGGTCAGCCTGGGCTAGAACAAGACCCTATCTCAAAAAGACAAAAAAATGCATGAAAAAATTAAACAATCACATAAATAAATGTTGCCAAAGTACCCATTAAACATAATGAACTAAAATTGTATAGTGGAAATGACAGAACAATGAAGAGATAAACGACATGATTGTTTCCAGTACAGAATTGACAGGTACTATATACATTATAGTCATCAAAGTAGCCACTGGAATAAAAAAGCATTAGAATTAATGAAAAAAAATAGATCCAGAGAGGACATGTTGAAGTTTTAAAACTAGAGAAATAATATCAAATAGTTTAACGAGCACGCTTCTCCTTCCCTTTCCATCGGTGATTTAGCTCACCAGTGGAAAGATAAAGGCTTTGACGTCACACTGACTAAGACGTAGCCAAGTAAGTTTCCCGGAGAACCCACTGGAAATCACTTATCAGGACAGAACAGCTGCCTATAGATTTTTCTCAATCATTGCCAATGCAAGGAGGCCATGGAGTAACAGCTGCAAAACCCTCAAGGAACTAAAAGGAATTAAAAGATTTGATATTGAGGGCTAGGGAGATGGCTCATTGGATAAAGGTGGCTTGTAAAGTGCCCAGGCCCGGCATGAAGAGCCTGGCGTGGTGGCTGCAAGTCCAGCCCTGGGGGTGGGGAGGCTGAAGTGGGAGGGATCTCTGGGGCTCACTGGTCAGCCAGTCTGTCCAAACAAAAATAAATGATCTCCAGTTTCAGTGAGAGACTCTGCCTTACAGACCTTGTGATGCAGAACCCAGCCCACACCCTCCTCTGACATCTGTGCACACGGGCACTCAAGCACACACACCATGCTGCCACCGCCACCACCACCTCCACTGTCTCTGGCACTGCCACCAAGACATTGGATCCCCAGGCAAAATCTGTCCAAAGATAAAGGCACAAATCAGAACGGCTCTTGTGGACATGTCTCTACCACAGGGTTTTCAGAGTGTGGGCCTGGGCTCAAATCCTGCAGGCTGTCTGGTTTTTGTTGTTATTGTTTTTCAATAAAGTTTTATTGGAATACGACTGTGTCCATTTGCATACATTTTGTCTGGCTGATATATATATATATTTGAGAGAGAGAGAGAGAGAAAATAGGTGTGCCAAGGCCTCTAGCCACTGCAAACAAATTCCAGATGTATGCACCACCCTGTGCATCTGGCTTTTTGTAGATACTGGGGAATTGAACTCAGGTCCTTAGCCTTTGCAGGTAAGTGCCTTAACAACTGACCCTTCTCTCCAGTTTGAGAGAGTTTTTCTTTTTTTAATGAGCCAATTATTTTTGTTTTTGTTTTTTTGAGGTAGTGTCTCACTCTAGCCCAGGCTGACCTGGAATTCCCTATGTAGTCTCAGCCTGGCGTCGAACTCACATCGGTCCTCCTACCTCTGCCTCCCTCAGTGCACCACCACGCCCAGCTTAATGAGACCAATTTTAATGATTAAAACACTTTCATCACTCATTTCTATTATTTCATACAGTACCCAAGTAACACCTGGGCTACATTGGGACATTAAGTTGGAGAAGAAGGCAGTAAGAAGGGCTACTCTTTTTGGTGGTGTTTGGGTTGCAGTCCAGGGCCTTGCATGTGAGGACTGTTTTGTTTTGAGACAGAGGATCTCACTGTATAGCTTCGGTCGGCCTAGAACCATCCTCCTGATCAGACTCTACCATAGTGGGATTATAGTTATTTGTAACCACGTGTGGCTTTTAATTTTTGGAGGGAGTTCATTGAGACAGGTTTCCATGTAGCTCAGGCTGGCCTCAAACTCATTCTGTAGCTGAGGACGACCTTGAACTCTTTTTTTAGACAGAGCAAAAAAGAGACAGAGAGAGAGAATTGGCACACCGGGGCCTCAGCAGCTGCAATCGACCCAAATGCTTGCGCCACCTAGTGGGCATGTGTGACATTGCGCTTTGCCTCGCCTTTGTGCATGTGCTAACGTGGGTCTGGAGAGTTGAACATGGGTCCTTAGGCTTAGCAGGTAAGGGCCTTAACCACTAAGCCATCTCTCGAGCCCAGTCTTGGACTCTCCATCCTGCTATGCCTGGCTGCTTTTGTACTGCAAAAGTGATATTGATTAGCTGGGACAGATTCCTGGTGGCCTAGGTGGCCCTCCACAGAGAAAACTGTGCTGATCCCACACGGTAACCAGCCCCATGTCACATCCTTGCATGCTTCACACTCGCTCTCAGTATATAGAAGTGTCCAGAAATACTTGCCACATGACTAAGAACTTGGCTTTCACCTTGAACACAATCGAGCCATCTGCCTCCGCCGTCATCACTCTTTTCTTCATTTCCCCAGGGCGCGTCTTGGTAATAGTGGGCCAAGCGACGTTCAATCCTCTTGTGGGGGAAAAAGATTGCAGAAAAGCTGACATTACTGCACAGACTGAGCCCTTGGCAGACTCACGGCGAGTTGGCCTGTGTGTGAAATTGCACTCACCGGATTTCTTACAGCTGCGTGGACCACCGAGAGCACCTTGCGTTGTGCGCACTTTGACAACTTATTTGCTCTCTTGTCTTCTTTTTGTTTCACCAGACTCCCATTAAAATGTTTCCTGCTCTTGTATTAAAAAAAAAAAAAAAAGTTTTAAGGGAAGAAGGACTATATTTAGTAAGTGTATAAACTAAAGAACTGCTTGGAAATTAAGTCTCTTCCTGTCTCCTCAGAGCGTCCTGTTCCGCTTTCCTACTCCTCCTCTTTGATCCGTGCTGGGCCAGCCTATGCATTACTTACCTTCTTGTTGCTGGGACAACATACAGATACCGATTAGGAAGAACGTAGCAATTCTCCCGGTAGGTAGTTAGCTAGGTACAGGCCCATGGGAGCATGGGGGCCACCTTACCTGCTCTGGCAAGTCTAGAACTCGTGTCTGATCCAATCTCATCCATGACAGCTGTAAGCAACAACTCCACAAACAGCTTTCTGCTTCTTCCTCACCTTTCCCCTGTCCTGAGAACCTGTGGACTGGTCCTTCCCGAGTCAGCCTCTGGAGCCCACCAACCAATCAGGTCCCTCCCTTACACACCTGGGCCTCGATCTTCTCTATATTTCCAGCCAGGCTTAATTCTTTTTTTGTTTTTATTTGACAGAGACACACACACAGAAAGAGAGAGGGAGAGAGAGAGAGAGAGAGAGAGAGAATGGGCGTGCCAGGGCTTTTTTAGGGGCTGTGAATGAACTCCAGACATGTGCACATGTGCAACATTGCACACTGGTGTCACTTTTGCATCTGGCTAAACGTGGGACCTTGGGAATTGAACGGGCATTCTTAGGCTTCACAGGCAAGGGCTTTAACCGCTAAGCCATCTCTCCATCCCCAGGCTTAATTCTTTGCTAATGTGGATAAGAGCCAAAGGAAGAGTAGGACTCCTTACAACGGGCTCCTCCAGACACAAAATGGCCTGGATATCCATGACCTCACAGTGCCTGACACTACCTACACAGGACCCTCATTAAAATCCATGACCTCACGGTGCCTGACACTGCCTACACAGGACCCTCATTAAAGGAGGAAAAGATCATGAAATAAAACTGAAAAGAGAGACTAATAGAGAGGGGGAAGGGATATGATGGAGAGTGGAGTTGCAAAGGGGAAAGTGGGTGGGGGGAAGGAAGTACCATGGAATTTTGTCTACAACTAAGGAAGTTTTAAATAAAAAAAAAGTAAAATAAAATTAAAAAAAGAATCTAATACTTGGAGTGGGATTCTAATCACAGAGAGTTCTCTCCCACACCAATACCTGACCAAAAGTCAGGTTAAGGAAGCAAGGGTTTATTTCATCTTACCTTTCCAGGTCACAGAGCAGCACGCTGGGGAAAGTGAGGCAGCAGGTCACATTCAGTACACTGCGAAGAAGAAAACAAGCGGTGAGTACTGCGCTCTGCCACCTCTCTCCTTTTTATGTAGTCTGTCACCCCGGCCCATGGCTGTGGTCATCCACAATTCAGGTTCCTATTCCCACTCCAATTAACCTAATCAAGACAGTCCTTGGGCTGGAGAGATGGCTTAGCGGTTAAGCACTTGCCTGTGTAGCCTAAGGACACTGGTTTGAGGCTTGATTCTCCAGGTCCCACGTAAGCCAGATGCACAAGGTGGCACATGTATCTGGAGTTCTTTTGCAGTGGCTGGAGGCCCTGGTGCACCCATTTTCTCTCTCTACCTGTCTATTTCTCTCTCTCTTTCTCTCTCTCAAATAAATAAATAAACAAAATAAAATAATTTTAAAAAAGAGTCCCTCACAGGCATGCCCAGAGACTAGCTTAAAGTACATAATTCCTCATCAGTTATTCTAGGTCCTATCAAGTTAAAAATTACTGCAAACCATCACAGATGGTTCTGAAGTTTCGGGGAAAGTGGACACCAATCAGGACACCTCTGTTTTCCAAGAGATAATAAAAGAATGGTTGAAAGTGGGGGCTGTACCAAAAAGCTCAATTTGCAGTCTTGTTTTGACTCCTACTGTTACAGGAGCAGAGCAGAGTCTTGGGGGCAACACTGGGATTGCAAGATTTTGAGATTGCAGAGCAAAGCTGGGTGGTGGGGACAGTTTGTGAAGAAAGAGAGACATTCTCAAGAATGGGCGGAAGCTAATGAGCTGGGGAAAGAGAAACTCAAAAGTGCTTGGGCCAGGAGTCTCATGACCCTTACAGGTCATTTATGTAACACTGGTCTCGCCTTTGTTGGAGGGTGTTATTTATTTATTTATCTATCTACTTATTTATTGTTTTGCAGGCATGCTGTGTCGCATGTAGCCATGGCAGGGAAGAGTTTCTCGTCTTTTTCCGCTAAGTGGCCTCTTTCACATTTCAGTCTTTTTTTTTTTTTTAAATGTATTTATTTGAGAGAAAGTGAGAGATCAAGAGGCAGATAGAGAGAATGGGGTTTCAGGGCCTCCAGCCACTGCAAACAAAGTCCATATGCATCCGCCACCTCGTACATCTGGCTTAACATGGGTCCTGGCGAACTGAATGCCGGGCTTTAGGCTTTGCAGACAAGAGCCTTAACCACTGATCCATCTCTCCAGCCTGTACAACAACCTTGATCTTGTTGTCCTGTGACACTCCAAGCTGTGTGGCCTTGGTGTGTTGTTTACCTGTTCTGTGCCTCAGCTGCCACATATGTGCAATACATACCAGGTAGCACCTTAGTTCTCAGTGTTATGGCAATCTTACAGAAAATGATGCACTTGTAACTGTGCTTAGCACAGAATTAGCATTCGCAAGAACTGGCTGATGCCGCTGTTACTGTGCTTAGCCTTTATTCTTTGCAGCCAGGGGAACAAGTAAGCCAGGTGTTCTCTATGCAGAAGAATGTGGGTAGGAGGACTTGGGGGTGGGGCTCTCAGGCTCCTTCACCCAACCTGTGCAGGGTCGAGGCTGCCTGCTCTGCGGGCTGCAGTAACTCCACACGATCTTGATTTCAGGAGGCCTTGGCTGGGGCCAGCATTCCCATAGGAATTCCACTTTCAGCCGATGACTCGCTGAAGATGGTTACGCTGTTTGTTTCCCTACAGCTCCAGGAAGAAGCCATTGCTCTGCTAAGTTTTGTTATTTTTGGAAAACTGGTTGCTGTGCCTCATCGCTGGTTAAACAGATAGGACTTCTGTTTGCTGGGAGATTTCCGTGCTTGGGAGGCCTTCCAGGAAATGGAAATATGAAATGTCTCAAGGAGTAGCTTCCACCTGATGGTCCCCCAGAGGGGTCACCTTACTTCACAGCCGAATAGAGCAGTCTGGGCTCTAAGATGCATTGTTGGAAAGTAGGGGGGCTGGCAGCTCACGTCTTAGATGGTAGAAAGACCTTCAGTTGGTCAAGGCCCAGCTATCTCCAGCCATCCGTATTAGCTGCTTTCGTTGCTGTAGTGACCAAATACTGACCAAGAAGTGCCAGGCATGGTGGTGCACGCTTTTAATCGCAGCACCACTGGGATCACCCTGAGTTCAAGGCTGGTCATATTACATCCACAGTGAGGAAGCAGAGGTGAATGCTGGTGCTCACCAGGTTTGTCCAGGATTCCAGCAGTGGTAGTTTGAACATATGGTCCCATAGACTCAGGTGCTTTATTAAAATTGTCTTTGCAGGGCTGGAGATATGGCTTCGTAGTTAAGGCGGTTGCCTGTGAAGCCTAAGGACCACTGTTCGATTCTCTAGGTCCCACATAAGCCAGATGCACAAGGGAATGCATGTGTCTGGAGTTTGTTTGCAGTGGCTAGAGGCCCTGGAATGCCCATTCTCACTCTCCCCTTCTCTCTTTCCCTCTCTCTGTCTCTAATAATAAATAAATAAAAATAAAATCTTTAAAGAATTGTCTTTGCAACTTCAGCCTCTAGGAGGCTGACTCCTGCTATAGGGAGTGTGTCACTGGAGGCTGATCTGAATTTCTGCCCAAAGATGGGCAGAGAGGTTTGAGGTCTGATGGGGTCTCTGCTTGCTGCCTTTTGGTATTTGCTGGCCCCTTTGGTTGTTTCTCTGTGCTTGGATCTGTTAAAGGACACCAGCTTCTTCTGTCATTGATGGAACTGCCACTGGATCTGTAAGCTTGAAATCAATTCCTTCCTCCCATAGTCTGGTTGTATATTTGTCCCAGCAACGTGAAACTGTCTGTGACAGAAACCCATGGAATGGTATTGTCCACAGTTAAGATGGGCCTTCCCACCTTGCTTAACCTAATCTGGAAAGCCCTATACAGGCATGCCCAGACGTTTGTTTCCATAGTGACTCTAAGTCCCATCACGTTGACCACCAAGAATAGCAATCCCATCTGGCTCCTTCCTTCCTGGTCCTCACGTTGCTGAACTTTCCCAAGATTGTGGAGCTTGTTCTGTTGGGTCTCTGCTTCTTCCTGTTCAGGTCTCTCCTCTTCAGCACATATTCATAGGTTCTGGCCATGGATTTACGACTTTCAATAGGATATCTATAGACGTCAGCTCAGGTAGTGCGAAAACTGGTCTGACTCATTATACATATGAATGCTTCTGTCAGCTCCATTGGGGTGGGGACATTTTCTTAGAAAATAAAGACTTTTTTTCCTTTTATTCTCTCCCCAGCGATCCCTAACAATGGTGGTAGTCAATCTGAGAAAGAGATAATGAGGTCCTACGATGACCATGTTCCTACCATGCAGTCAGCAACACAACGCCTGGAAGGAGCTTTTAATATTCCTTAATATGTACTTAAAATGTATATAAATAAATTATAAGTAGATATCATGTAGTGGTGATAATGCTGCTTAATATTTAATGTTACTGCATTTCTTTTGTGGACAAAGAAATTGAAGCTAAGAGAACTGCAGTAACTCACTCAAGACCACATCGATTTCACATTGTGGAGTTGGAAGTGAAACCCAAATCTAACTGCCTACGCACCCCAAGTTTCACAGCCGAGTCAATAAAAAAATAAACGTTCATGGGCTGGAGAGATGGCTTAGCAGTTAAGGCACTTGCCTGCGAAGCCTAAGGATCCAGGTTTGATTCTCCAGGTCCCACATAAGCCAGATGCATATGGCAGCGCATGCATCTGGAGTTCAGAAAAAAATAATAAATGTTCATGAATCCAATTTGAACTAAGATGAGATGCACAAATGTAAAGGTTGGGCCATGGCCTGGCCAGGCCACTTTTAAGTACTTATTTAGTACCTGCAGACTTGGAACAGACCCTTTGGAGTCATTTGGTCCATTTCCTGAACCCATGAGCTCCACACACCTGGATTATGAATTCGTTTTTTTAAACTAACATTTTTTAAAATCTAATTTTTTATTTTTATTTATTTGAGAGAGAGAGAAAGAAGCAGATATATATAGAGAGAGAATGGGCACAACAGAGCCTCTAGCCACTGCAAGTGAACTCCAGACACGTGCCACCTCATACATCTGGCTTACGTGGGTATGGGGAATCGAACCTGGGTCCTTAGACTCAGCAGGCAAACATGAATTCTTTAACCTCCACTTAATGAAGGTGTTTTACTTGAGGCTTTCCAAGCAGCAGTTCTAGATAGCAGATAGCAACTAAGGACTCCATGAGAATTTGTGCCTTGGTAGTAAGGACCACTTTGAACTTCTTGTGGTTTATAGAATGACGGTTATTTATATGGGACAATGATGCATGAGCAGGGAAGTGCGCATATTTAAAGGGTGCACTTCCTAGTTCTGTGTGGTCAACAACTGGAATAGCGGTTCATTTCCCACAATGCTCCAGGCATCTTGGCAGTCATCCCTGAACTTGGGAGGCAGGGGCGCGAAGATCATGTCAAGTTTGAGGCCAGACTGTCTATATGGTATGTTCCAGGTGAGCCAGGGTTACATAGTGAGTGAGAACTCTAAAATAGGAAGGAAAAGAAAGGGGCTGGAGAGATGGCTCAGCAGTTCAGGTGCTTGCCTAAACAGGAAATGAATTTCCCTTAGTTCAACTTTAATCTGTTTTGTCCAGTATAAATCATTTTGTAACTATCTTGGAGGTCTACAGTATGGCAGTTTGATTGACACCTCTGCTGTCCGGATGCCTCTCATCTGATGGGTAAGGAGGAACTGTTTGCGACCGGCCTCTGGGAAGGTAGTAGTTGCTCTTCATTTTTTCCCTACAGTTTATCTGTGCCTTAGAAGCAGCTATGCTGATCAGTTGCAGATGTCACACATATGTCTTAATTTTATATTTAAAAATGTAAGGCTTTTTAATTTTCCTTCGTTTATTATAGAGCGAGATCTGGGTACCCATCTGTGGTAGTTTGAATATATGTCCCCCAATATATTCAGTGTTTTTTTTTTTTTTTAGTTATAGCTTGCATCTGTAATCACCTTGCTAGAGGCAAGGTCACTGGGGGCCCCCGGTCTTAAGGTGTGGTGATGGTTTGAGATTCCATTGTAAAGATATGCAAATGTGCCTAGCAGGAGTTCCTGAAGTGTGCTGTGTGACCTTTTGGCTGTAGTTTTGCTCTGTGTGCTGTGTGGCTGGCGGCTTGGTTTTGCTCTCTGCTTGGCCCTGTGGAAAGCAGGCCGCTTCTCCTGCCATTATGGAACTTCCCTTGGATCTGTGAGCTTCAATAAATAATATCCCTTCCTCCATAACTGTGCCTGGTCTGGAAGTTCATCTCAGCGAACCTGAAGCTGTCTGCTACAGTAAAGTGGTACCGAGGAGTGTGGGGTGAGATGAACCTGACCGTGTGGATATTCATCTTTTGGAACTTTTGTTTTGGAGGAATGGGCATGGACTTGGTGCTTGCAACTGAAGATGCCTTCTGGAGTGGTAAGCCAAGTTTTATGGACTATTCTGATGAGAGTTTGAGAATGCTAAGTGCAGACAGTATTGAACTTCGAGGCTTGGCTTATGAGCTTTCTAGGGGGAAGGAAAGACGGCAGAGGACTTTGTTGGAACTGGGCTACTGGCATAAGGGATGGCTACATTCCGCTATCCAGGCCCAGAGTGTTTGATCAAACTTAAATTTGTAATGGACTGATGTGCTTGGCTAAAGATACTTGACTGAGATTTTAAGATTTTAAGTTGGAAAACCTGAAGCAAGTTAAAAGTAGAGGCATTGAGACTGGTTGAGCTGCTATTGTCAACGCATTAGCAATCTTAAGGAAGGTGGAAGGAAGGTGGCCTGACTTGATTTACATTAAAACAATGGAGAGGATGCCTGAGGAAAGACTGTTAGAAATGCAAACTTTTGGAAAGAGTGTTTACTGGAGAAGGAACCTGCTTTTCAAGGCTCTGATTTATTTTGTACCTGTATTAAGAATATGGCTGTGTCCTGCACACCTGGTATTAGTTTTGGAAATATGAAAAATGCATGGAGTGGTCATGAGTTGCACACGGTTCCAGGAGCCGCTGCTGAGATGCGGCATGAGGCAGGGCATGAAGACCCTCAGGAATAGGCTGGAAGAGCCTTTGGAAGATGGACCGTGGTTTGCATGGAGACCTGAAGATGTTTTGGATATACCAGGACTGTGCAAAAGGGCTACCATGGAGTGCAGTGTTGGCATAGGATGAAAGTTTTCCCTGGCGACTCTGCCCAGCTGGAGGGAAGGAATTGGAAAACCTGGAGACTGTCAGTCTCTGGTTATATGGAACTTGAACTGCAGAAGTCTGATGATTACTGATGATGGCTGAGTTTGCATTTAGTCTCTCCTTGCTATTCCTTATACAGTTAAAAATGTTTACTCTGTGCCTTTACATGTTGAAAGTATTTAACTTGTTTGATTTTACAGGACTATCTTAAGTTGGTCAAGACTGTGAGAACCTTTGAAATTGGACTGAGTACAATTTACAATGTGTGATAGTTATAAATCTATTGGGGCCAGGAGCTAAATATATTGGGGGCCAGGGGCGGAATGTGGTAGTTTGAATATATGTCCCCCAATATATTCAGTGTTTTTTTTTTAGTTATAGCTTGCATCTGTAATCACCTTGCTAGAGGCAAGGTCACTGGGGGCCCCCGGTCTTAAGGTGTGGTGATGGTTTGAGATTCCATTGTAAAGATATGCAAATGTGCCTAGCAGGAGTTCCTGAAGTATGCTGTGTGACCTTTTGGCTGTAGTTTTGCTCTGTGTGCTGTGTGGCTGGCGGCTTGGTTTTGCTCTCTGCTTGGCCCTGTGGAAAGCAGGCCGCTTCTCCTGCCATTATGGAACTTCCCTTGGATCTGTAAGCTTCAATAAATAATATCCCTTCCTCCATAACTGTGCCTGGTCTGCAAGTTCATGTCAGCGAACCTGAAGCTGTCTGCTACACCATCCTTTCCATGTTATGCACTTTTTTTTTTTTTTTCTTTTTTTATTTTGTGATAAAACACTTGACAAACTTACGGAAAGGAGGGGTCTTTTGTTTTTTGGTTTTGGTTTGTTTTAGTTTGGGCTCATGGATTGCATACCATCTATAAAGGGTGGGGGAGTGGGGAAGGACCGCCAGGGGGCTGGTCACAATGGGATCTCAGTCGGGAAGCAGAGACAGACGAATGCTGGCCCTCAGCTCACTGTCTATATTTTCCCCCCCCCTCCCTCCCTCCCCCTCCCTCCCTCCCTCCCTCCCTCCCTCCCTCCCTTCCTTTCTTCCTTCCTTCCTCCCTCTCTCCTTTCTTTCTTTCTTTCTTTCTTTCTTTCTTTCTTTCTTTCTTTCTTTCTTTCTTTCCTCCCTCCCCCTCCTCCTTCCTCCCTCCCTCCCTGTCTCTCTCCCTTCCTTCCTCCCTCCCTCCCTTCCTCTCCTTTCTTTCTTTCTTTCTTTCTTTCTTTCTTTCTTTCTTTCTTTCTTTCTTTCTTTCTTCCTTTCCTCCCTCCCCTCCTCCCCCTCCCTCCCTCCCTGTCTCTCTCCCCCTCCTTCCTTCCTCCCCTCCCTCCCTTCTTTCTTTCTTTCTTTCTTTCTTTCTTTCTTTCTTTCTTTCTTTCTTTCTTTCTTTCTTTCTTTCTTCCTCCCTTCCAGGTAGGGTCTCATGAGAGCCTAGGCTGACCTGGAGCTTACTCCATAGCATCAGGCTGGCTGGCGTCCTACTCACTTCCTTCTTTTGCTTTTTCTGTTCAGTCTGTGTGACCCCAGCCCATGGGGTCATGGCACCCACATTCAGGGTGGGTCTTCCCTCTTTAGGAAGTCTTCCCTGGAAATGCCCTCACAGACACACTCAGAGGTATATGTTTTAGGTGATTCCAAATCTACAGAAGTTGACAATGAAGATTAATTATCATCACACCTTCCTTTCGGGGATGGCTCTACAATGGAGATTCCACTTGGGAGGTAGTTATAGCAGAAATTCTAAACTTTTGTATTAAAGTTTTAGGAACAGTACAGTAAATACCTCCCCATGATGAGAAGACTATTTCTTCCTTAGAATCATCTTTTTTTTTCAACTCTGATTTTCATACCAACCTTTTCAGTTTCTATATATCATGTTGTAATTTATACATTTAAAAAACCATTTATTCATTTGTTTATTTGAGGGAAAGAGTCATATAGAGAGAATGTGCATGCCGGGGCCTGTAACCACAAACGAACCCCACATGCATGTTTCACCTTGTGCATCTGGCATTAAGTGGGTACTGGGGAATAAAACCAGGGTCCTTAGGTTTTGAAGGCAAGTACATTAACTGCAGAGCCATCTCTCCAGCCTTATAGCTTATGCATCTTTAAAATAAATTGGCTAAAATTCTTTTTGGAAATAAGGAGCGCGATGGAGACACAACTATATTAATGACATCTTAGGGAAACATGCTTTGTGCTTACCTGTGCTTACCTGCCATTTGGTTTCTATTGTCAGGGCCACTCTGAACTCCGCTGTGATAAAGTAACATCTGGTTGGAATGGATATTTGTGCAGTAAGGGCATGGGAGGACCAGGGAAGGTGGGAAAGTCACTGATTAGATGGATTTACATCAGGAAAAAGGGAAGGGGTGGGGAATGGCAAGGGGAAAGAAAGGAAGATGAGACCCAGAGACGATCCCAGTGCTTCTTAGGAACGCTCTTGTCAGCTGTCACAATCAGCTTCACATCACTGGGATGAGCTTCCAGACCAGGCCCAGTTTATGGGAGGAAGGGATTTATTGAAGCTTACAGATCCCAGAGAAGTTCCATAATGGCAGAAGAAGCTGGCCCCCTTTCTCAGACCCAAGCAGAGAGAAACACCAACAGCAGCACCAGCAGCAAACATACTCCTGAAACCCCGAGCAGAGCTCAAGCCCTCTGCATATCTTAAGCTGGATTTTAAAAAATTTTTAAGTTTTAAAATTTTATTTATGAGAGAGAGAGAGAACTGGCACACCAGGGCCTCTAGCCACTGAAATTAAGCTCCAGACATGTACACCATCTTGGGTGCATGCATGACTTTGTGCTCATATGTCATTTTCTGTGTCTGGCTTATATGGGATCTGGGGAGCCAAATCTGTGTCCTTAGGCTTTGCAGGCAAGTGCCTCACCCCCTAAGCCATCTCTCCAGCCCTTAGGATGGAAATTTGATCCTCCCCCAAACACACCTTAAGGCTGGACCCTAGGGATCTGCCCACAGTGACTCCTCCAGCCAGGCAGCTGGAAATCTAGTAAGTTTTAATAAAACTCTTCAATCTATTGGGAGATGTCGATTCAGCCTATCACACCATCTCTCCTTTCCTGATCGATTCTCATAATTTCACTTCTTTATCTAGCCTGGACGGCATGGGATAATGAAAACATATTGATTGAATTCTGTGACTAACAAGCAAACTGTCCACTGGTTATGAAGGGCCATCTCTTAGTTCTGTGTCTTCCTGGGCAAAGTAAGGGAGCTGTTCTTTACTGTTCATGCATTTGTAAAGTTCACCCCCTTTTTCCTGTGTAGAAATGGTTTTTTCTTTGTTTGTTGTTGTTGTTTTCGAGGTAGGGGTCTCTCTCTAGCCCAGGCTGACCTGGGATTCATTCTGTAGTCTCAGGGTGGCCTCCTGAGTACTGGGATTAAAAGCGTGCACCACCACACCGGCTTTATTCTTTTTCTTTTTAGAGTGGTCATCTCTCTACTCATCTTAATCATGATGTTTTTCATTTTCTTATTGGATGAGCAAGTGAGTTTCTAATTTTTGTCTGTCTTGCATAGAACTACTAGAAATGCTGTTGTACAGTTTTGGCCGATACACACACACACACACACACACACACACACACACACACACTCATTTCTCTAGGGTGTCGCCTCAGGAGTAGACTTGCTGAGTCATGGTTCTATGTGCATTCAGGAAGAACTGCTCAATATGATTGTTCCCATAGACATCCTGACTGAACATGACCACCAGAGTTCTTGATTCTCCATCCTCAGCAATAGTAGGAATTTTTTAAAAAGACAAAATTTACTCATTTTTTGGCTCTTCACCCACTCTTACTAATCAATTAATTTTTGTTGTCATTTTGGGACAAGCCCTCACTCTTCCTAGGCTGACCTGGACCTCAAAAATGATTCTTCTACCTTCTGCCTCCTGAGTGGTGGATTAAAGGCATGAGCCACCAAGTCTCCTAGCCTGGCTTTTCAAACTCACTCTTATTAAAATCTGGTTATTGTCAGCCGGGCCTGGTGGCACACTCCTTTAGTCCCAGCACATGGGAGGCAGAGGTAGGAGGATCACCATGAGTTTGAGGCCAGCCTGAGACTACATAGTGAATTCCAGATCAGCCCAGGCTAGCGTGAAACCCTACCTCAAAACAAAACAAAACAAAACAAACAAAAAAACAAACAAACAAACAAACAAACATGTTTATTGCGGTCCAGAGAGATGGCTCAGTGGATTAAACACTTGCTGCTCAAGTCTGAGTGCCCCATGTAAAAGCCAGAAACTAGACTGGAGAGATGGCTTTGCAGTTAAGGTGCTTTCCTGTGAAGCTTCAGGTTCCAGGTTCGATTCCCCAGTACCTATGTAAAGCCAGCTGCATAAGGGGGCAAGTGCAACTGAGGTTCGTTCACAGTGGCTAGAGGTCCTGGTGCACCCATTCTCTCTATTTGTGCTTCTCTCTCCTCTCCATAAATAAATAGATATATAAATATTTTAAAGCCAGAAACCAAGACAGGTTTCTGTAATGCCAGCATGCTGATGGTGAGATGGGAAGTGGAGACTGGCGATTTTGCCTGAAGATTGCGAATGCAAACTGAACCAAGAGGGAAGTGCCCACCTCTCTGGGTCAAAGGACTGAAAAGCTCTGAAGAGCAACAGTGATACAGTTTATCTTTGACCTGTCAAGGTCAGGAACAGCTCAGAAGAAGATAGCTCTGCACTAGCTGAGCACAGAAAGCGACTTTTATTTTCTCTGAATGGGGGTCCCTTTTCCCTCTTCCCCAATTGACTGGGAACCTGGGGAGGTACAATCTTCCTGGTGTTTTGATGTAACCCCCACCCCGAGTTTCTTTTTTTTTTCTTTTAAGTTTTTCTTTTCTTTTTTATTTGAGGGAGAGAGAAAGAGAGAGAGGCAGGTAGAGAGAGAATGGGCACATCAGGGCCTCCAGCTGCTGCCAACGACCTCCAGATGTTTTCGCCACCTTGTGCATCTAGCTTACGTGGGTCTGGGAGAATTGATCCTGGGTCCTTTGGTTTGGCAGGCAAGCACCTTTTCTGCTAAGCCATCTCTCCAGCCCCCACTCTGAGTTTCTTTACTTCTATGTTTAGCTGACCTTCATTATGATTCTGAAGACGTGAGGTTTTTAAAACCATCTTGGGGCTTTGATGTCTAGAAATGCTGAAGTAAACCAGGCATGCACTGAGTTGCTAGCAATTTGTAGAAACTTTGTATGACAAGACACATCGTGTCTTGGTACCATCATTTCCCTCCGCCCTGTCCCCACTCCACTCAGGGCCCTCCTTAGTGAGATTGCTAGTATTCACCATGGAGTTGTGAGAGCAGCGGTCAGTCATTGTGTGTGTGTGTGGGGGGACAATGCCTCTGGATATTCCTTCCCACCCTATGGCTCTTAAGATCCTGCTTTTCCCTCTTCTGCCAAATTTCCTGAGCTTTTGTGGGTGTGTTTTAAGTCTACTTTAGTGATGAGCTCTCATCAGCTTCTGGATTTCTGCTTTTTTTTTGAGAGAATCAGATATATATATATAGAGAGAGAGAGAGAGAGAGACAGAGAATGGGTGCACCAGCAGCCTCTCAGACACTGTGAACGAACTCCAGACGTGTGCGCCCCCTTGTTGACAAATGTGGCATTGCACCCTTGCGTCACTGCGTCTGGCTAAACATGGGACCTGGAGAATTGAATGGGCGTTCGTAGGCTTAGGAAGCAGGTGCCTTAACCCCTAAGCCATCTCTCCATCCCATTTCTGTACTTTGAGTATGCTCGGTGTCTATCTCCATCACTCTGGTGCAGGTTGTCAGGTTTGCTGTGAAGGCAGAAATCTTGCTCATCTTGCCAGTTCCTCTGTGGTTTCAAATGGGCCCTGGCTGATGTGTGAGGGGTGGTTTATCTCCCGCCAGGGCGTCAGCTAGCTTTTCTTGTCTTAATAGGTATTGGTTGTCCTCAGTTCTCGCTACTTTCTGAAACATTAAAAGATTCTCCAGGGCTGGAGAGATCGCTTAGGGGTTGAGGCGCCTGCCTCCTAAGCCTAAGAACACTGGTTCCAATCTCCAGGTCCCATGTTTAGCCAGATGCAAAGTGACACAAGGGTGCAATGCCACACTTGACCACAAGGGGGCGCATGCATCTGGATTTCGTTCACAGCAGCTGAGACACTGTTGGTGTGCCCATCTCTGTCTTTTCTCTCTCTCTGTCTGTCTCTCTCCAAAAAAATAAAATAAATAAAATAAAAAAGATTCTCCAATGGAGAGTGAGGTCAGCATAGGTTAAAAGGGATATGCATTGTTAATGTAGAGAAGTTCTGATGGGTGTAGCTTCTCTTTTAGCCAAAGACCACTGGGAGCTTCTTGTTGGTGTCCATAAGCTTAGTTTCCATAGGATTCTGACTCAATTCCCAGTTCCAGCTATGGGTTCCTTTCCACTGAGTGGCTCTCTCAGCCAATCAGAACATCACTGGTTACCCACCTAGTCTGAGTACCACCACTGCACAGGTATGTACATCTCGTCAGGCTGGTTGCTTGCATATAGCAGTGTCCCCTGCTTGCTCACAACACCGTTGGCCGTTTTCCTCCAGAAGTTCATGTCGTGCTTTCCAGCACTATATGGGATAACCATCTGGGAACTGGCTCCCTTCCAGATTCCAGTTGGATGTCTCGATGTTCTGTGTTGACAGCATGTGGTGTCTTCAGCAATAGGCTCTTCCCTTTTACCTCAGGTGAGTAATCGAGTGCTTTGGCAGAAACCTGGCTTATTTTAGGGACCTCGTAGGTCTCTGACCAATGGCTCAGTGTGGATTTGAACCAATTTCTGGTACTGGAAGTTAACAAGCCAGAGCCAAATGTTTTAGGGTTAGGCTTCATTCCACCCTCTCCAGGGATCTTCTTCCAAGATGACCCCCCCATGCTCCTCTATTGAGGGTTGTATCTTTTAGTCTACTGTTCAGGAGAAAGGTTTCTATGGTATCAGTTCCTTTTGGATTTAGTTCTGTTTTAATCTTCCTAACTTCCTATTCCCCTCCCCCCAAGCCCTTCCATCCCTATTATCAGTCCCTTGAGTCAGGTATGCCAGGAACTCAAGCTGTTCCAGGTTAGGAACCACTGAGGAGGGAGAACACGTGGTGTTTGTCTTTCTGTGCTTGTGTGAGTTCACTGAGTATGATCTGTTTCAAGTCTGTCCATCTTCCTGCAAATTTCATTGTATCATTTTTCCTTACTGCTGAGTAGAATTCCATTCTGTATGTGTACCACATCTTCATTATCCAGTCACCAAACACTGGGCATCTAGGTTGATTCCATTCTTAGCTATGGTGAATTGAGCAGCTATCAACATGGTTGAGCAAATATCTCTGCAGTGAGGAGTGGAGCCTTCAGCGTAGATGCCCAGTAGAGGAACAGCCGGAGCCTTTGGTAGCTCTGATTTTAATTTTTTTTCAGGAGTTTCATATTGATTTCCATAGAGGTTTTACAAGTTTACACTCCCAGCAGCAGTTAATGAGTGTTCCTCTTTCCCCGCCAACATTTATTGTCTTTTTTTTTTTTTTTTAATGATTTCCATCCTGACTGGAGTAAGGTGGAACCTCATAGCTGTTTTAATTTTCATTTCCCTGGTGGTTAAGAATATTGAACATTTTCCTAAGCGAGTATTAGCCATTTGTGTTTTTTCCTTTGAAAATTCCCTATTTAGTTCTCTGTCCCATTTTTTGAGTGACTTGTTTATTTTTTCATTGCTTAGTTTTTTGAGTTCTTTGTAGATTCTAGATATTAGGCCTCTGTCAGTGGCATAGCTGGTGAAGATTTTCTCCCATTCTGTGGGCAGTCTGTTGACTCTATCTATGGTATGTTTGTCAGTACAGAAGCTTTTTAGCTTCATGAGATCCTACTGGTTGAGTGATTGTTTAATGTCCTGGGTGACTGGGGTTTTGTTCAGGAAACCTGGGTCCTTTGGCTTTGCAGGCAAACACCTTAACCACTAAGCCATCTCTCCAGACCCACAACGTATAGCTTTAAGCACTCTCAGGAACTATATGTATTGCAGAGGAAGCTTCTAATTCAACTCTAATTTGGGAAGACTTTTTTTTATTGTTAGTACAGCAAAACACTTGAGGCAGGCTAACTTTATAAGGAGAGAGGTTTACCACACAGCTCTGTACTGTTCGCATCAGCTCAGTTCTGGTGAGGGCCGGTTGTCAGGGGACAGATGGGAGGAGGAGCACGCACCAGAAGGAATGATCGCATTGCCAAGTGGGAGAGCAGAAGGCATCTCAGAGTTGGGCTTGTTCTTTAAAAAAATATTTTTATTTTATTTGCCAGAAGAAAGAAGAGAGAGAGAGAGCACCAGAGCTTCCTGTCACTACAAACAAACTCCAGTTTCATCACCACTTTGTGCATCTGGCTTTACACAGGTACTGGGGAATCAAACCTGAGTCACTAGGCTTGGCAGGCAAATGCCTTAACCACTGAACAATCTCTCCAGCCCCTGGGCTTGTTCTTATAAACAGTTATGTTCAGGCTGGATGGATGGCTTAGCAGTTAAGGCACTTGCCTGCTAAACCTAAGAACACCCTTTGCATTCTCCAGGTCCCGCGATTTAGCCTGATGCAAAAGTGACCCAAGTGCACAATGCCGCACTTGCCTACAAGAGGGCGCACACATCTGGAGTTCATCCACAGAGGCTGAGAGGCTGCTGGCATGCCCATTATCTCTCTCCCTCTCTCTCTCTCTGCCTCTTCCCCTCTGTGTCTGTCTCTCTCTATCTTTGTGTCTTTCTCAAATAATAAAAATACAAGCAAACAAAAAAAAAAAACACTTATGTTCACAGGAGCTAAGGAGTTTCAGGAAAGCTACCTAAATTGCTTTTGAGGGCAGCTCTCCTACTAGGCCCCACTTTTTCTTTTCTTTTCTTTTCTTTTCTTTTCTTTTCTTTTCTTTTTTTTTTTTTTTTTTTCTTTTCTTTCCTTTTTTTTCTCTTTCTCTTTTTCTTTTTCTTTTTCTTTTCCTTTCTCTTTCTCTTTCTCTTTTTCTTTGACACATTATGTAGCCTGGGTTGGCCTGGAACTCACTGTGCTACTCAGGCTGATCTGAAACTTGGGATCCTTCCACTTTGACCTCCCCAGTGAAGAGATTCCAAGTGCGTACCACTTCATCTGGCCTAGACCTCTTCTCTTAAAGCCCCCACTTAAAGGACCAGTGTCCCCACTCATGAACTCTTGAGGGGAACACTCAAACTGTACCCACACCACAGCAAGCATCCTCCCTGTGTCCATCCTGCTCCTTGGGTGCTCTGCAAAGTGAAGCTTCAGGCCACACCGGTCTTGACAGTAGCACGTTGACCAGGCAGTGAGCGCCATTGAGCATTTCTTGGGTTTCAGTGGAGAGCAGTTGTCCCTGCCATGTCTCCCCCAGCATCTGCCCCACATGTAGGGTGCAGTGACATGGGAGAGAAATCGAACGCTTAAGTGAGGAGCTGAGAATGTAACTCCGTCTTGGACAACTAGTATCTCTACTGAATGAAGGTGGGCAAGGATATTGGTTAGAGAAAACAGAAAGAAGGAAAGAAAGAAAGAAAGAAAGAAAGAAAGAAAGAAAGAAAGAAGGAAAGAAGGAAGGAAAGAAAGAAAAAAAGAAAAAAGAAAGAGAAGAAAGAAAGAAAAAAAGAAAGAAAGAAAGAAAGAAAGAAAGAAAGAAAGAAAGAAAGAAGGAAAGCTAAGACAGATTAAAACTGGGACAGCCTGGAACTGTAGGTGGCCTGTTTGATTGGAATTGGAGAGTGGGTTTTGGGAAAGTATAGACAAAGATAAGGCCAGGATGTTGAACATGGATAACTCTCCACTGACCTTGACGTCCAAAGAAGATCCCTGTGGTGAGGAGGTTACTAGAACGATTAATCAGCAGGGTGATGGCATGGGAATTTGCATATTCGTGCGTGTGTGTGCATGTGTGTAAACGAGAAGACACTTTCATTATTACCTATGTACCATCCACCCTTTTAAAAAATATTTATTTGCAAACAGGGAGGAAGACAGACACACACACACACACACACACACACACACACACACACACAGAGAGAGAGAGAGAGAAAGACAGAGAGAGAGAGAGAGAAGGCATACCAGGGCCTCTACCTGCTGTACACAAACTCCAGATGCATACACCACGTTGTGCATCTGGCTTTACATAGTTACTGGAGAACCGAACCCAGGCTGTCAGGCATTGCAAGCAAACGCCTTAACCACTAAGCCATCTCTCCAGCCTCGCACCCTCCTCCCCCTTTTGAGTCAGGGTCTATCACTGGCCGAGGGCTCACCAATTAGGCCAAACTGACCAGCCAGAAGGTGCCAAGGGTCCACCTATCTCAGCCTTCCCAGCATTGGAATTACACCATGCCCAGCATTTTTACATGGGTGCTGGGGGAGGACCAAACACACAAAGAATCTCATACTTGCAAGGCAAGCACCTTATGACCGAGCTCTCTCTCCTCAGTCTGAATTGCTTATCTTAGAAAGGCCAATTCTGGACTAATAAAATAGATCCTATATTCTGAAAAAAAAAAAAAACCAAAGTAGAAAATGCTAAATCATATGTGTCCTATTTTGAACAAATATGGAGTGGGCTTGGTAGTGTTTAAGTATTAGAGCAGTACTATTTGAAAATATTGATCGCTGAATTTCCTGATTTCCAGGGTCCTGTTTACGGGCTTATAAAAATCTCTGAGTAAGAGGCTGTGTCTTTAATACCTTAAAATTTCAAGACATCTGCCAGTACTGTACAAACCATCCTTCTCATTTCATTCATAAAGAGAGACTGGTATTTGTTATTCACTTTATCTTAAGCATCTTGGACCAGACCGCCTAGCTGGTGGGAGATGAGACTAGCCGTGGCATATGTGTAAGAAGCTAAGCATATCTGAACGATGCGGGAGACAGTGAACTGAAAAATCACACAGACTGTCTTAACAGAAGGTCAGTCTGGAACGGTTGGGCAGGGAGGCGAGTCTAGGTTGGAGGCAAAACAGAACCCCGAGCCATCACCACAGGACAGAAGCTCCCGAGAGAGGGGCTAAGTAGGGTCTGGGGACAGTAGGGAGATGGTGAACTAAAACCAGGAACTTGTCCCTGTGACTAGTGAAACCACTGGCCACGGGCCTGGTGGTGAAGTCATTAAGTATATTGCATCCGTTCGTGTTAGTCTCTCTCTCTCTCTCTCTCTCTCTTTCCTCCTGCAATGGTACTTGTTTCCCATCAGGTGGTTTGAACTCACCCTACTGTTTCCAAAAGAAACACTGGACTGAATCAAATCGGCTGAAGCCAAGACCTAGACCAGCTGGGACATTGTGTCACAAGGAATGGACAATCCAGTTCCAACATGTGACAAGTGAGGCTCTGTGACTGGCTGTGGTGTGATGCTGTCCATCCGCTGAGATCAAAGCAGCTGGGACCACTCATGAGAGTCGCGAGGCTGAACCTATTGACATCCCCTCCCCCGCTACAAGGAGGAGGAGCGGGGTCAGACCCTCACTGGACATGGCAGACATCTCCTGTGCCAGCTCCATGCATCATGTATGTAGTGATGCGTGAGATTTCGTGGCCTCATGGGGCTATAGAGTATATAGAGAGAGGAAGGTCCAGGGACGTGGACCTCCATCTATGCACCTATGGGGAAGTCATCATTGATGCTGGGATGAGAACTTTCAACGATAGGGCTGCTTTGGGGTCTCCGTGTTCCTGTAAGTAACCCCACACCTATGCTCTGTAAGAAAACCCCATCGCCTCATTGGTTCACCAGTAAATCAATAAATAAAATTTAACAATATATATATTTAAAAAGATAGAAAATGTGGAGACACTAAGACAAGGTGAAAGGCTTTCTCTTGCTTGCAGGGGAATGTCTGTTTTTCCTAAGGCGGGATGGAGCAGTGTCTGCTAAGTGGAACTCTAAAAAAAACCCATTGTGTTCCTTTCTGACCAACACGGTGCATTTCATTAGCATTCCTCTATGTTTCTCAGAGCAATTTTGGGATACTTGCCAACAGTTAATGGTCCCGCTGCGCCGTTAACACACGGAGACAGAAGAGCTTTGTCATGTCATCACCAAGACCGGCTCTGTGCAGAAAGTCATTAGTCAAGGTAAGCAGGGTCCTTTGTGTATACCCAGCCTGGAGAAGAAGAAGAACCTCAATCAAGGGACTGTGTGTGTTAGGAGAGCGGCACTGTGACACAGTGTGCCCTGGAAACAGTGGGCTTCCGCTGGAGGGACTTCATTACCTGGGGGACATTGTCAAGGCTCACATGCAAATTCCTTGCGTTTGCATGCTTGGGCGAAGGTGAGCGAAGCTTGTTTGCCTCCACCTGTGTTCAAGTGCATAGAACCTCAGAGCTGGACAGTCCTGCTCGTCCTTTCAAGAACCATCTTCCCACTGTGAGAAGGAGGTTTAGCAAATAGAGCCAAGACTTTCTCAATGTGGTGCTTAAGGGCATACCATGGTAACTTAAAATTCTCCAAAGTCCTAGACCCTTCAAAGGTTTTGAGAAAGATTTCTGGAAGTCAGTTTTCAGGCCCTGAGAATGAACAGTCACATGCCAGGTTCCCCCTTTGATCATTTGACTTATATCATGGACCCTTTGAGAATCTTGGGAAACTTGTTGCAACGGTTCATCTTCATGGCTAACTTGGACTGGATTTCGAACCACCTAGGAGATACACATCTCGGTATGTCTATGAGGGAGTTGCCAGAGAGTTTAAAGTGGGGAGGGGAGACTCAGCCTGAACGTGAGCAGAGCCAGTCCATGGGCTGCCGTCTCAGAATGAATAAAAAGTGAAGGAGAAAGCCCAGGCGTTCACCTCCATAATTCTGCCTGCAGATGTGAAGTGATCTCTGCCTTTACTTCCAGGGCCGTGCCTTCCTATCCTGGTATTCTGCCTCTGCTTGACTCCAGTGCAGTTTTGACTTGTCCCTAGGCAAGAGTAATGGAGTTCAGGTTGAGAACAACCCCTTAGGTGGATGATTAAAGGATGGACTATGGGCCTGGGGAAATGGCTTAGCAGTTAAGGCATTTGCTTGTGAAGCCTTAGGTCCCTGGTTCGATTCCCCAGGACCCTTGTAAGCCAGATGCACATGGTGGTGCATGCGTCTGGAGTTCATTTGCAGTGGCTGGAGGTCCTGGAGAGCCCATTCTCTCTTTCTTTGCACCTCTTCCTCTCTCTCTCTCAAATAAATAAATAAATATTTTTTTGATTCCTAAAAATAAAGGGATGGACTATGTTGGAGTGAGTGTGGTTCAGTGGGCACTTGCCTAGTGTGCTTGAAGCTGCAGGGCACATTGCATCTGTGGTCAGGAAGCAGAGTGAGGACAGGAAGTAGGGCAGGGCTATTGAAATGCTATAGGCAATAGACCGTTTCCTTGGCTAGGCAGACAGGAGCAAAGGGCCCTTGGTCGAGCTGGGCGTGGTGGCGCATGCCTTTAATCCCAGCACTTGGGAGGCAGAGGTAGGAGGATCGCTGTGAGTTCAAGGCCACCCTGAGATTACATAGTGAATTCCAGGTCAGCCTGGGCTAGAGAGAGAACCTACATCGAAAAACAAAACAAAACAAAAAAAGGGCCCTTGGTAGGTGGATAGATGTACAGAGAGTGCAGGGATTCCCCCACTTTCTTTCTCCTTCTTCCTGGTCTAAATGAATTTCGCCACCTGAGGGCTGGCTTGGTGGACTTTCCGGTACTGAGGGCAGCATTGGATGACATCATGGACCAGCCAGAGCCTTCACTTTCATTTAAGATGACCAAACATGGACTCTGTAGGGATGGACTTCCCTTATCCAATAAAAGTCCAGTTCCCACTGGGACTGCGGTTTTTATCCCCTCTCCCAGAGGAGTCTGTTCTCTCTGCTTTCTTTTCCTCTTATTTTGAAATAAACCTTATTTCTCTTAAACATTTTCCTGCCTTCTACTTCTGTATCAGCACAGAACACGAACCCAACACCCCTACGCGGTATTACTATAAAACCTCAAGGCCCAACCCTCAGTGTCCCACTTCCTCCAGCAAGGCTCCACCTCCTAAATTAAGGTGCACAATCTTCCCGAACAGCGCCACCTTCTGGCCATCAAGCGTTCGAACACATGAGCCAATGGGGAAGATTTCACATGGAAAGTACAGACAGACTTTTCAGGGATTTTATTTAAAGTCTTAGGATTGTAAGCTGATTCCTTCCAGAACTGTCCTAAGAAATACATATCCCCACATAGTCATTGACAAGCATTCTGTGGTCTGTTAAGCTGGAGCTGTGATGCTGAAGGGTTGAATACCGGCTGCACTGTGTGAGCCAGGCAGCTGGCCTCCCTCAGAGCTTTTCAGACATAATTATGCTAATAAATTCCCTTTACTGCCAGGGCCAGTTGTAATTGGGTGGCTTCTTCTATGTGTCCAGAACCATTTTAGCCTTCTATTTCTTTGGACACAATTTTAGAAATAAAAATTAAAATATCCATTTATTTTTTTATTCAACAGTTCATAAAGGCATTTCACATCCATTATCTCATTTGATCCTCACACATGTCATGCTGCTTTACAGATGAAGGTCATTAGTGGACACGTTGGAAATAGAATTCACATCTCTTGATTCTTATTCACTCCATCACCATTAAATTCCTTTTAAATATAATCAGCTGAGTGGTGGACCAGGGGTTTCATGTCCCTCTGCTAACTCCAGCTCCGTATTATGTTTGTATTTTCAATGTGTTATTCTAAATTACCCAAGCCCTTTGTAAAGGCTATGGCATAGTGAATAGTTAATGCTGTGGAGTCAAAATAATCAAATATTAATGAGTACATGAAAACTCACAAAGGTTATTAAAATGCACTTATCCATCCATGCCCAGATGGAATGTACCCTAGAGTCCTCAACAAACTTGTTGGGTTCATCTTATGTTTGTTATTATTTTTTAAGACATTATTTATTTATTCATTTGACACAGAGAGAAAGGGGCAGTGAGAGAGAGTGGGAGAGAGAAACAGAGGGGGCAGAGAATGGGTGTTCCAGGGCCTTTAACCACTGCAAAAGAACTCTAGACACATGTGCCACTTTGTGTACCTGGCTTTATGTGAGTATTGGGAAATTGAACACAGGTCCTTAGGCTTTGCAGGCAAGCGCCTTAACCACTGAGTCATCTCTCCAGCCCATGTTTGTTATTTTTAAGATTTTACTACTCATTGTCATTTTTTGGAGAAATTGCAGAGAATAGGAAAGTCACAAAAAAACAGGACCTTATTTTTTAATGTTTTATTTATTTATTTATGAGGGAAAGGGAGGGGGTGGGAGAGAATGGGCACGCTAGGGCATCCAGCCACTGCAAATGAACTCTAGATGCATGTGCCCCCTTGTGCATCTGGCTTACGTGGGTCCTGGGGACTCAAACCTGGGTCCTATGGCTTTGCAGGCTAGTGCCTGAACCACTAAGACATCTCTCCAGCCCAGGACCTTATTTTTAAAGGGAAAACAGAAGGAATTGCACGTACCAATCCTTTGCACATGAGTGTGGGTGCACACGTACCCCTGACAACTTGGGATGTCAGCCCTGACCTTCTACCTTGCTTGAGGCAGGATCTCATTATTCACGTCTGCATTTATTCATCAGATTATCTTGCCAGGGAGCTTCCAGAAAATCCTCCAAGTTTGCCTCCATCTTCCCCACCCCCCCCCGTAGGTGCGCTGGGATTATAGATGCCAGCATTACAGTGTCCAGCGTTATGAGGCATCTAGGGGCCCACACTCAGGTACTCCTGCTTGTCCAGCAAATGCTTTATCCACTAAGCCATCTCCCCAGCCCTCTAAATCCTCATGTCACAACAAAATTTTTAAAAAATCTAGAATAAAGAAAGGCTCCACTTGCGCACATTTGAAGAATTTAACCGTTACTGATAGAAGTCCTTCTCACGAAACTAACTGTTCACTAGTAATGAATGTTGGTCAATAATAACTGCTTAAAAATCTGGTTATTTCTGGGGCTGGAGAGATGACTCAGCAGTTAAGGTGCTTGCCTGCAAAACCCAACAACCTGAGTTCAATTCCCCGTACCCATGTAAAGCCAGATATACCTGGAGCTCATGTGCAACAACTAGAGGCCCTGGCATGCCCATTCTCTCTCTCTGCTTTCAAATAAATAAATAAATAAAACATATTAAAAGCATGCTTATTTCAATAGCTTGAAGGTGTTTTCCATAATGTGCAATGATTTTCGCAAGGCACTTGACAATCTCCTCCAACAGGTTTGTAGTTACAATGACGAGAAAAAGGTTGTATGATCCGAAGGCTCAATGCATTTGTAAGTTCTTCAAAAGCATGTTGGTGTACTTGTTTCTCAGCTGCCCTGTAAAATAAATATTTAGTCCAGGGCTTTGCTGTGACTTGTCACCCACTCTATTCTACTCACAGCTCCGCCTATTGTCTTTTTTTTCTTTGTTATTTTCTCCTTTTGTCTCCATTCCCATGGTCCTTTCATCCCCTGAACTCACTCCGATGGATATAATATGTGCTCTTTCTCACCCACTTACATCTATTTATTTTGACATTACCTCAGATTTGACAGTGGATTCTGTCGTGCGTGTTTTTAAAAATTTACATGGTGCAGCAGAGATCTAAATCAAATTCTATTGCTTTTATTCTTCCACTCAGTGCTTTTCTTTCTTTTTTTTTTCAAGGACAATTTATGTGTACTTGGTAAACTGGGTTTATCACTTCTGACGCTTACATAGTTTTCATCACCTGCACTTGTCAAAGTCTACTTATGCATGCTTCTAGAGACGAATCTGATTTTTCAGAAACAATGATGCAAAAAAAAAACAAAACAAAAAAACAAAAAAAACAAAAAACAGAAAAACAAATCCAAAGCCGGGCGTGGTGGCGCATGCCTTTAATCGTAGCACTCGGGAGGCAGAGGTAGGAGGATCGCCCTGAGCTCAACGTCACACTGAGAATACAGAGTGGATTCCAGGTCAGCCTGGGCCAGAGTGAGACCCTACCTCAAAAAAAAAAAAAAAAAAAATCCGTGTACACCTTCCGCAGGGACTTGTGAGAGAGTTTCTGGGTTGTGCTCCCAGGAGTGAATACTACCAAGTTAGTCATCATCTTGTCGGAACTGGTGAATCTGTGTCTGTGGGTTCCTTTTCCTCAAAACTTCTTCTTTTTTTTTTTTTTTTTGCCGTGTGTGAGTAGGTGTAGTCGTATGTGTGTGATGTGTGTGTGTCCCACCTATGTATAGTATATGCATGTGTGTGCAGATGATAGGCCCTGTGCACATATGTGCAGAGGCCCAAGTTAGATATGGCCATAGATATACAAAGACACACAAGAAACAGGGAGAACACACGAAAAAGACTGCCTAGAAGTGGACACTTACTAGAAAATAAAGGGGTTTGTGGGAGGACCTTTAGAATAACGTATAGGGAATGTATTTTTTAAAAATATTTTATTATTTATTTATTTATTTGAGAGAGAGAGAGAGAGAGATGCAGAAATAGGCAGGTAGAGAGAGAGAGAGAATGGGCACGCCAGGGCCTCCAGCCACTGCAAATGAACTCCAGATGCATGCATCCCCTTGTGCATCTGGCTTACATGAGTCCTGGGGAATCAAGCCTCGAACCAGGGTCCTTAGGCTCCACAGGCAAGCGTTTAACCGCTAAGCCATCTCTCTAGCCCAGGGAATGTATTTTTGTGGTGATGTCTTTTGAATATGCTATGGATTTCTCTGAGATGATTAGAGTTGCTTCTAGAGGGGGATTTATAATAACAGACTCATTTGTTAAATTTTTTGGGGAGGTCTGCTTTAGACAGACAAAGATTCCAGAATACAAATGCTTTCTATACCACAGTGACAATTTTGAACCCTTTGAACAATACTATTAAATTTTGGGGATTCATCTGAAAAAACAGATGGTTCTCTATCAAAGACTCTCCAGGACAACACAGATGCTTTCTCTCTCTCTCTCTCTCTCTAGCTCTCTCCTTTTTGTCAGAGAGGACACATAGATCGTGTTCTTTATATTTTTAATATGTTTTATTTATTTATTTATTTGAGAGAGAGAGAAAAAGGGGTAGAGAGAGATTGAAAGAGAGAGAGAGAATGGTTGCACCAAGGCCTCTAGCCATTGCAAATGGACTCCAGGCACATGTGCCTCCTCGTGCATCTGGCTAAAGTGAGTCCTAGGGAATTGAACTGGTGTCCTTTGGCTTTGCAGGAAAACACCTTAACTGCTAAGCCATCTTCCCCAGCCCAAGATGATCTTTTAAAATATGAAATCTTTCCAGATATGGTTTTGTCTTCTTCACATATCTTACTTTGTAGTTCAGGCTCACCTGTTTACCAATGAAAAGTTTGGTAACATTTTACCTTCAATCCCATAATTAATGTGATCTTTGTTGATGTAAGAAAGGCACATGAGGGCTGGAGAGATGGCTTAGCGGTTAAGGCGCCTGACTCCTAAGCCTAAGAACACTGGTTCCAATCTCCAGGTCCCATGTTTAGCCAGATGCAAAGTGATACAAGGGCGCAATGCTGCACTTGACTGCAATGGGGCACACGCATCTGGATTTCATTTGCAGCAGCTGAGAGGCTGCTGGTGTACCCATCTTTATTTGTCTTCCTCTCCCTCTCTCTCCAAAAACAAAAAGAAAGAAAGAAAGAAAGAAAGAAAGAAAGAAAGAAAGAAAGAAAGGCACATGAGTTTCCTGCATTCCTTGCTTTGCTTCCAGTCATTACATACTGTACTGGAGAGACAGATCATGGGGATGGAAGGGTAGAGGGAGAGGCTCACAAAACTCAATCCAAACTGAATTGGTACTATATAGAAACCCTCCTCCTGATGGCCAGGCGTGGTGGTGCACGCCTTTAATCCCAGCACTTGGGAGACAGAGGTAGGAGGATTGCCATGAGTTCGAGGCCAGCCTGAGACTACATAGTAAATTCAGGTTAGCCTGGGCTAGAGTGAGACCCTATCTTGAAAAACTAAAAAAAGAAAAAGAAAAAGAAAAAAAAAGAAACCCTCCTCTTGGATGGTGAACTAAAGATGTGACTCTCCATAGGAGCATGGGCGGGGGGGGGGGGCTTCTTTTAAGAAGGGCCCTGGAGAGGGTGGGATGAAGCCTAACCCTAAAGCATTTGGCTCTAGCTTGTAACTTCCAGTACCAGAAATCAGTTACAACCCACATTGAGCCATTGATTGGAGAGATCTACAAGGTCCCCAAAACAAGACAGAGTTCTGTCAAAGCACTTGATTACCTGCCTGAGGCAAAAGGAAGTCCCTATCGCTGAAGACACCACATGCTGTTGACACAGAACACAGAGAGATCTGGCTGGAGTCTATAAGGAAGCCACTTCCCAGATGGCTAGCCAGAAGTGCTGGAAAACGCTACATGAGCTGCTGGGGGAAATTGCCCGACAACACTGTGAGCAAGCGGGGGACACTGCTTTACGAAAGCAACCAGCCTGACAAGATGTACACACCTGTGCAATGGTGGCACCCAGCCTAGGAGGGTAACCAATGGCTTTCTGATTGACTAAAAGATCCACTCAGTGGAAAGGAACCCATGGCTGGAAATGGGAACTAAGTCAGAATCCTATACAGACCAAGATTATGGATTCTAACTGGAAGCTCCCACTAGTTTATGGCCAAAAAGAAAGACTAAACCCATCAAAATCTCTCTAAATTAATAATGCGTATCCCTTTTAACCTATGCTGATCTCACTCTCCTTTGGAGAATCCATTTTTTCTTTTCCAAAGGCAGCAAGAACTAAGAAAAACCAAAATATATCAGCAGGACAAGAAAAGAGAGCTGACTCCCTGGCAGGCGATGAACCGCCCCTTGCACAGCAGCTGGAGCCCAGGAGAAACCACAGAGGAACTGGTGAGATGAGCAAGAGTGCTGCTTCCATGGACAGCCTGACAACATGTGACAGGGTGATGGAGACGGACACTGAGGATACTCAAAATGCACCAAAGCAGGGCTGGAGAGATGGCTTAGTGGTGAAGGCACATGCCTGAGAAGCCTAAGCACCTAGGTTCGATTCTCCAGGTCCCACATAAAGCCAGATGCACATAGTGCATCTGGAGTTCATTTGCAATGGTTAGAAGCCCTAGCACTCCCATTCTCTCTCTCTCTCTCTCTCTGACTGTAATAAATAAAAAAAAATGCACCAAAGCAGAAATCCAGAAGTTGCTGAGAGCTCAACACTAAAATAGACGTAAAATACACCAACCAAGGCTCAGGGAGTTTTGTGGAAGAGGGGATGGAAAGATTGTAAGAGCCACAAGGTGGAGGGAACATCCAGAGGCATTGCCCCCCCCCACAATGACTGACTGCTGCTCTCACAACTCACATCCCACATCCCCACGGGGAACACCAGCAGTCCCACTGAGGAAGGTCCTCAGTGGAATGGGGACAGGGAAGAGGGAAATGATGGTACCAACGTATGATGTGTCCATATAAAGTTTCTACTTAATAAAAAAAGAGAGAAGTATGAAATAAATACAGGCCTAAGCTACAGATCTGTAGAACCAAAGAGAAAAGAGGTCAATATTAAGAAATTAACCATGTTCTATATCTTGATAAAGGTTTGGGTTAAAATGTATCTGAAGTTTCTTTTCAAGCTTGATTTGTATGCTTTTAAGATTCATGTGTTCCATTGCATATATAATATATATATTAATATTCATTTTTATCCTCCAAGAAAAAGCCCTGCAAATCAATATTGAGGTCTCGTTAATGATACACATGCAAACCTATTGGCAGGGGAATTGCAGGGATGTTTGCAACTTACTTTCAAATGCATTCCCCCAAATTAAGCTGGGTTGGTGAACAGGGAGATATGGACAGATAATGCACGGAGGCAGATCAAGTGACAGTATCAGTATATCAGTGGTGGAATCTAGGTGGAAGGTACGTGGGTGCTTGCTTACCCCATGGCTCTTCTAATCAGTTCTCCAGCCTCTTGGGTTGTGTATGTAATTGATTCTATCATTTCCCAGTGATGACTCCCGTTTTCTTCTCTCCTGGTCTCGTGGCACCTGCAACACTGTGCTGAACAGTGATGACAGCAGGTGCGATGGATGCTCTGAATTAGCCTGTAAAACATCTTTTCCGACTGCATTCTGACGTGTTTAGCTGGAGAGGCTGCAGGGAACGAGTCAGACATTTTGTTGGTATAGATTGCAGGAGAGATAGCGTGTGGTCCAGGAGCCAGCATTGCAGCAGAGGCTTTCTGGCTCCATATGTAGTTTCCAGATCACTCTTATCCCTCATGTAAAATGAAAAGTTGTGTAATATCTGATGCACTCAGAAGAATACATCTGTAAGATATTATGTAAATCACAATGCATAGTAACAAATTAAGAGCATATGATTTATTCACAGCCCAACTTAAGAATTAGAGACGTCATCTGTCAGAGTGCTGACAATTAGTGACTGCTGAGTGCTCAGAGAGCAATGAGACAGCTACATCACCCCCTCCGAGGCAAGAGGGAGTGGAAGGAATGTAAGAGCCAGAGCGTGGGGACGAGGGCTTGGGAGCCCTTCCTTCCAGACAGGAAGTGGCTGTTGCAGTCACGACTTTACAGTGATGGGCACTATCTACACAAGACCTGCACCATATTGAGCCTGTCAATATTCTGTCATGGATGGGGGAAGAGAAAAAAAAAAAAAAACAATTGGCGGGCTGGAGAAATGGCTCAACAGTTAAGGCGCTTGCTTGCAAAACTTGATGACCTGGGTTCGATCCCCCAGTACCCATAAAAAAGCCAGCTGCACAAAGTGGCACATGCATCCTGAGTTTGTTTGCTGCAGCTAGAGGTCCTGTAGTGCCCATTCTCTCTCTCTCTGCTTGCAAATAAATAAATAATTTTTTAAACAATTAGAATAAGAAATAGAGATATTATCTATAATAGGAGCAGCTATATTGTAAATTTTGTTAAAATCTGTTGTTTCTTTTCATTTTTTAATAATTATTTTTATTTATCTATGTGCTGGTGCACATGTGAGTGCATGGGCTAGGGTCTTTGCCACAGAAAACAAACTCCAGATGCATGTACCACTTTGTGCACCTGGCTTTACATGGGTATTGGAGAATCAAACGTAGGCTGTCAGGTGTTGCAAGTATCTCTAACCAGTGAGCAATCTCTCCAGTCCCTCTGCGCGTGTGTGTGTGCGCGTGTGTGCATGTGTGTGTGTCTGTGTGCGTGTGTGTGTGCGTGTGTGTCTCTGTGTGTGTGTCTGTGTGCGTGTGTGTGTGCATGTGTGTGTGTCTGTGTGCGTGTGTGTGTGTGTGTGTGCGTGTGCATCTGTGTGTGCGTGTGTGTCTGTGTGTGTGTCTGTGCGTGTGTGCATGTGTGTGTCTGTGTATGCGTGTGTGTCTATGTGTCTGTGTGTGTCTGTGTGTGTGTGTGTTCTTGCATGTGAGCACAGGCATGAGTATGCCGTGGAAGACGTGTGGAAGTCAGCGGAGTGCGTCTGTCCAGGTGTGCTGTTTGAGGCGGGCTCTTGTGTGTGTGAATGCCAGGCTGGCTGGGTGAGCTTCTGGGATGCTCTTCTGTGAGCACAGGCATGTTAGGGGACTGAGGTGGAAGTTGCTTGTGAAGTCAGCGGATGAACCCTGGAGCCCATGAGCTTCTGGGATGCTCCAGGTATGCTGTTTGTTAGGGGACTGGGGTTATTGTTGTCTTGTGCGCGAATGCCAGGCTGGCCGGCCCATGAGCTTCTGGGATGCTCTTCTGTGTGCCTCTCCTCTCATGTTAGGGGGACTGAGGTTATAGTTGCTTGTGTCCTGCGCGAATGCCAGGCTGGCCGGCCCATGAGCTTCTGGGATGCTCTTCTGTGTGCCTCTCCTCTCATGTTAGGGGGACTGAGGTTATAGTTGCTTGCCACTGTGCCCACCTTCGCATGGATTCTGGAGATACAAACACAGCTCATTGTGTTTGTACTGTAAGCAGTTTACTTACTGGGTCTTCTCCCTGGCCCTCATTCACTTTTCAAATAGTATTTTATTTATTTATTTGAGCAAGAGAAAGAGAGAGAGAGAGATAGTGTGGGGGCATGCCAGGATCTCCCACCACTGCAAACAAACTCCAAACACACTCACCATTTCATGTATCTGGCTTTCCGTGGCTTACTGGAGAATCAAACACAGGCTGTTAGGCTTTGCAAGCATGCGCCTTTAACTGCTGAGCCATTTCGTCAGCCAATCATTCACTTTATTAAAAACATCCTTAGCCGGGTGTGGTGGCGCACGCCTTTAATCCCAGCACTCAGGAGGCAGAGGTAGGGGATCACCATGAGTTCGAGGCCATCCTGAGAATACAGAGTGAATTCCAGGTCAGCCTGTGCTAGGGTAAGACCCTACCTCGAAAAAATAAAACAAAACAAAAAATAAAAACAAAATAAATAAATAAATAAAACATCCTGTCACTGTGTAACCCAGGCTGGTCTTGAATTCCTGATTCCACTTCCTTGTTCTCCCAAGTGCTGGGATTACAAGCATGTGCCACCACACCCAGATTTCATTCGACTTCTAATGCTACAAAATGTTCACTGATGTAAATATCCCATGATTAATGTTTAGATTTTTCCATGTACACTTTTGACTATTCCCTTGCTTGTTACAATTCTGCTGTGAACACAGTTCTATGTGTATCCAGGTACACATGTGAAATAGTTTCTTCAGGGTGTACCCAAGGAAGGAATAGCTATGGCTCAGAATATCTGAATTTTGTCATTTATAAGAGAAGGCTAAACTGCTTGCTTCATTCGCTTTCACATTTACCATCTGTTAGCAGTGTGTAAGTTTTCATTGAATCATTTCCTTTGGGATACTTTGTTATCAGAGTTCTTAATTTTTGCCAATTTAGTCTATTTAAATGTACATTTATTATGATCTTAATTTATGGTTTTTTCTATGTGAAATATAAAGACTCATGGTTTTGCTTATTAAACTTTCATTTTTCAAGTAGATTTGAAGAATGCTTTATATATACATGTTTCAGACAGTACCGCTTGTGTCCCGGGCCGCAAACATTCTTTGTAGCTGTGATGACCTTGAACTTCTCCTGATCAGTGCTGGGATTTCCGGTGTGTCCCACCATAGCTGGTTCATGTGGTGCCTGAGGTAGAACCCAGGCTTTGTGCTTAGACAAACACTACACCAATTGAGCTGCATCCCTAATTGTCTATAGTCTAGATTAATTCTTTTGTTTGCTGAATATATGTTGAAATATTTTCTCTTGTTTTATATTGTCTTTATGCACAAGTACATACATTAATTTTCTAAATAATATTTTATTTATTTGTTTGAGAAAAACAGACAGTGATAAAGAGGCAGAGAGAGAGAGAGAGACAGGGAGTACAGGCACATTAGGACCTCCTGATACTGCAAACAAATACCATAAGCATGGGCCACTTCGTGCATTTGGCCTTATATGGGCACTGGGGAATCAAATCCAGGCCACTAGAACGACTGGGCAATTTTTCCAACCCAACAGCGAATATTTTTTTGATGAATAGATATTAATTTTAATGTGGAAATTTTAATTGTTTCTCTTATGTTTAGTTCTTTTTGTGAATTGGTCAAAGATTTTTCTTTTTTTTTTTTTTTGCTTACAGTAATAGTCTATGAATATCATGGGCTGGTCATTTTCATGTTCCTTTCCAGTTTGAGTGATGGCTCTTCAGCCTTGGCTGGGACTTGGATTCCATCTTTTATTCTCTGGGATGGTCTGTGCGTTTTGGAATGATATGTTCTTTGCCAGTCGGATGGAACATTACTGAGAAAAGATATTGCCTGTGTGGAAAGTTTGAATGACTGACTGATGCTCTTTCCTTAGTGGTTCTCACACTGCTCGGGTTGTCTTCCTCTTCAGTCAATGCTGCATATGTTTCTAGTACTCTCTTCCACTTGATCATTAGCATAAAAATAAACTCTTTTTATTCTGTATGGAATCTGTCCATATGTCCTTCTTTTAATTTTTATATTGTAAATTAAGTCTCATTCTTTGTTTTGTTTTGTTTTTCCCTTCCCTTTCCTCCACTAGGGTTTGTCCATAATAATCATCTTTTCAAAGAACCCCCTTCTGGCTTTCTGTTCACTTCTCTGATCTCTTGTTTTATCATCTCCTCTTTATTTGTTTTTTTTTTTTTTCATGTCTGAGTTGGATGTTTAGTACAGAAAATCTAGAATTCTCTTCCCACTACACACAGTGAAAACATGAAAATATAAATATAGGAAATATAAATTCCAAGTATCATGTATATTTTTACCTGTAGATTTTGATAGTGCTCTCAGTGTAATTTAGGGATCATACTCTTGAGCTGATTTTATTCCTCTGTATTTTATTTTTAATTTTATTGTACTTGTTTTTGGTTCTCTTAGTAATCCTTGTTCTTTATTTGAACTTATTGTGTTGTTTTCTTTCTCAGTTCTTGCCCTGATGATTAACTCAGTGCATCTAAGTCTGTTACTATTATAAGTACATTATAGATGCTTACATTATATTATATATTATTATGTTATACTACATTTAGATCCCCACCTACCTACCATTTTTGCAGTTTTCTACAAATTTAGTAGTTTCTTATATTACAAATACTTACTTTATGAGTCTCTTTGCAAAGAGCAAATCTCTGGCCATAGCCATTGCTTTCTCATGGCTGGGACACAATACCTGGCCAGAGCAAATGGAAAGCAAAGGTTAATCTGTCTTGTCATTTCAGCAGTGGTCTCATCATGGTGGGAAAAGCATGACAGCAGGAGCCCCACATCACTTGAGAAGAAGGGGTCTATTTACTGGGCTTAGAGCTGAGTTATATAACCCCAAACTCAACCCCAGCCAAACATCTTCTCTTGCAAGGTACTGCCTCCCAAAGGCCCCACTGCCTTCCCAAATTGTCACTAGCTGGGGACCAAGAATTCAAAATATTTTTATTTTCTTGAGAGAGAGAGAGAGAGAGAGAGAGAGAGAGAGAGAGGGAGGAAGGAGAGAATTGGCACACTAGGGCCTCAGCCATTGAAATCAAACTCCAGACACTTGCACCACATGTGCACATATGACCTTGTGCTTGCCTCAGCGCTGTGCATCTGGCTTATGTGGGATCTGGAGACTTGAACATGGGCTTCATAGGCAAGCACCTTAACCACTAAGCCATTTCTCCAGCCCCAACTTATTTATATATATATATATATATATTGGTTTTTCGAGGTAGGGTCTCACTCTGGTCAAGGCTGACCTGGAATTCACTATGTAGTCTCAGGGTGGCCTTGAACTCTCAGTGATCCTCCTACCTCTGCCTCCCAAGTGCTGGGATTAAAGGTGTGTGCCACCATGCCCGGCTTTAATATTTCTTTTTTTTTTTTTTTTTGGTGGATTTGGAAGCTTTCATATTTCCTCATCTTGACAACAGGGTTTGCATGAATTAAGGCTCCTTCACTTCAGGAAGGCTCAGCTTTCTTCCCGTGTATGGAGCGAAAACAGAAAGCAGTGACTCAAGGAACGTAAAGGCCAGCAATGGGTGGATTTCACGAGCACTTTCTGCACTGGCCTCCCGGGGCGGATAGACAAGAAGGTCCTGCTTCTTGTTTCCTTCTTTGGCTGCGATTCCTCCCTCTGCTCTGCAAGGAAGATGGTCCTAGTATCTTCACTCTACGTGGGTGTGGTAGTTTGAATAGATGTCCCCCAATATATTCAGTGCTTTATTAGTTTGTAGTTTACTTCTGCACCCACCTGGCTGGAGGCAGATCTTAAGGTGTGGTGGTGGGTTTGAGATTCCATTGTAAAGATATGCAAAGTGTGCCTAGCTAGAGTTCCTGAGGTATGCTGTGCTGTGTGGCTTTTGGCTTCTTATCTTGTGGTTTCTCTCTTGCCTGGTCCTGTAAAAGCAGGCCAGCTTCTTCTGCCATTATGGAACTTCCCCTGGATCTGTAAGCTTCAATAAATCCCTTCTTCCATAACTGTGCCTGGTCTGGAAGTTCATCTCAGTGAACCTGAAGCTGTCTGCTACAGTGGAAAACTGCCAATGTGCAATGCCACAGTGACAGACACTGAGATTTAAAAACAAAAAAACCAAACAAACTGGGCATGGTGGCACATGCCTTTAATCCCAGCACTCAGGAGGCAGAGGTAGGAGGATTGCTGTGAGTTTGAGGCCACCCTGAGACTGCATAGTGAATTCGAGGTCAGCCTGGGCTAGAGTGAAACCCTACCTCGGGGAAAAAAAAAAAAAAAAAAAAAAAAAACTCCACAAATTACGAACATGTCATCAGACAGAAGCCCAGTGCCTCAGTGTGTTGTGATGTTGCCAAATCCTTCTGCTTCTGTTTCATTAAAACAAGGCAGGAGGGTTCATTTTTCAGTACATTTTTCATTTACATAATTTTTGGTTGGCAAATACAGTCTCAACCACAAACATTTGCAAAGTCCATCATATGTAGCGACTGGGCTCAGTGGACCACAGCCTCTGCCACTTGAGGACGCCAAGGGGTGTATGTGGGATTAAAGTAACAAACCCTACTGCATGGCTACATAGATATTTTAATTTTAGGGGATGTCGTAGAGGTCAAATCCCATTGACTGAAATGGGGACAGGAGTTCTAGCTGAGAAAACCTGAGAATCCCATGAGGACAGAATTGCCTCCAATAGAAAACGGGGACCAGGCATGGTAGCACATGCCTCTGACCCTGTCATTGGAAGATGGAGACAAGAGGATCAGAAGTTCAAGGTCATCCTCAGCCATGTAGTGAGTTGAGGCCAGCCTGTGCTCCCTGAGACCCCATGTTAGTAGAGCGAACACTCACTTGGGAGTGTGATGGACACATGATGCTTAGGTTGTAGTCAATGGATCCATTTTGAACAGCTATGGAATGTACCTGGAGTAGACCAATGGGCAATTCTGTTTGGCCCGTGTGGGAGTTAAGTTCTGTTGTCAATTGGATCAGATTAGCAATCAAATAAGAGACCTGCCACTTGGGCGGGTCTGTGAGGCTGTTTGCCAGGAAGGATTGCTGGAGGGAAGAACTTTCCACAGAGTAGGTGGTCCCATGGTGGTGGATCACATATACAAAGGCTGCTATAATAAAATAAAATAAAATAAAATAAAATAAAATAAAATAAAATAAAATAAAATAAAATAAAAAGAATAAAAGGCCTTTTGCCTCACTTCTTGTGCTACTCACTGGTCAGTACATCTACCCTGTTGGAATCCTGCTCCACCAGCCTTCCAATGTGAACTAAAGTCCAGTGGCTTTCTAGGGATCCTTCAGGCTTTCAGTGCCAGATTGGGACTGCTCAGTCCACCCAGCCTTGACCACTGAGCAGCTACTGAGTTCTAAGACTCTCCAGCTGGCAGACAGCCATTGTTGAACTGCCCAATCTATATCCTGTAAGCTAATCTAATAAATCCCTTTCATAACGCACATTCATTGTACGGGTCTGTTCCTCTAGAGAACCTTGACTCACGCAGCTGGACTTTGGGTGGTTCAGTTGTGGTCCATAAGGCTGAGCGAATACAGCCTAAAGAAAACTCCGAGTGTCTGTGGTTTCCACGGCTCCCTACTATGTCTAATCAGAGACTCTGCAGATCGTATGAATGAGAGACTCTGCATTCCACACAGCCATAATTGAGTACTTCACTGTCTTTTCTGTGTAAAAATGCCTATGTTCATCCTGTCAAGTGGAATAAAATGATTGCGTGTGCTGTTGTTTTATAATAGCAACCCCATCAATAAAACACAATTTCACATCCTTCAAGGGGAACGAAAGTGCTAGCATTTATTTCTAAATAAAAGAGGAGGAATGTATAAAAGCTTTCTATGTAAAATCCTCTGAGCCACTGAAATATTAGGAATAGTATTTCTAAATTTATCTTTTTATATGTTGTAGCTAACACGAGGCTGGGACAAATCTATAATAACTTAGTTAAACGGGAACAGAAGAAATGTTGAAGGAGAGCTCTTCTCCCTCCCTTCTGCCTGTATTGAAATAGATGGATTAGAACAGCAACCTAAACCTTTCACTTTCTCCCAGGATCCATGCTCTTTGCTGGTGACATTATCGCTCTATTCCTCATGGGTGGAGTCCAGATACTGCCTATGGCATTTTAAAATACTGTCCCCAATTCATTGACACTCTTTCAATTGAGAGATGGGCCTATGCTCCCTTCCGCTGTGTGCTAACCCCTTGATATGAGGAGCACAGTAATCTCATTATCCATTTCATTTATTGTGATTTTAGTCACCTCTGGTTAATGATGGTCCAAAAATATAAATGTCTGGGAATGAGGAGACAGCTTAATCAGTAAGGTGCTTTCTTATGCAAACATGATGAGGACTTAGTCTGAGCCCAACAGCCCTTTATTTTTAAATTTAGGGGTGGTAGTACACTCTCCCAGGAATCTTCCAGTTCTTTGTAATCCCCAGGTAGGGAAGAGGAGACAAATGGATCTCTGGGACTTGCTGGTCAACCAGTCTAGCCTAATTGGTGGGCTCCGGGCCAATGAATGACTCTGTCTTATAAAAGACTGATAGCAGGCTGGAGACATGGCTTAGTGGTTAAATCACTTGCCTGCAAAGACTAAGGATGCATGTTCAACTCCCCAGATCTCATGTAAGCCTGATGCACAAGGTGACGCATGAGCAAGGTTCCATGTGCACACAGGAGGTGCACACTTCTGGAGTTCGATCACAGTAGTTGGAGGCCCTGGTGTGCCAATTCTCTCTCTCTCGCTTGTCCTGCTCTCGCTCTCTCTCATTAAAAAAAATGTCAGTTTGGGCTGGAGAGATGGCTTTAGTGGTTAAGACACCTGCCTGCTAAGCCTAAGAATGCCGGTTCCAATCTCCAGGTCCCACGTTTAGTCAGATGCAAAGTGCTGCAAGGGCGCAATGCCGCATTTACCTGCAAGGGGGTGCACACATCTGGAGTTCATTCACAGCAGCTGAGAGACTGCTGGCTGGTGCGCCCATTCTCTGTCTCCCTCTCTCTCTGTCTCTCTCTGAGTCTCTCTCCAAAAAATAAAATAAAATAAAAATAAATAAAAATTGCCAGTCTGTTGGGCTTGCCTCAAAAAAAAAAAAAAAAAAAAAAAGATTGATAGCATTCTTCAGAAAAGATACCTGAGGTTGTTCTCTGGCTTCCTCCACATACACGTGCACACACACGCACACCACGTACACACACGCACACACATGCACACACATGCACACCACGTATACACACGCACACACACCACATACACACACACACACACCACGTACACACACGCACACACACGCACGTCACGTACACACATGCACACACACGCACACCACGTACACACATGCACACCACGTACACATGCACAGTCAAATAACTTTGGTGAGAAAGTAGTATCGTAATTGTTCTGTTTCATTATTTGTTATTGTTAGTTTCCTATTGTGCCTAGTTGATAAATTAAACTTAATCATTGTTACATATGTATAGAATAAAACAACCTAGTCCACCTGATCCACATAGATAGGAAGTGACCCAAGTAACGTAGCTGATGTTGACAGATCTGCCGTGTGTGTGTGGGGGCATATGCATGCAGATGTATGTGGATGTCAGAGGACAGCCTCCAGTGTCATTCCTCAGGAACAATGTCTGTCTTTTGGGGGGACACAGTCTCTTATTGGCTTGGAGTTCAACAAGTAGACTAGACTAGCTGTCATGAGCTCCAGCGATCCATCCTCCTGTCTCCACCTCCCTGAATTACAAACACACATCACCATACCTGGCTTTTTTTACACGGGCACTTGAAATCGAACCCAATGCTTGCCTAGGAAGCTGTTTCCTAGCTGAGCCTTCTCCCTGGCCCCATCAAATCTGCTTTTAAAAATACGATTCTGAGCCGGGCGTGGTGGCACACGCCTTTAATCCCAGCACTCAGGAGGCAGAGGTAGGAGGATGGCTGTGAGTTCGAGGCTACCCTGAGAGTACATAGTGAGTTCCAGGTCAGCCTTAGCAAGAGAGAGAGCCTACCTCAAAAAAAAAAAAAAAAAAACAAAATAAAAATATGATTCTATTTTTTGTTGCCACCCTACAAAAAACATTATGTTGTACCCACCTGAACAGTCATTCTATTTTATAGCACAAGGCATTGTCCAATTCTAGAACCTTTTAAATATAGTGTGGTCTTTGTCTTTATTTATTTATTTATTTATTTATTTATTTATTTATTTATTTTTTTGGTTTTTGTTTTTCGAGGTAGGGTCTCCCTCTGGCCCAGGATGATCTGGAATTCACTAGGTAGTCTCAGGGTGACCTCAAACTTATAGCAATCCTCCTACTTCAGCCTCCCAAGTGCTGAGATTAAAGGCATGTACCACCACACCCAGCATGTTTTTCTTTTAATAGATCATATGTAACTCATAAAATCTATTTAAAAAATATTTTTGTAAGCAAAGAGGGAGGATAGGTGTGGCAGGGCAGCCTGCCATGGCAAATGAACTCCAGATGCTTGGTACTTGGGTACTTATGAATTGAACCCAGGCCTTCAAGCTTTGCAAGCAAGTGCCTTTAACCACTGATCCATTTCTCCAGTTCCTCCTTTTAAAAAAGTATTTTTAAATTTTATTTATTTATTGAAAGGGAGATTATGGGCACACCAAGGCCCTTTGAACTCATGATGCACGTGCCACTTTGTGTGCCTGGCTTAACGTGGGTACTAGAGAATTGAGCCCAGGGCTGTCAGGCTTTGCAACCAAGCACCTTTAACCACTGAGACATCTCCAAAGCCCGAGTTCATTTTGTGCGCATGCACATGGAGGCCAGAGGTGGATGTCAAGGGTCTCCCTCAATTGCTCTTCACTTCATTGACTGAGGCAGACCCTTTCACTTGAATTTAGTTTGTTGATTTGGCTAATTGAGTTAGCCATCTTGGCCCACGGCTCCCCTGCCTCCACTTCACCAGTGCTGGAATTATGTGTGGACTTCCATGGCCATCTGGAAATTTATGTGGGTGCTGGGGAGCCAAACTCAGGTTCCCATGCTCATATGACAAGTGCTTTTATACACAGAGCTAACTGCCAGCCCCAAGATCAATTTTTTTTTTTTTTTGAGGTAAGGTCTCACTAAAGCCCAGCTGACCTAGAATTCACTATGAAGTCTCAGGGTGGTTTTGAACTCACAGTGATCCTCCTACCTTTGCCTCCCAAGTGCTGGGATTAAAGGCATGTGCCACCACACCTGGCCCCAAGATCGATTTTAATCAAATATAGATTTGAGGGCTAGAGAGATGGCTTAGCGGTTAAGGCACCTGCCTCCTAAGCCTAAGTGACGCAAGGGCGCAATGCCGCACCTGACCACAAGGGGGCGCATGCATCTGGATTTCATTCACGGCAGCTGAGAGGCTGCTGGCGTGCTCATCTCCATCTCTCTTCCTCTCCCTCTCTCTCAGTCTCTCTCTGTGTCTCTCTCCAAAAAAAAAAATCAAATATAGATTTGGATTCCTCCTTAGATGTTTTCAAGAGCTCTGTTTTCCTTTTGCTGTCAATGAGTAACTTTCAACATGGCAAAGACAATTTTTACACAAATTTAGAATGAATGTATGCCAACCATTCGGCCGACTCATTAACATGGCAACAAGTAAATATTAACATTGGATCCAAGAACATATGAGGAGCTCTTATTTCCAGACATTGGCAAAAGGGATGTTCACACGAGATGGTTGGGTTATCTGCAAAGCTGGTTAATGTTTCATCAGACAATCGAAAGGAAGCTTTGGGGTCCTTTTCTCTATTGGACAGCAGCAGTAAATCAAACCAACCCCATGAAAGCAGCACAGGCTGTTAACAACCCCTGGAGGGGGCGAGAGGGTCAGCCACTAGAGGAGGAGGAAGAGGGTGTGCTTGCTCAGAGGCAACTGGCACGTAGAAGCTGTGGGTGGGCTATCTAGAAAGAGGCATTCTCTGTGGCTGGTTTGGGGCATTCATTTGGCTTTCTCTGGTTGGCTGTGGTTACTGACTAAGCCCTAGCTACTGGGTCCAGTGGAGCTGTTTATGCCTTGCAGGATGGGTACTCCAGACAGTGGTCTGGTTTCCTAGCAATTAGCCTGGCTGGGACTCAGAAGCAGGCTGGCTTCCAGGGCTGACTACTCCACATAATGGGCTGAGTGCTATTGTTATATACGGTCTGATACACATTCATTTACATATTCATTCTCTCAGTGCAGAACCCTACAGGTTAACAAGAAACAGCACAGTGCTTTGGTTCTGTCCCAATAAGCAGCAGCCAGCCGTTTATGCTCCCAGGAAAGGACATAGCCCTTCGTGTGGAAATATTAAATCAAATCCTAGAAGAACATTGTCGTGGCTACCTTCTCATTGTTGGGACAAAGCATCCAAGCAAAGGCAGCTGATGGTAACAAAGGCTTTATGGTGGCTGACAGTGTTGAGGGCAAGCTCTGTGATGGCAGGGGAAGGCATGGTATGAGCAGAGGCTGGACATCACCTCTGCCATAGCAGGTGTACAACAGCAGCAGCAGGAGAGTGAGCCAAACTCTAACAAGGAGGAGCTGGTGATAATATCCCAAATCCTGCCCCAAGAAACATCTTTTCCAGCAAGGCTCCAGCTCCCAAGTTGCCATCAGGTGGGGACCAAGCATTCAGAACACATGAGTTTATGGGGGGACATCTGCTTTAAACCACCATAGACATTGAAAAGACACGCTATTTCCCATTTACATTAATTTCTAATTTTTGGGTATTTTTTTTACCACTGTATATAAGAAAGAACACAAACAGGAAATGGTGAATAATCTGTAACATTCTAGAAAAAGTAGGAACTTCACAAGCACTAGACATAAGTCCCATGACCACTTAAACTTAATCCAGTAGGAAAAGGCAGTATTGGAAAAGTTCGTGCTGGCCACAGGTTGAAGAACAGTTACTGGGGCTGGAGAGATTGCTCAGTGGTTAAAGGTACTTTCTTGCAAAGCCTGATAGCTCAGGTTCAGTTCTCCAGTACCCATGAAAAGCCAGATTCAGGGGCTGGAGAGATGGCTTAGCAGTTAAGCATTTGCCTTTGAAGCCTAAGGACCCTGGTTCAAGGCTCAACTCCCCAGTAACCCACGTAATCCAGATGCACAAGGTGGCATATACATCTGGAGTTCATTTGCAGCAGCTGGAGGCCCTGGTACACCCAATCTCTCTCTCACTCTCTCTCTTTCTCTCTGTCACTCTCAAATAAATAAAAATAAAAAATTTAAAAGCCAGATGCAGAGTTTGTTTGCAGTGGCAAGAAGCCTTGGCTGGCTCTCTCTCTCTCTCCCCCTCCCTCAACCCCAGTTACAAATAAATAAAACATATTTTTTTAAAAAAGAAGATTCTCTGATTTCCTGTTATTTTTTGAAACTTGTATTTTTAAGTCATTGTCTCATTTATTGCTTTACTCTATTTCTCACTGGTTCACTATTCAAGAGTCAAAGAGACAGATACTGTTCATTCTCACATCTTAACACTAATTACTTCCTACAAGGTATCATTCAATAAACCAGATCCGGAGGACCTATAGCTCTGCATCAATGGGACGAGAGAATCCCGACACACAGACCTCCTTTGATTCCAAATGTCTTGATGTCCCCTGTCAGACGAGCATGTAGGACAATTTTCTTCACTTTGTAATTGTTCTTGAGCAAATTTCCTCAAAAATCTTCAAATTCCCTATTGGCAGTTGGCTATCACTTACTAGTTTATTGCAGGCAAACCTCTCTTTTCAAAAAAATCAAAAACGCCGGGCGTGGTGGGTCACGCCTTTAATCCCAGCACCCGGAAGGCAAAGGTAGGAGGATCGCCATGAGTTCAAGGCCAACCTGGACTAGAGTGAGACCCTACCTTGAAAAACTAAAAACTGAAAAATAAATAAAATAAAATTTTCATTCTATCTTTTGGGTCCCTTGGTTAGTATATTGCTTCTCTTTAGCCATGTAGAATGTTATTAATTTGGCACTTATGTAATGAACCAGTATTTCATATGATGGCAGGATGAGAAAAAGCCCACAAGGTATACTACTGACTTCAATATGAAATGAAGCCACTGATTCTGATTATGACAAAATTGGAAATCTAAATTCACACCTTAAATTTTATTTTTAACTGCACCCTTTCAAGTACCCTTATTATGTAGTTTACTAATCTCCGCAGTGTGATTGTAGCCATCTGATTTCCTAGTAGATGTCAATGTCTCCCCACACTGCAGGGACACGTAGTGCATCCATCTGGGATCAAAAAAGAAAAGAAAAAAAAGAAGAAGCCGGGCGTGGTGGCACTCATGTCTTTAATCCCAGCACTGGGGAGGCAGAGGTGGGAGGATCACCGTGAGTTCGAGGCCACCCTGAGACTACATAGCGAATTCCAGGCCAGCCTGAGCTAGAGTGAGACTCTACCTCAAAGAAAAAAAAAAGAAGGAAAGAAAATGTCTGATTGGTCAAGTTACATAGCGACCTTCCTCCTAATGACATGAAGGGTGTCCTTGTCAGCCTGGTCTTTGCTCCATTTCATGTAGGATACACTTTCGACATTGATGCTGGGAGACTCTGGTTTCAATAATCTCTTGCTTCCTTCTCATTAAACATGGCAGCCTCCCATGGAATCGGGGGAGGGTAATCAATGCCTTGTTTTACTGTGTCAAGTTAATGATGTAGGACGGAAGTCAATGGCAAGACCAGATGACACACAGGTAAATGTGTTTCTCCATCACAAGCTTCATGTTTGATGACCCCAGCGTGAACTGTTAAGCATCCTGACCCCAGTGAGGCGTCTCTTGTTACTTCAGCTGGAGGCGCCAGGAACTCAATGGCATTCTCTCAATAAAGACTCAAAGCATGTTTAGAATGCACAAATCCAAAGAATATGTGTTTTTCTTTCTTTCTCAATTGCTGTGACCAAACACCTGGCAAGGAGCAGCTTAAAGGAGGAAGGGTTTATAGCCACTCACACTCAGAGTTCTGGAGTCTTCCCACCATGGTGGGAAGGCGCAGTGGCAGGAGCTCAAGGCAGCTGGTCCCATTCAGCCCCCAGTGAGGAGGCAGAGAGCAATCAACGCTGCAGCTCAGTCGCTTTTGTCGTTTTCTTTTTTCTTTCTTTTTTAATTTTATTTTTGGTTTTTCAAGGTAGGGTCCAGGCTGACCTGGAATTCACTCTGTAATCTCAGGGTGGCCTTGAACTCATGGCGATCCTCCTACCTCTGCCTTCTGAGTACTGGGATTAAAAGCACGTGCCACCATGCCTGGCTTTTAACTTTTGTCGTTTTCTTGAGTCTAGGACCCCAGCCCATAGGATGGTGCTATCCAATGTTAGTGGGGGTCCTCCCACCTCAACTAGCCCTCATCTATAAAGTCCTTCACGGATGTGCCCAGAGACTCGTTCCCTGTCAAGTTGACAACCAGAGATTAACCGGCACAGAATAATAGATTCATATGGTGGTGACTTCATACAAGTGAAATTGACTGATTGACGAAGTGATTGATTGATTGTGGTTCTTAGGATTGAACCCAGGCCTGTGTGCATGGTAGCCAATCGGTCATCCACGGAGCTACCCCTCTGCGGCCCATTATGAAGAAGTAGTTTAGGACTTGAGCAGTCTCAGAGGCATTCATACATCATTGGTAACTATGGTTTCAGCTCTTTGATCGGGCCGGTTTCTTTCAGCTGTCTGGGCGGGCTACAGCTGCGTTTGTTGAAGGGCCTACTGAACAACACTGCTCCTAGAATGTGCGTCGACGGTGGGACGGGAATTTCATCGAATGCTTTAGGAAAGCCAAAACTCAAATATGTTTTGCTGATGAAGGATTTCTTAGTGCCTTCAGTATCCGAGAAGAGGTACAATATCAGGCAGGGGTCCCTGTGTTTTGGGTGCGGGTATGTAGTATGTGTGGTGTACACACGTGGGTTGCGTCCTGTTTTCAGGCAAGAAGAGACCAAGGGAAGCCATTGGCTGACCTCCTCTATTGCTCTTCCACCTCAGGTTCTTGAGGTGAGCTCTCTCACTGACGCTGGACTTTGTGCCATTTTGTGGATAGGTTAGCTGACCAGGGAGCCCCGTGACCCTCCTGTCCCTCCTGGGGGTGGACATCAGGTCATCAGGCTTATGTGGCAAAGCAATTAACCAATTGAGCCACCTCCCCATCCATCCTTTTTTAAAAATAAACCCTGTGATCATTAGTCATAGAGAAGCTTGCCAAACAAATCAATTTTAAACTGTGCAAGAAATTTCTGGGTTCCAATACAATGAAATGCATTGTCTCCCACTCGTCTTCTGCTCTTTCTATTGCCTTCCTATCATACACTGAGCACAGAGCCTGTGCCAGGCATAATACGAGAGCATATTGTGTGCCACGCGAAGAACAAAGGGCCTGACTAAGGCTTAATTTTTCCAGTCATGTGCAGCGACCTTTGTATCCCATTACATTTTAAATTTAGAAAGTTCCAGAGCCTGTAAGCCATCTGGCACAGGCGCCCAGTGTTGCCACTGGACCCGTGATACATTGGAGAATGGAGATTTTCTTTCTTTCTTTCTTTCTTTCTTTCTTTCTTTCTTTCTTTCTTTCTTTCTAGATTTTATTTTTATTTATTTATTATTAGAGACACACACAGAGAGAGAGAGGGAGAGAAAGAGAGAGGGAGAGAAAGAAAGAGGGAGAGAAAGAAAGAGGGAGAATGGGAACTCCAGGGCCTCTAGCCACTGTAAACAAACTCCAGACACATGCGCCACCATGTGTATCTGGCTTACGTGGGTCCTGGAGAATTGAACCTGGGTTCTTAGGCTTTGCAGGCAAATGCCTTAACCACTAAGCCATCTCTTCAGCCCAAAAGAATGGAGTTTTTCTCTGGACAGACAAAGGTATCTCTTCAATGGTGTTTGAAATCTGTTAGTGAGGGGTGGGATGGACAAGAAAGGTGCTTAGCCAAAAGGAACTATATATACTTTGTTTATTTGCAAGCAGAGAAGGAGAGATAGAGAATGAATGGGTGTGCTAGGGCCTCTTGCTACTGAAAATAAACTCTGGGTGCATAGTCCACTTTGTGTGTCTGGGAATTGAACCCAGGTCATTCAGCTTTGCCAGCAAGTGCCTTTAACCACTGAGCAACCTCTTCAGCCTGCCAAGAGAAATTTAATGGGAGAACCTGGAGTTGTTGGAATGTCAGGGGCAAGAGGTTCAGAATAGAATTACATGAACCAAAGAGCGTACCTGAAGACTACAGAAGGGAAAATCGTGGAGAAGGAGAGCCCTATAAGTTAAAAAAAAAATACATACACACACACACATTTAGGAAAATGAGGGTGTGTGACAGGAACACAATGTTTGCTGTGGAAAGCAGGTCCTCAATGCTGAAATAATTCCCATCTTAAGCTTCTGAGTGAACAGCCACAGGAAGCTGCGGAAAATGAGCTCCCTGGGTCCTGAGAGAGGCGAACCTTAGCTGCTAAATATAGATGTGACAATGCCGACGGCAGAGCCCCATGTTCCGTGGAGCGCTTGGCAGGAAGGCACCATCTGCTAGCCGAAGTGTCCATTTGCCCTCGGCATTACGTCCAGGGGACTGACAGCACTTCCCTTCCCAGATACGCTTGCTCCTCTCTGTTAGCAGGTCTCCAGGGTTTTCTCAGACACCTGCAGAGGAGGCTGATGGAGGAGCTGAGGCGAAGCAGTAAAATCATGGTGTTTCCCTGACAGAGCTCTTCCAATATGGTTACCTGGCGAGCCTGAGCCCCGGGAGGGAGAGAACTGACTAGTGTGTGTTCTGAATCTCCCTCCAGAGGCACTGGGTTGAGAATGACCCATATTATTATTATTATTATTTTTAAAAATATTTTTTATTAGAGACAGAGAAAGGGGAAAAGAGAGCAAGCACGCGTGAGAGAGAATGGGCACGCCAGGGCCTCTAGCCACTGCAAACAAACTCCAGATGCATGCGCCACCCTATGCATCTGGCTTCTGTGGGACCTGGAGAATCGAACCTGGATATTTGGCTTTGCAGGTATGTGCCTTAACCACTAAGCCATCTCTCCATCCCCCCATATTATTATTGATGTGTAGTGTTCACGTCAGAAGCCTGAAAGACAGTCAGATCACTTTAGCTATTCTCTTTTGTGCTGGAAAGACGACTCAGCAGTGAAAGGTGCTTGCTTGCAAAGCATGACAGCCTGGGCTCCATTTCCCAGGATCCATGTAAAGCCAGGTGCACAAAGTGGCACATGTATCTGAAGTTCATTTTCAGAGGCAGAAGTCCCTGGCGTGTTCCACACCCCCCCTGCAAATAAATTTTAAAAATATAAAATAATGGACTGGAAGAATGGCTTAGTGGTTAAGGCATTTGCCTGCAATGCCAAAGGTCCCAGGTTCAATTCCCCAGGACCCACATTAGCCAGATGCACAAGGTGGCACATGCATCTGGAGTTCATCTGCAGTGGCTGGAGGCCCTGGGGTGCCCATTCTCTCCTGCTCTCTCTTTCTCTCTGTCAAATAAGTAAATAAAATAATAAAATAAAATATTCTGTTTGGCTCTTCCATGGGGGCTACCATCACTAGGGGTGCCATTGCCATGTCTTTAGGGATCCCCAATAACTGAAGGAACAAGAAACAATCAGAACAACTGAAGACAGGAGCCACCTTCTCCGGGGTCTGATTTGAACAGACGAAACACAAGCTGTTCTGGTGGATAATCTGGGCCATTTGAAACAACTTAGGTATTTGAGGTTAGTAGAGAAGTGCTGTTAGTTTGGTAGGAGCGATACTGATAATGAGGTTATATAAAAACCTACCTTCATGTAGCAGAGATGCATGTGGAAATGGTCCAAAGTCAGGAATTTTTCCTTTAAAATCCATGACAGAGGGCTGAAAAGATGGCTTAGTGGTTAAAGTGCTTGCCTGCAAAGCCAAAGGACCTCGGTTTGATTCCCCAGGACCCATATAAAGCCAGATGCACAAGGTGGCACATGTATCTGGAATTTGTTTGCAGTGGCTGGAGGCCCTGGTATACCCATTTCTCTCTCTCTCTCTCTCTCTGCCTCTTTCTCTCTCTCAAATAAATAAATAAAAATAAAATATTTTAAAAACATCCATGACAAAATACAGAAATGATTTAAATTACAGCAAAACATTGAAAGTTTTTTTTTAAATCTGGCAGTTGGGCATGTGGGAGTTCATTGTACTATTTTCTCTATTTTTGTAAACTGTCATTAGATGTTGAAAAAAAAAAAGAAGTTAAAAAAAATCAATTGCCTAATCCTAGCAATCAAACTCCCAAGTATAAACACCAGAGATATTCTCATTTGGGAAGAGAAGGTTTGTTTGGAATAGCCAAAAGTAAAAGTGGACTCAACTTACGTGTCCATCCCTGGGAGAAGGAAGGAGGGGAGGGTGTTAGCAGTGTGCTCCCAGGGAATACTAAGCAGCAATGGAAGCAACAGATTTTGGAGGATGTGCCCACAGCAATCTGGAAAACGCTTCAAAATAATACTGTGCTAGGTTGGGGGAAAGCACTTCAAAATAAAAGTGTGCTGGGTGGGGTCAGGAGAGTAAGAAACCGAAAAAATGTTTAGGACAACTTAATTTGTGTATAGTGTTTACATAATACATATCCCACACATATGGATGTGAGATGTCCCACACAGCGTCCTAACATAATCACCACCTATTGGCAATGTCGGAGGTTGGAGCCCTGCTAAAGGAGGTGTGGAGGGCTGGAGACATGTCTTAGTGGTTAAGGTGCTTGTGTGCAAAGCCTAAGGACCCAGGTTCAATTCCCCAGGACCCACATAAGCCACATGCACAAGGTGGCGCATATGCCTGGAATTCATTTGCAGCAGCTTGAGGCCCTGGTCCACCCAGTCTCTCTCTTGTTCTCTCTGCCTTTTTATCTCTCTCAAATAAATAAAGAAAATTAAGGAGGTGAGTCACTTGGAGTGTGCCTTGAGGGTCTTTAGCCCAGCTCTCCAGTGCTTGCTAGCTCAGTGGGACTACTTCCTTCCCTTGACGTCTTGCTCATGCCACACCTTGTCTGCCATGAAGAAGTGTCCCTCAGCACTGTAAGCTTGAAATAAAGCCTTTCTTTCCACATGCAGTTTCTGGTCCAGCAACACGAAGGCAACTGCAACAGAATCCAAATGTAATATATATATATTTTAAAAGATTTTATCTTTATTTATTTACTTATTAGAGACAGAAAGAGGGAGAGAGAGAAGGAGAGTGAGAATGGGCACACCAGGGCCTCTAGCACTGCAAACAAACTCCAGATGCATGTGCCCCTTGTGTATCTGGCTTACGTGGAACCTGGAAAATCAAACCAGGGTCCTTAGGCTTTGCAGGCATGTGCCTTAACCACTAAACCATCTCTCCAGCCCCCAATTGTACTATATTTTTTATTCAAAATATTCAATGTATATATGTTTTCACACTAAATAGATTCCAGGGATAATTGAAAGTTCTAAAATAAACCAGCGCAATTGAAGTAGTTGCTTCTCCTCGGGAAGGAAGCCCTGGTACTCTTAACTACCCAGCAACTTTCTCTCTCCTTTCTTTCCTCACCTGCACCAGTCTACCTGGCCCATGTGCTTTGGAATGCCCTGGCTCTGACTCTGACTGATGTAGGTTCATTGGGATCAGACACATGAAGGCTGCTTTGTGTTCATGTGGCTTTACCTGGCGCTGGGGAGTTGAATTCAGACTGGCAGGCCTGTAGGCAAGCACCTTCAACAGGCCTCTTGTTTTTTTTCTTTTTTTTTTTCCCAAGGTAGGATCTCACTGTAGCCCAGGCTGACCTGGAATTCACTATGTAGTCTCAGGGTGGCTTCGAACTCACGGTGATCCTCCTACTGCTGCCTCCTGCGTGCTGGGATTAAAGGCATGCGCCACCACTACCTGTGTGGATTTTTTTGTATGTTCATTTTGCAGCTTTTGCACTAAGCTCTCCAAATGTCCCTCACTGTCTACCCCATTTTCCTGTCTCAGCAAGAGTGTGAATCTCCATTTCACAAAGTCCTCTCAAATGCTTCTGAAATGAAAAACAACAAATTGATGAGAACCAAATAGCAGCCCATAAAACTCTCTGCTGACATAAAACATGGGCTTTGCTCCAAAGCAAACAAGAGAGAACTTACTCTGAGCCCAGTACAAGTGACCACAGGTGGGGGACGTGGACTTGGGCTGCTTTGAGTGACATGTCCCACCGTGGAAGAGGTTGAGAAGGAGCCAAGTAGCTCTTTTAGGCAATTAGGGTGACTGGGTCCCTGAAAGTAAAACAGGCAGGGTGGTCGGCACTTGCTAGAAATCAGAGGGTGGCCAGGCGTGGTGGCACACGCCTTTAATCCCAGCATTCGGGAGGCAAAGATTGGAGGATCGCCATGAGTTCGAGGCCACCCTGAGACTACATAGTGAATTCCAGGTCAGCCTGGGCTAAAGTGAGACCCTACCTCGAAAAACAAAAAAATGAAAAAACCAAAAAAAGAAATCATATGGTGGTCTGACTTCTCTTGCCTGGTTCCCTAGACCTGTTTTCCGCAAATAACCAGGGCCCCTCCTGGGAGGGAGGTCTTTCACAGGATTTAAACAATGTGGTTGGTCAAGTTCAGTCCCAGGAACTTGGTGTCATGGCTAGCCTCTTCCTGAGACAGCCCCAGCCCTAACCAACCAACTGTCCCTCTGGTTCACCTGAGCCGGAAGGTAGGGCCCACCACCATAAGGTTATAAATATGTTTACAAGGGGAGGGCAGGCTCTCTGTGCTGCCCCGTCTCTCCTGAACTTCCAGCTGCTAGTGAGTTCCTCACTGCTGAGCCAAGAGCAGACCCCGCCCTGCACTAGTGCTTCCTTTCCACATGGGTGCTTTAACCCCTCTAGCTCCCTACATGGCAGGAGCTTGTTCACCCTCTTTCCTTTCTCTCCACGACTTCCCCAGGCCCTCCAAGTGGGATCTCTAGCCACACAGATGCCTTTGCTTGGCTCTGTGCTTCCCTAAATAAATATAATAATTTAATAATTATCCTTCTCAGTCTTTTTTTTTAAAATTATTCAATTCTTTGATTCAAAGTAGACAGAGACCAAACACACTGGCAGAGACACCAGGTAGGTTACAGCAGAGCAGGGAAGTCTCTCCTACATCTCTCATTCACTAGACACAGTTAGAGTCTCAAAGCTTTCCACGGTCCCCCCCCCCGCCACCTGACAAGGCTAGCTCTGGAACCCTGGGACTGCCTCCTAGAGCCGTGATTAAGTAGACCTCTGGGGAGTGCTCAGCACTGAAAGGTCTCTAACACACCTTCCAAGGCTCAGGGTCCATTGTGGAAGAGGTGGCGGAAAGAATGTAAGAGCCAAAGGAAGGGTAGGACTCCCTACAATGTGCTCCTGCAGACACTAAATGGCCTGGATATCCGTGACCTCTCAGTGCCTGACACTACCCACACAAGACCATCATCATAGGAGGAAAAGATGATGACATCAAAATAAAAAGAGAGATTGCTTGAGAGGGGGAGGGGATATGATGGAGAGTGGAGTTGCAAAGTGGAATGCGGGGAGAGGGAGGGAAGTACCATGGGATATTGTCTACAATTAAGGAAGCTGTCAAAAAAATTTTTTTTAATTGAAAAAAAGTATACCCCTGGGCTAAGAGAAGAGAATCCCCCCTTCGTCAGGCTCCTGCTGGTGGACACCACACGAGGCCTCTCCTTCACTGGGCAATTTCTCTCCTTTCCCCATACAATCCTTTCCCTACTGCTCATTCCCTCACTCTGTTTTCAGCTCTCCTGCTTCCTCCTGGCCATCTACTCTTTTCTCCCTCTTTGTATGCCACTACCCTCACTCTCTTTCATCCATGTACCCCTTTTCTCCTTTTCTCTCTCTCTCTCTGCCTCCTTTCTCCCTCACCCCTGTTACAATCAAATTGTAGAGCCAAGAAACTGCCCCTTTTGGTCCTCCACCGCAAGCCCTGAAACGAAATTCTTTGCTTTCGGCTTCGTGGAAGCTAATGGTCTGCTAGCTTAATCCATTCTCAGAGTTGAACCTGACAGCCACAAATGCTAGGTCAGGCACAGAGGTTGCTAGCAAATGGCTATCCTGGGGACTAAAGATAGCCTAACATAATTTTGGTGTACAATCTGCAACATTCGTCTCTTCACAACCTCAAGGTTCTAGTCAACTCATCATCATCATCCTCAGCTTGCAGAATCTTCAACCCAGATATAGCTTTTTTTCCCCCCCAAAGAATTTTTGTTCCCAGCTCCCAGGAAGGGCCGGCACATTTCTCTCAGGCATCAAATTTTTGTTTGTGTATAAATGTGAGTTCGTTAAGGCTGTATTACCTCTGAGAATGAGAGCTATATAAATGCTAATTACTCCTGAGCAAAGTTAATCTCCTATTTACCACTTAGGGAATTTCCTTTTCAATTCATCTGTAAAGGAGAGAAAAGAATCTATTGTGATTCTCACCCATGTTAATTATCATGAGTTAGACATGACACAAAAATGAAAGAAGAAAAGATGGTAGCAGTGTTGACAGGGATGGAGGAGTAGACAAACCCTGGTTTGGGTGGTAGGAGTATGACCTGATATAGCCAGCATTCATTCTTTGAAGGACTTCATCCTCTGGAATCTCATGATAGGCAGGTATACAAGAATGGCTATTTCAAAGCCAGATGTGGTAGTTCACACCTTTAATGCCAGCATTCAGGAGGCAGAGGTAGGATCGCTGTGAGTTTGAGGCCACCCTGAGACTACAGGTCAGCCTGAGCAAGAGTGAGACCCTACCTTGAAAAACCAAACCAAACAAAAAAGAATGGCTATTTCAGGCTAGAGAGATAGCTTAGCAGTTAAGGTGCTTGCCTGTGAAGTCTAAGGACTCATGTTCAACTCTCCAGATCCCATGTGAGACAGACACACAATGTGATACAAGCGCACAAGGTTGCACATGTGCACAAGACGGTGCAGACATCTGGAATTCAATTATAGTGACTGGAGGCCCTGGCCAATTCTCTCTCTCTCTCTTTTGCTGTCTCTCTCTGATAAAAAATTTAAACAAAATTTACAAAAGAATGGCCATTTCAGTATAGATTGTTATTTATAAAAGAAAATAAGCAATCACAATATCCTTCCATATGGAAATAATTGAACATCTTATGGTAAATCGTGATCTACTCAAACGAATGAGAATGTATACATACTAATATAGAAACAGCTTTTGAAAATGAAGTGCTTCCAAGAAATATTGCTAAGAGGAAAAAAAAAAACCATATGGGAGAACAGTATGTATAATGTGACACCCGTTTTGCTTTTTAAAGAAGAAAATGAAAATAAAATATGGTAGCATGTGTGGGAAAGCAAAGTTGAATATAGATGCTCCAAAATGTTAGTAACAGTTACCTCTAGAGCATGAGAATCAAGAGCTTCCTGTTTACATATGTTATATATATTGAGTAGATGTACATCAACTAACTGTATTGTGTATGTAGCTAGAGGGAAAACAAGAAAGATCTGCTGGTCCCCTACCATGTTAGGGGACAGAAGCCTAAGAAGGTCTCTCTTAAGGTATATTCTATGGGATTTCAGGAAACAGTGAGACAGGAACTGGGGTTTCTTGCCACACTGGTATGATACACCACCACACTGATAATTTGGGGCTGTTTTCAGATTCTTGTCATTATGATTTAGATGAATGAGATCCACAGACCCAAGGATAAGGTTCAGAAAGGCTTTATCAGAGCTTAGCGCTTCACATTTTAGGAGAGGGAGATTTGAGAGAAGGGAGTGTAAGAGACAGAAGGAAGACAGGTCTTGCCCAAGGAAGCAAGAGGGAGTTTGAGAAGTCTACTTTGAGACTTAGGGGTTTTTTGTTTGTTTGTTTGTTTGTTTTTGAGACAAGTCCAACAGACTGGCTTATTTATTTATTTCTTTATTTACTAGAGAAAGAGTGAGAGAGAGAGAGGAAGAGAGAGAGAATTGGCACACAAGGGCCTTCAGCCACTGTAATTGAACTCCAGACACGTGTGGCACCTTGTGTGTCTGGCTTATGTAGGATCTGGGGAATGGAACCTGGGTCCTTATGCTTAACCACTAAGCCATCTCTTCTATGTAATCAGTCCAACCCTGACATCAGGTGTCTGGGGTCAGGATTTTTGGAAAAGGGCAATCTTCCCCCAAATCTGATTTCTCTAGGAAGGTTCTTCTCTGAGAGGGATGGACGCATACTCTAGGTGGGCAGTCACAAATGAAGGCCAGTCCCATCTGACATTTCTGAACTGTAGTAAAGTGTAATGAATGTAGATTTCCCTCTACAGAGTCAAAGACAGTTCCTGCATTTAGCCAAGAGAAAGCTATCCACTTTGGAGTCCTGTCACCCCCAAGCTGCCTCAATAGTAGATGAGAACATGCCTCAAGTTGACATTTTACGGTGAAGAAAATTTACAAATAAGAAGTAACTGGCTTATTATTGGAGCAAAAATGTTTCCTTCTTGCTCAAGGAAAAATGACACCAAGCACAAGACCCAGATAGACCAAGTGTTTATACCCAGAAAGACCCAAAGAGAATATTCATGGCTCTAAAACGTCAAAGCCGTGTGTTTTCATAATACGATCAATAACCTGCTGAATGGACTGTCTGCTTTGCTGTGTCCTCCACTGAAGCATAGGACAGGTGTCTAGAATGAAGTATGAAATGGCTTTCAGTGAAATATCTTCATCTTCCTCCTCCCGCAGAGAAGCAAGAAAGACAGGAGAGGAAATTTCAGTGCAGGGATAAAGAAGGAACTGTAAAGATTTCAATTGCAATTATGTGGTAGAGGTAAACAGCTCTATCTCCTGCTATTGTAGTTACCTTCTCATTGCTAGAATAAAGCACCTGACCAAAAGCAGCAGACGGGAGGAAAGCTGTTTATTTTGGCTGACATTCTCAAGGGGAGGCTTCATGATGGCAGGGAAAGCATGGTATGAACAGGGGCTGGACATCACTTCTGCCCCAGCAGGTGGGAAACAGCAGCAGGAGAGTGAGCTGATGAACACTGGCAAGCTGGGGGGCTAATAAACCCCAAGATCACCTCTAGCAACACGCCTCTTCCAGCAAGGCTCCACCTCCCAAGTTGTCATCAGCCAGGAACCAAGCATTCAGAACACATGAGTTTATGAGGGACATCTGATTGAAATCACCACACATGCCTAGTTGTGAGCTCTAGAATCTCCCAGGAAGGCTGTTACCCAGGAAGCAGTGGGGGCGGGGGGGTCTCAAGAACATGTGTTGCACAGGGCAGGTGGAAGGGGTTAGGTGGGCCCAAGTCTTTGCACTGTCACTTTTCAGGAAACAACGCCTTCTGTGAGAAACCATAGGGTGTCAAATGAAGACAGTCCCAACTCTGCGCGTCTGGAGACATGGCGTGCATCTTGGAAATCTTGGGCTGCATTACTATTTTCCAGATTTGACATTCCTTATGTGGAAGCCTCACTATTAATAGCACACATCTAATTTAATCACTCATCAAATACGGTGGTTATGAAGATGAAATAAGGTCATGGTTACAAACGCTTAGCAGAGCATGTAACGGGTTGTGAGAGCTTGACATGGGATACAAAGGACGATTGTCATTATTGATGAAACAAGGTATTTTCTGAGACACAGAATGAAACAAGGTATATTCTGAGATGCAGATAGTACATCACTTATCCATGTAAAAGATGACAGTAAAATTGTATGATTTTGTATAAGTATGAGTGGCTTATCTAGTCTCCTTCAGAGTCTCTCATGTGATACTGATATGAATCAAGACCAAGGTAGCTTTTCCTTTATCTTTAATATTTTTATTATTTATTTGCAAGCAGAGAGGGGGGGAGCGCATGGGCATGCCAGGAACTCTTGCCACTACAAACGAACTCAGATGCATGCACCACTTTGTGCATCTGGCTTTACGTAGGTACTGGACAATCTAATCCAGCCGTCAGCCTTTGCAAGCAAGTGTGTTTAGTTGCTGAGCCCTCTCTTCAGCCCTCATAAACATGGATTCCACCTTGCCTACTCTGGTACAACAGAACTCATGTCTGATTCAGTCTTCCAAGATAGCTGCAAGCAACAGCTTCCTAATCCCTCCTCAGGAACAGCAACAGCAACAGCTCGCCATTTCTTTGCCAGTTTCATGGTCTTAGCCCTGTAGGTGGACCCTTCCTAAGTCAATGTCTTCTAAGTCCCCCTTCTTTTCTCCTTCCTTATGTGACAGAGATTTTTCTCAGTCTCCCCAGGCTGGGAGGAAAGAGAACTTCCTGTGGCTTGGGTGATCCCTTGCTTTGAGTTTCCTCTTATCTGAACTCTCCCTCAAATAAATCTAGTTTACCCTTCTCTGAGTCCGTGTTTTCAAACCTTCACCAGTGTGGATAAGAACTCTATACTGAAACGCTGCTGGCATGGAAGTTCTAATCCCACAGAGCTCTCTCTCTCTCTCTGTTTCTCTTTCTTTCTTTCTTTCTTTCTTTCTTTCTTTCTTTCTTTCTTTCTTTCTTTCTTTCTCTCTCTCTCTCTCTCTCTCACACACACACACACACACCAATATTACACTCAAGATGTCTGCTGGGACTGAGTGCTTGTGGACGCTTGCCTGTCTGTAGCAGACCCCCTTTCAAGATGGCTCTCTCCCATGCCTAGTGTGCTGGTGAAGGTGCTGTCGACTTGATGTGTTTAGGAATTCACAGAAATCCCTTTCAGATGGGTCTCCAAGATTGCTTCCAGGAAGGATTAACTGAAGGAGGAAATCCTTCCCCCATGGGGTGAGCTCTTTCCATAGAGCGGGCGGCCCCTCTCAGAGGGAGAGTTTATATAAAGAAGCTCTGGGGGAGACAAGCCCCTTCTTTCCTTCCACTTGGCGATGGGAGCTGCTAGCTGCCTTCCAGTGTGGACTGAAGACCTGCTTGGATTGAAGAGCAGAGCCGTCAGGCCTTTAGTGCCGGGTGGCGACTGCTGAGGCGTCCAACCTTGTGGACTGAGAAGGTACCGGGTTCCTGGATTCTTGGGCCTGCAACTGTTATTGGTCTACCATAAGCTGATCCAATAAATTCCCTTTTTAATATAATTCATTCTCTTGGTTCGTTTCCTCTAGAGAACCTAATACGCCTGCTAAGTGAGGACTGCTATTGGAAAAGAGCCTCAGTTCTTTATCACGTAGACAACATCACCACGCTGCCCAGAGGGCCTTCATGCCATGGTGTGTGGCTCCTCCATCAATCATCAATGGGTGATCTAAGAAAGTAAGGAAGAAGCCCGAGTTCCTTTTTATGGCATACCCTTGAAAGTGGCAGGTCACAGTCCATTTTCCGTTGCAAATAATACAATACTACACCCTCAGTCTGTTGTAAAGAAAAGAGATTTTGTTTGGTTCATGGTTCTGGCCAAAGGTTAAATGCATGCATGTGGTAATGGGCTTCTTGCTGGTGGAGCCCAGAGAGAGAGACAGGAGCAGTGGGGAGATCTAGCCAAGCTGGCTTTTACAGCCTATGTACCGTCAAGACAACCCATCTACCTGCTAAGCCATTCATCCCTAATCAGATGAAGCACAGCCCTAAGTACCTCTTAAACTCCACCTTGCCTTGTTCCAATGTCCCATCTTTGAGGATGTAGTGGCGGAAACGGCATTTCAATATGAGCTTCAGAGAACACACCGTCTCCAGTGCACTCTGTCGTTACGCATCATTTCCACAGCACTCTGTCAGTTACACAAGCCAGCCCTACCTGTGTGTTTTGATAGAGGAATTTTGCAACGGCTTGAAAGCTTGAGAGCACTGGAGCCTTGTCTAGGTTCTTGGGTGAGCAATAACTCGGGAGTTAGGATGCCAGAAATCTCAATGGTCACACAAAACCTTCACTGAGTCAGAGGCGTCTGGGATGTTTTCTTTTTAAATGTTTATTTATCTATTTGAGAGAGAGAGAGAGAGACAGACAGAGAGAAGAGAGAGAATGGGTGCACCAGGGCCTCCAGCCACTGCAAACAAACTCCAGATGCATGTGCCACTTTGTGCATCTGGCTTACTGGGGAATTGAACCTGGGTCCTTAGGCTTTGCAGGCAAGTACCTTAATGGCTAAGCCATCTCTACAACCCTCTCTGGGCTTTTGTCTTATGAATTCAATGAATGAACTCCACAGGCCAGATGATCAAGTTCAGGGAGGTTTTATTATAGCTCAGGGCATTAGCAGAGTGAGCTTTAAGAGGAGGAGAGTTTAAGGAAAGGAAGAAAATCAGATTTCTTGCTCAAGGAGACAAGAGGGGGTTTCAGAAGCCCACTTTGGGACTCAGGTTGAGCTTTTCTTTTTTAATGTGAGCCCCCTGGATGGGCAGCTGGTTTAGTCCGTCCAGTCCTGAGGTCACGTGTCTGGGGTCAGGAATTTTTGGAAAGAGCAATCATGCCAGAAATGTTATTCTCCAGAAAGGGACTTTTTAGAAGCGAGTGAGAGGACTCCCCCAGGGACAGGGATAAGAAAAGGCCTGACCTTTTTGACATCAAGGGTAATTTCCACATTTAGTCAAAGAACATTATTCACTTTAGAGCCCTGTAGCCCTAAACTGCCTCACTAGTAAATTTTTTTTTTTGGAATGTGCCAACAGACCCCATAGCTCCCACTAACCTGAAAGCTAAGACTCATCAGGCCGCAGCAGAGGCCTACTACTGAGATTTCTTCCACTCACTGCAACCCACCTACCTAATATTTCCACCAATGTTTCTGAAAAGTACCTGGGTTTATGAACTTCTTCTGTCATGTGCTATAAAAATGCCATGAAATTGGAGTTTGGGATAACCTGAACCCAGGACTCATTGATTTTGATTGGACCAGCTAGCCAGAATGTCTTGTGGATCCTCTCCTTTTCACCTCCCAACCACTGGGATTACAGGCATGCGCCACCATTTCCAGCATTTGATGTAGTGTAGTAGACAGCTTCAGGTTGCTGGGATGGACTTCCAAACTGGGCAAAGTTATGGGAGGAAAGGATTTATTGAAGCCAGCACATGCATCCAGAGTTCGTGTGCAGTGACTGGAGGCCCTGGTCACCCCATCTCTCTCTCTCTCTCTCTCTTTCAAATAAGTAAACAAATAACATAAGACATAAAACAACAAGACTGGTAATCAACAAGGAAATCTGGATGTGCAGAAGCAGAAGAAACTGGAACCAGGCGCATGTCTGTATCTCCCCCAAACACCTCCTGTGTCAACACTGAACTTCAGATCACTTCTATATCCTAGATCTTGTATCCCACTCTATGAAGAAAGGAATTCTGGGAAATGTAGTGCCAGCTGTAACTAGAACAATATTATACATTATATAATACCATGCCACTAGAAGGACAGAATCCCCACTCCTTTTGAAGTACTATGTATTTGTATTTCATTTCCTTGGAAAATCTTGCAATCCATTAGACTCACCAAGGAGCCTTTAAAAAGCAGGCCTGAAAAGAACTATCAATTCCTGACTATAGACACTAAGGGAATTCACTTTTATTAAAGGTTTATTGTAAGTCAGGCACAATGATAGGATCTTTTAATGTATTGTGCCATTTAATCTGATAGCTAGTCTAAACAGAATTATTGATACACCTGATGTGAAAATGAGAGGACACAAGACCCAGGGGAATAAGGCATTTTTTTCTCTCACAATCACGGTAAGTAACAATCAAAGCAATGGCGGCTGACTTTTACTGAACAGTTGCTAAGTGCATGGCATGGTGATTTAATAGCCCATGATCAATTCTTATCACCACAATCTACTTCAGTCAGCCGCTATTATTATATTTCCTTTACCAAGAAGGAAATTGAAACACAGAATATTTCAATACATTGTCCAAGGACACACAGGAACTCAGCACAGAAGTGAGGCTCATTAAACATTCCATCTGTTTCCTGTTATATCCCAGAGTCCCTTGCAGTCACATGCGGCCTTGTGACTGCTTGTGACAATAGGTAAACTGGGCTGAGAGCGTACGTGGTATCTCCACATTCCTTCTCAGTTGACAGCGACAGCGATGCCTAGCGGCACGGAGAGGGGGCATCAAGATTAGCCTGTGAATGACGTTATTTGGCCAGACTGGAAACACTTCCTCATCTGGGCTACATGCAACAAACAGAGCATGTGCTAGAAAAAAACAACACCATCCGTGACACACAAGGTGCAAACACCATGTAAATGTCCTGTGAAGGGTCAGGAGACTCAGGCCCTAGCACTTTTGAACAAATGTCTTATTCCACTCACCAGCTCACCCCTATTCCCAGGGGTGCCTTTCTCTTTCTTAATAAACTGTCACCATTTTTATTAATAATCAGGTGCAATTCTTCTTCTTTTATTGAGAGAGAGAGAGAGAGAGAGAGAGAGAGAGAGAGAGAGAGAGAGAGAGAATGGACACACCAGGGCCTCTAGCCACTGCAAATGAACTCCAGACATATGTGCTTCCTTGTGCATCTGGCTAATGTGGGTCCTGGGGAATTGAACCTGGGTCCTTTGGCTTTGCAAGCAAATGCCTTAACCACTAAGCCATCCCTCCAGCCCATCAGGTGCAAGTCTTTATCTGGAAAGCTCACTGGGTGCCCTCTGAGCTCAAATCTGAGCCTATAACAAACATGCCATGAGGCTGGGTCACTGAATAAATGTGGAGCAGAGCTGCCTACCATAATTGGCAGTGTTGGCCATATAACTCAAGGAAGAAATGTGGTGGTTTGAATGTAAAATGTCCCTCATAGAAATGTGCTTGAATACTTAAACCCCAGTTGGTAGTGCTGTTTAGGAAAGTTCTGAAACTTTAGGAGATGGACCATTACCAGAGGAAGTATGTCACTAGAGATGGGTCTTGAGGTTTTATAGCCTGGCACCAATTCCTGTTCTCTCACTACTTCCTCCTTGAGGACGTGATGATGTAATGCCAGCTGTCTGCTCCTGTCAAGCTTTCCCCACTATGATAAACTTACCCATGAAACTCTTTCCTTTCCTAAATAGCATCTGGTCAGGCATTTTGTCACAGCAACGAGAAAGTAAGTGACTAAAGAAGACATCTTTGCATGTTGAAGCAGGAGTTGTTAATTCATCGCTGTGGCATGTCCACTCTAGCTTGACCAATACTACACTTACTAGTCTCCCGCTGGTATTTCTCAGCCGCCGAGCTATTCAACCTTCCCCAAATTGCAACATGGACTGGTGGCCTATGGGTGAGTTCAGATATGTGTGTGCCTTTCAAAAATCAGTAAGACACTAGGATATCATTAAAGGGTCAATGACAATGAGTCCTGGACTCCTTGGGGTCAGTTATACCCATTCTCCTTGTTTAGAGCCAGGGTTTGTTAACCATGGGTCTATCAACAGCCAGGCTCCATTCATTCACTCATCCAATTATATTTTATTTATGGCTCAATCTGAGCCATAACAACAGAACCTGGGTGTTTGTGACAGAGACCATCTGACATACAAGTCTTCAAATATTTGCTTGCTGGTTGTGTAGACAGACGGCTTCACACTGCTGGGATGAAGCTCCAAGCCAGACACAGTTTATGGGAGGAAGGGCTTTCTTTGGAGCTTACAGATCCAGGGCAAGTTCCACTGATGGTGGAAGAAGCTGGACCCCTTTCACAGATCCAAGCAGAGGAGACACCACCAAATAAGCAGCAGCAGGGACTCCCCTCCCCACCCCGAGGAGTCTGCCTGCTAGGGGCTGAAACTGGAAGCTCCATTTTAATAACACCTGAGTCTATTAGAAGGACGTACATTCAAACTACCACACTGGTCCTTTGCAAAGAAAGTCTGCTAATCTTTGACCTAGAAATATGACCGGGAGGTACAAGGCTTTCCCTTAGAGAGATAACCTTGAAAGACCTTCCAGGTCTTCCCAAGTGGCCTGTCTTTGTTCTGACAATTCCTTCCTTAATCACCCATTTCAGGTTAAATTAAGGCCTTAAGAGAACTCATAAAACTGCAATTGGATTATCTGCCAACTCATTACCCCAATTAGTGTGGAGAGGCTAATTCCTGTGGCGGTCCTGTCTATCTCTAGGAGTCTGCTGGGAAGATGGCGAAATGGAGTGGCTTAGAGAAAGAGAAAGGAGAGGTGGGACAGCAGCCAGGCTGGTCACCACAGCCCATACAGTCACCTCTATCCACTCCCAAGTTTGGGTTCTGTCTCGGGGGACTCAGGATCTCCACTCTGTGGGTATACCCAACTATGTTTGGTTTTCTTAGATGTGTGTGTGTGTGTGTGTGTGTGTGTGTGTGTGTGTGTGTGTGAGATCTGTGTATCAGGTACATGTGCACGTGTGCATGTGTGTGTCGAGCCCACATGCTGATGTTGGGTGTCTTCCTCAATTGCTCTTCACTTTATTTATGTGATGCAAGGTTTTGCACTGAGCCTGGAACTTGATGATTTAGTTAGGCAAGCTAGCCAGCCCTTCTGAGCCTCTGCCTTCCCAGCACTGGGATTAGAGGCATGCATCACTAAGTTTGACACTTTTATGTGGGCGCTGGGGATTTGAACTCAGATCCTCATTGTACTGTAGCCACTAAAGCATCTGTCCAGCCAAGTTATCCTAGGTTTTAAGGTCAGAGGGCTTTCTGTGATTTAAGGAAACAGAAAAGCAAGGATCCGTCCTTGAGAGTAAGGGTCCTGTGCCTGGAATCCTGTGCCCTGATTGGCTGAACTGCCTTGTCAAGGCGCACTGCATGCTCTTCTGTTCCGGGAAGCCCTTCCTTCCCTGGTAAAGTGCAGGCTGGCTACTCTCCAAGTTTCATTTCAGTTACCAGTGCTTCCAAGTCAATTGTGGTCCCTTGCTTTTTGAATCCTTTCTTAGATCCCTGGTGGGCTGCATTCCTTCAATGGGATGAAGTGTCTTTCTATAGCAGTTTGAATCAGATGTCCCCAAAGCCTTCTGTATTCTGAATGCTTGGTCCCCAGCTGGCAGCAATTTGGGAAATGGAGCCTTGCTGGAGGAGGTGTGTTGTTAGGAGATGGAGCCTTGCTGGAGGAGGTGTGTTGTTAGGAGATGGAGCCTCGCTGGAGGAGGTGTGTTGTTGGGAGATGGAGCCTCGCTGGAGGAGGTGTGTTGTTGGGAGACGGAGCCTTGCTGGAGGAGGTGTGCTGTTAGGAGATGGAGCCTTGCTGGAGGAGGTGTGCTGTTAGGAGACGGAGCCTTGCTGGAGGAGGTGTGCTGTTAGGAGATGGAGCCTTGCTGGAGGAGGTGTGTTGTTGGGAGATGGAGCCTCGCTGGAGGAGGTGTGTTGTTAGGAGACGGAGCCTTGCTGGAGGAGGTGTGCTGTTAGGAGATGGAGCCTTGCTGGAGGAGGTGTGTTGTTGGGAGACGGAGCCTTGCTGGAGGAGGTGTGCTGTTAGGAGATGGAGCCTTGCTGGAGGAGGTGTGTTGTTGGGAGATGGAGCCTTGCTGGAGGAGGTGTGCTGTTGGGAGACGGAGCCTTGCTGGAGGAGGTGTGCTGTTGGGAGACAGAGCCTTGCTGGAGGAGGTGTGTTGTTGGGAGATGGAGCCTTTCTGGAGGAGGTGTGTTGTTGGGAGATGGAGCCTTTCTGGAGGAGGTGTGTTGTTAGGAGACGGAGCCTTGCTGGAGGAGGTGTGTTGTTGGGAGATGGAGCCTTGCTGGAGGAGGTGTGTTGTTGGGAGATGGAGCCTTTCTGGAGGAGGTGTGTTGTTAGGAGACGGAGCCTTGCTGGAGGGTGTGTTGTTTGCCTTGCTGGAGGAGGTGTGTTGTTGGGAGATGGAGCCTTGCTGGAGGAGGTGTGCTGTTAGGAGATGGAGCCTTGCTGGAGGAGGTGTGTTGTTGGGAGACGGAGCCTTGCTGGAGGAGGTGTGTTGTTGGGAGACGGAGCCTTTCTGGAGGAGGTGTGTTGTTAGGAGACGGAGCCTTGCTGGAGGAGGTGTGTTGTTGGGAGATGGAGCCTTGCTGGAGGAGGTGTGCTGTTAGGAGATGGAGCCTTGCTGGAGGAGGTGTGTTGTTGGGAGACGGAGCCTTGCTGGAGGAGGTGTGTTGTTGGGAGACGGAGCCTTGCTGGAGGAGGTGTGCTGTTAGGAGACGGAGCCTTGCTGGAGGAGGTGTGCTGTTAGGAGATGGAGCCTTGCTGGAGGAGGTGTGCTGTTAGGAGCTGGAGCCTTGCTGGAGGAGGTGTGCTGTTAGGAGACGGAGCCTTGCTGGAGGAGGAATGTTGTTGGGAGACGGAGCCTTGCTGGAGGAGGTGTGTTGTTGGGAGATGGAGCCTTGCTGGAGGAGGTGTGTTGTTAGGAGATGGAGCCTTGCTGGAGGAGGTGTGTTGTTAGGAGACGGAGCCTTGCTGGAGGAGGTGTGCTGTTGGGAGATGGAGCCTTGCTGGAGGAGGTGTGTTGTTAGGAGACGGAGCCTTGCTGGAGGAGGTGTGTTGTTAGGAGATGGAGCCTTGCTGGAGGAGGTGTGTTGTTGGGAGACGGAGCCTTGCTGGAGGAGGTGTGCTGTTGGGAGATGGAGCCTTGCTGGAGGAGGTGTGTTGTTAGGAGACGGAGCCTTGCTGGAGGAGGTGTGTTGTTGGGAGACGGAGCCTTGCTGGAGGAGGTGTGCTGTTAGGAGACGGAGCCTTGCTGGAGGAGGTGTGTTGTTGGGAGACGGAGCCTTGCTGGAGGAGGTGTGTTGTTAGGAGACGGAGCCTTGCTGGAGGAGGTGTGCTGTTGGGAGACGGAGCCTTGCTGGAGGAGGTGTGCTGTTGGAGCCTTGCTGGAGGAGGTGTGCTGTTAGGAGATGGAGCCTTGCTGGAGGAGGTGTGCTGTTAGGAGACGGAGCCTTGCTGGAGGAGGTGTGTTGTTAGGAGACGGAGCCTTGCTGGAGGAGGTGTGTTGTTGGGAGACGGAGCCTTGCTGGAGGAGGTGTGTTGTTGGGAGATGGAGCCTTGCTGGAGGAGGTGTGCTGTTAGGAGACGGAGCCTTGCTGGAGGAGGTGTGCTGTTAGGAGATGGAGCCTTGCTGGAGGAGGTGTGTTGTTGGGAGACGGAGCCTTGCTGGAGGAGGTGTGTTGTTGGGAGACGGAGCCTTGCTGGAGGAGGTGTGTTGTTAGGAGACGGAGCCTTGCTGGAGGAGGTGTGCTGTTAGGAGACGGAGCCTTGCTGGAGGAGGTGTGCTGTTAGGAGACGGAGCCTTGCTGGAGGAGGTGTGTTGTTAGGAGACGGAGCCTTGCTGGAGGAGGTGTGCTGTTGGGAGACGGAGCCTTGCTGGAGGAGGTGTGTTGTTAGGAGACGGAGCCTTGCTGGAGGAGGTGTGCTGTTAGGAGACGGAGCCTTGCTGGAGGAGGTGTGCTGTTGCCTTGCTGGAGGAGGTGTGCTGTTAGGAGATGGAGCCTTGCTGGAGGAGGTGTGTTGTTGGGAGACGGAGCCTTGCTGGAGGAGGTGTGCTGTTGGGAGACGGAGCCTTGCTGGAGGAGGTGTGCTGTTGGGAGACGGAGCCTTGCTGGAGGAGGTGTGCTGTTAGGAGACGGAGCCTTGCTGGAGGAGGTGTGTTGTTAGGAGACGGAGCCTTGCTGGAGGAGGTGTGTTGTTGGGAGACGGAGCCTTGCTGGAGGAGGTGTGTTGTTGGGAGATGGAGCCCTGTTAGGAGACGGAGCCTTGCTGGAGGAGGTGTGCTGTTAGGAGATGGAGCCTTGCTGGAGGAGGTGTGTTGTTGGGAGACGGAGCCTTGCTGGAGGAGGTGTGTTGTTGGGAGACGGAGCCTTGCTGGAGGAGGTGTGTTGTTAGGAGACGGAGCCTTGCTGGAGGAGGTGTGCTGTTAGGAGACGGAGCCTTGCTGGAGGAGGTGTGCTGTTAGGAGATGGAGCCTTGCTGGAGGAGGTGTGTTGTTGGGAGATGGAGCCTTGCTGGAGGAGGTGTGCTGTTAGGAGATGGAGCCTTGCTGGAGGAGGTGTGTTGTTGGGAGCAGGCTTTCGGGAGTGTTATAACCCAACCTGTCCTTTGCCAGAGCTCAGCTCACTCTTGCTGATCGCTGCCAGGTGCTGTGTGAGGCAAGACGGGATGCCCAGCCTCTGCTCTTGCCCAGCCATCATGAGACTTCCCATAGAGCCTGTAAGCAGGTGCTTTTGGCATGTGTTTTTAAAATGTTTATTTTTCTTTATTTGAGGGAGAGAGTAAGAGATAGAGAAAAAGAGAGGGAGAGAGAGGAGAGAGAAAGGGAATGGGCATACCAGGGCCTCCAGGTGCTGCAAACATATTTCAGATGCATGCACCACTTTGTAAATCTGGCTGACATGAGTCCTGGGGAATTGAACCTGGGTCCTTTGGCTTTGCAGGCAAGTGCCTTCACTGCTAAGCCATCTCTCCAGCCCTTGGCATGTGTTTTGTACCAACCATTCAAAGTCAACTACAACACCTCTGCTTCCACATCTTTCTCTGAGTGGCCTAGACCATGTGATTCTCTGCCCACGTGCCCTTTGTCTGCATCTGAATGTGAAAGAGGCAAGCAGTATGGTGCCCACAGGTGTTTGTTGGGGTGGAGATGACCCTCAAAGCACTTCCTGTGCAATGCCATTTTGATTTCTGGGTCATTGCATTGATGGAACTGGGGACACCTTTCTTAATATTCAACCAGGTTACAGCCCGGTGAATGGCTCGATGCTGTGCTATTAGCTAAGGTGCAGAGACACACCCTGAGGTGAGGTCGTGTGGCAACTCTCCTGTCTTCCCATATGCAGAGGTGTTTGTTTTTAGATTCTGTGTGGGGGGGGTGTGGTATATGCTTGCCACAGTGTGCATTGGAGGTCAGAGGACCAACGCATGTGTCAGTCCTCACCTTCCACCTTGTTTGGGGCAGGGCCTCTTGTTTACCACTGCGTACATCAGACTAGCTGGTCCATGAGCTTCCAGGGATTCCCGGCTCCCAAATCACCATAGGAGGGCTGGGCTTACACATGCACGCTGCCCCAGCTGCTTTACGTGGGTTCTGAACTTGGATCTGAACTCAGGTCCTGAGGGCACATGCTTTTCTAACTGAGCCTCCTCATCAGCACCAGAGACGTGCTTTTGCACAATTCTGAAAGTGCATTCTAGTCTCTCCCTCTGGGCTCCATCTGCAGAATCCAGTTGCCCAGAAATGAACAAGGAACCTTTCTCAGCAAGTTTTCCTTCCACTGACCTACTTCCTAGAGGCGAGTCTTCTCCTGGAGGGCTGGAGAAGCTGGCAAATTTGCAAAACCTGGCAGCCCAGGAGGCCTTGAGCTGGAACAGATGAGTGGTAAGTGGAGGGAGAAGTATTCTGGGAACCCGGGCTGAGGGCTGCCCCCTAGACATGACTCCCTCTCCCTGCACCATGTTCTCTAGCTTTTCTTTCTCTTTCTTCCCTTCCCTCCCTCCCTCCCTCCCTCCCTCCTTCCCTCCCTTCCTTTCTTCCTTCCTTCCTTCTTTCCTTCCTTTCCCCTTCCCTCCCGCCCTCCTTCCTTTCTTCCTTTCTTCCTTCCTTCCCCTTTCTTCTTTCTCTCCTCCTTTTTGGAGGTACTAGAAATTGACCACATGCTCACATATGGCAGACAAGACCTCTCGTCCTAAGCCATATCCCCAGCCCACACTGCAGTGATTTCTGACTTCACTTGTGTTATCTGGAGATTTGACACTTGCATTATCTCCAACATGTGTTTTACAACATTACGTTATTGAGCCTTTATGTTAAATATGCCAGGATATTGTTGTGGTGGTTTGAATCAAATGTCCCTCATAAACTCATGTGTTTTGAATGTATGGTTCTGAGTTGGTGGCAGTCTGGAAGGTGGGTCTTTGCTGAGGCTGATGTATTGCTAGGGTGGGTGTCAGCTCCCCCTTGCCAGAGCTCAGCTCACTCCCCTGCTGCTGTTGTCCACCTGCTGTGGTAAGGGTGATGTCCAGCCTCTGTTTGTGCCATGCTGTCCCTGCCCTCATGGAGCTTCCCCTCAAGTCTGTAAGCTAAGACAAAAACTTTCCTCGCATCAGCTGCTTTTGGTTGGTGGCTTTGTCCCAGCAATAAGAAGGTGACTACAGCACTATGACCACAGGAAGTGAAACCCGATGGGAATATCTACACCAGGAAACCTCAAGGTACATTACAAATCAGGGCTTCCAGCTACCCCTACCCCAGTGCAGCGGAGGCATCAACAGGCCATGGCTTCATCGACAGGACACTGCCCTGCCTGGGTGTACTAGAGGCACATGCAAAAACCGACTTTTTATTTTCTCACAATCAGGACTCTGAAAATCATGAAGGTATCCAAGACTCTTGTAGCAAATCCAAGGGAACAGAATGTCGGAAATAAAAATACATTATCTGCCAATCTAACATCTCCTCTCTCATGGGAGTAACTTTTGATGATAGCCTTCTAAAGTTTTTCTACAATTACACAAACACAAAAAGAAAAATACATGTTTTTGTTAGATACATGGAATGAAGCCACATATATTTTTATACCTTATTTTTCCCACTCTAAAAATATATCATGGGCTTTTGTCCCAGTTACAGCAATGCATTCATTTTGAATGATTGTGGAGTATTCTGTTATACTGTCTTTTTCATGGAGATTGAGTTGATTTCCACTTGGTTTTCTCTTTTGTTTACACAAATAATACTGAAATACACAGTCTGTGCATGTCACTTTGTGTTCATGTACACTCACATGTGTGTGTCTGTGTGCACAAATAAGCATATTTCTTTAAGATGGATTCACAGGACTGAAATTGTTGAGTCCTTAAATACTGTCTTGGCAAACAGGGTATCTTGCACAAAAATATATGAATGCCCTCTGCTTCTAGCAAGCAGGCGATGCTCAGTTTTATAAGAGTTGAAAACTTGTTAAACTTTTATTATTGATTTTTCTTGTTTTTTAAAATTTATTAGTGAATCCAATTATGTTATTTTCATTTGTTTTTCTTCTCATGTCAATTAATAATTCATCTATTTTGCTCATTTGTAAAAAAAAGAATTTTAATTATTTATTTATGAGAAAGAGAGAGAGAGAGAAAAGGAGAATGGATGCATCAGGGCTTCTAGATACGTGTGTCACTTTGTGTATCTGGCTTTATGTAGGGACTGGGGAATCCAACCTGGGTTGTTAGACCTTCCAGGCAGGTGCTTTAACTGCTGAGCCATCTTCCCAGCCCCTTTACTCATTTTTCTATTGAACCATTCACTTTAAAAAGTCAACTTATACAAACTATTTAAATAAAATGTAAGTAGATCACCAGTCTCCAATGTGCACCACACACCCAAAGCCTCGAGTCTACTTGTCTTTTTACTTTCTATTAGGCTCAGCTGTGTGGAAGTTCCACAAAATTAAACTATCTAGGGAATGGCTTTGTGTTATGTTTATTAAAGATCTCCATGCTCAGAAGTATAAAAGCATCACTTTATATTTTTCAGGTATTTTCTATTTTTTCTTTTACATTTAGATATATTTGTATGTTTTTACCTTCCTAGAATTTACCTTTTGTATATGATATGAGAGAATGGAATATTTTTGTATGGAACAGTGTTTCTTACAATATTGCTGTGGCAAAAAGATTACGAAACCGGCTGGGTAAGGCGGTGCACACCTTTAATCCCAGCATTTGGGAAGCAGTGATAGGAGGATCTCTGTGAGTTTGAGGCCAGCCTGAGGCTACATAGTGAATCCCAGGTGAGCTTCGGCTAGAGTGAGACCCTACCTTGAAAAAAACAAACAACCCAAAAAACTCTTGATTGATGAAGAATAGGAAACTAACCAAATGTCACTTACTGGGGAGGGGGGCTAATTAAATATATTGTGGCGAACCTATACTGTAAATATTATACAAGTCACATGAAGAAGTAGGTCTGTGTTCATAGATATGGAAGGATGTCTTTGTACACAAAATACAAGTGGCATACATCATCAGGAGTTGTGTTCGAGTCACAACATGTAGGCTCTGTACTGCTAACTCCACGGTGTGTACTGTAATACTTGTGACTGGTATCCTTAAAGTTCTGCTAGACAGTACCTCTTTTCACTTCCCTTCCCCCTCACAAACAAGCAACAAGAAGCTAACTAAAGCGACATACTGAAATAGACTATGCAAAAGAACAAAGAGGAGAAAGTCCTGGACTTGGAGCCAGCTGTGGTGGAACTTAGGAGGCGGAAGTAGGAAAAATTGCTGAGTTTGAGCCCAACCTGGGCAGAATAATGAATTCTAAGACAGTCTAGGCTACAGAGTGAGACCCTGTCTCAAAGATACAAGAAGACAAAGAAAGTCACTGGAGTCAAATGACGTCAAGCACTTGATCATCCGAAGGGAAAATGTTTGCTGAGTGATTCGTGTTTACAGTGTGGAAGAGAAGTCAGTGTGCCAGGAGGGAGCTGAACTACAGCGAGAGGCAAGAAAACCAATTTTGGCTTCCAGTTCTAGCTAGGAGCAAATCATAGCACTGTCATTTTGGGGAGACCACTGATCACCTCAATCTTTTTTCTCATCTACCAATGGCGACAATGCAGCAAAGCCTACTGAAAAGTTAATTGTGATCACACAAAATGAGATGTAGTAGAAGTGACTAGAAATTTCTGGTCCTTTCTGGGACATTTTTGATAGTAGTAGGGGGACTTTTCTAGCTACACAACATATAATGATACTGAAGTTCAAGACAGTTCCTCCATCTAGTAGAGGGATTAAAGTATAGGGCACATTCTGCTTATAAGATTCAGCCTAATTTCTTCACATTTAAATGAAAATATATTTCGCTTTCCATAGGGTAATTGGAAGAAGTAAAAATGCATGTATTAATTAACTTCACAATAATACATTCTCATGTTTTATGCCACACTTCTTGGGGTTCTATTTATGCCATATTACAGGGTTTCACTATGCTAATACTACACGTGACTCGTCTGTGAGGGGGCAGTGCTTTGAAAATGGTAAAAAGCTTATTGTCAGGTCGGATTCTGGAGAGGGACAATGAGTCAGATTATCCTTAAAGTAAAAGGTCTATTGATGAGGCTTAGGAACATCAATGCTACAGAGAGCACTGAGGTACTAAAGAGAGCATTCAGTTCCCCCGGACAAGGGGCTTCCTCCCTTCAAAAGTTCCAAAGGGGGCTGGAGAGATGGCTTAGTGGTTAAGGCACCTGCCTGCTAAGCCTAAGAACCTGGTTCCAATCTCCAGGTCCCACGTTTAGCCAGATGCAAAGTGATGCAAGGGCGCAATGCCGCACTTGACCACAAGGGGGCACAGGCATCTGGATTTCATTCACAGCAGCTGAGAGACTGCTGGTGCGCCCATCTCTACCTGTCTTCCTCTCCCTCTCTGTCTGTCTCTCTCCAAAAATAAATAAAATAAAAAAAAATTTTTTTAAGTTCCAAAGGGAGGGGTTCCTGCCTCATGAGAGGACAGGATTTAGTTAATAAGTAGCCCACAGTATATGCTCAGGTTGTGTTGTGGTTAGAATGAATAGTGACTCACCCACGCCCCATGGGTTCATGTGTTTGAACACTTAATTCCCAGTTTGTGTCTTTGTTTGTGAAGGTTGGGGAACCATTAAGAGGCGGAGTCTTGCTGGAGGAAGCCAGTCACTAGACCTTGAAGCTTATATCCTGGCTCCATTTTGCTGTTTTTTTTTTTTTTTTTTTTTTTTTGAGGTAAGGTCTTGCTCTAGCCCAGGCTGACCTAGAATTCACTATGTAGTCTCAGGGTGGCCTTGAACTCCTGGCGAACTGCTTACCTCTGTCTCCAAAGTGCTGGGATTCAAGGCATGCACCACCATGCCTGGTTCTTTTTAATATTTATTTATTTGAAGAGAGAGAGAGAGAGAGAGAGAGAGAATGGGTACACCAGGGCCTCTAGCCACTGCAAATAAACTCCAGACTCATGCTGCACCATCTTGTGCATCTGGCTTTCATGGGTCCTGGGGAATTGAACCTGGGTCCTTAGGCTTCACAGACAAGGGCCTTAACCGCTAAGCCATCTCTCCAGCCCCTGGCTTCATTTGCTGTCTGTCCTCTACTTCCTGACTGGTTGCAATGTGACCAGGAGGTCACTTTCTGCTCCTCTTGTATGCCTTCCCTGCCATGCGAGACTGTAAGCCGAAATCAAGCCTTCCTTCCTTAATTTGCATCTTGTCACAATGAGTGGAGTAGCTAGTACTGTTACTTTAATCACCAACTGCTTCTGATTCCTGGGTGACAGGGGAAGGGAGAGGATATTGGGTCACTGTAAGTAAGTGCTTGCCAGGTGGGCATGGTCTGAGGAGCACATGGGACCTAACGTTTAGGGGAATGCTGGGGACTGCCCATGAAAAGAGAAAACAGGAGATTGACAGCCACTGGGGTAACAGAGATGACTCTGGGCCATCAAGCAAACAACAGATAGATGGTACAGGCAGGCACACAGGAAGAGGGTGCTTCCAGCTCCTCTCCAGACCTCGTCTCTGAATGTGGTCTTTAGATAATCACAAAGAAAGAACCAGCAATGACGGCCACAGACAGTTGCATCACCACAGTACCCCAGTTGAAATCCTTTGCCTGCTAAACACATTCTGGTATAATTGTTATTGTCAGCGACTCTGATGTATTATTAAGTACAGTGAATTGTTATGAGGGTTGCTACTGTTGCAATTATGTGGTGGACGGACTCTTTTAAAGCCCTTTTAAAACACTAAATAATTTTCAGCTGGGATGTGTTACCAGAGCCACAACCATAAGGCTTGACTCTTGGGGTCTGAATGCTGGCCTGCGTGAATAGGAACTGATATCATACACAGAGAATGGAAGAGTGAGTTCATTTACAGTTTGGGCTAAAACTGGAGAGAGGGGAATTCTCAATCTATCTCTACTTTGCCCTACCTAGTATTGTCACAATGTATAGAAAAGGTGAACTAAGAGCCAGGATGTTACTGGAGGGGTCTCCTACAGTAAGAAACCAGGGGTGGGGGCCTGGAGAGATGGCTTAGCAGTTAAGCGCTTGCCTGTGAAGCCTAAGGACCTCAGTTCGAGGCTCGATTCCCCAGGACCCATGTAAGCCAGATGCACAAGGTGGTGCATGCATCTGGAGTTTGTTTGCAGTGGCTGGAGGCCCTGGTGAGCCCATTCTCTCTCTATCTACCTGCCTTTCTCTCTCTCTCTCTATCTGTTGCTCTAAATAAATAAATAAATAAATAAATAAATAAATAATAACAAAAAAGAAAAGAAAAGAAAGAAACCAGGGGTGGGTCTGATGAAGTTATGAAGTTCCTGGATGAGAAACGTGTAACAGAAAGTAGATGTTTTATGATTGAGACCTGGCTTGGGAGCTTTCCTGTCGCATGCTTTGGGAGACACAAAAGGCTGGCTGCACCTCCCTGTCCTCAGCTCTGAGTGAGCATGTGAGTGCTGGCTTGGCCAAATTAAGAAAGGTCTTGTGCCAAAAAAAAAAAAAAAAAAAAAAAAAAAAAAAAATCATGTGAAAAAGCCGAGCGTGGTGGCGCACGCCTTTAATCCCAGCACTCGGGAGGCAGAGGTGGGAGGATCGCCATGAGTTCGAGAGGTCTTGTGGCAAGCTCCAGACACAATGGTATATCGTGTTCTGGAAGCTCCAAGGAACTTGTGCAGATAAAGACCCACTCTCTAGTAAGAAATCACTCTGCAGTCAGAAATGCCTCTCAGAATTTAATACTGGAGCACCGGGCGGGCCTAACTCATACTTTATGTGTGCTTTTTGATTGGACGGAGCAGGACCTGCGAGTTGCCTGTCCCACGAGTGGTGTGCTTCAGATATCAGAATGCAGGGTCACAGGGATGGGTGTTGATGGAAAATGGTGCTCTGCTTCTAGAAGTTTCCAAGTCTTCCATTTCACTCACCCTGGCAATTGGGTCCTATTTTTTGTTTATTTTTATTTATTTATTTATTTATTTATTTATTTATTTATTTATTTGAGAGCAACACAGAGAGAGAGAGAGAGAATGATAATGGTAGCACCAGGGCCTCTAGCCACTGCAAATGAACTCCAGATGCATGCACCCCCTTGTGCATCTGGCTTATGTGGGTCCTGGGGAATCAAACCTCAAACTGGGGTCCTTAGGATTCACAGGCAAATGCTTAACCACTAAGCCATCTCTCCAGCCCCTTATTTTTGTTGTTTTAATAGAACAGTTTTATGTTTTCTTAGCAGCCTTTAGGTAGCTTATTGATTGAACACTTCTCCAGAGATCCTAAGACATATGTGGTCTGTTGACAGTACAGGGTCTTTTTTTAAAAAAAATTAATTTATTTGCAAGCAGAGAGAAAGAGAGAGAATGAATGGGTATGCCAGGGTCTCCAGTGGCTGCAAATGAACTCCAGATGCATGGGCCACCTTGTGCATCTGGCCTGACATAGGAACTAGGGAAATGAACCCTGGCTGGTGTGCTTTGCAAGCAAGAAACTCAACCATTGAGCTATCTCTCCAGCCCTGGGAGCTGTGTCTTATAAGAGGACTCTGGTGGCTTGTTCCCAGCTGTCCTAGCACAAGGACTCTGCAATCACTGTTTTTGTATTTTAGAAAAAAATTTTCAAGTAGAGTTTATGCTCCTTTTCGAGGATTTTTTCCCTCCCTTTTTTTCCCTCAGCAACCCACGGAGAGTTCAGCGTCCTTGAGAGGCATCACCTACCACACTGTTGCTGAATGGAGTCATTTCGTAGTGAAATGATCTAAATGAAAGAGAAATCCATCTTGGTAACATGCTGAAGTTACCTGTGCCAAAGCAATCCATCCCGGAGACAATTTGCACAAATGTATTTCTGCATGGCTTCAGAACACAGAGACAGAAACATCTGTGGACTGGGCCCATGAGCCAGCATAAAAGGAAGAACACGGCTCTTAAAGAATCAAAGGAAGCCTGGTGTGGAGGCCCTGCAGTCCCAGCTAATTTGGAGGGTGAGGCAGGAGGATCACTTGAGTGCAGGGTTTGGGTGTCTGCACTAAAGTGGCACCGATATGATGGACGCCTGGGACAATCAAAACTCAGCAGGACTGGTGACTTTACTTCCTTCTTTCCTTCTATTCTTTCGTCTCTTTCTTCGCCGTTATGTGTATGATGTGGTGTATGTTTGCGTGGTGGTGATGGTGTGCGTGTGTGTCCGTGCCCTCTGCTCCTGCCTGTGGTTGGGGTGCGCTGGCCTCTGGTGGCCGGAGGGGATGTCAGGCATCTCTCCTATCGATCTTCTGCCCATTCTTTCTTGAGCCAGGATATCTTAATGATCTCCGCTCAGAGCTTGCCTTTTTTTTTTTTTTTTTTTTTTTTGAGAGCCCCTGTGTTCCTCCAGTCTCAACTCCCTAAGGACTGGGGTTACAGCCATGCGTGGCCACGCCCAGCTGCTTATATGGGTCTCCAGGGAATCTGGGGCCCTCGGCCCTCATGCTTGTACAAAAAGTGATCTTAATCACAGGGCCATCTCTCCAGCCCCTTGTTCCTTAATTTCTTTTTTAAAAAATTCCATGGGGCTGGAGAGATGGCTCAGTGGTTAAGGCGTTTGCCTGCAACGCCTAAAGACCCAGGTTCTGTTGCCTAGTGCTCACATGAAGCCGCATGCACAAAGTGGCCCTTGTGTCTGGAGTTCATTGGCAGCGGCTGGAGGCCCTGGTGCACCCATTCTCTCTCTCTTTTCTATCTCTCTCTCTGCTTGCAAATAATTTTTTTTAAAGAAAATTCTATTTTGGCTTTTTCTCACTGGGTTCCATCTTTCCGCACTCCCTGAATAGCAGGGTAAAGGGCAGGTTTTCTCCCTGCCAGACAGCTCTGGAATGTTTTTTTAACATCTAAAATGACTTTGAACTCCATGGATCCTGCAGCTAGAATGCACAGGGAGCAGAAAGAGCCAAGGAAGGACTGGGGGCTGGAGAGATGGCTTAGCAGTTACGAGCTTGCCTGTGAAGCCTAAGGACCCTGGTTCGAGGCTTGATTCCCACGTCCTGGCCTTTGCAGTGGTAGTGGACTGACTCCAAGTCTAGAAGCTTCTCTCACTTAAGCCAGTCAGGGCCCCCGGCATGAGGAGGGGTGCTTGTGCAGTGTTGCTGTGGGTGCCGTCTTGAGGGACGTCAGTGACAGCTCAGTCCTGTGAGGAAGACAAAGGTGTCCTGCGGGCTGTGTGGGTTTCAAACGTCTCTCCTCGCTCAATCCAGCCTCCACAGAGGTTTCTCGGTTCCTTTGAAGTCCCCATGGAGAATGAATGATGCATGTAGGAACTCGAGCACAGGCAGCAGGGAGGTCAGTGGAGCATGCGTTTTCAGGATGGGAGGGCTAAGGGCTCCTTTCGCTGGAAGGAATTCACCATGGAGGACATTCCCCTGTGTGCTCGGAATTCCTCCGCTTGTAACCCTCATTGGGAGAGCCTCCAGTGGGAGCCAGGAGTTGCAGTGAGACATGCTGCTCAAAGCTATATCCGGGCATTTCTATTCTGCAGCAGCTTCACTCTCCCTTGGATAATCTGGCCCTTGCAGTCTTGTCGGTCTTAGTTCTCGCAGCGCCTTCTCCTCTTACTTTTCTGGGGTCCAACCTCCCAGAAACTCATCACCATTCCTTGCATACTCCACACTGCTTGGTACCCTTGGGTGTTTTCCACCTGCTCTTTGGATCAGTTTGTCTGGAGGAATAAACATCTGCCCGTCCTTCAAGGCGACCCTCAAGCACCACTCCCTGTAAGAAAGCTGAGAGAAAGCCCAAGAGAGCCTCGCCTCTCCCAGCTCCCCACTACCCCACCCGCCCCCGGGTAGCACAAGCCAGTTTTCTCCAGAAACATTCTTGTTTATAATGCAGGGCGCTCTATGATTTTATAACTGCTGTATTCCGAAGGATGGGATCTGTCAGTGTTAGGCGGTTGACGTCTGGCAGCCAGATGACACAGCTCAGGAACAGTTCTGTCATTGACTAATGTACCCCTGGGGACATCACTCACTCTCCAGGCTTTGGTTTCCCCACCCCCACCACGAGGGTCATAGAGGGACCTAGACCAGTGAGTGGTTCTGGAACCTCTTGCTGGAGTCAGATCCTAAAATCTTAGGATGGATAAGGACAAAGTGGGGAGAGCCTCCCCACCTCTGGAGGCTACAGGGCATTCGCTCCTGTTTGATGGTGCATCCAGGGAGCCTAAGTGCCTGTCTCAGTGGCATCTTGCCAGCTGGCTCATCACTGGTTGCTGGGACAGACTGTGCGCCATCACAGCCAGCTCACGTGCCCAGGGTTTGCACTCAATGAGTGCCTACTGGTTCGCAACTCAGGATGGATCACATCTTAACATCCCCTCCGGAGCAGTTGCCTTCTTATTTCTGAGACAAACATCTGACCGGAAGCAGCTTGTGGGAGGATAGGGTATATTACAGTGTACATACCAGAGGGGAAGTTTCATCGTGGCGGCGAAAGCGTGGCAGAGCAGGTGGCTGGAGTATGACATCTTGTCACAGCAGCTATGTGTGTGGGGGGGGGGTCGGGAGCAAGAGTGAGCTATTTCTGAACACCCAGTGGGCTTTGAACACCATGTGAGGTGTGCTAATAAACCCCAGGTCCACCCCAGTGACACACTTCCCACAATAAGACTCCACCTCGCCAAAGGTTCCCCGAGGCGCCCACATTGTCACTAGCCTGGCACGAACAGTGAAAAGCACACGAACCCATGGGGATATTTTATTTCAACCCTCACACAGTCCTTTTTTGGGACAATACTATTTTCAGTTATAATCAATCTCATGGTATTCTGTAATCATCATTATTTAATTAGTTTGTCTTCAAACAAACAGCAATTAATACAGAAGAATAAATCTCCATTTTATTAATGTTACTCCAAGCAGAAAAATATTTCGCTTATGAAGTGAACTTTTCATTTCCTGAATAAAAATCACATAAGGCTCTTGGTCCACACTCTTTAGTAACTGAAAACATATTTAGCACAAATGGAAATTTCCAGCGTTCACACAGTAACAGAACTCACCTGACTGGGATTCTGTTTCTTCACATTTGCAATTGTTGGGCTGTTATTGTTTTCTTAGAGTCTGTAGTTCAAAGACAGGACTGTGTGGTGCCCCAGGGACTGTAGTTGTGAGGTCCATCTGAAGCAAGCTGGGATAATTCTAAGCTGCTAGGAACATATTCTTCAGAGGCACTCATAATTCAGCTTGGGTGTGATGGGGTTATGGCTGGATAATGGAGTCGCTTTTGAAAGCTTATTTATTAGTCGCCAGTGTTTCTGTGACAAAACATCTGTTCTATGATATGAAGTACAGAAGGCTTATTTGGGCCCAGCATCTGGATGTTCAAGAGTAAGGCTGGGTTGTCCTGTGGGTTTGAGCCTCTGGTGAGGGAGGTACATCACTGCGGGACAAACACACACGTCCCAAAGCAAAAATAAAGGAGGGGAACGAGTCCCATCACCCCCTCTGGAGACCACCCTCAATGAGCTCAAGGATCTCCCATTAAGGCCTTGTCTAGAATCTTCCAGCCACACCACTGTGGGGACCAAACCTGTGGTAGTTAATCCTCATTGTCAGTTTGACAGAATTTAGAAGCCACATATCTGGGCATGTGTGAGAGTGTTTCCAGAGGGATTAACTGGGGAGGGCGGAGACCCCCTCTCAAAATTCCACTGGGTGACCCAAATAGACAGAAGTTTAAGGAAAAAGCAGTATTGTCTGCCTCCCTTGCCTTTTTCTGGAGTACACGTGTCTATCATTGCTGCCACCATAATCTACTGACATCAGATTCACCTTCTTCAGCCTTCCAGTGTGGACTCAATACCAGAGATGCTCCAGGTAACTTCCAGGCTTCCAGCACTAGACTGGCACTGGCACTGCTGAGTCAGCCTGCAAATGGTTCCTTGTGGATTGCTGCTCCTCTAGAGCTGCCAGTACAGGTTTCATGGATCCCGGAGGACACCAGCCTGCAAATGGTTCCAAGTTGAACAAAAGGTGCATTAGAAGGTAAGTAATGAAAATATCCTAATTAAGTGTGTGTGTGTGTGTGTGTGTATGTGTGTGTACATGTATGTAGAGGCCAGAGAACATCCTTGGGTATTATGCCTCAGGTGTTGTGGTAGTTTGAATATACAATATATTAATGTTTTATTATACAGTTTGCATCTGCAATCACCTTCCTAGAGGCAATGTCAAATTCCTGAAGTGTGCTGTGACTTTTTGGCAGTAGTTTTGCTCTGTGTGCTGTGTGGCTGGGGCCTTTGGGGCCTTTGCAGGTCTCTTCTGCTTGGCCCTGGATCCGAGCTTCAATAAATAATATCCCTTCCTCCATAAGCAGGTCGCTTCTTCTGCAATATAAATAATATCCCTTCCTCCATAACTGTGCCTGGTCTGCTGTGCAGGTGCCATCTTCTCTGTTTTTGAAAAAGGTATTTTATTTATTCCTCCCCAACAATGGAGTTACAGGCTGTCAGGTTTTGCACCTTTAACCACTGAGCACTATGCTCAATCATTTTAAAAATATTTTATTTTGGTTTGAGAGAGAGGGACCAAATTCAGGTCTCCATGCTTGCAAATTAAGCCAGATGTGTGTTACCACTTAACCTGGGTCCTTTCTTCCCAGCATGCACATCTCCCCATTTGCCTTTTTGAAAGGATCTGTCATGGAACTTGCATAATGAACACCAGTGAGGCAATGCTCTCCCTCCTCTCTCCTTCTCTCCCTCCTCTCTCTCTCTCTCCTTCTCTGCCTCCCCCAACCAGCAATCAATTTTTGTGTTGGTTCTGGGGACCAAAACATGCTTGGAGCTTTTAGCATGCACATCTCCTAAATTTGCTGCATCATTCCAGCAATCAAAGAAACAGGAGCTTTTAGATGTGCTGCATCATTGACATTGACCTGCTATGCATGGTGAATAAAAGGCATATATTGATGTGGTGGTTTGAATAGATGTCCCCAGTATATTCAGTGTTTTTTTTTTTTTTTTTTTTTTTGGAGAGAGACACAGAGAGAGGGAGAGGAAGACAGAATGGGCACGCCAGCAGCCTCTCAGCCACTGTGAACTATGTGTGCGCCCCTTGTGGGCTAGTGAGGCATTGCACCCTTGCGTCACTTTGCATCTGGCTAAACATGGGACCTGGAGATTGGAACCAGCGTTCTTAGGCTTAGGAGGCAGGCGCTTTAAACGCTAAGCCATCTCTCCAGCCCTGATCAGTGTTTTATTAGCTTGTAGTTTGGATCTGCAGCCACCCTGCTCGAGGCAGTGTCACTGGGTGGATCTTAGGGTCCAGCCCTAAAGTGTGGTGGTGGTTTGCAATTTCAATCTAGAGATATGCAAAGTGTGCCTAGCTGGAGTTCCTGAGGTGTGCTGTGCTGTGTGGCTTTTGGCTTGTGGTCTTTCTCTCCATGTTTGGTCCTGTGAAGGCAGGCCAGCTTCTTCTACCATTATGGAACTGCGGCTGGATCTGTGAGCTTCAATAAATCCCTTCCTCCATAACTGTGCCTGGTCTGGAAGTTCATGTCAGTGAACCTGAAGCTGTCTGCTACAATTGATTTCTGGGTGCTTTGGCTATGTTTTTTTGTTTTTGTTTTTGAATTTCTCTACAGCACTGCCACTATGACACATAGTAGGTAGCATGCCTAGTAGATTGTTCTTAGAACATAATTGGTGGTCTTTAGCCCAAGTATAAAAAGGTCAACAGTCTAGAGCAAGAAAGAAGAACCAGGTAGCTCTGACCACATAGAAGTAATAGCAGAGTACGTGCTCCAGTTTGAGTGAATCTTAGAGTCCCTATCTATGGGTCCCAACATCCAAACAACAGAATGTCCGGAAGGGATGGAGGACAGATGGAGGAGAGCTTGTTCATAAATAAATAATGAAAAGGAATTTATCTAAGCTCAGGAGAGGCTTGGAGCTGAAGAAACCCCTTAGTCTGCAGAGCTGTGAAAAATGTCCCGAGTAGTAGGCAGTGTAGTATTGAAGCAAAAAGCAATATAACTCAGCACAGCCTGATAAAATTGTGGATTGTAAAGAGCGAAGAGAAAAATCCTATAAACCTCAAGCTAGAAAAAGTTACTTAGGTCAAAAATAAGGATCAGACTGTCACCCACACTTCCTTTTGGCCACGCTACAAACTCTAAGTTAGTGGAATAATGTCTCCATAAACCTTCAAGGGAAAGTCTGTGTCAGGAGAATCTTCTATGCAACCAAGATATTCCTCACCTGCTGGGGTGAAGAAATGCTACTTATGGATTTAACAATAAGGAGAGTAATAAGCCAGAGAAAGTGTGTACCTGGCTGACCATGCAAGTCCAATAAGTGATGAACTTGTGATGGATAACCTCTAGGTGTCACCTTGACAGGATTTAGAATCACCATGGAAACAAACCTGGTCAAGCCTATGAGGGATTTTCTAGATTAGATTAATTGAGGTGCAAAGACCCACCCTAAGTGTGGGCAGGGCAGCTCCATTCCAAGAACTGGGGTCCTGGACTGTGCACAAAGGAGGCAGCTGGTTGAGCACCAGCCTTCATGGCTCTCTCTACTTCCGCCCTGCGGGTGTGATTCTGTCTCTCTTCTGGTCCTGCCATGATGGATTTCTCCTTGAAACCATAAACCATAAATAACTCATTTTCCTTCCATGATGTACTTCTTTCTTCAGTCTTCTCTGATTTTACTGATCATTGGGACAAAAATCACACCCCTGGGCTGCTTCATGCTGCCATCGCTCCCCACCTCTCACCTTTGCACTGGGCACTGCAGCAGGGCAGAGGTCCTTGTTGCTAAGAGAACTCAGAAAGTGCATATGCATATGGTATATCTGGGGTACAATATTTGCTACTGAAAGAAATATGATTTGCCTAAGCAAAAAAAAAAAAAAAAACAAAAAACAAACAAACAAACAAACAAACAAACAAAAAACCAAAGGATTCAAGCATGAATGGACCCAGGTGTACAACCAATGATTCCTGGGCTCTTTCCAAACTTCTCAACTTTGTTTTTTACATCGCCTTTGATTTGAGGCAGGCTCTCCCTTATCCTGGGAGCTGCTTAAGCTTTTCAGTCCACCCTTGTTCACCTGAGATTTCTTCTTCTTCTTTTTTTTTTTTTTTTCGCATAAACCCAGTCATGTAAAATGGTTTAAAAGCCAAACATTCCCTCTCAATATATCATAAAGAAATTTATTTAAAAAACAATTCTTTGGTGTATATATCATTTTACCATTTATGAGAGATGAAGGCAAATTTTCATGCTAATGAAATGGGTGTATTTGTTTATTTTTACATTTTTAAATTAACAATTAAATCTTGGGAGGCTGAAGAGATGTATCAGTGGTTAAAGGCACTTACTTGCAAAGCCTGATGGTCCAAGTTTAATTCCCTAGTACCTGTGCAGAGCCAGATGCACATGACAGATGCATCTGGAAATTGTTTGCAATGGCAAGAGGCTCTTGCTCTCTCTCTCTCTCTTTCCCTCTCTCTCTGTGTGTGTGTATATGTGTGTGTGTGTGTGTGTTGTGTGTGTGTGTGGGGGTCTGTGAGTTATCTCTATCTTGCCATATTTCTCTTCTTGAAAATGAATAAATAAAAACATTTTTTTGTTTTTTTTTTTTGAGGTAGGGTTTCACTCTAGCTGAGGCTGACCTGGAATTCACTATGTAGTCTCAGGATGGCCTCAAACTCATGGTGATCCTCCTACCTCTGCCTCCCAAGTGCTGGGATTAAAGGCATGTGCCACCATGCCCGGCTAATAAAAACATTTTTAAAATATTAAATCTTGGGTCCAAGGAGATAGCTAGTTGGTAAAGTGCTTGCCTCTCAAGCATGAAGACCTGAGTTTTATCCCTAGGACCCACCTTAAAAAAAAAAAAAAGCAGGTCATGGTGGTGCATAACTATAATCCCAGCACTGTGGATGGGTGGATCCCCGCAACTGCACACACTTGAACATGCACATAGTCATACACACCAAACTCAGTCTTGGCTGACTCTTTGGTACTTCAGAATATAGGTCTTAGTAATTTTTAAAAGATTTTATTTTATTTTATTTTATTTTTTTATTTTATTTGAGACAGAGAGAAAGAGTGAGTGACAATGAGAGCACTGGGTCTCTAGCCACTGCAAACTAACTCCAGGCGCATGTGTCACAATGTGCATCTGGCTTACGTGGACCTGGAGAATTGAACCAGGGTTCTTAGGCTTCATAGGCAAGCGCCTTAACCGCTAAGCCATCTCTCCAGGCCAGGTCTTAGCGTTGTCATGTTGTAGTCATCAATGCTGAAAATACCACTTTGCATAAATACCAGAACAAAATGGTTGAAGTCTGTTTAGGGTCACTTGAGAAACTGTAGGAAATTCTGCTCTAAATCCCTTGTCAAAATTCACTGATTTACTGGATGATTTTTTTTTAAATGAAATTCAAGTAAGTCAGCAGCTCAAACCAGCAATTTTAAAAATCAAATATTCTAACACAATACAGTCCAAAGATATACCAGTTTGGTATTTGCATGCTGAAGAATTATGGCAGAAAAACATGAAAACTGTTTTCTATAATTAAACTGTCATGTTTATATATGTACAGAAAACTTTGTGTACACAGAAAAGATGTTGGAATTCACAGCACATCATTGCTTCATATCTGAGCTGAGGCGTTTTGGGTGGCATTCACGAGCAGCGTGAGGTGTGACAGCATGCGCAGTGTGGTGAGCCCATGATGGGCTCAAAACCATGGCTCCAGTGAAATCAGGCAGTGTGACCTAAGAGAGCATTTCCAGAAACGCTTTGGATTCATCACATGCTCGATCTGAAATTCATGTTTGGCCAAACTTTTCGTGACCCCCACATTCAGTATGTGACCCCACAGTGGGATGGTGAGCTATAGTTTAGCAAGCATGGGAACCCAGGGGTTTATAATTGTCAGCCTATTAAACCCGAGAGAGAGAGCCTCCTTCCAAATGGTGCCAACAGCAGTTCTGGGGATCCGTTGCTGGCCTAGGACTTGGGTTCTTTTTCTTTCCTTGTGTTGATTACAGTGGACACAGCTCCACATGTTGGGACTAACCAGACCTGGGTCATGTACCCAGCCCAGAGCTGGGAGTTAGATCAGTTTACTGAATGGTCATGAGCAGAGTAGGTAAGAGTTGAGACCCAAGGACAATCAGGCTGTTGTTCCCAGTGAAGACATTAAACACTTGCAACTCCCTTTAACACTGGTTCTAGGGTTGGGGAGATGGCTCAATGGTTAAGTTGCTTACCTTCAAAGCCAAGGACCCGGGTTTCATTCCCTAGCACCCATGTAAAGCCAAATGCACATGGTGGCACATACATCTGGAGTTCATTTGCAGTGGCTGGAGGCCCTGATGTGTCCATTCTCTCTTTCTCTCTCTGCCTCTTTCTCTCAAATAATAAAGATACATATAAGGTTGGGTTCTAGTTCATTGCACAGAATATGGTTTTCCTGTTATGTTTCCCTGGATGAATCCTTCCTCCCATGTATAGTTAGGTCATAGGTTTCCCTGGATGAATCCTTCCTCCCGTGTATAGTCAGGTCATATGTTTCCCTGGATGAATCCTTCCTCCCATGTATAGTCAGGTCATAGGTTTCCCTGGATGAATCCTTCCTCCCGTGTATAGTCAGGTCATAGGTTTCCCTAGTCAGGTCATCAGGTTTTTCCCTGGATGAATCCTTCCTCCGTGTATAGTCAGGTCATAGGTGGATGGTAAGGTCATAGGTGAGCACTAGTCAGGTCATAGGGAGTGTGTTTCCCTGGATGAATCCTTCCTCCCGTGTATAGTCAGGACATTACTCTCATGGACCTGGCTTAACATTTAGTCACAGTTTGCAAGCAGAGCACTGTAATTCAGTTTATTTCTCGATAATCAAATTATGTTTGCTTTTTATTGGGGGGTATTTATCAAAGTAATTCAGATTCTTCTGCTTCAAACTTCATTTCTTTGTGGATCAATAATCAATCCAGGCTTTAAATTGAATTAATTCAAAGATGAAACTTTCTGTAAAGGTTGACCTCCCTTCTTCAGGGCTCTATCTATGGACTCCTTTTCTTATTATGCTGGGACCTGAATGCAAAGGGAAACACGGGACAGGAGAGATGGCTTGGCAGTTAAAGGTGCTTGCTTGCAAAGCCTGGTGGCCTGGGTTCAATTTCCCAGCACCCATGTAAAGCCGGATGCACAAAGTACAGCATTTGTCTGGAGATCATTTGCAGCCACAAGAGGCCCTGGTATGCATATTCTCCTTCCCTCTATGAAATAAATAAATAAATAAATAAATAATTCTTAAAGGGATAAATGCATGGCTTCATAGCTGTAAAGGAAGATGGTATGTTCCAATGGTTGTGGTTTTTAATTGTTTTTTTGAGGTAGGGTCTTGCTCTAGTGCAGATTGACCTAGAATTCATTATATAGTCTCATGGTGGTCTCAAACTCATGATGATCCTCCTACTTCTGCCTTCGGAGTGCTGGGACTAATGGCGTGCACCACCACACCAGGCTTGGTAGTTTTGCTCATGCAGTGTGCTCATGTGCTCTGTGGACCAAGCCATGGACTGCTTGTGACTCAGACCCTCCCAGTGCTTGGACCCTTTCTGTCTTCTTCTGGATCCGTCAATTAGTACATAAGGAGCTGTGGATCTCTGGGGAGCCATCAGTGCTATCTCAAGTACCCTCCATGTCTAAAAGCTACAAGTCTCTCTATCTCTCTCTGATGGCATGCTCATGTGTATGAGTGTGGGCATGCATGTGCCATGATATTTGTTGGGTCAGAGCACACTCTACAAGGCTCAGGGACCATTACTGAAGAGGTGGCAGAAAGAATCTAAGAGGATGGGAGGGGTGCTCTGGAACAAGGTCATTCGGATGCAAAGTGGTTGTTACATTCAGGACCTCACAGCAGTTGTCTCTACCTGCGGGAAACCTGAGTTAAGTTGGCCCCATCAACATGCTCCATCCATGATGGAGGAGAGCAAATGAAATGACATCAAAATGGAAGAGGGACGAGTTGGAAAGAAGTTCATTGGAGGGGAGGATAGTAGAGGAGGGATATAGGAAAGTGGTTGAGGGAATTATGATCAGCGTACAGTGTATATATGTATGAGTGTTGTCAATTAATTTTTAACAAACATAAAACAAGAAAGATGTAGCTACTGTTGGTGCACACTGAGGGTGGCAGTGGGGAGGACTCCACATTCAATCTTTCTTTTCCTTTCTATCTTTTTTGGTTTTTTTTCCAAGGTAGGGTCTCACACCAGCTCAGGCTGACCTGGAATTTACTATGTAGTCTCAGGGTGGCCTTGAACTCTGCCTCCCAAGTGCTGGGATTAAAGGTGTGTACCACCATGCCTGACAATTTTTCCTTTATTTTTTTAAATTAACTAATTAATTTTATTTATGAGAGAGAGAGAGAGAGAGAGAGAGAGAGAGAGAGAAAGAGAGAGTGTGCCAGGGCCCTCAGCTGCTGCAAACAAACTCCACATGCACGTGCCACCACCTTGAGCATCTGCCTTACATGGGTCCTGGGGAATCGAACCTGGGTCCTTTAGCCTTGCAGACAAGCACCTTAACTGCCAAGTCATCCCTCCAGCCTCACATTCAATTTTTCATGCAATATTTTCTAAAGATCTCTTTTCAAAGTAAATACCATTGTCTCCATTTTACAGATGAATTACTTAGATGTCTAGGAACTTCACCAAGGCAGAGACAAAGCACACTGAAGTGGTTTTCAAATCCAGTCTCTTGGCTTCACTTATTTATTTATCTATTTTTCTTTAAACCCAAGTTCTTCTGTGTTTGAACGTAGCATGGGGGCTGGAAGCTTTAGCAGCCAGCCAGATCCACCTGCATTCCTATGCTTTTCTGAACTACATTTCTTGAACTAATGGTTTGAGAAATGCAACAAAATACCTCATGCCTCCCCTGAAGAACAGATTCTGTGGTCAGAGAAATATTGGAAATGTCTGGTCTTGGGGAATAAGCATACATTAATGTACTGGGGATCCTTATAAGAGTCCACTACCTGGAAGGTAAGGCTGTGTTTTCCATATGTATTTCTAAGCACTGTTACTATGTTTTTCAAGACATGTTGCTTCAACTTCTGGGTGAATGGCAATTTTGGAAAACACCAGCTTAGCACACAGTTAGCCCATGCTTGGAAAGGCATGTGGAAGAAATAGGAGGACAAGACTAATGAGCTACAGGGAACCATATGCCATTTGTAATGGTTATTACTATCCACAGGAGAGGGTCTAGAATCACCCAGGAGACACTCTCTGGACATGCTTGTACTCGAGTTTCTAGAGTAGGATAATTAGAAGACCTACCTGAGGGTTGGAGAGATGGCTCAGCAGTTAAGCACTTGCCTGTGAAGCCTAAGGACCCTGGTTGGAGGCTCGATTCCCCAGTACCCACGTAAGCCAGATGCACAAGGTGGCACATGCATTTGGAGTTCCTTTGCAGTGGCTGGAGGCCCTGGTGAGCCTCTCTCTCTCTCTCTCTCTCTCTGCCCTTTTCTCTCTCTGACTGTCTCTCTCAAATAAATAAATAAAAATAAACAAAAATTAAAAACAAAAAAAGAAGACCTACCTTAACTGTGGGAGGCATCACTCATGGGCTGGGCTTCCAGACTGTATAAAAAAGGATCAGGAGTAAGCTGAGCGCCACATTTATCGCACTCTGCTCCACCATCATGATTGTACCCTCCTGAACTGCAAGCTGAAGTAAACCCTCCTTTTTATGCTGTTTCTCATCAATGTTTTGTCACAGCAACAGAAGTAAAGAAATAAACATTGTTCCTCCTTGGAGAGGAAGGAAATGGCATCACAGCATCTGGAAGGACCCAGGAATTGTCTTCCGTCCCTGTTGCAAAGCTGAGGGAGGAATGGGCAGATCACCCGCTGCTTACAGAACCCTTATTACAACTCAGAGCCACTAAGGAGTGTCTCCTCAAGTCCATTAGCTGACGGTGCGTGCTTAGAACATACCGCAATAATATCACAAGGCTGATTTTCTGGGTCAGATAGAGGCAAGGAGTGGAAAATAGCCCCTCTGCTCTCTTGAGTCTTATGTATTCACCTGTCTAACAGTCTTTAGCAAATATACCTCAAGATACAATTTACAGGGCTGGAGAGAGGCCTTAGAAGTTTAGGCACTTGCCTGTGAAGCCTAAGGACCCATGTTTGACACCCCAGATCCCAAGTAAGCCAGGTGCACAAGATGATGCAAGTGTGCAAAGTCCTGTGTGCCCACAAGGTGGCACACACATCTGAAGTTCAATTACAGTGGCTGGAGGCCCTGGTGTGCCAATTCTCTTTTGCTCTCTCTCTCTTTCCTAAAACAATATATTAAAAAAGATACAACTTACATGAAAAAGCAAGAAAATGAGTTGGATTCATTCATCATAACTGGTTTTCTACCTGGAGCAAAACAGACTTTCCAAGCTAGCCACCCAAGCTTGCACAGAAAGTGGTACAAAACTCATGTTGGATTTCCCCAGCACAGTAGTTCCAGGACAGGCTGAGACGAGAGGCTGCTGAAGGTTCCAGGAAGAGCGCCTGCCTCCTGGGTCCCAGGCTAAGAGGACTGCGCTGTTTGCTCTGTGAGCTGCAGATTTTTGGCTGCAGGTTTCACTCTGCATTCCTGCAGGACTTGAAGTTGGAAATGTGTGGTTAATTATGCAGCTAATGTGCTGTGAGGAACTCACTTTCAGACTCCACCACTCTCGGTGATGGGAGGAAAATGTGCCAATGCATCATCTTCTGCCCTTGGGGAGTGAGTTCACATCGCTCAAGGAAGATGTGGGGAAGGTGACCCGTTAGTAAGGGGACACCCAGGGCTCGGGGCTCTCTAGTATCCTGGCGTCTCCATTTCTTGGTGCCTGCCTTGGTCTCGAGAGGCAGTCAGGTCACTTTATTAGGCAGTTAGTGTGGCCCCAGAAAGTAAACAGGCAGGAAGGTCTGCCCTTGCCATCTGCACTTGCTAGAAGTCAAAAGATGCTCTGACTGCTTATTTCTTGCCTAGCTCCCTAGACCTGTTTATCCATACCTGAGCACCTCCTTGGGAGGGAGGTCTGGTTTTCTAAAATTCAAAGCAAATCCTGACATTGTGGTTGGTCAAGCTTAGACCCCAGAACTTGACTTCATGGCTGCCTCTTCCTGAAACAGCCCCTAGCCCAGACCAATCAACTGTCTCTCTGGCTCACCCGAGCCAGAAGGTAGGGCCCACCACCATAGGGTGACAAATATGGTTTACAGGCAGAGGGCAAGCTCTCTGGAGTGCCTGACCACCCTTGAACCTCCAGGTTCTGGTGAGTTTCCTCTCCTCTTGGCTGAGATGAGGGAGAACCCCGGCCCCTACTTCCTACATGGGATCTTCCCCTCCTCCTGCTCTTCACATGGCAGGTGCTCTTTGTATTTTCCTTTCTTTTCTCTCTCTCTCTCTTTATGTTTCTTCCAGGCCCACCATGTGGGTGTATTCATTTTCCTTTCCCTGGTTCTGTACTTCCCACAATAAATATGACAGCTTAATAATTATCCTGCTCAGTTCGGTTTGCCCAATTCTTTGGTTAAATAAAAACATGAACCCAGGGGTTGGGGTACAAGGAATTTCCTGAATCCTGAACACCCCATTTCAGTGCTATTTCTTCACAGCATCCCAAGAGTTCTGGAAGCCTGAAAGTAGGTGATGTTTTCACCAGCCTAGCTCTGCCCAGTCTTCCAATGAGTCCTTTGTCTGCAGAGACATGGGGCTATCCAGATGTCTGTCACACAACAAAGAGATACACATACCATTTGCCTTTCAGGGACCCCTTCTTCAGAGGATTCTGGAAGGAGTTCTCCATGATAAATAAAAAACCAATGAAGATTGAACAATTGATCTTAGGGAAGTTGAGTCTCCTTTCCATCAGAGCAGTAAAGGGAGAAGGAATGGCCATGAGAATGGATGTAGAGCAGAACCCCATCCTATCCTGCCAGGAGATTGAAAAAAAAATAAGGTAGGGCCAATTGATTTCCCTGTCTGGAAAAGTAGATTTGAGAGGCCATTGGCTGGTTTTGAAGGAATTGCTATAGAGAAAACTAAGTAAATGGAAGAAAAATCAAAGGTCCTTAATAACTCTTGGTAATATAAAAGGTTGTAAAAGAAAGAAACCATCCATAGTGCATGGCTTGAGTGACACTCGGCATGAATTACACAGCTATACTCTTATAATAGAGGTATTTCCATGATGGGTGTGGAAGTAGGAGGGGAATGAGAGTCTTAGAAGGCTAAATATCTGGGGCTTAAGGGATGGTTTAGATGGTAATGTATTTGCGACACAAGCATCAGGATCTGAGTTGAGATTTCCCCCAGCAACCATGTAAAATACAGGTGTAGTGGCACGTAACTATAATCTCAGCACTGGGGAGGCAGAGATAGGAGAATCACTGGGGCTTGCCCACTAACTAGTCTAGCTGAACTGGTGAGCTCTGGGTTCTGGGAGAGACTTTATATCACAAAAACAAGATGGACTCCATGACCATACACATCTGTAACCCCAGCCCTATAGGAAGCAGAGACTGAAGGATCACTGGGGCAAGTCCTGGAATGGCAAGTTTTGGGGTCTGTAAGAGACTCCGTCTCAAGGAAATACACAGATGAGCAACGGAGGAAAGACACCAGCCTTCTCCTCCGCATTAGCAGGAATGCACGAGGGGTGTGCACATCTGTATCCACACATGCATACACCACATACACACCATACTATACACATCATTAAAATACTAGATGGTAGGACCAAAGTTCTGGAGAGTTACTTCCATGTCAGAGCAGACCTACAGCAACGACTGATGGTAGCTGATGCATCAAAACCCAGTTCCTTGGGCTGGAGAGATTGCTCAGTGGTTAAGGCATTTGCCTGCAAAGGCAAAGGACCTTGGTTCTATTCCCCAGGACCCACGTAAGCCAGATGCACAAGGTGGTGAATGCGTCTGGGGTTCGTTCTCAGTGGCTGGAAGACCTGGTGTGCCCATTCTCTGTCTGTCTGTCTCTCTCTCTCTCTCTGCCTCTTTCCCTCTCTTGCTCTCTCAAATAAATAAATAAAATTAAAAAAACCCAGCTCCCTCACTCCAGGTTTGAATAGTTGAAGTACGAATCCTGTGTTGGCTGCTCCAGTCCCCGCAGGATTAAGTTCCAATGGTCCATGTCAGCCAAAAGCTTGCTAATGCACCTTTGATAGGGCGGGGGAGGGGGGATAGCTTAGTTAGTCAAGTGCATGAGGACCTGCCGTACATGCTCCAGAACACACGGAGAACAAAGCCAGGGCATGGCTTTGTAATCCCAGTGCTACGGGGACACAGAAAGACAAATCACGAGGGTTTGCTGGTCAACTAGTCTAGTCTACGTAACAAGTAGAGACGGAGCAATGAGACACCCTGCCTATAAGAAAACATAGAGGAATGACACTGAGCTTGTCCTCTTGATTGCAGGGCTTTCTCAGGGTGGGCCTGGGAACCCCAACTCTTGGGTCCTTATCTGATTTTAGCAAAGAAGTGATAAAACAGACTCTGATAAGGGTAAAGGATGGTTTGTGAGGTGTATCATAGGGAGAATTAAGATCCAGGGATGAGGCTAGCTGGAAGATTCAAGCCAGAGAATTCTCCTCCTTGATCAGCTGGAAAGGGAGAGGACCTCCATCACAGAGAACTCACCAGGGGAAAGAGATTTTGGAGAAGGCACATACACCGTGTATGGTAGGCTCTGGAGGAGGCACATACACCGTGCATGGAAGGCCAAGCACAGGAACCAAAACATCTTCACGTAAGAAGACCATCAACAAATAGTGAAGCACTCAGAGGTCAAAGAAAGATCATGTATGTAACAAAGTGAGAAAGCATCCTCAAATAAGACATGTGTAGGAGGCAAGCAGGAGACAACCCAGGCAGAGGGAAGCCCCTTCCCCACTTTCCCACCAGAGGGAGAGACGTACATACCGTTGCTGCGGCAACAGTTTACACCTGAGGTTACACAGACTCCTTTACACAGATCAAACTCCCAATCCGGATGAACCTTGTTATCAGACTCAGGTTGTTAAAGGAGAGACCTGATTGGTTGGTGGATCAAGAGCTCCACCCAGGTGTGCTGAGCTGAGGAGGAAGCCGGAAGTTGCTGCCAGGTAGCGTAGGCACCTACACACAAATGAACATGTAAGCAAAAATAAGGAGACAATGGGGTCTGAACAGATGGCTTAGCGGTTATGTGCTTGCCTCTGAAGCCTAAGGACCCCGGTTCTTGGCTTGATTCCCCAAGACTCACATAAGCCAGATGCACAAGGTGGCACATGCATCTGGAATTCGTTTGCAGTGGCTGGAGGCCCTGGCTCACCCATTCTCTGTCTTTCTGCTTCCTTCTCTCTCTCTCTCACTCTCAAATAAAAAAATAAACGAAAAATGATGGGACAAATGTACTTTTTATCCCTACGTTGACTCTCCCCTTTTTTTTTCCTCTCCTATCATAATCCCTACACCTTCCAAATCATACATTACTATTAGTATTAGGAGTGTCATCTGAGACTTTGATTTTTTTTTCAGTAATCTAAACTAAAACATCTCTCTTATCTGTGGGAAACTTTTGGGGTTGGCTGTTGGGTTGAAAGTCCAATCTTTGTGGAGCTAGTGAGAATCCAACATGACCTTGGCAAGGAACAGGGAAGGTGAGTATGGTCTGGCATGCAAGGGGGCTGACGATAGAGAGGGAAGAGTTGGGAAGGACATTATTCTGTGAGCCGAGGACGGAATAAAAAGCAGAAGTGGATCGCAGGCCAAGGGGCATGAGAGCTATTGCAGGTGGCTGAGCAGGAGAGGGAAATGTTGGTGCACTATTTTAGGAAGCCATGTCTGGCAGTGAGCAGGAGACAGGATAAGGAGAGAGAGAGACAGAGCAAGATCAGAGAAGCCAGTGGGGAGAATGTTGATAAGATTTTCATAGGAAGAGATCAGTGCAGAATCCAAACAGGAGGGAGTGAATAACTGAGGAGGTGATTCTGTGTGGCTTAAAGGAGAAGGACCCATTGTGTTTACTGGCTACCTAGGACACATGAGTCAACGTTACTGCTTGTAAGCTTTGGGAATGACTGAGACCATGCAAGCCACTCTGAGGCACAGATGAAAGCTTTCATTCGGGAGAAGCACAAGCTGCCAGGGCTGACTCTCAAGAGTGGAGCACAGCCAAGCTGAGTTTTCAAGTAGTGGGCTTTTATAGGGCTTTTCAGTAGGGTGAAGGTAAGGAAGGAAAAAGAATTCGTTTGTTAAGTTGAATAGAAATGTTCCTTTAGGGCAGAGCCTTACATTAACCATTTAAAATAGCTAGGGTCTGACACCAGAACAGTGACCTTGTGACTTATGATATAAGAGGGCAGGAAGCCATGACCTGGGGCATTGTTAGACAAGGACGAGATAAAGACCAGGTGGTTTCTTGAGGAACGTGGATAATCCATTTTCCTATACCTCTGTCCCCATTCTGCGGACCTTGGTGACTCCATCTTGGGAGCCCATCCCGACCTGACACGGCTCTCATCCAGCCACACACTAACCTCAGGCCAAGCATTGAGCAGCACCGATGAGTACCTGATTCCTTTAAGGGCAACCCGTCTCCTCATGTGTGAAAGCGCACTCATCATGCCGTGTGCCTGCTGACTTGACTGTACTTTCATTCATTCACATGAAGCCACGAAAGCACCCACGTAAAAATGCCAGGGGTGGGGGTCATTGTCCATAATCCCAATGTCGGGGAGGCAGGCACAGGTAGATTTTGGAATCTACTAGCTAGACTACCAGAACTGGTGAGTCCTAGGACTCTGTCTCAAACAATATATATAAATAAATAAGGTGGAGAACAACTGAGTTAGACACCGATGGTGACCTCTGGCTTCCACTCATGCATGCACACATGTGTGCGAGCACCTGTGCCATGCACATACAAAAGCACCGCAACAAAATACAGGCATTATGGTAGACCAAGCAGGATTCAGATTTTGTTAGCTTTGTGGCTTTGAACAAGAGGAATAATGTCCTGAGCCTCCATTTCCTAATCTTCACTGTAAATATAGTTCATTTCTCACCCCCATATTTGGTATTGGAGGGGTTTCATGAGATGATACATGACAATGTATTTTCAGTATGTTGGCAACCCTGTAAGTGATGCTACTTGTTATTAACATGGTTGGGAGAACTGACTCACCAAATCTCAGCGTGCCTGTAAGGAAAGGACTATTAAAGTTAAAAAAAAAAAAAAAGGAATTATTGGCTCTATGTGTAGGAAGATACAGCTAGCTAGATGTCCCTCTGCATCTCCATCCTCATCCCAAACTCCGCCCACATCCCGGCCTCCATCTTTATCCTATTCTCGTCGTTTCCAGCCCCATCCCTCTATTCCCATCCTTCTCTCTATCTCCATTTGTACTTTCTTCTCAACCCCTATCTCCACCCCCATCCTCACTCCCATTCTCTCATATGCCTGAGGCCCAGAACCGACGCTGTCCTGTTCCACTTTCACCAGGAAGCAGAGTGCCAAGCTGAGGGTGGAGAAATGAGTTCTCAGCTCCAGATGATTTTTTTTTTTTATCACATGGGGGAGTTTCTATGTTATTCTTCGTGGTGGAGATCAGATCCTATTTCATGGATGGTTTAGGTCACAAATTGGTCTATTTTATTTTATTTTATTTTATTTTATTTTATTTTATTTTATTTTATTTTTTCTGCTCCTCAAAAGGCTACCAACACACAGTACATTTCATACCCAAGTCACCTACCGCCCACCACCTCCCTTCATGCTTCTTGCCACAGAAAATGGTTCTGGGAATGCGGAGCTCTGTGGTCCAGCCCAGCTGCGCTGTGGGGAGGATGGCGAGATGCTTCCCACAGACAGGCAGCTGTTGGGGTAGGGGATGGGTAACAAAGGCCAAGAACTCCCACTGTCTCTTTCATTCTTTTCTGAGGTCAAGGCCAGCTTGCAGCGTGCAAATGGCACATTCACAGCAGACCATTTCAGAGTGTTGATTTAATTCAAAGGACCTTGGAATTGGCTGGGCTGTCTCTGGTGGTATTTTTTTCCTGGAACTTCCTGGGCATGCCTGTGAAGGATTGTGGGTGCCCTTTTGGCCTTCTTGTCTCTGCAGGGCTTTGAGCTGGCGGATGTGCACTTGACCCTGTCTCTCTGGGTTCCACCTACACACAGCTGGGGCTGGGATGCATTTGACCTCCCAGGACTGAATCCTCCCTCAGGCTTAGACCTCACATTTCTGATGCTTAACAGAAATGTGAGGTGGGAAGGGTGAGGCACATTTTCTTTTATTATTGTTTATTTCTTTGTACTAGGCATTGAACCCAGTGCCTTATGCGTGCTGAGAAGTCATTACCACTGGACCAGACGCCTAACCTGAGACACACATATTTTAAAATATTTAATTTAATTAACTAATTTATTTGACAGAAGACTGTGTGGGGGAGAGAGAGAGAGAATGGGCGTGCTAGGCCCTCCAGCCGATGCAAACAAATTCCAGATGTGTGTGCCACCTTGTGCATCTGGCTAATGTGGGTCCTGGGGAATCGAACCTGAGTCCTTTGTCTTTGTGGGCAAATGCCTTAACCGCTATGCCATCCCTCCAGCTCAACACACATATTTTATCACAGGCAAAACCACAAACTTGCCAGAGAAAAAGAAAGTCATTGTTTCAGTAAGGCACTGGCATTGGTTCATGGCATTCTGGGCTGATTTTGTTACCAGAGTTAGGGTCAAAGACTGGGTCTGGGACGCCCCAACAAGATAGGTCAAGCCACCTGCCATCAATCGAAAAAGAGACAGGTAATAGTGAAAAGCAGAGGAAGGAGGTTCATTTCAATAACTTTTTTCTTTTAAAAAATTTTTTATTTTAGAGTGAGAGAGACAGAGAGAGAATTGGCGCTCCAGGGCCTCAGCCACTGAAATTGAACTCTAGATGCTTGCACCACATAGTGGGCATGTGTGACCTTGTGGTTGCCTTTTTGTATGTCTGGCTTATGTGGGATCTGGAGAGTTGAACATGGGTCCTTAGGCTTCATAGGCATGCACCTTAACCACTAAGCCATCTCTCCAGCCCCATTTTGATAATTTATTTTGTGTCATTTAATTTATTTCTTGGGGAGATGAACAAATAGAGATGTCCAGTGACACAGCCCTATGTCTGTCTTTGGGATCCTGACATGATGCTTTGGTTTATGTAGAGAGTAAGAAGTATGCGTCACTTAGTCTTGATTAAGGTGTAGTTCCTCCATACTTGACCCATCATTGTTTCAGCTCCTGTCCCTCCTACATGGTGGTCTGGCAAGTTGTCAGAAGAGCGTGAGATCTCCTCCTGGGAGACACGACCCCTTATAACTGGCACCAGGCCTTCATCTCTCCTTTCTCCCCAGCACGAGACTCCGGGTGAAACTCCTGTTCCTCGGGGACCAGTATAATAAACTGATAGTGAAAGGGAGGTGCCTGAGCATCTCTTTATATCACCTTCATTCCTTCCCTCTGTGAGGAAGTCACTGGAGTGGTTGGAGAGATGGCTTAACAGTTAAGGCACTTGTCTGTGAAGCCTAAGGACCCAGGTTCATTTCCCCAGGACCCGTGTAAGCCACATGCACAAGGTGGAGCATGCATCTGGAGTTCATTTGCAGTGGCTGGAGGCCCTGGAGCACCCATTCTTTCTCTACTTCTCTCTCTCTCCAATAAATAACTAAATAAAAGAAAAGGAAGTCACTGGCAAAGTACTGATTGGAAGCCACATGCAATAGAGATTCCTCTGGGGCAGGGACCCCTGGTGTGGTAAGGTTCCTGCACCACCCCTTCACCAGGCCGGGTGCCTGCCCACCCTTGGGTATCATGGATAGCAGTTGCTAACTGCTGTTCTTTCTCCAGAGACACTCTGTCCTCACTGATGCCCCTGTATACAGAGATGGTGGCAGTGGCTCCTCCTTTTGGCCATGTGTCCACCGGGCAACTGGTGGGGTCCACGAATGATTTACTGAGGCTACAAGACCCCAGCTTCCTTGCTTCTGGGCAGGACAGATCTAGAGGTGATGGTGGGATCAGGCAAGGCTGGACTTCACTTAGAACTCCATCTTTACCTGCCTTCGCATCTGCCTGGCTCATTTCACTTAATTCCCCTATAGGTTTCATCCGAGGACCAGAAGGAGGACACCAGTCACGGGCTGTGTTAATTACTTTCCTTGCTGCTATGACAAAATACCTGCCTGGAAGCCATGAAAGGGGTGGATGGTTGATTTCAGTACACAGTTTGAGGGGATACAGGCCATCATGGGTAGGAAGGCGGATGGGAGGAGCATGAAGCAGCAGGTCACATTCAGTTCACAATCGGGCAGCAGAGAGAGATGAATGCTGGCACTTAGCTAACTTTGTTCTTAAAAAATAAGTTTATTTATTTATTTATTTGCAAGCAGAGAGACAGAGAGAAAGAAAGAAAGAATGCAAGCAAGCAAGAAAGGGCACACCAGGGCTTCTAGCCATTGTAAGTGAACCACAGGTGCACGCACCACTTTGTGTCTGGCTTACCTTTGGAACACGGGGATCTAATCCACGTCCCCTTAGGCTTTGCAGGTGAGCACCTTAACATCTCTCCAGCCCAAAATTTGTCTTTTTTTTAAAAAAATATTTATTTATTTGCAAGGAGAGAGAGAGAGAGAGGGAGAGAATGGGTGCTCCAGGATCTCTAGCTGCTGCAAACAAACTTCAGATGCACATGGCACTTTGTGTATCTGGCTTTACATAAGTACCGGGGAACCAGATTGTTAGGCTTTGCAGGCAAGTGCCTTAATTACTGAGCCATCTCTCCAGATCTAACTTTGTCTTTTTCATTCAGTCCAGGACTCCAGCCAATGGGGAAGGTGATGTGGCACCCACAGTTAGGGGTGTGTCTTCTCATCTCAATTAACCCGATCTAGAAACGTTCTCAAAGATATGCCCAGAGATTTCCTGATTTATGTTCTAGGTGATTCTAGAGCCTGTCAGGTTGAAAACATTAACCATCACACAGGCCTAACTAATGAATCAGCTAGCTTCTTCTGCTCCCCATCTGGCTCTATGGGTCTATTTTTTTCCTTTTTAAGTTAATCTTTCCAAACTCTGCAGCCTGTTGGGGGAGAAAAGTCATAAATGGTCTTAACCAGCAGTGGGCCATGTAAGTTTCAAGGCTGTCCATCCAGACCAAATGGGCCCACAGGTGCAATAGTGGCATGTATGCTACGGGGGAAACAAACTGCTCTCTAATTGGGTTTGAGGCCCACTTCATGGGAAGGGATCCATGCCTGGGGCTGAGAACTTAATAACAGGCCTATGTCTGGGAAGGATATGAGGCCCAGAGGGAAAACTACTCTTGCTGTCTGCTTAAACGGAAATATTATACCCACCAAACTGCCCACTAAATACTCATGTTTACGTCCATCTATTGATACAATTCTCACTTTGGGCTCGGGAAGCTTCTCTCATCAGATGATGATGACCAGGGAGACTCAGAAGTCATCAGGGTTCTGAGAAGAAGGGACAGTGAGTGCTCAGCACTGAGACATCTCTATCACACCCTCCAAAGCTCAGGGGCCATCGCACAAGAGGTGGCAGAAAGAGTGTAAGAGACCGAAGAAGGGAAGGAGTGCATTGCAATACTGTCCTCCAGACATAAAGCGGCCATAGCCTTCGTGACCTCACAGTGGCTGATGCTACCTACAAAAGCCCTGAATAATGGGAGGAGAAAATTATGACGTCAAAACAGAATACGGGCTAGGTGGAAAGAAGCAGGGAGCAGGACAAAGGAAGGTGGTGGGAGGGGATTATGATCATGGTGTAGTGTGTATATATATATGGAGGTCATTAATGAAATGTTAAAAAAAAATAGGGCTGGAGAGATGCCTTGGTGGTTAAGGCACCTGCCTGCCAAGCCTAAGAAGGCTGGTTCCAATCTCCAGGTCCCACGTTTAGCCAGACGCAAAAAGTGATGCAAGGGTGCAATGCTGCACTTGCCCACAAGGGGGCGCACATGCCTGGAGTTTGTTCACAGCAGCTGAGAGGCAGGTGGTGGTCCATTCTCTCTCTCTCCCCATATATATGTGTGTATGTATGTATGTATATATATATATATATATATATATATATATATATATATGGCTGTCTCTCTCAAATAAAAAAAATGTTAAAAAATATACAAAAGATGAATCTTCTTTAGTATTTTTCCTACAGTCACCTTGGCTTCCAGGAACAAAATAATTAATAGATAAACATCTTTGTGACAAAGTACGGAAACTACCCCCAAGAAACCGTGAGCCCAGCAGGACATGGCACCCCACATTAGGGCAATGATCTAAGATGGGAACGCTTCACCTTATAGCAAGAGTAATTACCTTCTGTGAATCCAGTGACCCCCCCCCAAGTAATGACGGCATTAACAACTTGTTATGTGGCCACCTTGAACCAGAACCAGAACTGAGACACGGATTCACCAGACCGCACCTTCATCATGGCTGTTTGACTAGACAATACCTCCAGCTTGTCCTCTATTGAAACCTAAGGCTGATGTTTCCCAAAGAGAGACTTGGGATCATTGGATTCCTTGTCATGCGGCTACATCCATTACATCTCTCCTCTTTTCTTCTCTCTCTTTCTCTTCCCCTCTCTGTCTTTCAGCTAGTAAGAGCGTTCTCCATAGATATAAAAGAATTAAGAGGGAGGGCTGGAGAGATGGCTTAGTGGTTAAGGACCCACGTTCTACTGTCCAGATCTCACATAAGCCAGAAGCACAAGGTGACGCATGTGCTAGGTCATGTATGCACACAAAGAGGCACATGCATTTGGAGTTTAATTGCAGTGGCTGGAGGCCCTAGCATGACAATTGTCTCTCTCTCTCTCTTACTCTCTCTTTATCTCATGAAAAAGTAAAAAAAAATAATAATAATAATAAAGAGCTGATTACTTGGGAACTTCCAGCTGTGGGGGATCCCCCCCCCCAGCCCTTACTCTCTCATGGGGTCTTTATCATCTCCCAGCTCCCCACATGGCAGGAGCTCCTTGAACTTTCTTTTCTCTTTTCTTTCCAAGTGTTCCCCCCGCCAAGATCCCTATCTGGTCACATGGACTCCTGAGCTACTCGTGGCCCACACGGGCTTTTGGGCTCCACATGGTGTACTTCTCTTCTCCTCGCTTTATCTCCCCTTACCTCCCAGCCTTCCCCTTTCCACACTCCTTTGTAATATCTGAATAAAATATGGTATTAAAAAAATAATAATAATAAAAGAATTAGGAGCTAGAAAGACAGGTGTAGGTGGCCAGGCATAAGTGCAAGCTGATTGACAGAAAAACTCTCCTGGATAGGGAAGGGTCCCGAGCGGGTTGCTGTGGCCTGCAGAAGAGGCTGGATGATGGGCTTGCAGAAGTCCCGTCCCTCCTCCCCGTCCTTGCCTTGGTCCTCGGGAATGCACGCTTCATTCCCGTGCCGCTGGCTACCTGCTTTTGGGCAGGATTCTTTGCCTTGGCCCCTGTCCCACCCTCGTCCATGTCAGAGAGATCCTGACCCTGATGTTTTCATTGAAGAACAGGAACCACTCAGGAGATCTGAGCCCAGGGAGAGATCAGAGCCTGGGAGCCGGGGCCCTAATGTCATCTCGCCCTCCTGGGCCACCTGTCACCCTGGAGCTCCCAAGACTTTGGAGTGAATCTTTACTCTTCCCCCCACCCCTCTTTTTCTCTGTTCTCCACCGTGACTTGTCTCCTTAGTTGGCATATCAGGGTGGGTGGATGAGACCAGCCTGTTGGAGTTCTCAAAGCCAGGACTTTTGCCATCAAAGGCACCCTTACGAACAAGCATATCCAAGAACCCCTGCCTCAGGTTCTACTCTTGTAGAGCCCAGTGTCAGAGCTGGTTCATAAACGAGTCCATCAGGGAGTGAGTGGAATTCTTCCAGAAACAACTCCGTGAGCTGCCTACCTTCCTTTTTCCCACCATGTGCTCTAAGTACATGCAAATTTGTTTGTTGTCACACAGAAGCCCCTTATAGAATGTAACTCACTCAGTTGCCTGAGCATAGCTCTCTTAAGTTTAAAAGAACATCTTGATTTCCATTATTTTCATCAAAATGCTCAGTGTCGCCAATGATTCTTAGAAGTTTTCTGCTAATTAAAAAGTGACTCTTCAACCCAAATGCTTACACAATTATCTAGCGACTCTAGAAAATGAGGGCTTTTATTTTTTCATTTCATGCGTGTTGATCCTTCTTGCCAAAGTTATGACTTTGAAATGCTTGAGTCTCCACTTAAAGCTAATGAACTGTGAGTATATTAAAATGCCCCTTTCTTTCAAAAAACAAACAACAACAACAAAAAACTATCCATATACCCCGTTCAAAAAAAAGAGAAAGATTTTGATTTCTCAGGACTTTCATTCTGAGTAGATGGGTTGAACGCCTGTGGGAGGGAGAGCAAATGCACAAATGAATAGTTGTGGGAGATGTGGGAGAGTCTAAGGGGCAAGGCTTTCCCCAGCGTAGTGAAAAGGGAATATGTCCTAATGTGTTTGGTAGAAGTCCGTCCTGAGAGGGGAATGCCTGGGCCGAAGTTTCTTTAATGAGTAGGAGGGGAAGCCAGTGTGGGGTGGGTTGGGAGGAGAGAGGGAGGGAGTCCCGTAAGACAGCAGTAATGGAAAGAGTCTCAGAGAGGGGGGCCTTTGCTTTGTCCAGGAAGGAAAGGTGCCATGTAAACGTCATCTCAGAGTGTCCCCATTGAAGTGAAGAGACTTCCCACCACGGAGATGGGAACCAGCAGCCTTCTGTTCCCACTACTACAGCCAGGATCTCGTCCCACATCCAGGCCTTCTCCAATGTTACCGGAGGGTCAAAACCCAGGCCTGCACCCCCCTAACAAGTCAGATTTAGCCCCCCATCAACAGCCCAATTAGACAGACAAGCAAAGGGGATTGATTCAATGTGGCCACATTAAGAAGAGGAACAAAGGGGTCCAGGGTGCACACCCATCCCAAGTCCATTTTCTAGATCCTAACATGAGTTTAGATTTCAAGAAAGGACCGAGTCTGGGTCACTAAGCAATCCTGCTCAAGGCTTGGTCCTACCCATCACTGTCTGGGCTCCTGTCTCTCCTGCACGGTGGTCTGACAAGCTGTCAGAATTGGTGAAATGTCTGTTTTGGGAAACAAGTTCCTCTTCAGGCTTCAGCCTTTTCTTTTTGTAGTGTCACATCCTTGGAAAATTCCAAATTCTTGGAGTCCGTTGTTTCAATAGTTTAATAACAAATGGAAGAGCGCAAGTATCCCCTTAGAATATCATTTCTTTCTTTTTAAAAAGTATTTAATTTAATTTATTTATTTACAAGGAGAGAGGGAGAGATAGATAGGTAGGTGGATAGATAGAGGGGGGCGGTGTGAACCAGGCTTCTGGCTGCTGCAAACAAATTCCAGATGAATGTGATAAGTTGTGCATCTGCCTTTATGTGGATACTGGGGGAATCAAACCCAGGTTGTTAGGCTTTGTAGGCAAGCACCTTAAACCCCGAGTTATCTCTACAGCCCTAGAAATCATTTCTACCAGACCAGTCACACCATCATCACATTCTAGTCATGGCTTCACCAGCAAGAGGGAGGAACTAGCAGGTCTGCTTCTTTTCTAAGTGGGCAGAACAGCTCAGTGGCCCAAGAGTACTTGTATATACATGGACAAACTCAGATCAAATATAGAGACCAGAGGATTGGAGAGATATCTCAGTGGTTAAGGGTCCTTGCTTACAAAGCCTGACAGCTCTGGTTCAATTTCCCAGCACCCACATAAAAACTAGATGCACAAAGTGGCAGGTGTGTCTGGAGTATGTTTGCAGTGGCAAGGGTCCACCCTGGCATACCTACTCTCTCTCTCTGTCTGTCTCTCAAATAAATAAGTGAATAAAACTATTTTAAAAAATAGAGGCTGGGGCTGGACAGATGGCTTAGTGGTTAAGACACTTGCCTGAGAAGCCTAAGGACCTATATTCAACTCTCCAGATCCCATGTAAGCCAGATGCACAAAGGTGGGGCAGGTGCAAGGTCCCACATGCCCACTAGGTGGCGCAAGCATCTGGAGTTTGATTGCAGTGGCTGAGGCCCTGGCGCACCAATTCTCTCTCTCTCTCCCTCGTCTCTCTCTCGTGCTCGTTCTAAAAACTAAAAATAAAATAAAAATGGAGATGGGGAGAGGAGCCCATAGGAACAGGAAGAAGACCCAAAGGGATGAGGGTGGAAACTCCCATGATCCTCCGTGAGACACTAGGTGGAGAAGTGTGCGCAGGAGGGAGACAAGCTCATGTGCACTGGAGACCTTCGGACCACATACATAGTCCGGGCCATGTATCAGCCATTGATCACATTGCTGCAGCCAGGAGACCCAGCCTTCCCCTGCACCATGGCAACGGTGCTGAAGTGCTACTTTGGTTTTCCTTTGGTGTCTGGTGTCTTTGGTGTTGTCAGTAGGAGTTGGACCAATGAAACTCCTTGAAGGCATGAATGCTCATCACTGTCGATGTGAATTGTGCGATGCTGACGGTGTCCCAGAGTGCAGGGTGCAGACAGGCTCCCCAGGAAGTGCTTGAGAGCCGCACAGCACAGATATAACTGAGCAGGCAGAGAAGGGGCACTGTTCCTAAAGATCATAAGGTGGGCTGGTGGCTTCCTCTGCATGGCAGAGAAAAGACTATGCTCAGAGAATCTGGGCTGAGAAGAGAGAGCTGAGGAGACTTGGCAACGTGAAGAGGGAAGACTGGAATACAACCACGTGTAAGAGGGTTACCAACGGGCCCTTTTCCTTGGAACCAGGATGTTTCCTATACACCAAGCTGAAAACAAGAGCATCTCCCGACGTGACCGGAACTCCCAAGCGCAGGATGTGGGACCGGCTTCTGCTTGTCCATTCATACTGCTATAACAGAATACCTTAGACTGGATAATTTACATGTACTGCAAATTTGTTTGCCATCATTCTGGAATTTAAAAGAATAGAAATCTTTTCATAGTTTTTGGAAGCCAGGAGAGTCAGTATCTGGTGAAAAGTTATTTTTGCTTCTAAGACAATTCCTTGTTCTTCACCCTCTACAGTAGCAAAGGAGCTCTGGGTGATCCCTTTGACCTGTTCTTTTAAAAATATTTTTATTTGTTTATTTTCAAGAAAAGAGAGAGAGTCAGAGAGAATGGGCACACAGGGTCTTCAGGTGCTGCAAATGAACTCCAGACACGTGAGCCGCTCTGCATCTTGTTTTATATGGGTACTGAGGAATCAAACTCCTGTTTGAGGCAAACAGACAAGCACCTTAACCACTAAGCCATCTCTGTAGTCCCTGGATCTATTTTATAAGAACAGTTATGTGTGCTGGGGGGATGGTTCAGTGGGCACACCCACACCGGCTGTGAGTGAGTGAGATTCTGCCAGTTCTCCCAGTTCAGGTCGCATTATATGAATAAAAGTGCCAGGTTGAAAACTCAGCTCACACTTGCTGTGATGATGTATGAGGTAGGGTTGGACCCAGTTCACATTTCCACACTTGCATTTGCCCTGCAGGGCTCCATGTGGGGAGAACTTGCCGACGTCAGGGAAACGCGAGGGCTTGGCTCACAGGCTGCTGCGTGGGAGCAGATCGGATGGAGGGGGCGGGCTCCATTTCCCATAGTGAGCTTCAGCTGATGGCCCTTGCTCTGAGAGCTCCTTTCTATGTTCCCCTTTTAACGGTGTCAGATGCGAAGCATGGCTTCTCCTGCTGCAGACACTGTCAGAACCATTTTGCCCATTTGCTAATCCATGAATTCCTAAGGTGATGGGGAATGATATTCACATTGATCTGGAGAATGAGAGTCTGCCCTAAGCAGCTCTTCCTCGGGACCCAGCCAAAAGGGGCAAATCTGCAGTCGACGAGGCAAGAGGCGGTGTGTGAAAGCCGTAATTGTCTTGTGTCTTGGCTGGGTATTAAGGTGGAAAGCAAGCTTGGAAAAATTCTCTGGGTTGGCATTATTAGATAAGGTGCTTCTAGAGGAGGATCATTATTTGATAACTTTTGTCTTCTGCAACTCTGTGATCATGAGAACAGTATTTAACCTTTTTGAGCCTTATTGATATTACATTTAATGAGAATAATAATGAAAACGTCAACCTCTGAAGAGTTGGTGTGAAGATCAAGGGCATTATATATACATATATATATATATATATATACACACACACACACACACACATATATACCACACACACACTTGTGCATATATATGTGTGTGTGTGTAGGTCTAGATATAGATACAGATATGGACATACTACTAGCTCTCTGTGTAGCACATCGAACATTCTTAGTGGATATTATATGCATTCTATCACAACTAATGTTATCAGCATTCAAGACAGTAGGGGGCATGGGAGGACCAGGTAAGAGTACTTACCATGCTATCATGAGGACCCAGGTTCAATCCCCAGCACTCATGTGAAAAGCTGGGCATAGCTACCAACTACAGTAACCGCAGTGCTGAGCAGGGTGGAGACAGGACGGGTTGGGGCTGGCTGATCGCTGGTCAGCCAGTCTGACTGAAAAATGGCCCCATCCAGGTTCAGTGAGAGAGCCTGTCTCAGTGACACGAAGTGGAGGAAGGACAAAGGAGGAAACTTGACACCATCCTCGGTCTCCTCCTGCGCGCACACGGGACTCACACATCTGCACACACATGCATACACTACAGGCCCACACACAAACAGAAGATGGTAGAGAGGGCTGCAGAGATGGCTTAGCAGTTAAGACACTTGCCTGCAGAGCCTAAGGACCTGGGTTTAATCTTCCAGCATCCATGTAAAACCAGATGTACAAGATGGCACATGCATCTGGAGTTTGTTTGCAGTGGCTAGAGGCCCTAGTGTGCCCATTCTCTCTCTATCTCTACTCGCTTTGAGACTTTTCTCTCTTGCATAAATAAGTAAAGTAAATTTAAAGACTTAAAAAGCAGGATACAGTGAAAGCAGGCACATTTAGAAGACGTGAATTCTCACGTCATGAAGCTGCCCCTTACTGGGAGTTTGGTCATGATAAATGACTTCTCTGAACCTCAGTCACCATGTGGCCACATGGGCTTTTTCTACAAGAGATTCTATATGAAAAGGGACCCAGGAATTGAATAAGCCAACGTTATAAAGCTCCCGATGGCTGTATATCATCCCCTGCCTCCATCTGGAGACTGCTGAATGCAGCAAGTTTTGCATCTGTGTGTCTCTTTTCTTTGCTCTGGCCGACTTCACTCTTCTCCTGTCACTTTGGGGAGATATGATGCCTGGTTTCCACCCCCATCCTTCTGCTGCCAGAGACATGTCCATAGCATCACGTGATGGAGAGGAAGTGGTTTGTTTCAGTTTCCAGGACCAGCCGAGTCTGACCCATCACTGTAGCATCATCTACCCACGTAGACCCGTGAGCACCGTCTTGTCCTTCTCTTGGAACCTCAGGTTGGCATGGTGACATCTGGGTCAATTCTGAAGTCAGCGCCATGTGGAATGACTTTTAGAAGGATCGGGACACCCTGGCAGAGAAGAAGCTTGGCCCACGATCACATTCTCAGCTGTTGGAATCTGTGCGGAAGAAGGGGATTCACTTCCTCTGTGGTCAGTGGTCTTCCATCCCAGCTACATGCTGCAATCACTCAGGAAGTTCCGAAAGAGCCACAGGATGACGTTGCACACCAGTACCAGAAAATCGAGCTTCTCATGGTTTTACTACGCAGATAACATCGAGCAAACAATCTCGGGCTAGTCCCCACTGATCTCCACATTCCCAGCAAACATGCCGCTGTAAATCAGTAGCCTTTAATGGAATTGCACAACTATATCTATTTGTCATAAGAGAGCTATTTTCCTTTTGTGAACTACCAACTTATTTTTAGAATTCTAATAATTTTTTGAAGTTTTAATTTCCACAGAACAAAATGAACCTATTTTAAAAATAGCATCCAATGAATTTTCATAAGTATATACACTCATGTCACCAGCACTCCAACCAAGACATAAATATTTCCATCATACCAGAACATTCCTTGTACCCTTTTGCAGTCACGCTGGCCCTCATCTCTGTCTCAGGAAACAAGTAATCTAAGTTATTTCTCCTTCCAGGAGAACTTCATGATCATACTGCATGAACATTTTTGTGGCTGGCTTTTAAAAAAATATATTTTATTTATTTGCAAGAGAGAGAGGGACAGAGAGAATGGGCATGCTAGGGCCTCCAGTCCCTGCAAAGGAACTCCAGACACATGCGCCCCTTGTGCATCTGGCTTACGTGGGTCCTGGAGAATTGTACCCGGATCCTCTGGCTTTGCCGCTAAGCCATCACCCCAGCCCATGTGGCTGGCTTTTTTCATGCAGCGTGTTTTTGAGATTTGTCCATGCTTTGATATGGAGCACTAGTTCATTCCTTTCATTGCTAGGTTGTGATGCATTCCATGGAGCTGTCACCATTTTTTTTATGCATGTAGCCATTCTTGGATAGAAATTTGCTGATGAAATGTTAGCACCGCTTTCAAATCACGATTCTCTCCTGTCATGGCTGGTCTCCACTGTCAACTAGATGGGATTGAGAGTCATCGAGGAGTTGAGACAGAGAATGGGACCCACTCTAAGAGTGGGCAGCATCATCCTATGGGTTGGGGTCCTGGACTGAATAACAAGGAGAAATTAAGGTGAACAACTTTTATCTTCTCTGCTTCCAGACTATGGACACAACGTGACCTGCCGCCTCATGCTCTCGTTTGTCCACTTTTCCCTCCAAGATGGACTGTAACCCCAAACTGCGAGCCAAAGTGTAGGCTCCCTTCATTAAAATTGTAGGGGCACACACCTGCCTGCTAAGCCTAAGAACCCGGTTCCAATCTCCAGGTCCCACATTTAGCCAGATGCAAAGTGATGCAAGGGCGCAATACCGCATTTGACCACAAGGAGGCGCACGCATCTGGATTTCAACGCATGCACGCACACATGCACATACCCAGAGAGTCATGGCAGGTCCTTTCTATTTACAGATTTCATGTGGAATCAGGAAAATGCTGGTGAAAAAGTTGATTCTGTACTGAGCATGTATATTTATTTTTGTTGTTCACTAAACAATAACAAAAGATAATAACTATTTCCATGGCATTTATGTTGTATTGGATAATCTAGAGATAATAATACACAGGACAATGTGTATAAGTTATGCACAAATATTATGCCATTTTATGTAAGGAATGTGGACATGCACAGATTTTGTTAACAACACTGGGTCCTAGAACCCAACCAATCCCTTGAGGAAATCAAGTGTTTATAGTATGCTTATATTCTCCCTCTCTCTCCCTCCCTCCCCTCTCTCTCTCTCTCTCTCTCTCTCACACACACACACACACATATCCTATCACTTAATATGAAAAAATGTAGACCTTTTAGATCCATAAAATCCCCTTTTAACATGATTTACTTCTCTTTGCACATAGTAGTTTTTGACTGGATGTGCCATAATTAATTATTCTCCTAAAATTAAATTTCCAGGTTGCTTCCTTACTATAAAAATAATACACCAATGAACATATGTAGGCATATTCTTTTTTTTTTTCTGTATTACTTTCTTTGTCTTAACTACTATTGAGCTAAAAAAAAAAAAAAAAAACTTCACACACTGACCTTAACTTTTCTTTTTGTCCTTCTCTGGTGAATAGATGGCTGTCTTGGGTCATTGATATAAATATATTCATTTCTAGGAAGTTTTCTGATGTGTAAGAACTCCAGGGGAACCATTGTCCTTCAGTACTCCTGGACTTAATATTACAAATACTTTTACTTTCTGAGTGATCACTGCCATCATTCAGAGCTCATCAATTGCAAGGGAATATTCCAGGTCGCAAATCTCATTACTGGTCAAAGGCAGTGTGGTACAGGCCAAGGGACAATGGAATGATGAGTGTGGGTACTAAGAAAACTCACCATTCTGGAAAAGTTGGTGCCTTAGTTACTTTCTCACTGCTCTGAACAAAGACAGAAGCAACTTAAAAGAAGGGAAGAAGGGATTATTTTTGGCTTAAAGTTTTGAGGAGAAGTTTTCTGGTGAGTCAGGCATGGGAGCCAAAGCTGGCTGGTTACATCATCACATCAGCAGGCAGGAAGTAGGGATCAAACAGGAAGGAGGCCTGGGCTATCAAACCACAAGGCCCACCCTTGGAGACTCACCTCCTCCAGCAAGGCTCCACATACTAGAGAGTTCACAACCTTCTCAAACCCCATCACCTCCTGGGGACTAACAGTTCCAATACACAAGTGTACAGGGCATATGTTACATTTAAACCTCAATAGTTGGCAATGATAATCGATTACGTATAAATGCAATTCTGGAAACTTTCAATAACCTGGTCATTTTGTTTATATGGAAGAATTTATTCAAGCTCATATTTTTTAAAACTAAAGGACCTGTGTGTATTTTGAAGTGCTAAACCAACTAGAGATGAAAATGAATACACAGGTTATTTAAATATGTTCCTGATTGTAGCTAGTCACAAACAGATATGCCCAATGATGATGATTTAGGCACTTCCCAGAATCTTAAGAGAGTTGCTTCTTTCTAATAATTCTCCCAAAGGCTTTAGCAGATGGAGATAATTCCTGAGCCACACGTGCTTTTGCATGCAGCGTTCATGGTCTATGAAAGAAAGACAATTCTCTGACCCTGATCAAGATAGAATAGCATTTTTCTAATCTGGAAATTATGGTTCATCCTTGTACCCTCTCTCTCTGGCTCACTCTTTGCTGGTGTTATTAGCACCAGGGAGATGGGAAGACACGTGGAGCCAGAGGCTAGGAGAGGGGCTAATAAAATACTTGCATTTGTGTGTGTGTATGTGTGTGTGTGCAGTAGGTGATATCTGTGTATAATGTATGTAAATGTGTGTGTGTGTGTTTGCATATACACACCCTCTGTGTGCACTGTGTTGAGGCCAGAGAAGAACATCAGGTGTTATCCTCTTTGCACACGTGTATTTTCCTTGAGATGTAGCGTCTCACTAAACCCAGTGCCGCCATGTTTTGTACAGTCAGACGGACTGACCAGCAAACCCCTTCTGTTCCAGCTATTCTCCCCAAAGCAGTAGGATTACAATAGGGTACTGTTGTTTAAATCTGAGGTCACTCATGAAGTTGTTCTGAATGCTTAGTCCCCAGCTGATGGCCAATGGGGACCGGGACGTGGAGGTTTGCTGGAGGAGGTGTGTTGCTGAGGAGTACATCTTGAGGTTTATTAGCCCCCAGCTTGCCAGTGATCCGTGTCTCACTCCCCTGCTGGTGTTCCATCTGCTGGGGCAAGGAGGTGATGTGCAGCCTCTGCTCATGTCATGTTTTCCCTTGCCCTCATGGAGCGTCCCCTCAAGACTGTAAGCCAAAATAAATACTATCCTCTCATCAGCTTTTTTGGCTGGGTGTTTTGTGCGAGCAATGAAAAAGAAGGGAGGGAGAGAGAGCGAGAAGAGAGAGCTAAAGTAGTTGAATGAATATCAAACATCATAGAGTTCACAATAGGAACAGGGCTAGGAGTAAAGAGGGATGTTTCCTAATGAAAAGGAGATGAATTCATCCAATAGAAACAGTAATAAGAATGTATTTATTTGAAAACAGATTCAGACTATATAAGGCAGTAACTGACAGACTGAAATGATGAGCAGATATATGCACACAAGTCCCCTGAGAGATTGCAACAAAAGATTTACAACACTTGGGCTGGAGAGATGGCTTAGCAGTTAAGGCACTTGCCTGCAAAGCCTAAGGACCCATGTTTGACTCTCTGGGTCCAACATAAGCCAGATGCACAAGGTGACACAAGTAGAAGGTTGCACATGCTCACAGGGTGGCATACAAATCTGGAGTTTGATTACTGTGGCTGGAGGCCCTGGCATGCCAATTCTCTCTCTCTCATTCTTGATCTTTAAAAAAATGCCAGTCTGTTGGGCTTGCCTCAAAACAATATTCACTACTCTTTGAGTTTCCTATAGAATGAATATGGAAACATAAAGTGGTGACAATACAGAAGATGGGAGCACCATCATCCAACGCTCTCACCCACCATGGTAAATGGCATTCACAGAACCCTGTACCCAACAGCAGATCCACATTCTGCTGACACTTGCCTGGATCATCACCCAGATGGAACACCTTCTAGGAAAGAAAAGCATCAAAGGACATTTGAAAGAATAGAGATGGTGCCAAGGAGGTTCTCTGAGCACACCAGCACATCTAAGCTAGAAATCAATGGGGAACAATCCCAGATATTTGGAAATGCAACCATATGTTTCTAAGCAACAAATGGAGCAAAAGTCAACGTTTAAGACAAATTGACGGACACTTAGGCTGGCCTATACCCTGCTTTTGTGAACTGTGCTGCAATAAATATGGAAGTGAAGACATTTTCTCAGTGTTGGGAAACTTCCTTTGGATACATACCAGCAGTGAATGGCTGGATCAAATGGTGCCAGTTCCTACTTTTCAGAAGAACCTCTCTGGTGATCTACACAATGGCTCTACTAATTCCCGCTCCCACACAGCGTGTAAGGATTCTCTTCTCTCTGCGTCCTCACTGGCATTACAGAACATCTTTGGTCTTAGTAAAATATCTTTTGACAAATGAATGAAGGCACAAGTGGTTTACTGAAAAATGCTAACATATATTTAACAAAACAATTAACACTATTTCTATAAAATTTCTTCCAGACACTAGAATACACCATTTTCTGCTAAAAGCACTCTGAACATTTTGTGAGAAAAACATTACCCTGAAAAACAAAACCAAACAAGCATACAAAAAAAAACTACATACAACAACTTTTTAAACATAAACATGACAATACTCAATGATATTTTAGTAAAGAAAATCCAACTTTATGGAAAAGAAGAATAAATCTTGATTAACTAAAGTATACTTTAAGCAAATTGGTCTAATTAATGCTCAATAAATAGTAGTCCCTATATTGATAGAACAGTGAAGAAAAGTCATAGAATTGTATTAATACATTCATAAAAGGCACTTTAAAATTCAGTCTATGTTCCTTGTCAGCAGACTAGTAACAAAAGTGAATTTCCTTAATTGGCCCGGTATAGGGCACCTGTGAAAAACAAAACAAAAAATCATGCCCAACAGCAAACTTAAGAAAGCTTTATGTTCAAAAGCAAGAACACACACACACACACACACACACACACACACATATATACATATACATATACATATACATATACATATACATATATATATATATATATATATATATATATATATATATATATATATATAAAATTCTTATCATCCTGGAAGTCCTCGGCAGTGACGAAAAGCAGGTAAAAGCAATGACAGATGAAAGAGCTGAAAGGAAACCATCATGTGGAAGTTTGCATTATAATCTGTGTGGAAAAATCAAAGGAATCTTCAAAAGTGGTTCTAGTGCTATGGTGTAAAATTTAACAAATTTACAAGATTCAAGGCCAACACACAGCCTTAAACAGGTCTTGATATACTTAGGGAAGAACAATTGGAAATCAAAATTAAAAGCAACACTATTCATAGCTTTCTCTCAAAGCAGGATTTCAGTTCTGAGAGCTATAAGATACCAATGGAAGAAAATCTGGATTAAGGCTGGAGAGATGGCTCAGTGCTTAAGGCACCTGCCTACAAAGACTAAGGACCTGAGTTTGATTCCCCAGTACTCACGTAAAGCCAGATGCACAAGGTGGCATATGTGTGTGAAGTTTGTTTGCAGTGGCTAGAGGCCCTGGCATACCCATTCTCTCTTTTTTTCCTCTCTTTCTCTGCCTCTCTCTTCCTTTTTCTCTCAAATAAGTAAATAAAATATTACAAAAGAAAACATGGAATAACTAAATGGAAATATATTGAACAACTTTTCCTGTGTTTGTCATTTATGATGTCTTTGGTAAAAAATGTATGTTTTTATTTTATGCCTCTTTTTCCTGGATTTTTTTGGTGAGTTTCAAGAGTCTTATATATATTCTAGATATTGGTCCTTTTGATGAATTTAAAGTATATATGAACTAGAATAGCTAAAAGAATGTTGAAACAAGGCTGGAGAGATGGCTTAGAGGTTAAGGCGGCTGTCTGCAAAGCCCAAGAACGCTTGTTCAAATCTCCAGGTCCCATGTATAGCCAGTTGCAGAAGTGATGCAAGCATGCAATGTTACGCATGCACACGTGTCTGGAGTTCATTTACAGTGGCTGAAAAGGCCCTGTTGTGCCCATTCTCTGTCTGTGTCTCTTTTAAACAGTAATAAAAAAAAGAATGTTGAAACACAGGGGCTGAGGAGATGGCTCAGCAGGTATGGATGCTTATTGCCTAGTATGAGGACCTGAATTCAATCCCCCAGCACCCACGTAAGCAGCCAGGCATAGCGACACATGTGTGTAACTGCTGTGTTGTGGTTGGCAGAAACAGGAAGATCACTGGGGCTTACTGGTCAGCCAGGCAAACCAAAAACTGGTTAGTTTTCAGGTTCTGTGAGAGATCCTGTCTCAAGAAAATGAGGTGGAAGAGAGATTGAGAAGAACTCCCGACTATCCCACCTCTGGCCTCTGCACACATATGCATGGTGCTCGTACATCTTCATGCATTTGTGTACACGCTGCACACACCATCTATGCTATAAACACACAGCATATATAAGGACTTTTGGAAGAATGACAGAACCTCAGTTTAATAACATTCTAAAGTATTCACCTGAAAGAAGATCATGGTGAAAAGATAAGTGGTCAAAAGTCAGTGGAGGGGAAATCCTAGGAGCCGCGCACCAACACGGCCTTTTACTGCTGCCTTTTACTAAGGAGTAAACGTCTCCACTGAAGGAAGGCTAGACTTTATAACAAAGGATGCTGGGACAACGCGTCATCTATATCCTGGAGGGACAAAGTCCTCAGTTTATAAGGTCATTCCTTGTACAAATCAACTCAAAATAGACCATGCCTCTAAATTTTCAAGTGTAAAACAGATCTTTAGAGAACATTCGGAGAAATATGTATGATTTTGAGTTATGTCAAAGAATCTGAGATACAACGCCAAGGTTCAAGCTGTACAGATTTTTTTTGAAGAAGATAAATTGGATTTCAGAAAAATGGAAAGCCTGCTCTATTAAAGACTCTTTTAAACTGGGCGGCACCTTCTCAGAATCTTAGCAGCTGGGTTTTGGAGACAAGAGAATCACAGATTGGATGCCGTCTTGGGCTATGTATAGTAATCCGGTCTATAAAAATCAAACAAACAGGGCTGGACTGATGGCTCAGTGGTTAAGGCACATGCCTGCAAAGCATAAGGACCTTGGTTCTATTCCCCAGTATCCATATAAAGCCAGATGCACAAAGTGACACATGCATCTGGAGTTCATTTACAATGGCTAGAGTTCCTGGTGTGCCCATTCTCTGTGTGTGTGTGTCTGCCTCTCTGTCTCTCAAATAAGTCAATCAGTAACTGAAATGTTTTAAAAAACAAACATGGAACTGAAGAGAATAAAAAGAAAAACCTGAAAGATTACTGCAAAATATGCATCTGGCGTAAGACTTGCATCTAGAATGGAATGTATGAAGAATTCTCAACCCTCAACAGTAAGAAAAGAACAACCGTGTTTCCAATGAACCAGCATTTTCAAGCCTATTTCACCAAATATTTACTTGACCAAGAAGCACGTGATTAAGCCTTTAACACTGTTGGTCGATAGAGTCATGACAATGAAAATCACGAGATGCTGTTATACACATCAGGATCCAAGAAGCACGTGATTAAGATTTAACACTGTTGGTCGATACAGCCATGACAATGAAAATCACGAGATGCTGTTACACACATCCGGATTTCTTTAAAAACACACTCAGTGCCAGGGCACTTGTCTCGGATGCAGGAGGCTCTGGGTCCAGTCCTCAGCACACAAGAAACAGAAGAGCAAAGAGCCTGCTGGAAAGTGGGGCCCTCTTGGGATGACTGTAGGTAAGGGGGTCATTCGTGTGCTCCCTTCAGAAGATGAATCTGAGTGGAGACATCAAATGGCCTGGGTCCTTTAGTCTATCAACTGTGCTGAGTGTGGGAGGAAAATAAAGTGTAGCCCAACCCTTTGGAAATTCAGAGGTCCTCTTGGTAGCTTAGAAAGAAATCATTTGATTCTGTCTTCCTCATCCCCTCATCCCAGTGTGTGTGTGTGTGTGTGTGTGTGTGTGTGTGTGTGTGTGTGTGCCAGGCTAGCTGGCTTCTAGGAGCTTCTCCTGTCTCCACTCCTTTCTCACCACAGGCACACTGGGATAACAGAAGCTGGCACTACAGTGTCTGGCTTTACATGGGTTCTGGGATCTAAACTCTGGTCCTCAGTGCTCTATCCACTGAGCCATCTCTTCAGCCATGATGGCAGTCTTTAAAAATATTTTATTTTAATTATTTACTTGAGAGAGAGAGAGGCAGATAAAGAGAAAGAGAGAATGGGCACACCAGGGCCTCCAGCCACTACAAACGGACTCCAGATGCATGTGCCCCCTTGTGCATCTGGGGAATTGAACGGGGTTCTTAACTGCTAAGTCATTACCCCAGCTCTGATGACAGTTTAGAAAGCAAGATTGCACTACATTGAGTGGCCACATGCACCAGACTGTCAGTGCTAAAGGCTCTCACCAGGTGAACTTCAAATAGAAGGCGAAGTCACTCTCCAGAGGCATGGAGCTCCTGTTTGGTGCACCGGTCTGTCTAAGATCAGCAATATCTTCCCACTCGTCCCGTGCCACCTCTGACCCGCCGTCTTCTTTCTTTCACAAGGTACAAGGGCCCCAGGTCACCCATGCTGCCAAGACCTTCCTAAAGAAGTGAGTGGAAGGCTTCATCATGGGTCACCAGTCTGGAACAACTCTCTGTTTGCTCGGCTTAGCTGCGTAAAGCAGGCATTTTGCATTAATGGGAATTCCACTCCTCAGCATCAGTGTGACAAGATGCTGTCAGTATGAAGCCCAGAAGGAAGGAAAGATGAAAGATGTCCGAAGAGTTGACTCATCTCTCTTTCCTATGACTCACCAGTTTGTTTTCACGTGTATGTTTGTGTGGTGTGCATGAGCATGTGTATGCGTGTCCATGTGTGTGTTGTGTATGGGTATTTTTATGTGTGTCTGTGTATGTATGTGTATGAGTGTCTCTGAGTGTGTGTGGTGTGCATGAGTTTACGTGTGTGAGTGTGTGTTTGTGTGTGGTGTGCATGAGTATATGTATTCACATCCCTGTATGTGTGTGTGTGTGCGTGTGTGCATGTGTGGTGTGCATGAGTCTATATGGATGTCCTTGTATATGTGTGTGTGTGCACGCATGTGTGTGTGGGCTGTGTGAGAGTGTGTACACATGTCCTTGTACATGTGTGTGCGTGTGGTGGCCAGGTGTCAATACTGAGGCCTTCTTTGATTCTTTTCTTTGAGGCAGGCTCTCTTGCTGAATTTAGAGCTCAATAATTCAGCTAATTTGCAACCCAGTAAGTCCCCCAAATCCCCTGGCTCTTTCTCCCCAGCACTGGGATTACAAACATATGCCACTACACCTAGCATTTTGTGTGTGTGTTTGTGTGTGTGTGTGGTTTCTGGGGATCTAAACTCAGGTCCTTATTCTTGTGCAACAAGCATGTTACCCACTGAGGCATCCCCCCAGCCCTTGCTCACTGATTTTGGTATAGCCACTGTCTGCATAATTTCCTGGATCCCCTCGTCACTCGCAATGCCTGTGCACAAGAGTCCACGTTTCTACAACACCTGTGGCTCACTGATGGCAGGAACAAGCTCAGCCTCTCCGGGACAACCGGAAGTGCCAAGGAGTGCATGCCCAAGGCACAAGACCTCTGCTAGTTAGGGACCTTTCCCGAAGAGAGACATCTTGGCTTCCCCTTGCTAATGGATTTGCTTTGAGATTCTTTTTATCCAGGTTCCCAGATGAGGTGCCTGCTGCCTTGAACCTCATTTGCTTAATGTGTTTGGTATTGGTTTCCTTTAATCCCCAAGTTTTATTTCCCTGGCACCTTATCAGTGTATCCTGGGACACCTCCAGATAAACTGTATGCATCCCTCCCATTCTTGTCTCAGAGTCTGCCTACTGGGAACCCAACCCACTCACATTCACTTAGAAGAATGGTGGAATTTCTTACATCGTTAAGATCGTGCCTTGTTTTTTATGCTTTGTCTCTTTGAATTTGTAACGACGGGTGTGAAAGGAGCGTGCAATGACAGTTGTTGACACTGAATCTAGTTCCGAGTGATGTTTCTCTTGTGAACGTGCCATGCCTGTTTCTTCATACATACATTCTCCCAGGCATCGGCATGGCCCTGCCTGGATGGCACAGCCCCTCTCTTGTGTTCTTTATTGCGCCAATGGACTCCTTTGGTCCACCTGATCACGGGAGCAGTTTCAGTTGTTTTGAGAAATTTCCAGTGGAATGGGGTGCTTTCTCTTCTCCCTACACCATGGCTGGATGGACTTCCCAGGGCACCTGATTTGGGCTCTTTCTGGTCATACATAAAGAGAGTCAGTGGACAGTGGGGAGTGTGGTAGTTTGAATGAAATGTCCCCATAGGCTCATGGGTTCTGAATACTTGTTTCCTAACTGGTGGTCATTTGGGAAAATTGTGGGGCCTTTGGATGGTGGAACCTTGCTAGAAGAGTTATTTCTTGGTGGGTGGGCAGGCTTTGGATTAACAAAGTCCAGCTCGAAGCCCAGTTCTCAGACTACTTCCTTCCTACTGCTGTGGAGATGTGACGTACACGTGGCCCGCTGTCTGCTCCTGTCATGTTTTCTCCAGCATGAGGAAATGTCCTCTCCCACCTACCTATAAGCCAAAGCAAACCATTTCCTTCCATAAAGCTGCTTCAGGTCACTGTTGAATTCTGCCTTTTTAGAGACATGGTAGGGCAGAATGACAGGAGACCACCTTCTTGGAAGTACCCACAGGCCAAGAGCTTTCTCTGCTAGACGTGGACTTGCCTGTCATTCAGATTCATTCAGACTTGAGATCATGGGCCTACACAAATGTATGATTCCACCAGAGAGAAAGAGAGAGAAATAAGGTCCATTTGTGATCCTTTCCAGCCAGATATCTAAACACCAGCCATATTGTCTTGTTTACTTTTCTTGTTGCTGCGACAAAATACCTGAAAGAAGCAACTTCAAGGAGAAAGGTTTGTTTGGCTTACAGTTCTAGGGAATACAGTCCTTCATAGTAGGGAAGGCATGGTGCAGAGTACGAAGCAGCTGTTCAAGGATGAATGCTGGAGCTCATCTTGCTTTCTCCTGATTATTTAGTTCTGGACTCCTAGGTCACGGGGATGGTGCTACCCACATTTAGGGTGTATCTTCCCACCTCATTTAAACTGAGCTAGAAAAATCTCTCATAGCCATGCCCTGAGATTGGTCTGAGGCAATTCTAGATTTTTGTCAAGCTGACATTATTAACATCACACATGGACATCAGTAGTTTAGGGCTTCACTTCTTTCTGTTGTAGTTGCCCCCAGTATCTCCTGTTCTTCAGTGACTGAAGGTGTGGGAAGCCTGGAGAAGCTGGGGGTCAGGAAGACTCAAAAGTGGACAGAAGGCGCCAGGTTTCCTGTGAGGCCATCTGTGGAGATGAAACAAGACTCCCTGCTCCCCAAGATGACCACATCTTAATGCCCTCATTTGTCATCAGTACTTCATAAAGCACCTTTGCAAGGTCAAGAATTCTAGGGCTGGAGAGATGGCTTTGCAGTTAAGGTGCCTGCCTGCAAAGCCTAAGAACTTTTGTTCAAATCTCCAGTTCCCACATTTAGCCAAATGCAAAAGTGATGCACACATGCAATGTTGCATATGCCCACAAGGGGGCACATGCATCTGGAATTCGTTCACAGTGGCTGAGAGGCCCTGGCACACCCATTCCCTCTCTGCCACTTCCTTTCTCTCTGTCTCTCTCAAATAAAAAAAATATATATATTTATTTGAGAGAGAGAGAGAAAAAGGGAGAGAGAATGGGTATGTCAGGGCCTCTAGCCACTGCATACAAACTCCAGACACATGTGCCACCTTGTGTTTCTGGATATATGTTAGTACCAGGGAATCAAACCCAGGTCCTTGGGCTTTTCAGGCAAGTGCCTAAACCACTGAGCCATCTCTCCAACCTGCAAAAGGATTTTGAGATGCTATTGTCCAAGTGATCACTCACTGTGATGAAAATGTTCCTCTATGAGGGAGGCAGAGGGAGTTCTCATCCCAGAAGAGGGACAAAAATTGAGTTATGTGACCACAGGAAAGGAACGCCAGCAGCAGGCGGAGTCAAGGGACAGATTCTTCTGTGAATCCTCCAGAAAGACACAATTCTGAGCATCTTTTGACATTCACCTGGGAAGAGTCATTTTGAACTTCTGACTCAGAATTGTAATTGTACTTGCCTCTGTCTCTCTCTAAAAGAAACAAATAAATATTTTTAAAACTTTTTATTGACAATTTCCACATATAAACAATATGCCATGATCATAATCCCCTCCCACACCCCCTTTCACCCAAATCCCCTGTCCCCCATAGAACCCCTTCTTCTTTACAATGAGTCTCTCTTCTCTGTTGATGTCATCATTTTCTCCTCCTATGATGCAGGTCTTGTGTAGGTAGCATCAGCCACTATGAGGTCATGAATGTCAAGGCCACTTGGCATCTGACAGCATCATAAGCACTCCTCCCCTTCCACTGGCTCTTACATTCTTTCCGTCCTACTTCTTCCGCGATGGTGCAAGGAAATACTTTATTTCAACTTTTTTCACAGCTGTAAACAGATCTGTGACTGCATACATACAGTATTCCCCAAAGAACCAGTGCTGGCTTGACCTTGACACAGTGTCTATAGTTTTTGCAACTATCATTTATATATTACCTTTGTCATAGCAATTTAAGACAGATAATGTCATCCTGTTTCATAACACCAGGATCAAAGAGGTCAAATAAATAAGAAATCTCCAGTTCATTCAAATTCTACTTCACAGCTAATCAAAGATTCCTTATTCAGCAACACAACACTCTGCAACCCTTCTAAGGCCAGACTTTGATGGTGTTAAGACAATTTGAGACAGTCGGTTGGCCACTTTTAGCAGAAATTGCCACTTTTATAGAGTGAGAAGTTCAGTCACCTCTGAGGTCACAGGGAATCTTTCAAAGCTCTTCTTCTGTCTGAAGAGCAGGCCAGCCCATTTGATGGCTCTGTGGCTCTTGCTTACATTAGGGCACCAAGCTGCATCTAGGGACCTTGTCCTGTTTTGTCCATTGAATCAATAATTATTTACTGAGAACTTACACCGTATCAGGCACCCCATGGAGGGATGGGAATGTAAAGGTGAGCAGAACAATCGTGGAAGTAAGAAGTCAGCAGGCAGGATGGAGAATGAACTTGTTAACTGTGCTCATGTGATTGGGAGTCTCTCCTGCCCAGACAAGTGCAGTGCATCCCGGCATCACCCCAACTCCAAGTCCCAAGGACCCTTCAGATACCTGAGAAGAGATGCTGACGGCAACCTGCCACGGGGATTTTGTGATGGTTACATGGCAGTAGTTGACATTAATAAACAGTATAACATCTTCAGTCGTTCCAGTGACAGGATCTTCATAAAATGATGGAGAAAAATTCAACTCCATTAGGAGACAAATGGGACCATTCACAAGTCCTAAGACAGTCACCTGGGGCAGAGAGTGGAGAGGTGTGGGTGGACCTGGAGTCTATGTGGCTATGACACGATCGTAGTTACCTTGTTGTTGCTGGGATAAAATACCCAACCAGAAGCAGTGTATGGCTTCGGGGCGAGGGTGTGTGGGGGGAAGCTTCATCACAGTGGAGGAAGTTGGCTCACTTCATCATACACCCATAACAGAACAGCCAGGACTCAAGCTGGCTCCAAACACACAGTGGCTTGGGATTTAGTCTCCCCTGCAGGGCTCTGCCTGCTGGATACTAAGTAAGAAGCTTAATCAAAAATACCTGAGGCTGGGCTGGAGGGATGGCTCAGCAGTTAAGGCACAGGCCTGAAAAACCTAAGGACTGAGGTTCAGTTCCCCAGGACCCACATAAGCCAGATGCACTCGGTGGCACATATGTTTGGAGTTCGTTTGCAGTGGCTGGAGGCCCTGGCGTGCCCATTCTCACTTTCTCCACCTCTCTCTCTCTCCCTCTCTCTGTCTCAAATAAATAAATAAAAATAAAACCTTTAAACAAAAATACCTGAAGCTACGGGGGTCGATTACATTCTACGACCACGGAGACCGAAGGGATTAACTTTCTTCCTGGGCCTGTTGGAAGGCTGCTTTTCATTTGCACTTTCTGTTGGGCTCTCCAGGATTGAGCAGAGCGGAGGAAGTTTCCAGAAGCCGCCAGTTAATTAGCAAAGGGAGCAAACTTCTGGGTAACAGTAGAAAATGCACAAAAGCCCTCAAGGGAGGGGCACCATGGTGTCTCCAAGAAGCACCTTCAATGGTTCCAATCAAAGGATCTTCACAGAGGCCAGAGGGAACAGTGCGCAGACTGCCCAGCAACGAGTGGAGAGGAGGGCGGGGGGCCTGTGCCTTTGGCCATGGCACTCATTCCTCCTTCAGCTCAAGAGGGATTTCAGACAAGAGTGGGCAGCGTGTTTTCATTTGTGAACGGACACATCTGGCTGTGGCGCGGATCATGGCGAGGGAAGAGGGAAGGTGCTAGAAGGTGGCTGCTTAGGAAGCCATTGTGTTTTGCATCTGCTGGTGAGAGCCATGGCCAGCGACCTGAGGCACTCAGGTAAAATGAGCACCAGGGGCAGCTGACAAAAGTCAGGACCTAAACAGCAGGAATTGATTCAGGTGGCAGAGAAGAAATGAAGCTGGCCTCTGGGGCCCCAGAGACCAGAACAGTCTTTTGCAGCCAGAAGGACTGTGTCAGCAGAGTTCTGGAAAAGTCACCAGGTGATTAAGGAGGAGGTTGTGCTTTCAAGGATCAGCCCATGTCCACAGGGGCCTGATTGTGATGACTCAGGGCCTTTGAACTCCTACCATCCCGAGTCCTTCCCTGGATCCCTTTGAAGGAAGGTTCTTTTCATTTCTTCCTTCTGTGTGGCTTCCCAGGAAGGAGTGCAGAAAGTTTCCAGATGCCTCCATTTCAAACCTTCAAGACAAAGGCCTTCATCTCTCTTCCCTCCCCTCCAGCTGCAGTCACTGCTGCTGCGGGCTGCTCTTCTCTCCTGGATGCCTGATAGGGTGGTCAGGGGACAGAGCTGCAGTGCAGTTCCCCTGGGACCTCCACAATGTCTGCTTAGCTGGCGCTTGACCGCCAATGGGAAAGGAAAACAGGCAGAAACAGGGAAACCAGCATGCACACCACACACCACCACTCTGCCATTCCTCCTCTCCTGGAGCTTTTCTTTTTTTCCTTTTCTTTTTTTGCACTTCTCTCTCCACCTTTCCAGTGCTCCTCCACCCCGCCCTGGTCTAGTTGCCCCCAAAGGAATAACCCATTTCTCTCCGATTTCCTGAAAGCAATAATCATTTCTGTCAGACCCAAGAGATGATCAAGTTAATGAAATTCCTGTCAATAAAAAAAGAGGGCATTCATTAAGTGGAAATTATTCCTAACGATGACACTGAGCAACTCTGAAGGCTCAGGGTTCGGGGGAGGAGAGCAATTACTGGGGGGAGGGCTGTCTTGGGAGCATTTCCAAGAAGCAGCAACACGTTCGTGTGCAGAGACATGGCTTCATGTGACAGAGGGGAGAGGATTTGGAGTCAAAGGATCCTAGCCCAGGCTAGGGGCTGTGTGATCTTGGAAAGGTCACTTCATGGCCTCTGCTCCCTTATGCACACAATGGAACCGCGTGGGTTACAGTTCTCTTAATTGAATGAATGGCAGTCCCATGCTCGAGACAATGGCAAACTTGTTATTACCAGCTTTTGCTGTTACTATGAGCCTGAAGTGAGGTTAGCACAAAACATGAATCTCGTTTCACAGATCGCAAGATGAACGAGGCTCCTTTCACAAAAACAATGAAACGTGAATTCAGTTGTTTTTTTCTTTTTGCAGATGATACGTTCAAAAGAAATCGGAGGCAAGGTAGAAGACACAATTAGAACGTGGGTACTATACTTGTTCCAGTGAATAGCAGAAGGGTTTGTAGTATCGTGGCGATGATGAAGATGATGATGACAGCCATGGAACTGAACAGAACATGGGGCTCCCCCAAGGTGCTGAACATGTCATCTTTCTGGTGACCTCCTGAAAGGCTCAGTGGAATCATAAAATGTGTCTCCAGCTGGTGACTCTGCCTTCTTTCCATCTCGTCTTTCAGAGTGATTTAGGAATTCAGGGAGATGCTGGAAGGCGGCTAAGGTGATAGGAATACCTCCTAGCAGAACTTGTGTCTGCTCGTGAAGTGTCCCCTGGGCTCATTGCTGATGCCTGCTCCACCGCCAGTCACATGGAGAGTCAGCCGCACTGGATGGACGGTGAGTGACAGCCAGAATATTAAGTGAGCACAGACACTTGAAGGCAGTAGGCTAAGCAGAGCGCACATGCACAAGCCTACATGCATACAACAGCCACACAGCCACACCGTGGGGGGTTGAATGTAGAGCGTCCCCGTACAGCCTCGTGTGTGACAGAGCCTCGCACTCAGTCCCCAGCTGGAAGCAAGTTAGAAGGTTAAGCCTTGCTAGAGAGTGGTGTGATTTTTTTGTCATCCTTGGGGTGTTATAGCCCAAAGCCCCCTTGCCAAAGCTAGCTCACTCTTTCATTTTAATTTATTTATATTTATTATTTTAGAGACACAGAGAGAGAATGAGAGAATGGGCACACCAGGTCCTCCAGCCACTGCAAACGAACTCCAGACTCATTCACGTGTCGCCATGTGCATCCAGCTTACACGGGAAATGGGAAATTGAACTTGGGCTCTAAGGCTTTGCAGGCAAGTGCCTTAACCATTAAGCCATCACTCTAGCCCATGCTAACTCTTTTGTTTTTAAATATTTTATTTATTTATTTGCAGGCATAGAGGGTGAGCACCAGGACCTCCAGCCACTGCAAATGAACTTCAGATGCATGTGCTACTTTGTGCAGTGTCTGTCTTTCCATGGGTTCTGGGGGATCAAAACTGGGGTGTTAGGCTCTGCAGGCAAGTGCCTTAACCACCGAGCCATCTCTCTAGCCCCAGCTAGCTCACTCATGCTACTATCTCCCAATGACTGTGGCACAATGTGATGCCCAGCCAGGCCAGAATGAAACTTTCCTTCTAAACCAAAATCCCCCAAACCAAGTCTTTACTTCCATATTCTGCTTTTGGTCGAGGGTTTTGTCCCAGCAACAAGAGGGTAACTGCTATGTGTACAATTTGTGTTTGTTTTTTTTTATTTATTTATTTTTTTAATTTTATTTGAGAGACAGAGAGAGAGAGAGAGGGACACAGAGAGAGATAGAGAATGGGCACGCCAGCAGCTTCTCAGCCACTGTGAAAGAACTCCAGACGTGTGCGCCCCCCTGTGGTCAAGTGTGGCATTGTGCCCTTGCGTCACTTTTTGTGTCTGGCTAAATGTGGGACCTGGAGATCGAACAGGCGTTCTTAGGCTTGGCAGGCAGGTGCCGTAAGCACTAAGCCGTCTCTCCAGCCCCCTGGTGGTTGTTTTATGCATGTGTGTGGTGTGGTATGCATGGAGTATGAATGAGTATGTGCGTGCCGAGACCAGAGGAGAATTCCCAGTGTCCCTTTGTCTCTTCCCTTGCTTGGACGGGGGTTACAGAGGTGCCTGCAGGTTCTGGAAAGTTGAATTTGGTGAACGGTGGCTGAGAATTACCTCATGTGTAATTGGAAAGTACTCTTAAGTGCTGAATGATCTCCCCAGCCCAAAGATTATGATTTATTTTCTTAAATATATTTATTTTATTTATTTATTTATTTGACAGAGAGAAAAGAGAGAGAGAGGGAGAGAGGAGAAAGAGAGAGGGAGGAATGGGAATGCTAGGGCTTCAAGCAACTTAGAATGATCTCCAGACACATGCACCCTCTTGTGCATCTGGCTTATGTGGAATCGAACGTGGAATTGAGAATCGAACTGGGAACCTTTGGCTTTGCAGGCAAACGCCTTAACCACTAAGCCATCTCTCCAGCCCCTGATTTATTTACTTTTTTATTTGGGAACTTTTTGGCTGGAGAGATGGCTTAGCAGTTAAGGTGCTTGCACTCATTTTCGACTCTCCAGGTCCCACATAAGCCAGATGCATAGTGATGCAAGTACACAAAGTCACACATGTGCACAAAGGGGTGTACATGTTTGGAGTTTGATTGCAGTGGCTGGAGGTCTGGTGTGCCAATTCTCTCTCTCACTCTCTCTGTGACTCCCTCACTCTCACATAAAAAAGGCAGACTGTTGGGCTTGCCTCAAAAAGTTGGGAACTTTTAATATATGAATATATTACAAATGGGTTGTAATCCCATTCACTATGTCTCCTCTCTCCCCACCCTACCCCACCCCAGTTCCCTCCCCCTTCACTGAACTATTGCTAGTCAGGATGAGAGAGAGAGAGAATATGGATGGGTAAGCCAGAATTCTCTTCCCACTGTAAATGAACTCCAGATGCATGTGCCTGTTTGTGTACCTTGCTTTACATGGGTACTGGGGAACTGAACCCAGGCCAGCATGCTTTGTAAGAAAACACCTTGACATCTCCTCAGCCACAGGATGGTGACTTTTAAGTGAAGTATTGCTAGACGCACCACGTCCCTGGCCAGAGACAGAGAGGTGTAGCATCTGCTTCCTGACATGTAAGTATTGTGATGGTGTATTGGTTAGCTTCTGCCGCATAACAAAGGGCCTGGGAACTCTTTCATAAAACGAATGTCTATGAGTTGCATGAATCTGTGGATCTGCTGGGGTTCAACTTACACGGCCTGGCAGGACTTTCCATTGCTGGTCCAGGGTTGACGTGGGCACTTTTGTTTCTTCTGACTGTGGTGGCTGGGATGTTAGGGCCCCACCTGAACCCCACCTCTTCCTGGGAGTATGAGCTGTGTGCATGGTGAAGGCCTGGCTGTCAGAGGGGAGAGCCCCATTGAGCTTGCCTTACATTAAGTCTGGTTACTTGGCCACATCCAAAGTGAAGAGATAGTGGAGGTGGGGACAAGTAAGAAGTCAATGAAGTCATGAAGGGTGTGACTAGGGAAGTGGCGTTGCTGTGGGTTACATGGAGTGAGATCCTAATACTTGGGATTAAACCTCAGGCAGGGTCCGGCAGACAGCTCAGTGGGATAAATTGCCTGCTGTGCAAACAATGGGACCTGAGTTTGGATCCCCAGCGCCCACATGGAAAATGCCTGGCGTGGTGGTACATGCCTGTAATCCCAGTGCAGGGGAGGTGGAGACGAAAGGATCTCTAGGTCTTGCTGGCCAGTGAGTATAGCCAAATTTGTAAGTGCTGGGTTTAGGGAAAACCAATGTCCTAACAAGTAAGGTGGGGCTGGGGACATGGCTTAGTGGTTAAAGGCACTTGCCTGAAAAGCCTGCTGCCTGGGTTCAATTCCTCAGTACCCATGTAATGTCAGATGCACAAAGTGGCACATGTGTCTAGAGCTTATTTGCAGTGGCAAAAGGCCTGGCATGCCGATTCTCTCTTTCTCTTTCATCACAAATTAATAAATAAAATAAATAAAAATAAAAATATGTGTTAAAAAAAACCAAGGTGGAGATTGACTGAGGAAGACACCAGACAGATCTCTAGCCCCTACATGCATGTGCACACAGGTACCCCACGCTCTTATGAAGACACAGACAGAAGCACTCATACCCCACTTACATGCCTGACAAACATTTTTTCAGAAAAGACAAAAGCTTATGCAATTGGGAAGCTGTTCAGAAGCCCATAGAAAGCTCTTGTGCATCATCTGATGCTGGGCCTGACACCAAGGCCAAGATTTGGTGAGGAAAGTTGTCCAGATAGAAAATTGCCCAGAACGTTTTCTGGAACCCCTATCCGTTTTCATCCATGAACACCTGGTGACTTACTGTGCGGCGGGTGCCATTGCCAGTGAGTGGGTAAGAGAGGGAGGATTTCCAGTGGGGCCTGCAGGAGATGTAGGCTCCATGCCACTCTGTGCCAACCAAAGAGCTGTGGTCAGTGGGAGTCACAGCAGGGCTGCCCCCACATAACCTTCAGAGCCTAAAAACGGTATGCTTGGCTTTACTCCTCTGTCCCAAAGCTCATGTAAGATTTCCTTCTGGAAAACTCAGTCCAGGACCAGAGCAGAAGAACACTTCAGGCAATGTAGCTGCTCTAGCTTAGCTAAGCTGAAAAAACAAAGCTACCACCTACAGAAAGGGCATACATTCTAGAAGGAATAAAATAGCTGCGCTGGTGACGCACGTGGGCATGTGTAATAGCTGTTGAAGGAGCTGCGAGAGAGTGAATGCACCAGAGAAGGCTCTCACGTCGCTCTCCATTCTGGCTTGTTGAAACTGAAGAGTTTTGACACTTCTCCCATCAACGCTCCCTGAAGAGCCTAATGTACATAAACGGCACAGAAGGACTGTTAGAAGGCGTCTGTCAGAAGAGGGCACGTTGTGTGGGGAGCAAATAGGGAATGGGTCCCTGGGTCGAGGCTAGATCACAGGATCTTTGGCAAGTCACATGACAGCCTGCTGTCTATTTCAGAGGAAATGAAGACGACCTCAGGGACAGAAGCAGCTAGATCAAGCGAGGCAGGGAAATGCTAAAGGATCAAGAAACAGCAAGGCTGGGGTAAGAGCACTTCCTGAGGCGGGGAAGAAGGATGGGGGATGGTGATATGGTGTCCAGGGAGGAAAAGAGCTGATATGGCCTGCTGTTAATGACATGGGGGGAAAAGTCTTCATAAAACATAACAGTTTTGTGATTTGTCACCAATCTTATTTTCTGAATATGAGTGCAGAAAATGGTATAAACGTGCTTTCCTGAGGGAGCTATTTTATCTAAAGATTGAAAGTGCTCGGAATTGGAGAATGTACAAACAGCCCAGTTCTGAACCAGGGATTAAATGCAACAGAGTCCATAATTACCTAATTAACTACGTGCCCCAAGAGTCACAGTAGAGGACAAATAAAATGAACAGTGTTGCTTATGCCTTTGAGAATGGGCACCCACACCTCCACACGACCCCAGACGTTTCCTAGGGCAACCTGGGCACAGACACCTGGGGTCAGGACCAGGTTTCACCCCATGGAAGAGGTTTAATCTAAGACCAGCTCCATAGAGGACTAGGAATTTTCATGATCTTTTAAACTATTTTATTTTATGTATTAACTAAAGAGAGAGAGAGAGACAGAGAATGGGTATGTCAGGGCCTCCAGTCACTGCAAACGAGCTCCAGATGCATGCGCCACCATGTGCATCTGGTTCACGTGGGTTCTGGAAAATCGAACCCAAGTCTCCAGGCTTTGCAGGCAAGAGCCTTAACCACTAAAGCCATCTCTCCAGTCCAGAATTTTCATCATCTTGATAGCCATCCCTCACCCCAGAAGGAAAGCAATTAGCTTTCTTGGACAATTCTCCTAAGTAGCTTTGTCTGGGTTTGAATTAAAAAAAAAAAGTTTCCCAGGGTTTCAGAGATGGGCCAGTTGGTAAACTGTTTTCCTGCACAAGCGTGAGGACCTGGGCACAGAGTCCCGGCACCCAAGCGGATGCGCACACTTGTGATGCCAACACTGGGTAGGGACGTGAGAATCCCCAGAGCCCGCTAGCTAGCTAGTCCAGCCAAATTAGTTAGCCTCCCTGTGCAGTGACAGACTCACCCAGCCTCAAAAAGAAGGTGGCATGTCATTGAGGGAGACAGCTGGCATCGACCTCTGGCCTCTGCATGCATGACACACACACACACACACACACACACACACACACACACACACACAATATCCTGAAAGTTCATGTGTTAAAGGCTGCTGAGGTGATGGGATCACAAGGGCTCTAGCCTAACCAGTGAATTAATCAATTAGTGATTTCACAGCTGAGTGAACTATTAGAAGTGGGGCCTGGTTGGGGGAAGTAAGCCACCAGGGACATATCATTTTCTTTAAAATCTAGTTTTAAAGCTGTGTGTGTGTGTGTGTGTGTGTGTGTGTGTTTATGGGCATGCCATGGTAAGCACGTGAAGATCAGAGCACACCTTGGGTCTTAGCCTTCCACTTGTTTTGAGACAGGTTCCTGGTTGTTTTGCTGTCGAGCAGGCCATACTAGCTGGCCCGTGACCTTTGGCATACTCCTGGCTCTTCCCATTGCCTTGGATGCATTGGGGATTACAGACACACATGTCATTTTGTCTCTGGCTTTATATAGTTGCCAGGGATCTGAACTCTGGTCATGGGTTTGCAATGGGTTTGCAGAGCAATCACCTTTAGCCCCCGAGTCATCTCCCCAACCTTGAGATTGATTTATCTGTGAAAGACATAACTTTCACAGTACGTTCTATCTCACCACCTGCCCAGAAATGATAGATCGAAGCAACCATGGTCTGAAACTGTGAGCCAAAAATTATTTTGTTCCTTTAAATTTTTTCCCATGCATTTTGTCGTAGCGGTGAAATGGTTGACTATATAAGGGGTATCCAAAATCAAACCCCTCCCTATCCTCAACGTAGACAAACAGAGTCCCAAAGGGAGAACGTGACTTCCTGTAGAACAAGACTCTCACTGTGACCAGCAGACGTGCTGGCTGCATATGTCCAGGTTTTCCAGAACACACTCACCAAGACCCTGTTACAAACGCAGGAAACTTACTGCGGGAAATGTCCATGAAAGATCCAGGGAGAAGAGTTAAGGGGGAAGCAAGAAAACACCCCAGAATACGGTGTGGATCTCCCACCTGCTGTGCTGAGAGAGAGAGGAAGGTGTGAAGGAAGATTGCCATGAGTACAAAGCCAGCCTGGACTGCAGAGTGAGTTCCAGATGAGCCTGGCTAGAGTGAGAGACCATGTCTCAAAAAGAAAGAAGAAAGAAGAGAGAGAGAGGGATTGGAAGGAAAAATGTCAGACTCTGGTCCAAAATAGTTTGGTTGGTACAATGGAGAAGGCAGCAATAGAGATGTCCGTAAGGGAGGGGCATCTGTGCATACGATGCTCAGTGACTGACGGGCTGGCGCTAGTTGAGAAGAGTGTGGGCTAAGTAGGGTGGATCGCCCTGAAGGAGGGACACAGCAGCTAGCCAGCTGTCGTCTCCTTAGCAGTCCCTTGAGATGAAGTCTGATAGGCACATCTCCACGGCAGCTTCACTGACCCCCGTGTGCTTTTCAAGAGGATTGTGGTAGTTTGAATATATGGCCCCCAATATATTCAGTGTTTTATTACTTTTTAGTTTGCATCTGCAATCACCTTGCTAGAGGCAATGTCACTGGGGGCCGGTGTGGAGGTGGGTTTGAGATTCCATTGTAAAGATATGCAAAGTGTGCCCACTAGGAGTTCCTGAAGTGTGCTGTGACTTTTTGGCTGTAGTTTTGCTCCCTGAGCTGTGTGGCTGGTTGGTTTTTTTTTTCTCTCTCTGCTTGGCCCTGTGGAGAGCAGGCCAGCTTCTCCTGCCATTATGGAACTTCCCCTGGATCTGTAAGCTTCAATAAATAATATCCCTTCTCCATAACTGTGGCTGGTCTGGAAGTTCATCTCAGCGAACCTGAAGCTGTCTGCTACAGGGATGATGGAGGGAGGGTGGGTGACATGCATTTCCACACTACCAATCCTGTTACCGTGAGTTTTCCCGTTCTAAACAAACCTATCCCTTTAGCTTTCATTATATGGTCTTAGCTCTGAAACTGGTGCATAAACTGGGTGGAAGTAGGCCCATCTACCTGTCCTGATGTAATAGGTTCAGCCCAGCAGCCCCTATTCTCCCAGCTGCACTGGGAAGGTGTCGCTCACTCTGCTAATCTTTCTTGGAAATGCCCTCACATACCCGCCCAGGAACGGGTCTCTTAGTTGTGGTTCCAGATTCAGTGAAGTTGGCAGCCAACATCAGCCACTGCATGCGGCATGGTGGTGTCTGTGACAGCAGTACTCAGCCGGGCCTCTGGAGCTTTCAAAGCACTCTCACAGCTCACAGAAGTTGCTCTTCCATTCCTGCACATCCCGTTGAAGAGTGTGCTTTCTGTCACAAAGATGTGCTTCAGTGGAATGTCTTCCATTGAAGCACAGTTTGCATAGACTCTGTAAGAGTAACACTGTGGGTGGGGAGCCATTGAATTAGAAAGGCAGTGCAGCTCATTTCCCCAAGGGAAAAAAAAAGTAGAAAAGATTCAAAAGTGTCATAAGGGTTCATATTACAATATAGCCCCATGAGCCCAGTTTCAGCAGAAAGGGTTGGGAAGTACGCTCGGAGTCTCCCTTCTATGAACTGTGAGCAAGCCGGGATAGCACCAGGTGTTCCCTTTCTTTGTCCCCCACGTTGATGCTTTAACCCTGCACTGGATGTTTGGTGACTGGTGGTCCATGACCCATCATAGCTGTCTACCATACCTTAGGGGCCAGATGTCAGTGAACTACAATTCCCACGTGCACATGTTCAGCACAGTGGACATTGACTTCTGGGTAGCAACAGTATCTTGTGAACCTGTGAGATGATCATTGCATTAGTGAAGTAGAATTTTCTGCTTGCTTCATGCCTTTACTTTCACCAGCCCCTTCAACAGCTTTGAGGTGACCAGATGGCCTGTATTAATTTTCCTTGCAATGCCTGTCTCAACCTAACTTCTCTTACAAATTTCTCTTAACAGAAGACTGAAGACTGGCCTCCAAGTGCATACTAGAGATTCAAACTCAGGGCCTCAGGCTTGTGCAGTGACTATTTTATCCATGGAGCCATCACACCAGCCTCTGCTTGGCTATTTATAGCTTTTTCTCACCCCTTGTTGTCTGACCACCTGCCCAATATTCTTTGTAAGAATGATCTTAGCTTCTCTGTGAGCTCTCGAGCGTGCAGCAGCCTTCTGAGAGCGCACGGTCCCGTCATTCATCTGACTCCCATTCTTTTAGTTCAAATGGTCCTTACGTACTTTGGCCAATACTTGACGCTTTATTGTGGAAACAAAGTAAAAAAGAAAATGACATGTGAAGAGACCAGGAAGCTAGGAAGTGGCCAGTAGAAGAGGAAAAGAAGAAGGGAATCGTATGTGCACAGAGTAATAGAACATATGGGATATGAAAAGTACAGGGTGGAATATTGAAGGTGGAAAGTTTTAAGCAGGCTTGAGGGTGTGGATGAGAAGAAAGAGACTTGACCAAAACTAACAGGTATGAAAAAGCCACATGGAGACCTATTCTCTTGTTAGCTAACTAAAATATATATTTTAAGCTGGGCATGGTGGCTCATACCTTTAATCCCAGCACTCGGGAGGCAGAGGTAGGAGGATTGCCATGAGTTCCAGACCACCCTGAGACTACATAGTGAATTCCAGGTCAGCCTAGGCTACAGTGAGACCCTACCTCGAAAAACAAAAACAAACAAACAAATAGATAAATAAATATTTTTAGGGCTGGAAAATATGACTCAGTGGTTAAGGCATTTGCCTGCAAAGCTGAAGGACCCCAGTTCAATTCCCCAGGACCCATGTAAGCCAGATGCACAAGGAGGCACATGCATTTGGAATTCGTTTGTAGTGGCTGCAGGCCCTGGTGTATCCATTCTCTCTACCTCTTTCTCTCTCTCTTTCAAATAAATAAATAAAATACATTTAAAATATACTTTTTCAATAACATATAGCTCAGAAAATAACTGTAATGAACATGGCAAGTGATAAAACATGTAAATATATAATAGGAAAGGGACCCTTGCAAGCTGACAATAAGGAAAGATTAATAAGACTAGAAACCCAATAATGCACATATAATTGACACAAATAATCCAAGTGACTGACAAATATAAAATAACAGATGAAATTCCAGTAGTAGTCAGGGAAATAAAGACAAAAATAGCACAGAGATATTCCTTTAGATCCATTAGACTGAGAAAATTACTAAAAGAGTGATAACAGCAATTTATCATGGGAACATGGGCAAAATTTTCTATCTACACTTTCATGATTCAAAAAAATGGAGTGTTAACAACATTTTCTGAACATTCATCCTGGAACTGCCTACTTAAATAAAAATTACATACTCCTCTGACCCCGAAATTTCCTTCCTGGGAAGCGAGCCCTAGAAATATGACAATATGTAAAAACTTATTTGCAAGGAGATGTGCTATAATGATGTTTGTAGGGAGAAGGCCTTGAATGTAAAATGAAAAACCAGATGCAGGGAAGTTGATGAATAAATTACAGTGACCCACACCATACTGGACATAGTGTCCTCATTTTAAAAAATACTTTATTCATTTTCAAGTGGAGAGACATAGAAAAGAGAGACAGACATAGAGAGAGAATGGGCATGCCAGGATCTCCAGCCACTACAAAAAGAACTCCTGATGCATGTGCCACTTTGTGCATCTGGCTTTACATGGTTACTGAGGAACTGAACCCAAGTCATTAGACTTTGCAGGCAAGTGCCTGAACTGTTGAGCCATCTCTCCAGCCCCATGTCTTCATTTTTAATTTTTTTCCCCATTTTTTAGGCAAGCCCAACAGGCTGGCCTTTTCTTAATGCAAGAGAGAGAGAGGAAGAGAGAGCGTGAGCCTTACTATAGAGCTACCCCGTCAGGACAATGTGGTCTTGCTAAAATAACAGAGCAGTAGATCAATGGAACAGAAAAGTCTGGAAATAGATGCACAAACACAGTCAAGGAACATTTGAAAAAAAAAAAAAATCAAGCAAAAACAAGTTAATGGGGTTCAACAAAGGCTGCTAAGAAAACACGATTGTTATAGGTAAAAACATGAATCTAGTTATAGATGTTATGCCACTTACAAAAACCCTTTGCAATAAATATGCTCAATGTGCCATGTAACTCTTAGAGGATAACATGGGAGAAGAATGCAGGCAAGTTTGGATTGGTAAGTAGGTTTTAGCCCCAACACCAAAGGCAAATCCATAACAGAAAGAAAGAAAGAAAGAAAGAAAGAAAGAAAGAAAGAAAGAAAGAAAGAAAGAAAGAAACAAAATTAAAAAGTCACTGGGGTAGATTTCATTGAAATGACACCAATGTGCTGCTTGGCACAATTGAGACAAGGAGAAGGTGGGTTTTTGCCAGCCTACCTTCACTTCATGGCTGGTGAGTGCCCTCTTGTCACCTTTCGCTGACATGAGAACCCAGCTTCTTCAGCCCTCCGACACGCACTGAAGATCAGCAACTCTCCAGGAACCGTCCAGCCTTCAGTCACACTGGGACTGCTAAGGCCTCGGGCCTGCGCACTGAGCAGCTGTACTAAGTTCTCGACGTCTTCGGTGTACAGACAACCATTGTTGGACTGCCCAGACAGTACGGTGGCATAAGCCAATAAAAATGAGTAGATTAGGAGAAAGTATTTGCAAAATGTGGACCTGATAAAAGGACTTGGGTCCAAACATGTACCTGATAAAGATGGCACCAAGAACTCTTAAAGGGTTGGAAGTTTGTTCCCAACACGGAGTTGTTGGAAACGGAGGTCTCTTAAGGGGTGTTTTGATCATTAGTGTCATGCTGCGGGCTCAGTATTACAGGAATGGGTTTCTTATAGAGAATGATTCCAGCCCCTTCTTTTCCATGTAATGCTGCTGTCGTTTGAAGTTCAGTGTCCCCCAAAGGCCCATATAGCAAGGACTTTAGGAGACAGGCAGGGCCTAGTGGCCGGTCCTTGGCTCCTCCGTCCGTGTGGAAACGTATAGGTCTTGTGGAGATTGTAACTGCTGCTGCGAGGTTGTAAAGTAATGGCCACTTCAGGTCTGGAAGACAGCGTAGGACAGCAGGCCTCCCCGTCCTCTGGCTCATACGTTCTTTCCAGCCCTTTTGCAATGCTCCCTGAGTCTTAGAGCGTATGATAAAGATGTGTTATTTAGCAATGAGATTTTGACAGGCACCCAGGTAATGTAAATGCTTAATTAAGGGTCCAAAAATATATAGGTTCAAAAAATGCAGATGCAACCATCAGTCACAGAGACCCAAATATCAGAGAACTGACACTGGATTTATAGAAGCCAGTGGAGCTTGGCAATTGACTTGTGCAGCCACTACGTCTCCTGTGATTGTAGTATACTCCTAGTGAGAGGGCTGGAGAGATGGCTCAGTGGTTAAGGTGCTTGTCTGCGAAGCCAAAGGACCCAGGCTCAATTCCCCAGGACCCACATAAGCCAGATGCACAAGGTGGCGCATGCCTTTGGAATTCATTTGCAGCAACTGAAGGTCCTGGTGTGTCCATTTCTCTCTCTCTTTATCTAATCTCAATCTCTATCTGCCTCTTTCTCTCTCTCAAACAAATAAAATGAAAGTTTTTTTAAAAATCTCTGTGAGAGGCAGCCTTCTTGCTGAACACACATAGGTTTATGGCCGAGCCACACTATTGCATGATTTTTTTTTCCCCCTGGAGAGATGCAAATATACATCTATCTCACCCCAGATAGGACATAGGCAACAGACCAAACATGATTATACCAAAACCAGTTTTGGTGAACCAATGAGTTTATTGGGGTTCCTCACTGAGCAGTGTGAATAGTTATTTACAGGAGCCTGGAGAGTCCAAAGCAGCCGGACCATGGAGAAGCCTCATTCGAGCATGCATACCAAGCTGCACACAGTGGCCCCCATCCTTGATCGTCCACACTCTGTTCACTACGCTGCCACCCCCACCCCCAGGCCTTGACGCCTCGTGCATCATTGCATACAGCTGGCACGGGGGAGGGGCGCGCACCTGAGATCTCAGGTGAGGGTCTGATGACCTTCCCCATGCCCTTCCTTCTATGGAGGAATGTGAACAGGCCTAATCTCTAAAAGTCTCTCTTGAGTTTTCCCAGCTGCTGTGGATAAAGCTGGTGGTAGCTGTTTACTACTTTCAGGCAGGAGGAAGCCACTCTATAACACACACACACACACACACACACACACTCCCTTCCCATTGTGTGAAGGGATGGGAGCGGCCCAGCCCAGCCCTAGGAGCCTGCTTGTTCTACTGTGCTGACAAGGTGACATTTACTGAATAGCTCGTCAACCACACAGCAACATTCAGAAACTCAGTGCTTTTTGATTGCTCTGGGCTGAGCGCCTCCAACATACCCAGACAGCCCTGACAGCTCCTTGGACTTCCATGTAATGGGGCCTCTACTTTGTGGCTGGACTTCGAAGCACAGCGGTTACATATGTGCTCTCTACAGGGAGCTCTTAGCTTGGAGCAGGTAGCCAGATGGACATGGACCTGTGCTAGGCCAGGCAGGGCCCGAGGAGGGCCTGGGGAGGAAGAAAGTGACCGCTTTGCAGGCACAGGGCGGTGTCATAGGCCAGAAGCTGGATAGCTCATCTGCATCCATATGCTTTAGTTCGCTCCGCGTGGCCATCTCTGTTGGCCTGAATTCCTCAGTCTCTTTAGGAACTTGGACTACATTGAAATCTATAAAGTGTGGAACTTACCAGAAAAACCCAGATGCTATTGTTTAACCTTGACTGACTTAGCCACACTCTCTGGGGATCACTCTGTTCTAATTCCACATAGGTGATTCCAAAAAGCACTATGTCTGCTTTATGTCACTCTGCCAAAGACAGTGCTGGCTGCCACTTTTAAAACCTGTTTGGGGACTGGAGAGGTGGCTTAGTGGTTAGGTGCTTGCCTGCAATGTCAAAGGATCTAGGTTCTATTGCACAGGACCCATGTAAGCCAAATGCACAAGGTGGTGCATGCATCTGGAGTCTGTTTGCAGTGGCTGGAGACCCTGGCACACCCATTCTCTCTCTCTCTCTATCTGCCTCTTTCTCCCTCTGTCTTTCAAATACGTAAGTAAGTCATATGGAAACCTACTTGTTTTGGACAATGGAATACTCGGAAGCCATAGATTGTTACTAGAAAACTTTCAGTGCCAGGGATGGGATACCTTCCAGTGAATGTTGGCCAGGGATGTCACAGATACCCCCAAAACATTACAGACCACTGCCAAGGCCCTTGGTTTCCCACGAGGAAAAGATGGTAAGACCCTATTGCTGAAGACTCTACATACTTGGCTGCAAGGTCACTGAGAAATCCTGCTGGAGCTGAGCTGAAAACCTCCTCCATGTGGACCAGCTGACAGAAAGGTGGAAAAAGCTACACTGCATGCAGTTAAATGGGAGAGAGAAATCACCAGTGAAGATACTCAACAGTAGACACTGCAAGCTTTAAGTCTGGCCAGCCAGGCCAAATGAGCCAACGGGTGCAATAGTGGCATGTCTGTTATGGGGGAAACCCAGCTGCTCTCTGATTGGACTGGAGGCCTGGTCCATGGGAGGGACTACATCCCTGATATTGAAAACCTACAACAGGGGTAGTTATGAGCCCTAGGGGTGTAACGTCTGCTGGTGTCTGGCTAAATGTATATACTATGCTCACCAAACTGCCCAGTAAGCACTTCTCTTAATGTTCACATCCATATATTAATGCTACTCTCACTTTTGGTTTGAGAATTTTCTCTTTTCAGATGGCAGTGACCTTGGGATGTCTCAGAATGCACTATGGTGCTGAGAAGAAGTGACAGAGGAGTGCTCAGCACTGAAACATCTCTTCTAACACACCTTCCCAGGCTCAGGGTCCATTGTGGAAGAGGCGGTGGAAAGAATATAAGAGTCAAAGGAAGGGTAGGACTCCTTACAACGCGCTCCTCCAGACACAAAATGGCCTGGATATCCATGACCTCGCAGTGCCTGACACTAATTACATAAGACCATCATAATAAGGGGAAAAGATCATGACATCAAAATAAAAGAGAGACTGATTGAGAGGGGAAAGGGGTATGATGGAGAGTGGAGTTTCAAAGGGGAAAGTGGGGGAAGGGAGGGAATTACCATGGGTTATTGTCTACGATTATGGAAGTTCTCAATAAAAAATAAATAAATAAAAATATTTAAAAAAACGATTTTGGAAACTGTTAGAGGAGGGTTAGCCTAAGAAATACCATGGGAGTTTAAGATCATAGCCATCGTGGGGTTGGGGAGATAGCTCGGTTAGTAAGGTCCTTGCCTCGCAAGCATGAAGACCTGCGTTCTAAGAAATAATGTAGGAGTTTAAGATCATAGCCATCGTGGGGTTGGGCAGATAGCTCGGTTAGTAAGGCCCTTGCCTCGCAAGCATGAAGACCTGAGTTCTAAGAAATAATGTAGGAGTTTAAGATCATTGCCATCGTGGGGTTGGGGAGATAGCTCGGTTAGTAAGGCCCTTGCCTCGCAAGCATGAAGACCTGAGTTCTAAGAAATAATGTAGGAGTTTAAGATCATAGTCATCATGGGATTGGGGAGATAGCTCGGTTAGTAAGGCCCTTGCCTCGCAAGCATGAAGACCTGAGTTCTTTCCCCAGAATCCTTATAAAAATTCTAGGCACAGGGGTGCTTGACTATCCTGCTTCTGGGGAGGCAGAGACAGGTGACTCCTTGGGACTCGCTTACTGGCCAGTCTGTATACCAAAATTGATTAGCTCCAAGCTAATGAGAGACTCTGTTTAAAATGGTGGATAGTATGCCTGAGGAACTATGCCCTAGATTTTCCTCTGGCCTCTACACACACACACACACACACACACACACACACACACACACACACACACACACACACAGTCTCATCTGTACTAAAAAAAAAAAAAGCCTGCTTAAATTAAATAACAGGTTGCTCATGGGACTAATTTTAGTAAATTTAGTCTGGGGTCCGATCCCCAGCACCCATAGGCCGACGTGCTGAAGTACACCTGCCATCCCGGACCACAGGCTGATCCAAGGCAAAGGAGTTTCCATCAGGCCTTCAAGAAGCGCACTTTGGCTGGAGTCTGCTGGAGATAAAGAGTGTCTGTAGGAAGAATCGCCGTGTGTTTTATCTCATTTCCTCTAAAGTCAAACACCGTTAGCCAGCCCAAGCAGGATGGGAGTATAACCGCCACGCCATCAACCCTAATCTTCCGCAGACATTTTCTCTCTTTCAACCTCCCTCGGTCTCTCTCTAATTTGGGTTTGCAGTCCAGTGGAGACGTATTCCTTCACTGACTGATGACAGCTCTGAGTTCTGGTTCCAGCATGGCGGCAAGCTTCTGGTACCGAGGCTGTAACAATTAGCTACACCTGTTAGGTTCCTGCCCTCACTGAACCTTCCCCGCCCGTTGGAAACAGACAATGCACCCGGAAACCAGAAAAGGAAGAGGACTTCTATCCGTGGTGTAAGGTCTTCAAGGAAGCAAAAAAAGGTGGCAACGTGTTGAGAGCATCTCGGAGGAAGGAGTTTTAATTTATACTAGAAAATTAGTGCTGTTCCTGTGAGGAGATGATCCTTAAAATGAATGCAAGTAGCAGGAGTCATGTGAGGCAAAGGGACCAAATAATAGGCAGAGAAGCCTTCGATGCGTTTACGGAGAAGAGGCAGAGAAAGGCTGGCTGGATCATGGTGAGCAGGCGAGTGTGGAGAGATGGAAATGCAGAGGTTGCCAGTCACTTTATGTAGGCTGTGGCAAAGTGTTTGGGTATCCTCTTAGGAAGCTTCTAGACAGCCTGTCTGAAGAAGGAGGCGACCTTACATGCTTGCTATTCCCAGGTCGCTGTGCTCTGGCAGTGCCTGGAGACCAGAGTTCATGGAAGGGAGGTGGATGGAGGAGCCAGCGGAGGCTACCACAATGGTACACCCGTAAGACCTCTGCAGCTGGGACTAGAGTGGTGGCAGCCTCATGAGAGGCCGTGGAGAGGGCTAGGAGGTGGCTCGATTGGTGGAATGATTGCCCAGCCTGTGCGAAGCTCTCCCTACAATCCCAGCACTGCACCAACTCGGAATAGTGGCCCACCCCTGCCAATCCCAGGAGCTCAAGGTCATCCTTGGCTACACAGAGAGCTCTAGGTCTGCCTGGGGAGGAAGAGAGAGAGAGAGAGAGAGAAGACTGATACATAGTTTGAAGGTTGTGAGAAAAAGCTTTTGAGATGAGTTGGAAAGAAAGAAATTGATAGAAATCTCAACAGAGAAGAGCAGGCTTTATTCAAAGTTCAGAGGCTGAGAGGGATCATGCATCAGGTTCCAACAGCACTATGACCCCCTGGGAACAAGAGAGTGGGGTCCCTGGGGATAACCCACTGATCTTTCCTACGTGGCAGGACGCAGCGTTGGGGTGGTCTCTCTTGTCACAAGCTAACCAAGCATGACTACAGCCTTCAGGAGGGACCTCAAGGAGACAGGAACCCCACCCTGGCGAGGGCATGGTGGTGCTGGTAGCCATTGTTCTAGTCTCAAGTGGACCCTGGCTTCTACCAAGGGTCTGAAAGGAAGCTCTTGCGCCTGATGAGGCTGCTGTGAGGACGGGCAGCCATGTCAGCAGAGCAAGATGGGACTGAACATGGGCCACTTGGAGAGTCACTGCGGAGGAAGCTGTGAGGCTCGTGCCCGAGCGTCGTGCTGTTCACTGATGTACTCCTGTGTGCTTTAGGGGATGTGTTCACCCCAGTCCCTAACTGTGCCACTGAGGGGGCAGAGCAGTAACTTACCAAAGGGATGCTCTTCTGCAGGACTCCTGCTGGGGTGGGTTTGATTGGGGGAGGGGCAAGGAAGTTAGTCTGGGTCTCGAGTCAGGCGTCAAGGACAAAAGGATCAGCTGGTGCTGTAAATGCAGGATTCTAGGAGGACTATGGCCAAGACACGGAATCTCGGCAACACCCCCTGGTGAACGGGGGTTTCTTTTGGGAACCATTTGCTGCCACCATATGGGTCAAATGTGTTCTCACATGAAGAGTGCTAGTGTGTCATTCACTTTTGAGCACCCTGATAAAGAAATATATTCATATTCCATTTAAAAAAAAAGCATACACAGAGAGACAGTAACGGATTTCCAAGAGCCACGGAAGCAGTGGGGTCTGGGGAGAATTCCCAGGGCAATGGAAGAGATGAAAGGTGGGCTTTTTTTTATTATCCATTGTCGCGACCGCCTCGACCAGCAAGGAAGACGCAACACTCGGACTCTTCTTTAAGCTGTTTATTCAGGAACCTTGAACAATCTTCTGACAACAATCTTCTGACTGACTGACTGACTCACTTACTCACTGACTCACTCACTGACTGACTGACTGACTCACTCACTCACTCACTCACTGACACTCTGACTGCCTGCTTCACTGCTCACTCACTCACTCACTCACTCACTCACTCACTCACTCACTCACTCACCGACTCACTGCCTCACTCACTGACTCACTGCCTGACTCACTCCCCGACTGACTGCTCATTCCCAGACTCACTGCTCACTCACTGACTGCCTGACTCACTCCCACAGACTCACTACTTGACTGCCCCCGGGACAAGCCCGCCCAAAGCTTAAGAAGCCTTTGAACAGCCAACCCTGGTGTGCCACGTGGTGAATGCAGATAGGTCCACATATGCGGAAGCAAGCCTAGATCACGGCCCAAGCCAAATAAGGACTTGTTTATCCAGGAGAGCACTCGCCATCGGGAAGGCGGAAGGCGGAAGCCAGCGCCATCTTTAAGGCGCGGCACCTCGCAGCTCTCTACAATCCATGGCTTATGTTTTTTAAAAATATTTTATTTTATTTATTTATTTATTTATTTATTTATTTATTTGAGAGAAGGAGAGAGAGGAAGAGGCAGAGAGAGGGAGAGAGAGAATGAGCATGCCATGACAGGGTATCTAGCCATTGTAAATGAACTCCAGGTGCATGTGCCACCTTGTGCATCTGGCTTAAGTGGGTTCTGGGGAATCGAACCTGAGTCCTTTGGCTTTGCAGGCAAGCGCCTTAACTGCTAAGCCATCTCTCTAGCACCCCCCCTCTTGTTTTTTGGAGACAAACCCAGGCTGGCTTTGAACTCACATCCTTCCTGCCTCTACCTCCCAAACACTATGGGTTCTAGGAGAGTATCACCAGGCCCAGCAGAAAGGGAGTCCTTTAAAGAACTGTTGCAACCAATGCTGTAGGTAGAAAACAGGATGCTGAAGTTACTGGGATGCTTCAGCCAGATAAGAAACAGGAATTCTGTTCTGAGATGAGTCTGGAGAAGGGATGCCTGTAGCGCTGGAGCCCCGTGAGACACAAGTAGAATTTCTGGGCTGTCTGGGCTATGGCCCTCCTGGTTGCTGGCTTCATGGGCCATGAAACAGGCTTGCAGGCTTTGGACCCTGGCTGGACCCACTGACCTGTGATAAGGAATCAAGTCGAGATCTTCTGTAACATATGAACTTGAAACTTCAGTCCAAGAAGAATCAGTCAAGTTCAAAGATATTCTTCAGCTTGGCTATAAATCTAGACGCTGGGATATACACAGCAGCCCCACTGCGATACTAAAACGAAATTATACATTGAGTCCTCTGCTGGAATACTATGATTTTTCTGTCTCAGACAGGTGCTCATTAAAGGTCACTTGGCAACCCCTGGAACACAGGCTTAATAATGGAGCGCCTAAACTCATTTCTTTTGCCATTGCTCTCGATTTTGGCTTCTGGCTAAAAGTTGGGGAGATGTTTAAAAATGACTCTGTTTTTCCAACGGCACTTGGGAATTCTTTTTCGAGTGTTTTTTCATAATAACAGTGATAGATAGTTATTTTAAATGTGAAGAAAATGTAGAAAAATGAAATCGTGAAAACGTCCCCTCTCTACCACTCAACAAACTTAGATATTGTTTACGTTTCAGCATTTCCTTTCTAGTAGTATCTTTTATGTATGAAGAGATGTTTGGAACTTAAGATCTCAATGGATACATGATTATGTGATTTGAATTTTTTTTTGAGACAGGGTCTCACTCACTGGCACCCACGGATCTGATCTGGGGTCCTCCTATCTCTATATCCCCAGTGTTGGTATGTGCCTGGCTTTTACATGGGTGCTGGGATTCAAACTTAGGTCCTCATGCTTGAATGGCAAGTCCTTTCCTCACTGAGCTCTCTCCCCAGCTGGCCTGAAAAATTTTAAATTATTTTATTTTATTTTTGAGAGAGAAAAGACAGAAAGAGAAGAGAGAGAGAGAGAGAATGGGTACGCCAGGGCCTTTCTGCCACTGTGAATGAACTCCAGACATGTGCGTCCCCCTTGTGTGCATGTGCGATATGGCACACTTGCGCCACTTGTTTCTGGCTATGTGGGACCCGGGGATTCAAACATGCATTCTGAGGCTTTGCAGGCAAATGCCTTAACCACTAAGCCATCTCTACAGCCCTGGCCTAAATTTTTTAAAAAATATTTTCTTCAATCTTTTTATTTATTTATTTGAGAGAGAGAGAGAAAGAGGGAATGGGTGCGCCAGGGCCTTCACTCTCTACAAATGAACTCCAGATGCATGCGCCACCTTGTGCATCTGGCTTACGTGGGTTCTGGGGACTGGAACCTGGGTCCTTTGGTTTTGTAGGCAAACACCTTAACCGCTAAGCTTAGTTCCTAAGTATTTTGTCATGCATCTCTCAAGAACACAGATTCTCATCCGTAATCATGACATTGTGTTTAAATTTAGTAAACTGAATATTGGTGAAAGGGAATAATCTAATGAAAGTTCTGACTTCAATTTTTTTTCCACTTGCTTCAAACAATGTCTTTTATAACAGCATCTTTCTAAATCATAATCTCTCAGGGGTAGGACATTGAACTTGGCATGCCTCTTTGGTTGATGATCCTTAAAGGGGTTGTCACTTGTCTTTTGACTTGTGTGGGCTAACACTTTTGGGGTGAACAGGCCTGTCACTGGGTAGTGTGGCCCTCACTTGACATTGGTCTGAGTAGTTGCTCGTGAATAAACTCATTTGGAGATACCTGAGAGCACACTAGGAATGTACAGCACAGTTTCCTAAAAGATTTAGGCTCTGATGCTCCAGTTCCTTCCAACTGCTTTTCGTTCTTGTAAGTGAAGTTAGGATGCATTTCTTTACTTTTCGCCATTTTTAGGGGACCATTTCTTTAAGAGAAGATGTTGAGGTTGAAATCGCTGGATTGATGTATTTGGAAATTCGGAAATCCCTTGATACCGTGCTCATTTGTTTGCCAGAAAGATCACGCTGGCCTACCACGCTCCGTGAAGACGCCTGACTGAGGTCCTTGTTGGACACGAGTCCTGCCTGTAGGTTCCACAGTGTTTGAAATTGCTTTTCTTGCTGGCATCCTTTACACTTTGTTCTCGAGGTGCCAGACTTAGAGGGCTCCTCCCCTAATCTCAGGCATCTTCTTGGATTTTTTTCTTGAAATTTAATTATCACTCTTGTGGGCGTCAAGATGATGAAAGGGTGATCCTATTATAGAGCTTGGAGAGGACTGGCAGGTGTCCGTCTCTTCAATACACCCAGAAAAGTAGGTGTGTTACCAAGAATCAGTTAACGAGGACTTAGTACGGGGTCCCTTACACCCTCACTGACAGAGATATTTGCTGTTGCTTGGGGCATCCATCTGTTCCCTCATATTTTCCAGCCCGATTTAGGGACCATGTGTCATCTGACTAGTTGTCATGGACGAGTTATGCCTATAAGTAATGAGTGTTACCTTACTAACACTTCAAAGTCTGCACGTGTGTCTCTCTTGCCTTGCCTCCAGCTCTCTTCCCCATGGCTGACCATGAATAGCATATTTAGAGATGATGGAGTCAAAAGATGGGTTATAGGGCTGGGGAAATGGCTTAGTGGCTAAGGCGTTTGCCTGTGAAGCCTAAAGACTCTGGTTCAATTCTCCAGGACCCACGTAAGCCAGGTGCACAAGGGGCACATGCATCTGGAGTTTGTTTGCAGTGGCTGGAGGCCTTGGCACACCCATTCTCTCTTTCTCTCTATCTACCTCTTCCTCTCTCTCTCTCTATTAAATTTTTTTAAAAAGATGGATTATATTTTGCTTTGTCAAGTCCCTATATGGAAGGACGGCTACATTGGAACTGTCCAAGGGTTATACTGCAGAGGGCTTAGGGACTTACGACAAACCTGTCACGAGGTGGAAAACAGAGAGGGATATGACTGCTCTCATTCAGGGTCTGCCCTAAAGAAGAGACATAAAGGGACATACAAATTTTTGGAAGAGCAATATCTGGGGCCAGGAGGATGGCTCAGCAGTTAAGGGCACTTGCTCTGAACACCTGCTGATCAGAGTTTAAATCCCCAGCACTCACATAAAGCCTTACAGTATTGCCTACATCTGTCATCCCCAATGCCTCCATGGCAACGGGAGGCACAGCCAGGAGAATCCCAAAGCTCATGGGCCTGATAGACTGGCCTGTCTCATATTAAAATGAAAGCAGCCTGTCTCAAAGCAGGAAAGTGAGGACCAGCGACCGGAGGCTATCCTCTGACCTCCACACATGCACAGTGGCAAGCTCACACCTCTACACACATGATCATCTTCATCATCATCATCATCATCATCATCATCAAAAGGGCAAAATTTTTCAGGTGTCCTATGTGGAAGTTACCGGTTGAGATTTAAAATAACATACTCGGTCTGGGTAGATGGCTCAGCAGTTAAGGCACTTGGCTGCAAAGCCTAAATACCCTGATTCAGTTGCCCAGTACCCACGTTAAAGCCAGACGTAAAGTGGTGCATGCATCTTGAATTCATTTGCAGTGGCTAGAATCCCTGGTGTGACCATTCTCTCTCTGTCTCTCTTCTCGATGTCTCTCTTTGTTTGCAAATAAATAAAATGTTAAATAAAAGATTAAAATGAATGAATAAAATATTTTTAAAAGTGAAATAGGGCTGGCAAGATGGCTCAGCAGTTAAGGCACTTACCTGCAAAGCCTAATGATCCCAGTTCAATTCCCCAGTACCCACATAAAGCCAGATGCACAAAGTGGCATGTGCATCTGGAGTCAGTTTGCAGGAGCTAGAGTCTCTGGTGTGCCCATTCTCTCTCTCTGCTTGCAAATAAATAAATAAGAAAATAATTTATAATAAATAAAATAAAATAACATCCGTAGTTGAATGAGCTTGTCTTGATCTTACAGAGGGGGAATGAGGCTGATGACTCGTCTTAGGATCTGCGTAACTTACAGCAGGTTCTTTGTCACAGTACACCATCCTAAGCAGACACTCCGGATGCAGAACACCATCCATAAGAGAAATAATTAATCAGTAAAGAATCAGAGACATCCTTCTTCCTTCTAACAACATCTCTGGGCAAAGCTAGTTATGATGCATGTCTGTTTTTAATCTTGAAGAAAAAGGACAGTGCATGAAAAGCTGAGAGCAATACAAGACTGCCACTTTAAACATCTTCCGTCTTCTCTCAGATGGGGTGGCTGCAAGTCAGGAAAGCGAAGCCTGGATTCTTTAATATCTTGTAGGAAGTCAGGTGAGTCGACCCTCATGTTATTTCTGACAACATATTTTGTAACCATGGGCAATTCATAGATTTTTCTTTGCAAAACTTTCACCTGATTTATTTATTTATTGGAGAATGAGAGAGAGAAAGAGGCAATAGAAAAAGAATGGGTGCACCAGGGCCTCTAGCCACTGCAAACAAACTCCAGACACATGGGCCACCTTGTGCATATGGCTTGCATGGGTCCTGGGAAATCAAATCAGGATCCTTTGCTTTGCAGGCAAGTGCCTTAACTGCAAAGCCATCTCTCCAGCCCTGTCATTTTTTTTTTTTAATCCCTGAAAGAAAAGACCAGAATCTCTCCTTATCTTTGTAAGCAATTCTAATGAATGTTTTTGGGAGATAGGGTCTTAAATACCCTGAGATAACCTTGAATTTATGAGGTAGCCTAGGATAAGCTTGAACTAATGATACACCTACCTCTCTACCTTCCAAGTGTTGGAGTCACAGCTATGAGCTACTATGCCTGGTTTTGTAACTGATGTTCTTAACTTACTGTGAGCACTGTGCAGATAAAGACTTCACTCATCCTACTATTTTTCCCATCTCTGGTTGAGAGAAAAGATAAGATGGATTTCCTATCTTCCCTTTAGGATGCAGTATGCCACAGAAGTACTTTCCAAAGAGATGAGCTAGCTCCTGCTGAGCCAGTCACTGCGCACGTCACAGGCCTCTCAAGACACCTGGCAAGACGTGCTCGCAGCACGCATGTGCTGGTGACCTGTGCCGCTCTGTGTGAGCTGTCTCACCACTGTGAGTGGAGTGCCTGCCGGCTATCAGCTTAGATCCCCGTTGAGGACACTGTGCTATGAGGGTGCAGAAGTACAAGATGCCCAACACACACACCACACCACACTACACCACAGACACATACACACACACCACACCAGCACACACACCATATATACATACCACACACACACACACATATACACACCCCTATTGGAAGTTGATGGTGAGCAATATCATATTGTATTTCTGTAAGCACTCAAGTTGTCCGTTTGCATAATTGCAAAGCAACATATGCCTGAACATTAATGTGCAAAGATGTCTGAAGGTTTCACACGAAGGGCATCCCTTCCTCCTAGTGAATTTTGCCTTGCTCATGACAGATTCCATCATGGGTCACAAAATGTTCCCTACTTCTGCCATTTTCATAGGAACAATACACTTCCCTGTCCCAATCACGTTGAGCTTGGCCATGTGATTTGATTAGACCAAAGGACGTAGAAGTCAGAACACTCATGTTCTAAGACTGGACCTTCCTAAGAGGGACTGTACACGCACCTTGTCCATGTCAAACTTCTGCCATCACTTGGAGGAAGGCACAACCTTAGGTGGCTGACTGGTCCCCAGGTAGTAAGCAGTGCATGAAAGAGAGTTGGCTCTGATGCAACGCAAGGCCCCACCCAGCCTGGCACAGCCTGGATCAACAAAACTCCAGGCACAACACTGAGAAATGGGTGTTTATGGGATGCTGATGCGAGTGTGCATAGCAACCGCTCACTTACGTGCATATTCAATGTGCCTGTCCTTTCCTGGACTCACCAGCCTGTGTCTCTGTCTCCCTGTCTCTGTGCCTAGCTGTTCTTGTGCCCTCCAGATCGTGTAAAGCTTCTATGCCAATAATTTCACTTAAATTGTTTTCTCTTGATCATTTATAAAAGAGCCCAGACATTGCTGAACATCAGCAATGACAGCGAAGGTTCAGGTGCAGATTCACGAGACACAGGGAATATCCTGTCCAAGTTCAAATTCTGTACACGTGGACTTCTCCCCTCCCTTCCCACCCCCTTTCCCCTCCCCCTTCTTCTCCATCCTTCCTTCCCTCACTCCTTCCTACCATTTCCCTTCCCTGCCATTGCTTCTCTTTCCTTGTCTGCACATAGTGACAAGGACTTGTTAAATTACATTGTACGCCACACATTAGTTTAGAGGCAGCCAGAAGCACTTTTGTTTCATTTTGGTTTGTTGTAAACTTCTGCAGAAAGCAGTATCAAACTGTAATGGTTATCTCCAAAATAACTGTTTGAGAGAACAATGACCCAACAAAGCAGAAGGAAAAAAATGCAGAAAATTTATTTTTAGCCCTCTGGTCTCAGTCTGGGAATTTCCATGATGACCTAGCCCAATCTGTCTATGCCAGGCTGTCACCTGGATTATGATTATTACACAGCAAGGATTGGCATTTCAGATGCGCAGACTCATGCAAGAAAACACTGTGACATCAGGAGACTCCTTCTACTCTTTCATTGGATGACAAAGAGAACTCGGGCTGAGAGAAGAGAGCAGAGCGGGAGCCAGCACGGTGTTTCTTAGCTGGAGACCTCAGTGATTAGTTAGCTAGGTGAAGTTGTTTTTTAATAAAATTAATTCAGCAAGTGGCACATGTTATCTCTTTACTTTTTACTTATTATTTTTTCCATTTTTGACAACTTCATGTATTTTGATCCCCTACTTTCCTTCTCTCTTCCCCCTTTCCTCCTACAAAAACCTGCTTCTTTCCATCAGATCCCCATCCTAATTCTGCATATTGCATTTTCTTTCTTTCCTTTCTTTCTTTCTTTCTTTCTTTCTTTCTTTCTTTCTTTCTTTCCTTGAGAGGTGGAGAAAAAGAGGCACATAGAAAAAATAGGGTGACAGGGCCTCCAGATGCTGCAAACAAACTCCAGATGCATGTGCCACCTTGTGCATCTGACTTACATGGGTACTGGGGAATTGAACCTGGGTCCTTTGGCTTTACAGGCACGCACCTTAACTTCTAAGCCATCTCTCCAGCCCTTATTTTATTTTTAAATTATTTAAAAATTTTTTTCAATCCAATGGTCTAAGTTCAGATCACTTCCATAGTCATGTGTGGGATATTATAGATGAGGGAGGGATTCATGGGACCTCACAGTTCCCAGGGTAAATTTTATTTTTAAAAAATTACCACAGAAGAGACTTCCTCTATGATATCTGAAAACTATGATTTCTTTTTATATCCAATGCTATTGTTTCATACTTTGCTTAGGATTACAGCAAAATCCTATTTTGTGGGGAGGGGGCACACAAGTATGTGCATGCATAAAGGTCAGAGACAACCCCGATGTCAGTCCTCGCTTTCTGCCTTTGAGGCAGGCTCTCTTTCTGCTTACCACTACATTCTCCAAGTTAGCTGTTCCACGAGCTTTCGGGAGATTCTCCCATCACTGCTTCAACCGTAGGCATGCTGGGCTTGCAGATGTACACATGCCTTCTCCAGAATCCAGCTTTTTACGTGGGTTCCAGGGATCTAAACTCAGGCTTGAGTGGCCAACGTTTTACCCGCTGAGGCATCTCTTCAGCCTATGGTTCTTTGTTCCAGCAGCTGGCCACAGCTTAAATGCATCTTCCAAGAATCCATAAGAATCCAAGAACCCAAATCCTGAGATTCACATGCTGACGGTATCTGCAGGTAGGGCCTTTGGGAGTTTGCTTAGATCCAGATGAGGTCTTAAGAGTGGAATCCCTCACTGGCATTATTGACTTTACGGAAGACGAGTTGAGCCCCAAACATGCACACTTGATCGCTTGCTTGTAGTGCCCTCTGACATCCCATGATAGAGCAAAAATTTCCCTGCCACAATGCCAGTTCTTCCACACTGGCTTTCCTTCCATGTAAAGCTATAAGAAAAAAAAAATCTCTGTTCTCTATAAATTACCATGTCTCAGGTGTATTTTATTAAAAATATACTATTTGCTGTTTATATGCTTATATACTTATATGCTGTAAGCAGCAGAACAAACTAACTCACAGCCTAAGCCAACTGAGGCGGCCTACTTTCCCACCCCCTGGAAGGTTCCTCCAGCATCTGCAGAAGGCTTTTACCCACAGCCTCAGCTGTGTCATGGATCTGTTCCAAGCATTGCAGCACATGGATGACAGCAGAGTTCGTTTGTGGCTTAAAGTGATAAGAATCTGGGGCCAAGGTGCAAGATCAGCATTGGAAGCAAACGTTGGAAGGACTTGGAGAACCATGCTCTCTTTCATGGGACCAAAAGAGAATGGACTTGGAGACAAGAGGAAATATGGAGGACTGCTGGGAAAACAGAGAGCAGCGGCCAATGCCCTCCAGAGTGTTTCTCCTGCGCAATATAGAAATATAGAAAGTTTCTTTCAAAACCCCAGAGAACCTCGGAGACTCAAGAGAAAAGGTTCTGTGTTCCATTTCTAGAAAGTCATTGCACCTCACTAGATGAGGATCTATTCAAGGTCCGTGAAATATATGCAGAGGTGAGCCACCGCGGTGCTCACCCACCCTCCCAGTGACATGGGACCAAGAGACCCGCATGCCTAATGCTGATGTGGATCCAGTAGGAGATGTGCAGGGAAGGCATTTGGCCCAGGAGAACCTGCTGCTCGGAAGCGGGGAGAGAATGCAGCTGTGTTTACTGGCTTCGTAACCAGGGGAGCATTCCAGCCTCTCGTGCTCTGGGCCCACCTGCTTGTCCAGCCACATTTTCCAGTGGAGGTTTTCTGTGTCCCACTGATCCCGGGTTAGTTACTTCTGCTTCTCCGCTTCTGTCACCCAGTTCTGTCCTCTGCATCTCGCATTTGCTGTGGTTTCTACCTAGCCCACCCTTCCCATTTCTATTTCTTCCTCTCTCTGTGTGTGTGTGTGTGTGTGTGTGTGTGTATGTGTTTGCATATTCATGTGTGTGCACGTACATGTGTCCAAGTGGGTGTGAAAGCCAGAAGACAATCCTGGGTGTTGTTCTTTGTGAACACCATCCACCATTTTTTTTTTTTTTTTTTTTTTTGGAGAGAGCAGAGAGAGACAGAGAGAGAGGGAGAGGGAGACAGACAGAGATGGGCGCGCCAGCAGCCTCTCAGCTGCTGAGAACGAAATCCAGATGTGTGCGCCCCTTTGTGGTCAAGTGTGGCATTGCACCCTTGTGTCACTTTGCATCTGGCTAAACGTGGGACCTGGAGATTGGAACTGCTGGAGATTGGAACCAGTGTTCTTAGGCTTAGGAGGCAGGCGCCTTAACCATTAAGCCATCTCTCCAGCCCTCCCTCCACCTTTTTTATGTGGCAGAGCCTTTCATTGGCCTGGAGCTTACCAATTAACTTAGAAGAGCTAGTCAGAGGTCCTCCTGCCTCTGCCCCTGTAGCACTGAGGTTATAGTGCTAGCCACCATGCCTGGCATTTTTTTTAAGTGGGTACTAGGGGTTGAATGAAGCTCTTCATGTATTATAGGAAAGAACTTTACCAACTGAGCTATCTCTCCCACCTCCCATTCTTTACTTTATTGAAAAATACTGGTTCAGTCTCTGTGATGCCCCTGATGGCTCGCTTTCTCTGTGAACAGTTTCCAGCCCATCAATGCCATTAATCCTCGGTGTTTTATGTGACACATGTATCTGTCACTTCCCTCTGTCCCACAAAGTTCAGCATGTCTACATAGACTACGTTCTGGGTGTCAGATACTCTATTGACCACAAGGGTTGGGAGACAAAGCCAATATTATTCGGCCTCAAGATTCCTCATTCCATTTACTTCTGCTACATAGCAAATCACCACAGAGCTTAGAGCTGTTCAGAGTGAGGAACAGTCCCAACTCTCTCAGCTTCTGCAGACTGGGACTTTGGAGAGGCCCTAATGAGGTGCCTAGGCTGGGATTCTCACAGGCTGCAGTTAAAAGGTGTCCTCAGCTGGAATAGTGGGAGCTGGTAGAGAAGCGGAGCAGCTGCCAGCTGGCTGAGCATCTCTCATTTTACTGAGGTTCCAGAGACTTCCCACATATTCTCTTTGTATGGACTAATTTTGTCTCCTCTCTCCATCACAACCTCAGGGAAGATAGGTGCAGTCATGGCAGCTGAAGGCAATGTGGGGAATATTCCAGAAGGTGAGTCAGGAGCTTAAATCTTATCCTTAGGGGCTGGAGAGATAGCTCCGTGGTTAAAGGTGCTTGCTTGCAAAGCCTAACCACCTGGGTTCAGTTCCCCAGGACCCAATGTAAAGCCAGATGCATGCGGTGGTGCATGCGTCTGGAGTTCATTTGCAGCAGCTGGAGGCCCTGGTGTACCCATTCTCTGTCTCCTTCTCCAACTCTCTCTTTGCTTGCAAATAAATAAGTAAATGCTAATAAAAAGGACCTGGAGAGATAGCTTAGCACTTAAGCGCTTGCCTGTGAAGCCTAAGGACCCCAATTTGAAGCTCGATTCCCCAGAACCCACATTAGCCAGATGCACAAGGTGGTGCATGCAACTGGAATTCGTTTGCAGTGGCTGGAGGCCCTGGTGTGCCCATTCTCTCTCTCTCTATCTGGCTCTTTCTCTGTCTGTCACTCTCAAATAAGTTAATAAATAAATGAATAAATAAATAAATAAACGAAAAAAAAATTAATTGAAAAATTTAAAAAGAAATGGATAAAAAGAGGAGCCAGGCTATAACTGTCAGGCCCCACCCTGGTTACTCACTTTCTCCAGTGAAACTCTCACTCCTAAAGGTCCTACAACCTTCAGAGCCACCAGCTGGGGACCAAGTGTTCAAACACATAAAACTGTGGGAGACATTTCACTCTCAAACCACAGCAGAAAACCACTAGGAAGTTTAAGGGTTAACTGTTTAAGGGAAACATATGACCCATGAGTTTGTGTATATTTTAGTGTGCACGTATAATCAATCTATCATTTCTCTATCTACTATCGTCTGCCTATCATCTATCCACCATCATCTGTCTTCAGAGACACCACTTAACGCAATGCCAGCCCTGTAATGGAGTGACTTGATTCAGTCGCTTCCCAGGTCTCCCAATTATGACCTGTAAGTGAAGCACCTGGGGCTGGGGACATGTCTCAGTGAGTGAGAGTGCTTGATGTGCAAGCGTGAGGGCCTGAGGAGGCCCCAGTCAGTCCCCAGCATTCCTAGGACAAGCCGAGCACAGTCATGCACACCTGTAACCCCAGTCCTGTGGGAGCGGAGACAGGAGAATCACTGGGGCTTACCGGTCAGCCAGGCTGACTGAGGAGAGCAGCTCTGGGTCCAGTGAGAGAGACTGTCTCAAGAAAACCACACAGCGGCTGGAGAGATGGCTTAGCGGTTAAGGCATTTGCCTGCACAGCCAAAGGATCCCATTTCGATTCTCCAGCACTCATGTAAGCCAGATGCACAAGGAGGCACATGCATCTGGAGTTTGTTTGCAGTGGCTGGAGGCCCCCCTGGCACACCTATTCTCTCTCTCTCTGCCTCTTTCTCTCTTTCTTAAATGAATAAGTAAATAAATAAGTAAATAAAATATTTTTTTTAAAAAAGAAAACCACACAGAAGAGAAATGAAGGAGGACACCCAAATTCTCCACTGGCCTCCACACACGTGCACATGGGGCACACACATCTGTACACATGCACAAATACACTAATCATATACACAACACATTTATACCATAAGGCATGCTATTGCTATTCACATACATGCCAGAAGAAAAAAAGATTAAACATTTGGAAAAAGTCTTCCCTGACACCTCTCCAGCTCTCCTATGCTGGGCTTTGTGAAGTCCCTATGGCCCATTGATCCTCATCCAGAAGGCAAAACAGCCAGATAGATTTTCCTCATGGGAACCAAAGCTTAGAAATGGATGATGCCAATATAAACCCCTTCCCGTGTCCTGTTTTCTTCCTTGTCCTTAATAGAATGTCAAAGTGCTATATTTAAAAAACAAATTATTTTTGAGAGAGAGAGGCTGATGAGAGAGAGAGAGAGAGAGAGAGGGAGAGAATGAGCACACCAGAGCCTTCAGCTGCTGCTAATGAACTCCAGACACATGCACCACCTTCTGCACACCTGGCTTACATGGGTCCTGGGGAATCAAACCTGAGTCCTTTGGCTTTGTAGGCAAGTGCCTTAGCCACTAAGCCATCTCTCCAGCCCCAAAGTGTTATATTTTAAGCATGGTTGCTTCTGTCCTTTTGGCTGATCTTACAGGGCAATGATACCATTGCATTGAGAGCACACCCTCAATTTCCATAACAATAGGCTGGATAAGTCTTAAGCAGTGAAAAGCGATGAGGATGACTGTTAATAGAAAATCTACTGGAAACCAACACACAAAATACTTGGCTCCCCTTTTTTTAGCTAATCATTTTATTGAGGAAATATTTTAATCCATCTGATCATGATTTAGTTTCTATTGACTCATCATTTTCCTGCCCTCGGCAGAAATGATTAAACTTCTAAAAAGTACTGAAGAAGTACCTTCCAGATTATTTTTTGCTAGCACACAGGAAAAAAAAAAATCTCATTTTATTTTCTTCTAGAACAAATGGATTTGCAAAAGTTTTCCAGCCTCAAATTGTCAATGTTGGATTTAAGTAGAGAGGAAAATAATGCCTTCTAGTGTTGGCTATGGGAGGGGACACAGGTGATATCCAGGTGAGAAGCACGGATACTTTTTTTTGTGCTCTGTGTGTGTGTGTGTGTGTGTGTGTGTGTGTGTGTGTGTGTAAAACAACTTCATGTGTTGGTTATCACTGTTCACCTTCTCTGAGGCAAGATCTCTCCTTGTGTACTGCTGGGTTCTCCAGGCTATAGCATCCGGGAAAGTCTTTCTTTCTTTACCTCTCTTTTTGTCAATGGCACATGAGAGTGACAGCTGCCTACTACTGTGTCTGATTTGATGTGGGTTCTAGGGACCTGAACTCAGGTACTCATGCTTGTGGGGCGAGTGTGTTCTCCACTGAGCCATCTCCTCACTCCTCATGCTGGCAGTTGTTTATGGCTGATGTCTGTCTGCCATCAACAGTGTCATAGCTGGGGGCAGGTTTCACCCTGTCTGTGCCTGGCAGATGCTGTGATGGTTCACCTCACCCCTTGCCTGGACTCAGTGTGATCCTGACTGACTGACAGGCACCTCTGCCACCACGTACTCCATGTACACTTGCCCGCTCTACTCTGTCCAAGACACAAGACACCTGCATGGGTAATTGTGAAAAACCCAGAGAGGAAGTGACTGGGGGAGGGAGCACCAGGCTCCCTCCCTCACTAAGCTGCTGTCAGAGATTTGGGATCTGGCCTTGATCTGATACGGTCTGGCCAAGGGACTCTATATGAGTCACCAACCCCGCACGCTTATGTATTCATTTCCCCAGCAGTGAGGTGAGGACATGAGGCTGCGTCAGCGCTTCTCAGCCTTGATGAGCCTCAAACGGTGTCTGGTGTGCAGGTCAACTTGGAATTACCAAAAGTAATTTATTCTTCTTCCAAGTGAACTTATTCTGCACGTGAGTGCACAGTATGTGCGTGTATGTATGTACACATGCATACAAGGTGTGTTTGGGGACAAGAGGGCAACCTTGGTGTTATGCTCAGGAGCACCACCCATACCTTTCTGAGACAGGGTCACTAATGGGCCTGGAGTTAACCAATAGGCTAGACTGGATGGCAGTGAACTCCAAGACTCCTTCCGTTTCCTCCCTCCACACCACCCAGTTCTGGTATTATAGGCCCAGTGCCATGCGCGTCATCTTACACGAGGATTGAATTTGGCTCTTCCTTTAACCACTGAGCTATTTCAGGAGCCCTTTTCAAGTCGACGTTCTGGGCAGATTTTATTTGTTCGAACTGGCCTCAACCACGTTTCTGGTTCTATATGCAAAGACTTCTCCTCCTTGTCTCTCCTCCCATGAGGCTGGACAAGCTTTGTGCTTGGTTCAACCATGAAAGCGTGGTCGCGTGATGTTATGACTCTGGGCTTCTATCCAAGAAAGCAAAACAGCTTCTGCCAGATTCTGTTGTGTAGTCAGGAATCTGCTGGACTGGAGAGACCACGTGAAGAGAGATGCCCAGCCCTTCCAGCTGCAGCTGTCGGACTCTTCCTGCCCAGTGGATGAACTCACCTTTGGATAAGTGTGCCCTAGACGCTGTGATGAAGTTACTGCTTTGAGAGCGACAGGGGACTTTCTGAGTTCTGGATGGACTTAATTTAACGGTCGGACACTCAGTGGTCACTATAACTCCCCAGGGCCGATGGCTCTCGAGTTCATTGTCCTGAACAGAGTGACAGGTGAAGATAGGACAGAAAGGCAGGTTAAACAAGTTCTTTGTTAGATGAAAACTTGAAAATAAAGCAGCAGCAGAATAAAACAAGAGCTCCCAACCTAGGAGTGGGTAGAAAGCCGGCAGCTGTCCACTGACTCAGATCAGCGGTTTTCATACCCTTGGGGTGTGAATAATCAAGTCAGGCTGGATGGGACTGGTTACTTTCAATGTAGGTGGGGAGTTATTAGGCATCAAGAAGGGGTGGATTCAATTTGATACCTTGAATATGTGTGTGAGGTTTCTGATAGGGTCAGGGTTTGAATGAATGCGGGAGAGGCTCCTGAGAGGCAGATGAGTCAGACAAAAGGTTGTTACTTTGTATGGGTCAGCAGGCCTTCTGGTGAGTCAGCATGAGTCAGGGCTTTTTGGATTTCAGTTCCAAAATGCTGCTTTCTGGACTTATTATAATATCTCCATGCTTGGGCTGGAGAGATGGCTTAGTGGTTAAGGCGTTTGCCTGTGAAGCGTAAGGACCCAGGTTTGATTCCCCAGGACCCACACACATAAGCCAGATACAGAAGATGGCATGTGTGTCTGGAGTTTGTTTGCAGTGGCTGGAGGCCCTGGCACATCCATTCTCTCTCTCTGTGTCTCTCTCAAATAAATAAATAAATAAACAAACTATTTTTAAAATTTTGGGGGATGGAGAGATGGCTCAGCGGTTGCCTGCCAAACCTAAGTACCCAACTGCAATCCCCAGTACCCATGTAATGCCAAATGTACAAGGTGGCACATGCATCTGGAGGTCATTTCCAGTGGCTCGAGACTCTGGAATGCCCATTCTCTCTCTTTCTCTCTCTCCCTCTCTCTCTCTCAAATAAATAAAAAATGGTTTTTTTAATCTCTATGCATGTCAGCTGTCAGGCCATATACATATCTACTTACTGCCTTTAGGCCTGTAATCCTGACTAGCTGTCTGCACAATGGGGCCACTGTAGTCTTTTGTTTCCTTGTTTGTTTTCTCCGCACAGGGGCTGGCTGTAGCCCAGGCTGACCTGGACTTCACTATAAGTCATGACGACTCTCCTACCTTTGCCTCCTGAATGCTGCTAACCTGCACTAGAGGAAAGTTAGCACACGCTTCTTGCTATCTTCATGTGACTGAACAGATCCGGGTCAGGCATAGTTGAGACACTCGCTGTATCTTAGTTGCCTTTTCTTTCTCACCCTCAACATAGGTGTTGTATGGGTCTCTTTGCAAGACAGCAGTTGTTCAGGTCAGGAATTTTATCTGCTGCTTCTATGAGCACAGCACATAAAAGCTGCTCAGTAGTTCCTGAACTCAAGCGCTCAGTCCAAAGTTCCGTTACTTCTTTTTGCTTTGATTCTTGTTTGTTGATTTAGGAATCTCCAGTCAGCCAGATAGAAAATTGTACTTAGTTTCCTGCAGATAAAATATTCAGTGACTGGTAGATATCGGGCTCATGTCAGACCAGACCCTACCAAATAGAAACACTATCTGGCTGGAGGTGAGTCTGATTTACCAGGAAAGTCTTTATGTTAGAGTATTTTTTCTTCTGAAGCTGCTGAAAGTCAGGTGATTTAAGGTGCATCATTTACATTTCTCATCTGTGCCACAAGGTGACTGACTCAAGTGATTTCATGGAGGAATTGCTTATTTGGCTCATAGCTTCACAGGGCTCGTCCTGCGGTTACTTGGCCCCGTGTTCTTGCGCATGACACCATGGCAGCAGGAGTGTGTGGTTCAGGAGCACCATCATGGTGGAGAGACAGCAGATGCAGAGGGGTCCAAGAAAAAGCCAAGGCAGCTGGGCGTGGTGGCGCATGCCTTTAATCCCAGCACTTGGGAGGCAGAGGTAGGAGGATCGCCATGAGTTCAAGGCCACCCTGAGACTACAGAGTAAATTCCAGGTCAGCCTGGGCTAGAGCGAGACCCTACCTTGAAAAAACAAAAACAAACAAACAAATAAACAAAGCCAAGACCAACATAGTCCTGTGGACACACCCCCAAGACCTAATTCCTTCCATTAAGCCCCACCTCCTACCTTTCACTGCCTGTCAGTCATGCCACCCTATTATGAAGCTATCAAGGGATGGATCACTCTGTGATAGGTGTGAGCCCTCATAATCTAATTGCCTCTGGCAACACCCTAACAAGAAACACTCAGAAGTGCATTCCACTCATCTCCTAGGTATTTCTCAATCTGATCAAGTTGACAGTCCAAATTAACTACCCCATGAGGGAAGCGAATGTGATGGGGATGGCCTTGACGTGGAGGAGGAGGCTTGGCTACGCATTACTGGACCTGTATTTTTAGTGGTTGCCTGTCAAAGGTAACAAGGGTTCTTGCTAGATACTTAAAAAGAAGTTTTATTCTTTGCCAATGTACTGGCAAGCGATCTGGGTAGATAAATGGGGGTTGGATGCCTGAAGATCTTTGGCTTCCTGAGTTTACTGTCTGCATGTGTACACACATGCATGCATGTGTGGTGTGCCTGTACACGTGGTGTGACGTGTATGTGTGCTTACAAATGTGTGGGCACGTGTATGTGCATGGACATGTGGAGGTCAGAGGTTGACATCAGTGACCTTCCTCCCTTGCTCTTCCCTTGTTCACTGAGGCAAGGTCTCTCACTCAAAGCTAGAGTCCAGGATTGCTGGCCATCTTGCCCCAGAGATCCCATCCCTCTGCCTCCTGAGTACTGTGGTCCCAGGTGAGCTACTACATCAGCCTGGCATTGATGTTGGGGATCCCCTGACCCCCCAAGTCCTTTGAACATGGCCTGTGTAACACCATGCAGCTGGTCACAAACATTACCCACATTAGCACCGGTACCAGCCCGGTTGTTAGTAATAATCCATTCTGTGTCATTGATCTGCATCCTGGAATTTTTCCTCTTGAATTACATATGTTACAAATGCAAAATACTTAATATAATCAGCCCTTCCAAAAGCATGTGCTCTGAGACACATAGTCTTCCCGTATGTGCCAGAGCTCTGGGCACACGCAGCTCTTTGCTGTTTTACATGGGGTTTCACTTTGGTACAAGAGCACGGTTCAAGTTCAAGTATCAGAGTGACCAATACCCTTTGCACGTGCTCTGTGAGAAACAGCATGCGATGGATGGTGCATGGCATCTGGTTTCCTCGCAGGAAGCTAGAAAGAAGCGAGGCCCACTTCCTGCAAATCCTCCGCATCCTTGCGTTCAAACAATGAGACCTTCTGTATCGGGGGTGGCTCCCTCTTTCATCCTCTGCCCATCTCTCTCCTCATTCCTAACTCCCCTCCAGCCAGCACCCCAACTTCTCTAGTTTCTTCCACTTACTTCCTCCTAACTTCCTTTGTCCTTTTCTCTTTAGATTGTCCTCGTCTTTTGATTTCCTGGGTGGGTCCTATGCCCCAGTAACTCTTTTGAGGAGTAATAGAGATCTTTATGGTATATAGTTTTCATGGCTAAGCTTCCCATTGGGATGTGGAAATGACTCATTGGCATGATAAAGAATATTTCTTTGGGGTTGGAGAGGTGGTTTGGTGGATTAAGGAGCCTGTTTGAAAAGCCTGATGTCCCACGTCCAAGTCCTCACGTAAAGACAGAGGCATAAAGAAGAGCATGTGTCTGGAGTTTGTTTTCAGTGGTAAGAGGCCCTGGCATACCTATTCTCTCTCTTCCTTCCCTCCCTCCCTCCATCCCCTTTCTCACTCTTTCTGTCTCTTTCTATTAAAAAAAAAATAAAAATAAGTTTTCATCAGTGTTTTAAAAATTTTATTTATTTGTATATTTGAGAGAGCAAGAGAGAAAGAGGGAGAGAGAGAGAGAGAGAGAGAGAATGGGCACACCAGGGCTTTCAGCCACTGCAAAGGAACTCCAGATGCATCTGGCTTATGTGGGTCCTGAGGAATGGAACCGAGATCCTTTGGTTTTGTAGGCAAACGCCTTAACCAGTAAGCCATCTCTCCAGCCCTGGTATTGTTTTTTAACGTAGTTTAGCAAAGAATTCTAAAAACAGTATTATACTTATTTTTAGTATCAAAGATCATTCTACCAGAGCAAGATTTAAGAAGCACAACGCATGGGTAAAAACGGCCATGATCTCTCTCCAGCGCCTACTACTGTGGATTATTCTCTCTATGTGTGCACTGAGGGCTATGACCACCATCTCCGCCCATATCCGTATATTGAAACTGTAACCCCAAGTATGATTGCATTTGCAGGCGAGGACTTTGGGAGACAAAAGGGTTATGTTAGGTGGGGAGGCTGGGGCCCTCAGGATGGGATTTACGGCCTCACTGAAGCAGGAGGACTTAGCACAGGACCCTTCTTTCCATGGTAAACAGAGAATAGGAAGGTTTCAGTCTGAAAGGCAAGATGAAAGTCCATGAAAGTCCAACTTGACTGACATCTTTTTTTTTAATTCAGTTTTTCAAGATAGGGTCTCACCCTAGCTCAGGCTGACCTTGGAATTCATTATGTAGTCTCAGGCTGACCTGGAATTCATTATGTAGTCTCAGGGTGGCCTCGAACTCACGGTGATCCTCCTATCTCCGCCTCCCAAGTGCTGGGATGAAAGGCGTGCACCACCACACCCGGCTTTGACATTGCCACACCAAGTCAATGTCAGTGACTTCTGCCTGCAAAAAGAAAGCACTTGGCACATGCTCTATGTCCCACCACATTCCCGGATCAGCTGCGATATCTAGTTTGAACACACAGTCCATTGTGGTGGAGAAGGCACCCTGATAACTGCAGCATTGGGGCACTGGAAGCATGAGGCTGCTTGTTCACCTCGCAGCACTGCAGGAAGCACACAGCTTGCCTGTCCTCCTCCTTAGAAAGGAAGCAAACAACTTGAAACAATTTGACTTCCTTTCAGATCATTGTTGTCTCTTCTCTCTCTCTCTCTCTCTCTCTCTCTCTCTCTCGACACAGTGCTTCATGCAGTTAGTTCAAAGTTGCTGTGTAGCCAAGGATGACCTTGAACCTCTGATCTTCCTTCTACCTCCAAATGCTAGGTTTATAGGCTTGCACCTGGTTTTTGAAATTCTGAGGAACAAAATCAGGCTGACATGCATAGTAAATAAGCACTCTATCAGCACAACTGCATCTCCATTGCTTCTACAGATATTTTAAACATATGTATATATGTATAGATAGATAGATAGATAGATAGATAGATAGATAGATAGATAGATAGATGAATTTTTGAAGTTATAAATAACAGAATAAAATAAATTAACTCACACAGTTTTGAATCCTTCCTTTTCTTTTAAAAGCCTTCAAAGAGATAGAAGGGTATATCCTGGGATTTCCTCAAGTATATAGAATTTAGTGGATTTTAAGTCCAATGTGGTATCTGGAATTTCTGAAGTTCCACATAGGGTGGGATCCATCAGACCATCAAGGCCCTAAGGTTGGTCCTTGAGGGTCTTCCCTGAGATTAAGTTTCATCCAAGGTACAAAATGATTGTTGATGGAAGTTGTATAAATGTTCCTGGCAGAGATGCCAGCACTGCGAAGACACAACAGATTCCACACTGCCTTGGAGTGAAGCACGAGTGAAGCGAGACAGACAGAGAGAGAGAGAGAGAGAGAGAGAGAGAGAGAGAGCCCATCGGGGAGATACAATCAAAACCTGGGCCAGAGATGGGGTAGTAGAGGAGAAAAGGGAGCTGATACAGGCTGAGTCAGAGAGAGAATTTTCTGGAATCTTAGAATGGAAGGGGGAGAGGCCCTGAAGGGCATCAGCTGTATGCGTAAGATATCGACAGGAAGAGAAATGAAAGCAAAAACTGGAAAGATTAGTTTTGTGACATACATATATACTCTAGTGTTTCCATGAAAGTCCATAAATTAGCATTTACATTGATTTTCAATTATTTTGGTTGCTGGGGTGCAACAGAGGAACAGTTGTTTTGCTCCATACTTCTTTTCTGTCCTCTGTTATAGAAAGGTTAGCAATGTAATTTGTCACCCAAACCGGGACATGGGTTTGAAACGGAACCCTACCAATGCTTTTGTTGGTGGTAACAGAGTCCCCTGACTATTCCAAGCAACTAACACACGAGTCACATGTTCATTTTTTTCCCTCTTTTCCCTTCTCTGTTTTGGCTGAATTTTTCTTTCCTTTATTTTCTTTTCTTCTTCCCTTTTCTTTTCTTTTCTTTTCTTTTCTTTTCTTTTCTTTTCTTTTCTTTTCTTTTCTTTTCTTTTCTGAGTCAGGGTGTCACGTAGCCCAGGTGGGTTTTGAATTCATTATGTAGCCAAGGATGGCGTTGATTCTCTGACCCTTCTGCTTCCACCTCCTTACTGCTGGAATTACAGGTGTGCGCCTCTGTGACTGGTTTATGTAGTATTGGAGTTCAAACCCAGGGCTTTGTGTATGCTAGGCAAGCATTCTGCCCACTGAGTCCCCTACCCTAATGATTTATTCTAAAACGTAAAAAATTTTAATTTTTTGTATCCACATTTAGTTTCATTGTAACAGAGCCACTGGTACACCTAACATTTAAACCCGAGCAATATCTGTTTTCTTTCCAGTGAAAACAAAGATAACTTAAAAATAAAACAAAATCACCGTAGAGAATATCAATTCCAAGTTCTGCTGATTCTCCCATAGTGTGGCAGGGCTCAAGTCATCATTAGGAGAGAAATTTATCTTTAAAGTGTCACCTTAAACTGCAAAGATGTCCATTAAACATCACAATGGAAGATGCCAAAGCAGAGGCCATGTTGTCAAAATGCCCACTTAACCCACCCAGACATCTCAAACCCACCCTTTGCTGACCTTTCTTTCTACCCCATTTTTAAAGATTTTTTTCTTTTTATCAAACAAGAGAGAGTGGACAGGTACATGCTGGTAAGTGCTAACTGTCCGCATTCACAGAGAGACACAGTGTAATCTCTGAGGCCAAAATACAGAGAAAGGAAAGAAGCCAGAATCCACACAGTGCTGCACAGGGCCAGCACCCCCAGCTTCCGGCAGAGTGAAGCGAGCAGAAGGCTTTTCTTTTTTCCCACAGAGCACGGTGGTGGTGCTGAGTCCATACAATTCTTCTTTAGACAAGAAGAGATAAAAATGAATTTAGAACCAAAAAAAATGGAGATTCTTTTCCTGTTGTATTCTGATCAGGGTATTTCCCTCCAAAATAAGTTGAGAACCATGATGTTGAGAAAAAGAGACCTCAAAAACAGGGCTACTGAGTACGAGAGGTTGTGGGGAGAAAAGACTGCAACCAAGGGCTGGAGAGATGGCTTAGCAGGCAAGGTGCATGCCTGCGAAGCCTAAGGACCCAGGTTCGAATCTCAAGATCCCATGTAAGCCAGATGCACATGGTGGGGCATGCCTCTGGAGTTTATTTGCAGTGGCTAGAGGGCCTGGGGCGCCCATTCTCACTCTCTCCTCATTCTCCCCCTCTCTCTGTCTATAATAAATAAATTTTAAAAATAAAATAAAATAAAAAAAAGACTGCAATCTGCTCCCAGGAGAAAATTTAAAAAATAAAAATACAAGGTTGGGTATCATGGATGAAAAGTTGCTAATCAGACTGCCCCCTCCCTTTGCTCCGAGGTGATCAAGTTTCACAGATTTGGTCCTCAATGGAGGGAGAATTCCCTGAAGAAGAACTTTGCGCCCTAAATAAATCAACACCCGGGAGACACATGGCTTCTGCCCTCTTCCTCCTGCAGATGGGGTGCCTGGAGACACATAAGTCATTTCCTGACTCTTACGATGAAATCCAAACACCAAGGATGGTGAGAGAGAGACGGTGGGGGGGGGGAGGTGGACACTGCGAAATGGATGACTTCACGGATCTGCTGCGCAGGCATGACCTACTTGCCTGCAGCCTTCTTGAACGTGAGGAAAAGTTAACCCTAACTAACTTGGAGCAGAGAAAATATCCATCTCCCGGGGCAGTTGGGAGTTAAACAACGCGATGATTTTAAAACTCCATTCAGTCGCTGGTACACAGTCAGTACCCACAAGCTGGTCATCATGGCAATCACGTTGTTAACCAGTGTTAACTCAGGAATTTCTTCATTTCCTTTCCAGGACGAAGGGACGGGAGGGAGGGCTGCTGAATGTCAAGACATATATGCGGCTGGGGAGATGGCTCGGTGGGTAAGAGTGCTTGCTGTGCAAGCGTGAGGATCTGAGTTCCATCCTCAGCACCCATGGAAAAAGACAGATATGGACACACGTACCTATAACACCCCCCCCCCGCCTCCACACACACGCTGCTGGAGGTGGACACAGAAGAATCTCTAGGACTCCCCCCGTCACACAATCTAACTGACCACCAGCAAGCTCCAGGCCTAGCAAGAGACACTGTCTAGAGGCAATGGGGGAGAAGAGTGAAGAGAAGGACACCCGACATCTGACACCCTCTTTTGCTGGTCTCTGTATGTAAGCGCATAGGGCATGTGCATCTGCAGCATACACGGTACAGGCCCCAATACTACACGTACACCCCCCAAAAGACATGTAAAATGTCTATCTCTCCCCGCTTCATTAAGTGACATATTATGTAATGGAGACCAATAAGCAAGAGCCCAATTTTCTTTTTGAGAGAGTGTGTGTGTGAAAGAGAGAGAGAGAGAGAGAAAACTGGTGCACCAGGGTCTCCAGGCCCTGCAACTGAACTCCCGACACATGCACCATCTTGTGCACATGTGTGACCTTGCATGCTTGCGTCACCTTGTGCATCTGGCTTGGGACCTGGAGAGTGCAACATGAGTCCTTAGGTTTTGCAGGCAAGTGCCTTGACCACGGGGCCATCTCTCCAGCCCAAGTCTAGCTCTTATGCTTTGAAACTAAGTTTTTTCTGCCAAAAGAGAAGGTGGTCACTGTGGCAGAAGGCGAACTGGGTTCAGGTGTCTTTAACACAACTATGTTTAAATATGTTTCTGATAGGGAACTTCGCTCTGTCAAGAGGGCCTGGAAATGCGGACCTCTCAGATCATGTGACTCTCTCATCACTGTATCCAGAAAAGGAGTCATTTCGTTGTGGCGATTTTGAAGTTTTATTTATTTATTTATGAGAGAAAGAGAGAGAGAAGCAGATACAGAGAATGGGTGCATGAAGTCCTCCAGCTACTGTAAACAAAAACTCCAGATGCACTGCCACCTTATGCATCTGGCTTACATGGGTACTGGGGAATCAAACCTGAGTCCTTAGGCTTCACTGAGCCATCTCTCCAGCCCTGATTTGATGGTTTTTAAAAGGAGATGGCATAGTCAGGAAAGTGTTTGCCACACAAGCATGAGAACCCAAGTTCAATCCTTAGTAATCATGTAAAAGTTCAGTACCCACATAAAATACCATCTGTGATCCCAGTGCTGGGGAGGAAGATCCAGGAGGCTCCCCCAGGCTTGCTGGCTAGCTAGTCTAGCCCTATCAGTGAGCTTCAGGTTTAGCAAGAGACCTTGATTCAAAAACTAAGGAGAGGGCTGGGGAAATGGCTCAGCAGTTACAGGTGCTCGCTTACAAAGCCTGCTGCCCTAGGTTCAATTCCCCTTTGTCGTAGATTGCTTCAGGCCGCTGAGAAGAACTTCCAGACCAGGAACAGTTATGGAGGAAGGGATATTTATCTGAAGCTTATAGATCCATGAAGTTCCATCATGGCAGAAGAAGCTGGCCTGCTTTTACAGGACTGAACAGAGAGAGAAAAGCCACAAGCCAAATCCCTAAAACCACACCACAAACAAGCACACTTCAGGAACTCCAGGCACTTTGTAGATCTTTAGATTGGAAGTTTTAAATCCACCACCACACTTTCCCAGTGGCGCCTCCTCCAGCCACATGGCTGCAGATCCAAATTACAAACTAATAAAACACTGAATACATTGAGGGCTATCTATTCACACTACCACACCCAGCCACCCACATAAAGCCATTCATTTGAAGCATTCATTTGAAGACGCAAGAGATCCTGGTGCCCACCCTGTAGCCCATTACACAATGCAAATAAATAAATAAAAATGTAAAATAAAATAAAATGAGGTGTTATTGAGGGAAATATCAACTACTGACCTCCATGTGCATGGACATACAGCCACATACACATGTACCCATACTTTTAAGGACACACATGCACACATACACACACACACACACAACACACACACACGCAAAAAATAAAAATAAAAAGAACCATTTGGGTTTTGAGATTTTCACATAAATGACAAAACAGGAATCTTTATATTCAAACTATTAGCACTCTGATGATAAAACCTCATTTGGAGGTGTTTTGTAGCATGTTCTAGAAAATGAGATAAGTGCCTTTTACTCAGGGCAATGGAGGCAGAAGTAAGGGTTATTTACCCCGAGACTCTGTTTATGCCAAGTAGCCGATCGTGTCTTAGTGTCACGTAGGTTTACTGTAGAGTAGGAGGACTTGGGTGCCGTTCCTGAGACGCAGAGCCTAACCTAAGAATTGGGACACACATGAACTGTAAGGGCAGGAGAGAAAGCACGAAGAAGGAATAGAGGAAGATGCTGAGGAGGGATGTGGTCTCCTCTGGAGTGTGGCTACTCTCTGATTCCCTGTGGAGCCCTGGACTCTGAATGGTACCCCAGAGGCCAGTGACCTGGGCTCTTGATCTCTCTTCAGCCAGCCAGTGGCTGGTGGAGTAGCTCCAGGAGGGAGGGGAAGGAGGCATCTTTCAAGGGAGCTCTTTTGTGAGGCCAAGTCTCCAGGGAAGGGGCCAGCTAGGAGCCATGAGCAGACATCATTCATAACAGCTGGTGATACCGGGAACGGGTAGGATAAAGGTGATCTGGGAGCAATATCATGGGGCCTCCTACCAACGAAGCCTTCACTTGAGATCAGCGATGTGTCTCTTAGGGCTGCTCTGAGAATGGGTCTGGAACAAAGGGTAAATTTACTCCTCTAAAGGCAGCACCCTTGTGTCTCAAGGTTCTCTCAATGCTTTTGATATTTCCTTGAATACAGGATATCATGTGATATGTAATGCAAGCTAGCCTTAAGCTACGCAGCAAGCAAGGTCGGGTGTTTTGTCCCAGCAATAAGACGATATTTGTGACACCTCCTTTCAGAGACTCTCTAAGCCAGTTTATTTCTAATACAGCCAAATCCTCTGCAAACTTTAAAGACCAAGATCATCTCACTAACTTATTTCATCTTACAGCCGTAGGCATGGCCCTTCTGTCCACCAAAATAGTGAGGATGGAGACAGTACTACACACTTACCGTCCCTGACATTCATTTGAAAATGGCTGACACTGTGGGACATAGAACATTCTGGAATGTGGTCCTTGGACTCACAGCATCAACATTACTGAGGAATTTATAAAAATTTGCAAAATGCCAGGTCCCAGACTAAACCTATTAAATCAGAGCACCAACTTTGATGAGATCTTCACTTGAGTTTTGTGCATAAAATATGTGATAAATTGTTCTGAAAAGATAAGATAGTTTACTTCTGAATGACAGGCAGGTGGTCCATGGAAGCTTTATTTGTAAGCTGCTGTGGTTTGAATGTAAAATGTCTGCTCTAGGCTCATGTGTTAGAACATTTTTCCCTAGCCTGTGGTGCTGTTTGGGAAGGTTCTGGAACCTTTAGAAGGCAGTGCCATGTTGGAGAAAGTGAGTCACTTCCCTTTCAACCTCTGCTTTCTGTCTACTGATGTGATGAGCTGGTAACTGCTCCTGCCACCATAAACCTTACCCTTATAAATGCAAGCTGGGGCTGGAAAGATGGCTTAGCAGTTAAGGCTCTTGCCTGCAAAGCATAAGAACCCAGGTTCTATTCCCCAGTACCCATGTCACAAGCAAGCCAGATGAACAAGGTGGTGCATGCGTCTGGATTTTGTTTGCAGTACTGGAAGCCCTGGTGCACCCATTCTCTCTCTCCAATAAATAAATAAAATATTTTAAAAACCTGCAACCTGTATTAAATCATTCCCATCCTTAAGTTGCTTTTGGTCAGGTATTTATTCACAGCAGCGAGGAAGTAACTGATGTATATGCCTCATTTTATTGTTCTTAAATAATAACAACTTGTTCTTATAGTTTTTGTTTCATTGTTTTATAATGCTATAACACTGGCCTAATTGCTTTTTTTTTTTAGAGACAGAGAGAAGCAGAGAGGAAGAGGCAGAGAAAGAGAGAGAGAGAGAGAGAGAGAGGGAGAATGGGCGCACCAGGGCCGTTTCAGCTGCTGTGATCGAACTGAAGACGCGTGTGCACTCTTGTATCACTTGCACCTGGCTAAATGTGGGATCTGGAGATTCGATTGGGCGTTCTTAGGCTTGGCAGGCAGGGGGCTGCTAAACCATCTCTCCAGCCCTGATTGCTATTTTCTAAAAGCATAATCAAGATCCATGAAATGTTTTTCAGCCCAACAGCTAAACATAAGCACATTTCAAGCACAAAATGTATAAATGAATTGTAAAATGTTGATCAAACTAGGTGTTGAAAATATAAATATACCTTAACAGATACAATCACTTGGTGAGAAAACGCATTGTGTTTAAAAAAAGGTGAAATAATTGTTCAGTAATTAAAACTACAACTTGCCCATAAAAATAAAAGCACAAAATCTGAAAATGAAATGGGTGGTGCATGCATTCGTTATTTGGTGTGGGTCTGTAGATGATGAAGGATAACAGCGGGTTTTATTCAGGAACAGGGTGAAGACTTTATCCTCTAATAGCAGGATAGTTGTTCTTGTGTCTAATGAGAACTTTTTGAACATCAAAGAGAGAGAGAGAGAGAAAGAAAGGAGAGAGAGGGAGGTATATTTTATCTGGAAGACAGCAATTCAAGTCCATCTGTGTTCTTCGGTTTTATCTCGTACTGTTAGATACTTCAAGCAAGGTTACCCGCTCCAATGTCAAAACTGTCAGATTTATATACCACTTGTGAAGAAAGCCTTTGAACTAGATAAGAATCATTCTTGCGAATGAAGCTTCATCAATTGTGTCAGGTTTCCCCCAGTCTTGGGGATTCTGGAATTTTAGGAAAACGACTTCTGAACAGAAAAGCTTTGTTCAATTTGGAATTTGGGTGCAACTGAGAACTTTTTACTTGTGCAAATCATTTTCAGGTTTATTTAAATCCTAAAATAAGAATGTCACGTCACTACAGATGCTTTGATTTTACTTGCATGTATCATGACCCCAAATTTTCACACCAAGAGGTCAGTTGATAATAGCTGTAATGATTATCATTACACTTGCTAGTCAGGTGGAGGTCTTGGTCAAAGGGCTGAGACACAACACGAGATCATTGGGAAAGATATTATCATGGAAATTCCCAGCTTCACTGTCCTAAACCTTCCTTATCCAGTCACCCTGACGCAAATAGGTTTGAAACAAGTCATTTTCATTAAAAAAAAAAAAAAAAAAAAAGATATTAGGCTGGGCGTGGTGACGCACGCCTTTAATCCCAACACTTGGAGGCAGAAATAGGAGGATTGCCATGAGTTTGAGACCCCTGACACTACATAGTGAAGTCCAGGTCAGCCTGGGCCTACAGAGAGACCCTACCTGGGGACACCCCCCCCCAAAAAAAAAAAATAAAGAAGGTATTGTTGAGGCTGGGGTCATGGATCGGTGGGTAAAGTGTTTGCAGTGCAAGTTTGAAGACCTGAGTTTGGATCTATGGAACCTGAAGCAATGAGACACGTGGTGGTGCACACCCACACTCCCCCCTGGAGAGGTGGGGACAGAGCCCTGCGTTCACTGATAGCTACTGTGTCTGCATTGGTGAGCGCTATGTTCAGTGGGAGACCTTGGCTCGAAGAAGAAGTGGGAGTCAGAGTCAGACTCCACATGACCTCCAAATACATGAATGTGCACCCCACACGCACACACATGTATACATGCATACACATCACATATAGTCGCCTACACACGCCAAAAAATTGTCACATGTACACTATGAATAGTGATGGTTTTCATTATGTCATTTTCATACAAGTAAATCATGTACTTTGACCATATTCACCCTACACCCTCCCCTTTTTTGCCCCCTCAATTCCCATTAATTTCCCCACACATTCTCACTTCTATTTTCATGTCTACATACATATATGAAACTTTCTGTATCACTATGAAATCTAGGCTGAGGCTGGAGAGATGGCTTAGCAGTTAAGGCACTTGCCTTCAAAGACAAAGGACCCAAATCTGATTCCCCAGGATCCACATAAGACAGATGCACTAAGTGGCACATGCATCTGGAGTTTGTTTGCAGTGGTTAGAGGCCCTGCTGCACCCATTCTCTCTCTCTCTCCCTGCCTCTTTCTCTCTGTCTCAAATAAACAAATAAAAACAAAATATATAAAATCTAGGATATGCAGCTGAGAGAAGACATGATATTTGTCTTTTCAAGTTTGAATTCATAGAGTTTCTATCTCACTGTGTCAAAGTAGCTATTATTAAGGGTAAAAACAACAACAAATCCTCGTTAGAATGTAGGGAGTAGGGAACCCTTATATACTATAGGTGGACATAGAAATTAGTTTACCACTATGGAATCAGTATAAATGTTCCTTAAAAAGTTAAAAATAAGCCAGGCATGGTGGCGCACGCCTTTAATCCCAGCACTCAGGAGGCAAAGGTAGGAGGATCACCATGAGTTCAAGGCCACTCTGAGACTACATAGTGAATTCCAGGTCAGCCTGGGCTACAGTGAGACCCTACCTCAAAAAAAAAAAAAAAAAAAAAAAGCCAATGTGGTTGCCCATGTGGGTCACCCCTGTCCTGAGGGGCTGTCATGTTCCCCCACTACCCCCTAAGCAGAGAGAGAGAGAGAGAGAGAGAGAGAATGGGCACACTAGGACCTCTTGCCACTGCAAATAAACTCTAGACACAGGCACCACTTTGTGCATCTGTCTTTACATGGGTACTGGAGAATCGAACCTAAGCTCGCAGACCTTATAAGCAAGCACCTTTAACCACTGAGCCATGTTCCCATCAGGCTTGCATTTTAAATTCAGACCTGAGGGCTGGAGAGATGGCTTAGGGGTTAAGGCGCCTGCCTGCTAAGCCTAAGAACGCTGGTTCCAATTTCCAGGTCCCACGTTTAGCCAGATGCAAAGTGACACAAGGACGCAATGCCACACTTGACCACAAGGGGGCGCACACATCTGGATTTCTTTCTCAGCAGCTGAGACAAAAATGCTGGTGTGCCCATCTCTGACTTCCTCTCCCTCTCTGTCTCTGTCTCTGTGTCTCTCTCCAAAAATAAATAAATAAATAAATAAATAAATAAATAAATAATAAATAAAAAATAATTTAAAAAATTAAATTCAGACCTAAGATGCCCATAGCAGTCAATCACATATATTCATGTTTTCTGGGGAAAATAGTGTGCCTTATCTAAACTGAGATGATCCTTATTGTCACAAACTTCAATGAAATTAGTCCATAGGAAACAAACTTCCACTAAGTGTTCCACACAAGAAGCTCACATTCGTGCTTCTGTTATAAATTCTTGTGACTATTTGCATATTTTTGCTGAATCCAGTGGTTTTCCAGAGGGGGGAAGAAAGCACTCATTTGATTACATTGTATATGTGGAAGTCGGTTGGTTTATAATGGTGTCACATGCAGCCTTCTTCCAGAGTCTCTCTGTGGCTCGTGTGCAAAGGTCATCTGGGCAGTGGGTGACCTCTGCTTCCTCCTCATAAAGCTAGAAGGAAATGAAATGAACATAGTGTGCTTTCTGGATCTTTAAAAAATATTTTTATTTATTATTTCCAAGAAGGGAAAGAGAGAGAGAGCACACATTGGTGTTCCAGGTCCTCTAGCTTCTGTAAACAAACTCAGACACATATACCACTCTGTGCATCTGGCTTTATGTGGGTACTGGGGAATTAAATCTGGGTTTTTATTCTTTCCAGGCAAGAGTCTTAACCACTGAGCTATCTCTCTGGCCCCTGGCTTTCTTTTCTTGAACATTCTTCTGCTTATTTTTTTATGAGAGAGAGAGAGGGAGGGAGAAAGCAGGGGCTGGGGTGGGGGAGAGAACGGGCTTCACCAGGGCCTTCAGCAAACTCCATACATGAGTGCACCCTTCTGTGCATGTACAATATTGTTTGCTTGTGTCACTGCGTCTGGCTTATGTAGGACCTGGATATTCGAACATGAGTTCTTAGGCTTTGCAGGCAAGTGCCTTAACCACTAAGCAATCTCTCCAGCCCACAACTACTTCCTCTTCTTCTTTTTCAAGGTATGCTTTCACTCTAGCTCAGGCTAACCTGGAATTCACTCTGTAGTCTCAGGCTGGCCTTGAACTCACAGTGATCTTCCTACTTCTGCCTCCCGAGTGCTGGGATTAAGGACATGTACCACCATGCCTGGCTAAAGTACTTCTTTTTATATTATGGGTGTATATATAGGTGTACATGTACATGAGTGTGTTTGGGGGGAGTGCATACGCCATGCATACATGAGGGGAGGCCAGAGGACATTCTTGGTTCTCAGTACTCGCCTTCCTCCTTGTTTAAGGCAAGGTCTCTTTTTCACCACTGTATATGTCCCAGGCTAGCTGGCACATGAGCCTCTGGGGACTCTGCATTTCCATCTGCCATGTCACTGTTGAAGGACTCATTACTGCATCTGGCGTTTACATGGGTTCTGGGGATTTGAACTCAAGTCCTCATGCTTACACAGCAAGCACTCTTACCCACTAAGCCATCTTCCCAGACTGTATTGAATTCTTTACCTCTTACTGTATGTATTGTTTTGGGTGGGTCTGCATCTTGTCTGTTCTTCATTTTTTCCCATCTGTGGAGTGAGGAGGCTCACAACAACATGTTACTCATAAAACTGTGATATGGATTCAATGAGTTAAATGAGATGCATGGCTAGAGCAGTTCCAGAGCCCCATGAACAGCTTTTGTACTGTGGGTGTTTTTTTTTTTTTTTTTTTTTTTTTTTTTTTTTTTTGAGAGAGAGACAGAGAGAGAGAGAGAGAGACAGATAGAGATGGGCGCACTAGCAGCCTCTCAGCCTCTGTGAACGAAATCCAGATGTGTGCGCCCCCTTCTGGCCAAGTGCGGCATTGCACCCTTGGGTCACTGCATCTGGCTAAACGTGGGACCTGGAGATTGGAACCGCTGGAGATTGGAACCAGTGTTCTTAGGCTTAGGAAGCAGGCGCCTTAACCGCTAAGCCATCTCTCCAGCCCTGTTTTTGTTTTTTTTTTTAAACACTATGATGGTAATGATTTCCTAGGATGAATTATAGACTGAGTCCTTTTATTCCTTTTTCTTGGGTCTCAGAAGAAGAAAAAATAACTGAGAAAGAAGCAAGATTTCTCATTTGTGTATCTTCAGAAGCAACGGGGCATGGTAGAATGGGCTGCCTTATTGGAGCCACACCAAGCTACACTGGAACCTCATCTCTCATTAGCTGTTTACACAGGGCGTTATTCTGTACATTATTTCAGCTTGTATTTGTTTCACTTTTGCGTGTGTGGGGGGGGAACAGTATCTACCTCAAAGAACTCCATTGATTGTTAAACAAGTTAACCAGCTTAAAGCAATGAAACATCAATGGCCAGGTGTACAAAATACATATCCATTTCTTTCTCCCTTTCTGTCACTTCTACACATTTCATGTTTGCCTTTTGGCTTTTCTGAATAGCCTTATGTTACACGTCAATTTCTTCTTTGCTGTTCAGTTTCTTGTCCATTATTCTGGCTCTTTAAATCCTTAATCCTTTCTCCTTTCAAGGAAGGCATGTGTATCAATTCAGCTGGGGCATTAGATAGTAGAGGAGTTATAGCTTCCACTAAAATCCCTTAGTGAAGGGAGAGAAGAAGGCAGAGGGAGAAGGGAAGGCAGGCAGAGAAAGGGAGAGAGAAAGAGGGAGAGAAAGAGGGAGAACATGTGTGTATACTTATTTCATCTATTTTGCAATCAACCAAAATTCGCTCAGGACCCACTAGGATCTGGAAATAAAGCGAGAGTCATGTGCTCCCTGCCCTGGTAAACTCATCTATTCCATGTGAGGGACAGACACAGGCAGAGGACTTAGAAAGCAGCAGGGCTGAGTTTGAAGGGTGTGAAAGGAAGTATTTGCGAGGGTAGCCAAGCCATGTGTTGCAGCAGCTGGCTGAGTCCTGACAAATGGGCATTTCTGAGCTTCCCAGCACAGGCCAGAGCTCATCGCGGGGAGAAGACAGGGAACCAAGCATTGTGGGGGGTTGGTGCAGAGGGGTCACAGGAGCATAATGCTTACGGAGCCCAGAGGGAGTGGAATGACGATGGGTTGGAGACAAAAGAGGAAGAACTGGGGGCTTTGGGGAGGCCAGGGAGGGCTTCGGGGCACTAGAATTCTCCCAGGAAGTTACCATGTTGGACGTTAAGTTGAATGCCGTGATTAGCCTGGTCCGAATTCTTAGTTTCTTTGGGGTTATGTGGAGACAGGATTTGAGGAGGCAGGGCGAAGGGAGGTTCATCTCTATTGTCAACTCGCCTGGATTTGGAACCACCTGGAAGACACACTTACAGGTTTTTCCAGAGAGCTTTAACTGAGGGGGGAAGACCCACCCTGAACATGGGTTGTACAGACTGAGGTCCTGAATGTAATCTAAAATTTTTAAAGGAAAAAAAATAAAAAAGAACTGTGCACCAAAACCTTGCTTTCTCTGCCTCTTGATGAGTTGCAGATGTGAGGAACACCAGCCGTATGTTCCTGCTGCCATGAACTCCCCACAAACACCCCCACTGTAAGGATTACCTTCAAGTCACGAGCCCAAACAGACCCTTCCTTAAGTTGCTTTTGTTAAAAACAATATTTATTTATTTGAGAGAGAGAGAGACAAAGAGGCAGGGAGAGAGACAGATGAGGGGGTGGGGAGAATGGGTGCACCAGAGCCTCTAACAGCTGGAAACAAACTCCAGACACACACGCCACCTTGTGCATCTAGCTTTATGAGGGTCCTAAGGAATTGAACCTGGGTCCTTTGGTTTTGCAGGCAAGTGCCTTCACCATTAAGTCATCTCTCAGCCCCCTTAAGTTGCTTTTAGTCAAGTTATTTTGTCACAGCAATGAGAAAAAATAAGTAACACAGTATAAGAGGAGATATGTTGGAGAAGACAGTGCCCAGGTGACTGCCCTCAAGGTGAGGACAGAGTCAGGCGGGGGGGCACATCCAGCTCAAGAGCAGATGGCGACGTCACAGGACGTTGTCACCAGGGAGATGAAGGACAAGGAGCCATAGTATTAATGGGGTGGAGGAAATGTGGAAGGTAGAGGTGGAGCCCTCGTTTCTTTGGGGATTTCCAGGTCAGTGGTGGGGAAGCCAACACTGTTTAAAGGAAACTTTGAGGTGTTGAAAGAGGGCTAAGCTCATTATTGAACATCCATAGGGAACTGTGTAGCCTGTTTTCATGTCTGAATAATGTAGGTATTAATTTTGTCCTTAGGTGAGCTGTCAGACTCAAGTAACACATCCTGGCATTTGGGAAACACCAGTGACCAAACCAGAGACCTTTGAGGAGGAAGGGCTCTTACCAGGGTACCCATCCCCTGCAGCTTACCTCATCATCTACTCTATTAGTAATTCTTCTTGTGGCGACGACAAAATATTTGGTGAAAGCAATCACGAGGAAGGAAGGTTCTATTTGGGCTCTTGAAGTGACAGTAGAGCCCATCATGGCGAGGGTGGGTTCATGGCAGCAGGAACATGTGGCTGGTAGGCCTCACAGCTTCCACTTGTCTTTGATTCGCCATACTGCCCCTCAGTATTTCTAGAGTGTTCATCTTCTTAGGTAGCATTTGCCCTATAAGAGGCCTGATGTCAGGAGAGGATTCGGTGTGAAGGCCCCTGTTGTTGTTTTCAGCGGATGACGTTTCCCCCAGGTTGCCTCAGGTCTGCGGGAGTATCTGCAGCATGAGGCAAGTGCACAGGACTCAAAGGGACGTCAAGAGCTCAGCTCAGCTGTCTCGCAACCCCCAAAGCTCCTCCCCATCACGTTCTAGTCATATCTTGATCTCACGGAGATCCCTTCCCAGGTGACATACGAATCTCTTCAGGATCTTCAAAGACTTCATCTCTAACTTTCCCCTTCTTAACTCTTGTCAAGACAGTCTCTCACTCACGAATCTTTCTCTTGATGTTTTATCCACAAAGTTCTTGGTTAGCGTAAGAGTCTCAAAACCAAAGCCTGATTTCCATCTTTTAAACAATTCCGCTCTTGAGGCCACAGTGCCCTCCTAACACCTTGAAGAGGAGCTGGAAGAAACAGAGGGGAACACACTGAATGAAAACAACCAGCAGTAAATTTGGGAAAAATCAAAACAACTTCATCGAAATCATAATAGGCAACAGCATAAAAATTTTATTTATTATTTATTCAATTATGTTTATTTTATTTATTTTTTCTTCATGTTTAGCCACTGGCTAAAGTAGGAGCACCAAAAGCAAAACAAAACCACTTGAATAGTGTAATCATAAAAATCAATACTCTCATTTCTCATTAAGAAAATGCATGCCGGTCTGTGTGGGAGGATAGAGTTTCTTTAAGTTTTTTAAGTTAATTTTATTTACTTGAGACAGAGAGAGAGAGAGAGAGAGAGAGAGGAGAGAGAGAGAGAGAGGGAGGGAGGGAGGGAGAGAGAGAGGAAGAGAATGGGCACACCAGGGCTTTCAGTCACTGCAAACAAACTCCAGATGCATGTAACTTGAAGCCTTTACAGATGTCAAAAGTAGGCTTTGAAACCAACGGTACTAAACTCCCTCAACTAGGCCTCACTTCCTAGAGTTTCTAAGATGGGAAAGGTGTCATACCCGCCCCCAACCCCCCACCCCCACCCCTCCCCCTACTCCTTCCCCTACTCCTTCCCACAGCCCCTCCCCACCCCCATGATCTTCCCAATGCTAGAATGTTTACAGATGGGTTCAGAAACATCCCAGCTATCTGTTTCAATCCAATTATATTACACACACACACACACACACACACACACACACACAGAGAGAGAGAGAGAGAGAGAGAGAGAGGGAGAGAAAGGGGTTATGGGCATGCTGGGGCCTCTAGCCATGGAAGCAAACTCCAGATGCATGCACACCTTGTGTAGCTGGCTTACATGGGTACTGGGGAATTGAACCTGGGCCCTTAGGCTTCGCAGGCAAGCACCTTAACCACTAAGCCATCTCTCCAAGCCCCATCCAAGCCTTTTGATACTTGGGTCTTTGCCTCTGACAACTCTCACAACAGAGAAAATGAAGCCTTGGAGCCAGGGCCCTTTTCCTGGTGATGGTTGGAGTCTGAGCAGGGAACGCCTTCCTTGCAGCTGTTCCATACGCCACCATTTCTTTATGAAAACCCAGCCCGCTATGTGAGGTCACCAGGGTAACAGGAAAAGGGGTACTCTCCATGGGAACCTCTGAGTGCTAAATGGGCTGAAGTGTTCTTTTGATTGGTCCCAATTATCTTCACCTAATTTGCATGCCAAGTCAGGACCCACCTGTGTCTCTAAACCCTGCACTCACCTCCTTAGTTTGCAGATTGGACTGGGAAGAGTGGAGTCTCCCTCAAAGGAGCAACTCTTGTGTCTGGCCCCATGAACTGCTTGGGCTTGCATTGCTGGACTCAGGGTCGCTGGATCTGATTGCACTGGGGCTCGAGAAAAAGAGAGAGAGAGAGAGAGACAATAGGTACACCTGGGCCTCCAGCAACTACAAATGGACTCAGATACATGCATCACTTTGTGCATCTGGTTTTTCTTGGGTATTGGAGAATCGAACCCAGGTTGTTAGGCTCTGAAAACAAAAGCCTTAACCGCTGAGCCATCTCTCCAGCCCAGTACTTAGATTCTTCGCATTCACAAAACCCACCATGCTGCGATACCAGGCTCCCTTCCAGATCCTTCAGCTTTCTGTTGGGTGTCATCTTGTCCACATTCCAGTCAGAGTTCTCATGGGTTGTTTTCCCAGCAGAGGCTTTAGATGTGTCCTCTGTCACAGAACTGCTTTGTTGGTATATTAACCAGAAATCCTTTATAGGTTTTTAAAAAGCCTGTCTAGCACACACACACATATATTTTTTTCTTCTTGAAGCATGTGGTTCACTTAGTCTTTGGGATTTTTTCCCCATCCCTGAAAAAAAGACATGGGCGTGAGGATAAATGCTTCTTTATGTCAGGCTTGGGTTTGAGAACAGAGGACTTGGAGATGAGCTACTTCTTGGGCTCAAGATTTTATTGAATTCCAGGCAAGAGAAATGGCAAGATCCACCGCAAAAGGAGAGAGATTTCCCTGAAGAAAGGGAGCGAGCTGGCTTTAAGGCTCTTCAGAGAGAGGAGGGAGGATCTTGCACTGCAAGGGAGGGGCCTTGTGTGGTAACTGAGGGGTGTGAGGTGAGGGACAGTTGAGCCCTTGTGACACCAGCCTGCATGACCTGATTATCTGTTAAACTGCCTGGAAAGTGGGGCTTCTTCTCAGGGTCACAGGCGGGGGCTGGGAGAAGGGAGCATTCCTACCCTAGCTCTGGAGCCATGGGATTCTGTCCTATCAGGTTCCATAGCAAGCAGGGATTCCAAAACCTGGACCTGGTCCGGGCTCAGCTGAGGGAGAACGGAAAGATGGAAAGTGGGGAAGAGCTTTCTTGAAGGCTAATGCTTTCTGTTTCCTTCTATCCTAAGAAAAGCTGTGGTGTTAACGAGATGATACTGGCAGTTCACACTTGGCCCTAGTGTGGGCACAACAGGGAGGGCTCTGGGGAGTGTGGGGAGTGGGGAGCGCCTATCTTGTGAACATAGAGAAAAGCACCTGGCCTTCCTGTAGTCAGATAATGGCTGGCCCTTAGCCTCAGACTATATGAATGCCATGTGGATACAGCTGAAGGGTTTTTTTTTCCAAGAAATTGGTACATCCTGATTATTATTCTTGAAAATATTTTTATTTATTTGAGAGATACAGACCGAGAGAGAAAGAGAGAGAGAGAGAGAGAGAGAGAGAGAGAGTATGGGTGTTCCAGGGCCTCCTGCCACCACAAACGTATTCCAGACACATGTGCCACTTTGTAAATCTGGCTTTATGTGGGTACTGGGGAACTGAACCCAGGCTGTCAGGCTTTTGCAAGCAAGCGGCTCATCTGGGTCATTTTTAATGGAATGCTCCTGAATTTTAAATGTTAGTGACTAAATTTTAATGTCAATAGACATCAATAGTCTGAACATTCAGCTAATGGTTCAAGTTACCTGTGAGACTGCATTTCCAATACAAAGACGGAAGACTTTTTGCCACGTTATCTGAAAGTTCCCTTCCTTGGAACTTTTGTTAAAAGAATACTTAGTACTCAGATATCTTTTAATACATTCTGACTAGTATATGGAATAATTTACATGTCCTCTGCATGTCTTTATTCATTATAACCACCTGAGTATGGAAATGGCGTGGGTACTTTCATTTACAAAGGCAGAACATGGGGCGCAGAACTGTAATGACTTGCCTGGAATCACAGGCAAATCCATACTCCAAGCGGAATTCTAATACTGGTTTTTCCATGCACCACAGCTCAGAAATCTCTTCCTTTCATACATTTTTTTTTCATTTTAAAACAAACGTCCTCAAAAGGCATTAGTTTATGAACACCATTGAGGACAAGAAGCATATGTATTCGAATTTCGATGGAGTTAGCAGGTTAGTATATTTTAATTTTGCATATGCAGAAAGATAGGCTTAGTATGTGGCTGAATATTAGCGTGTCAAATCCCTCCATTAGTGAGTCTGAAAAGAAAGAGATGCGGATTAGGAACGGCCTCTTCCAATCAGATCTGGTATTCAAATAGCTGCTATTTGATTGGCTGCTGGAGATCTCCAGAGGACGCGATTGATGTTTTGTCCTTCTGGTGGTACAGCGCTGCTAGAATTTAATACAAATGGAAATCTGGCCGAATGTTTAAACAATCTATCACGGCCAAGAGATTTCTGAGGGTTTTTTTTTTTTTTTTTTTTTGTTAAAGAGGCTTTTGAATGTATTTATGAGCAATATACGAGCTGACTTTTATTTCAGCAGATATGAAGATGTATTATCCCTCGAGGTTTCTTATTAACCCGGGTTTCACCTCTGTTAATATTTACTCCGCAGGTCAATAAATCTTGATATCCACTTCAACAGAAGCCAGTGTCTTCCGATTATAAGTTATTAATCTTGGCAAAGCTGAAAAACGGTGTGAATATTTTTCTTTTCACTAGAAAAAAATATGAGTAATATTTTTTGTCCTCGGGGGTCTCTATAAAGGGAAAGTTAATTTTTTATTTGGATCACCAGACTTCCTTTACAGAGGACAAGGCTGTAGAGGAGGGTCTGAACCCTCCTAGGGATTTTGGAAACTCTGTCCCCCTAAAACAATGTGAGAAGGCAAGGGTGCAAGAAATTCTATTTAAACAGGCCTGTGAAATCCCCTCACGTTAGAAAGACGCAATAAAAGGCTGTGGGAAATCACTGCTGCCCGTCTTTGTGCTTTTGTTTTTTTCACGAGTCCCTGATTGCACCTTTCTTTTTTTCTTTCTCTCCCTTTCTTTCTTTCTTTCTTTCTTTCTTTCTTTCTTTCTTTCTTTCAGAATTTTAAATTTAATTAATTAAGCTTTTACCATATGTTATGGTATGTCCCCTCTCCCGGTATTTTATTAAAAATTTGCACACTCTCCTCCCACTACCCCTTTGTGTCTCTTCCCCACCTCCTCCACTGAACTCTGTCTCCTTCTCTCTCTCTCTCTCTCTCTCTCTCTCGCTCTCTCGCTCTCTCATGCCTTCCTTCATGATCCGTGACAACATGTTGATGGGCCCAGTGTTATGCAGGTGTGTGCAGGTCATGCGTCTTTGTAAACTGTCTTTGTTTGACTTAAGTTAGGAAAAAATAATGCAATGTGCTTCCAGAGACCTGATTGGCTGCAAGTGTGAAAACACGAGTGCAGTTTGTTCCCAACATGATAAATGTTAGTTAAGATCCAACTGCATGACAGAAACAATGAGCGTGCTGTTTGCAAAAAGTGGTTACAGGGCTGGAGAGATGACTTAGCTGTGAAGTATTTGCCTGTGAAGCCTAAGGACCCAGGTTTGATTCTCCAGAACCCATGTAAACCAGATGTACATGGTGGCACATGCATCTGGGGTTTGTTTGCAGTGGCTACAGGCCCTGGTGTGTTCTCTCTCTCTCTCTCTCATTAAATAAATAAATAATGAATGAATAAATAAATAAGTGATTGCAGCCCTGTTAAGACCAGAAGACATTTACAAAATCCTAAAAGATGATAGAGGTGGTTTTCATTGATAGCTGGTTGTTGCTGTTCTAAGGGAAGGGGGGAAATATATATGGCATTTAGAAATAGAGGCATACAGAAGTGAAGTGATGCAAGGGACAATGCTGCACATCCCCACAAGGGGGCGCATGTGTCTGGAGTTTGTTCACAGCAGCTGAGAGGCCACTGGTGCGCCCATTCTCTCTCTCTCTCAAAAGAGAAAGAAAAAGAAAGAAAGAAAGAGAGAGAGAGAAAGAGAGAGAGAGAAAGAAAGAAAGAAAGAAAGAAAGAAAGAAAGAAAGAAAGAGAGAGAGAGAAGCATAAAGGGGCATGAGTCTTCCCAAAGGTTGATCAAAGGGAAAGCTTTGCAAAGCATTTGCCTCTCACAATAGGGTCTGGGGGCCTGAGGGACACCGGCATCGCTTAGGAACTGATGGAGACATGCAAATCCTCAGCCCCTCCCAGAGCTGCTGGGTCAGCTCTGTGTGGTGGAAGACATCGCGTGAGGTGATGGTGAAGAACACTCAAGTTTTAGGTCCGCTGCACAAGGGCACAGGTAGCTGAACCTTACCCAGACATTGTAAGTCATTGGAAAGTTTCAAAGGTAATCGTGTCTGGGCTGTAGCCGCAGAGGTATTGATGGAATGTTTGTGTGTGTGTCAAAGTACCCATGGGCATAAAGTACATGCGTGTGCACATGAATGAGGAGGTCAGAGAACAACCTCAGGTGTCACACCTCAGGCACGATCCACCTGTCCACCTTCAGGTGAAAGAACCGGAAAGCTAATGTTTCCTCTTAGAGGAGTGTGCAGGGTCCCAAAGGGGTGGGAACAGGGTACCCTAGCAGGAAGGGCTGTTTGGAGATGGATCACCCATGAATGTTACCTTCTCTTCTCATCCCCTTTGAAGCTGTATATATACAGCACGGCCGGGTTCTGTTACTTTTGGTTTTCACAGCAGTAAATCTGTCAGTCTGCCACCTGAATACGTTTTTAGAGTAGCGAGGTTACTTATTTTCCTTAAAAGGTTCTACGAAGTGTGGGGGGAAGTGTTTGCAAATTTTATTTATTAATCTATCCTTTATCACAAAATATACAGGATTGGTCTCTGGCTCCCAGTTCCTTCGGCATGGAACCAGGACATCATTCAAAAGATTTATCTGGTGAGATTCTTTCTTATCTTTACCTTCAGTTGCCTTAATGAAATAGACAATCAAGTGACCGCCATAAGAACAGTGATAAGGAGTTTCTGGAGGGTTCCGTCATCTCCTGCAGCCATTTAATTAATTCCAAAAGCACTGACAGTCCTATGGTGCTGGTCCCTGCCCTGTACGCAGAAGTAGAACAAATGGAGAAGCACCAGCCTGTGTCCTTGAGGCTTCTCATCCGTCCTTGACGTGCTGACCCTCAGGACAATACACTACTCATGGGATTCCATCAGTCCTGTCCTTGGCCATGAATGTATCACGCCTTTGTTTTTCAAAGGCTGTGAGTAGACAAGCCCTCTGTATGCAGTTTGACCGGGCTGGTGTTTGCATAATGCATCAACGCTGCATGTTTAAATAACCCCTCATAGCAGATCATTAACACTGGGTACAGTTACTGAAATCAGCTCCAGAGAAAAGCTTCTTCTTGGGACCTGAATAAATGCCTGCCAGTTTTAAAGGCTTTCCTAAAAGCAGACTAGTGGTGAATTTTTTTTTTTTGACACCAAGTATCATATAATTCAGACTGGGCTTAGTATGTAGGGGAGAATGACTTTGAATTTGTGATCCCCTGCCTCTACTTCCCAAATACTGCCATTATAGGTGTGTGCCAGCATGTTTGGTTTTATTTGGTATTAGGGATTGAACCTAGAGCTTCATGCGTGCTGGGCAAGCAGTTTACTAATTGACCTTCACCTCCAGCCCTATACCCTCACATTAAAAATATATATATGTCTTACTTTGTGTGTATGGTGGTGGTGGTGGTGGTGGTGTGTGTGTGTGTGTGTGTGTGTGTGTGTGGTATATGTACGTGCGTGCGGATGCCTTCATGGAGGCCAGATGAGAATTTCAGTTGCCCTCCTTTATCATTCATTTGTTTGTTTCCTTGAAATGGAGTCTCTCACTGCCCCTGAAGTTGCTGGTTTTGGTCAGACTGGTTGTCCGGTGATCCCAGTGATTCTGTGGTCTCTGCTCCCCACAGGACTGGGGTTATAGGTGTGTGAAACCACACCCAGATGTTGACATGAGGGCCAGGAATAGACCTCAGGCCCTCTCCGACCCCTGTGCTTGTGTGTCAAGTGCTTTTATTCCCAACCCCCAATAGATTTTATATATATATATATATATATATATATATATATATATATATTTGTTTTAGCCACTGAATAGAAGGAATTCTCTTAAACTTTCTGAGTCCTAAATGCATTTTTTAAAGTGAAATGACACAAAACTTAGGGGGAGAAAAACCCACAAGTAATCCTAGTTTGCTGTCAGAGAATATTCCATTTTTAATATTTAAAAATATTTTTATTTATGTATTTGCAAGGAGACACAGAATGAAACATATACATATGTATATGAACATATACATACCCCATGACTCAATGCTTCTACTCTCGGGCACATACCTAAGAGAAATACACATGTGTTCACATGTAGGCCTGTGTAAGAATGTTTGTAATGGCTCTATTGAAAACAGCTGAAAGCTACAAATGACCACTCAGTTGGTAGAAATTAGACTTAAGAGTATGCATCCAGGGCTGGAGAAATGGCTTAGGGGTTAAGGTGCTTGCCTGCGAAGCCCAAGAACCCAGGTTTGACTCCCCAGAATCCACATAAGCCAGATGCACAAGGTCATACATGCACATCAGGTGGCACAAGCATCTGGAGTTCGAGTTCAGTGGCTGGAGGCCCTGGCACACCAATTCTTTCTCTCTTCTTCCTTCCTTCCTTCCTTCCTTCCTTCCTTCCTTCTTTCTTTCTTTCTTTCTTTCTTTCTTTCTTTCTCCCTTCCTTCCTTCCTTCTTTCTTTCTCCCTTCCTTTCTTTCTTTCTTTCTTTCTTTCTCCCTTCCTTCCTTCCTTCTTTCTTTCTCCCTTCCTTTCTTTCTTTCTTTCTTTCTTTCTTTCTTTCTTTCTTTCTCCTTTCTTTCTTTCTTTCTTTCTTTCTTTCTTTCTTTCTTTCTTTCTCCCTTCCTTCCTTCCTTCCTTCCTTCCTTCCTTCCTTCCTTCTTTCTTTCTCCCTTCCTTCTTTCTTTCTTTCTTTCTTTCTTTCTTTCTTTTCTTTCTTTCTTTCTTTCTTTCTTTCTTTCTTTCTTTCTTTCTTTCTTTTTCTTTCTTTCTTTCTTTCTTTCTTTCTTTCTTTCTTTCTTTCTCCCTTCCTTCCTTCCTTCCTTCCTTCCTTCCTTCCTTCCTTCCTTCCTTCCTTCCTCCCTCCTCCCTCCCTCCCTCCCTCCCTCCCTCCCTTCCTTCCTTCCTTCCTTCCTTCCTGTCTCTTTCTTGCTTTTTTTTTTTTTTGAGGTAGGATTTTTCTGTATCCCAGCCTGACCTGGAATTCACTCTGTAGTCTCAGGTTGGCCTTGAACTCATGGCGATCCTCCTACCTCTGCCTCCCGAGTGCTGGGATTAAGTTGTGTACTCCCATGCCTGGTTTTCTTTCTTTTTATGCATATGCATATATGCCTGTGGTATGCGTGCATATTTGTATATGTGTGGGTGCATGTGCGTGTGTATGTGTGTGTGCACGTGTGCATGTAGATCAGAGGTTGATATCAGGTGTCGGACTTAACGGCTCTCCACATCATTCTTTTAGGCAGTGTCCCCTTCGGATCTTAGCACTAGCTCACTGATTCAGCCACACTACCATTGAGTACCACGGAGTCAAAGGGATTCGTGGACTCTGCCTCCCCAGTGCTGGGATTACAGGCATGTACCACCATGACTGACGTTTACATGGGTGCTGGCAATCCACACTTGTCTTCTGTAATGGGTAAAGAAGAGACTGACAAGGCCCAGTAAAGCCATCTCCCCAATCCAACCACCTTTGTCTTGACTCATGTGCTTGTTTATCAGGTATGTTCAGTATGCAAATTGAGTTATATGGATATGCTTTCCTACGTGTGCATTTATAGTTAATAAAAGAGCTGCAATCATCTAAAATAATTAAGGCTGTCTGGAAGAAAACATGCTATCCTATCAGATATCAAGAGTTACAAAGCTGTAGTGAGCAAGAGAGCTTGGTTGTGGCCAGCACTGGAACAAATAAATCAGTCGAAACCCCAAGTGGACCAATTTCTGATAGAGACAGCAGCCAAGTCATTGCAAGTCAGTGGAAAGGGGATTACATTCTGCAATACATGGTGTCAGGAGGACTGGTTTTCCTTCAGAAAATAACAATTTGCTACTTCATATTGCTTACAAAAATCATTTCCCAATGGGTTAAATTATGTTAAGGGGAAATCTTTAAGTATAAAAGAGCAGTTCCATGGTTTGGGGACAGTCGTACGGGCAAACTCCTCTGTGTTGAAAGCAGTGACCAACTGTTGGCAAGTTTATCCAAAGCAACCAGGATAACTCACAAGAGAAGGTGTGGGGTGCATCATCAGACCCCACCTGAGATCCCAGGCACCCCTGTGCCAACTGTATGCCATGACCCATGAGGTTTTGTGGTCTCAAAGGGAGATAGAGGGTAAAAGATCAAGGAACAACGAGCCCCATCTAAGGCGGTTTTGTTGGAATCTCCATCCTCTGTAGGTAGGTCCTCACCCCGAGTCTGAGGGAAGAGCATCCCCAGGGGTTATCCCGACATTGACAGCCCTGCGGAGGTGCTGCTTTGGCGTCCCCATGCTCTGTAAGGAAGCCGTCACCTTGAGACTGAGGAAGATCATCTGCAGGGCTAATTCTGACAGTGAGCTCCACCTAAGAAGATATGGGGGATGTCGTCATCCAGGATGGGATGAGACTTCTCGTGGTACAGTTGCTCTGGGGTCCCTGTGCTCTGTAAGTAAGCCTTCACCCCAAGACTGAGGGAGGAGTATTCAAGCAATAATCTGGACACAGGGAACCCCATCAAAGTGGCTGCTTTGGGGGCTCCACATTCCTGTAAATAACCCTTCACCCTGCTCTGTAAGCAACTACAATCAACTCATTCTTCACCAAAGTGGTATTGGAACAGTCGTGCTTTGGTCTGCCATCTGATCCCTGTCTGGGGTGAAGACATGTGTTCACATCTCCCCAGGGACAGAAAAGTTTCCTGACAGGGCTGGAGAGATGACTTAGCAGTTAAGGTGCCTGCCTGTTAAGCCTAAGAACACCGTTCGATTCTCCAGGTCCCACGTTTAGCCAGACGCAAAAATTGATGCAAGGGTGCAATGCCACACTTTCCCACAAGGGGGCGCATGCATCTGGAGTTATTTCACAGTGGCTGAGAGGCCACTGGCGCACCCATTCTCTATCTGTGTCCCTCTCTCCCCTCTCTCTCTCTCTCTCTGTGTCTCTCTCCAAAAAAAAAAAAGTTTCCTGACAGGAACATAGGAAGAAATTCTTATGTAAGGCTCTAAAATGGAAACTACAAAGGAAGGTTTAATTATATCTTATAAAATTAAGATACTCTGTACTGGGATGGGTACATGGCTCTGTGGGTAAAAGGGCTCGATGCAAACATGAGGGCCTGAGATTGTCTGGTTGTTATTCCCCAGGATCCGTGTAAATAGCTGAGCATCGTCATGCATATCTATAGCCCCCGTCCTGAGGGGAGAAGAGCACACAGAACTGCTGGGCCTAGCAAAACCCACAGCCCGGTGCTCAGAGAGCTTCATTTCAAGGAAATATGCAGATGAGTGAAAGAGAAAGATACCTGGAATCCTCCTCTGGTCTCTGTGTACCTACAAGCACACTTGTACATAAAGTGCACACTTACCTCATGGACACACCACCACCACCACCACCACCACCTTAGACATATCACACATGAACATAAAACACTATACACTAAAATCAACACGCAAAAGAAGACTGCCTGGAAATAAATATTTGCAAAGGATACAACAGGCAAAACATCAAGGCATGGGATTTAAAACGTGTTCCTATGAATGAAGAAGAAAAACCTCAAATCAACAAACAGGAGCTGCAGAGAGAGATCACGTCTGGAATAAACATCAGAAAAGAGGTTCAATGTTCAGTGATCAGAGAAAGCTAACAGATTTCAATGAGGCGTTGTTCTATACCCTTCAAACGGCTGATATGGAGAAATTGGAAAAACTCGAGCTGCTGGCAAAAGCTGGGTGGGAATTTAAACTGGTACACGTCACTCTTGGCATTGTAAGCAGATTCAACTACTGGGGTGAGGTGATAGATACCTCGCATGGCACGCAGTGTTACTTCCACAGTCCTGCAAGCTTCTCAGCATGTGGTGGTGCATGGACCATTCATTGGTGCCTTCAGCTCCTGGAAGCTTCTCAGACCAGGTATGAGGCTCCACTTACTCTGAATAGCTTTGGTTGGATGGAGTCTGTGTGTGTATGAGAAAGAGAGACAGAGGTGCAGTCCCCCTACTAGTTTTATTTTCATTTATTTATTTGACAGAGAGAGAAGGAGAGAGAGAAAGAGAGAATGGGTGCACCAGAGCCTCCAACCACTGCAAACGAACTCCAGACACATGCGCCCCCTTGTTCATCTGGCTAACGTGGGTCCTGAGGAATCGAACCTGGGTCCTTTGGCATTGCAGGCAAGTGCCTTAACCACTAAGCCATCCCTCCAGCCCCCTCCTACTAGTTTTATATTTGCCAACATCCTCTAAAGGATCTCCTAGGGTAAGAAGCCCTGGGCTTGATCATTCCCCACACAAAGATGTAGGGGACAGGACCACACTCGCAGGGAAGCGCTAACTGATTTAAAGAAAATCAGCTGACCACTTGCATATCCACTATTGTATGTATCGGTCGGGGCTCTTGAGGGAGGAGGAGTGGTGGGGGAGACCAGGCAGCTAAGTAGGAGGATGGTGGGGTGAATCAATGGTTTGGTTAAGTAGATTAGACAGATAATAACTTACTGAGAGGTAGAGGATATATGCATAGGTAGACAGACATGCACACATGCGTATATACTTACATACATGAAGAGATTTATTACAGGAGTTGTCTTGCATGACGACCAGAGCTGACAGGCCTCATGCTGCGCCATCAGCTGGAGAACCACAGAAGACAGAGTGGGGCACAGTCCGAGACCAAAGTCTCAGATCCATAAGTTGGTAATGTGACTCTTAGTATGAGGCTGAGAGCTGGGGGCCTCAGGGAGGATCCAGTACAAGTCTCGGAGCTGGAGCTCCTAGGGAAGGGAGAAGAAGGGCGTCTGGGCTCTTCGGCAGGGGGAGGAAATCCACGCTCCCTGTCTTTTGGCTCTGTCTGGCACTCAGCCAATCGGATAGTGCCTGCCCCCAAAGAGGACTGACTTCCATTCACGACTCAAATGCCAGTCGGTCTTTCAGAAGCAGCTCACAGTTAGACCCTGCCCCAACAGTGCTTTACCGCTATCCCCTGATTCAGTGAACCTGACACTTAAATGAACCACAACACCACAAAATGCAAACACTGCTCGTGGTGTATTCGTTCAGCGAAAGAGAACACACGGTCTGTCATTCTGTCCCCTAGGTCAAATATGGCTCATTTGTGATTTTCATTAAGTACTTTATTTGCAAGGAAAGAGAGAAAGAGAGAGGAGGGAGGGAGGGAGGGAGAGAGGGAAAGAGAGAGAGAGGGAAAGAGACTGAGAATGGATGCACCAGGATCTCTTGCTGCTGCAAATGAGCTTCAGATGCATGCACCACTTTGCACATCTGGCTTTATGTGGGTACAGGAGAATTGAAACTGGGCTCCAGGCTTTGTAAGCAAGCTTCCTTAACTGCTGGGCCATCTTTACGCCCCAATCTTTGATTTCTCAAAAAATTTTTATTTGTTTGAGAGAGAGAAGCAAACAGAGTGTGGGTGTTCTAGGGCCTTCTGCCACCGCAAAGGAACTCAGTTGCATGTGCCACTTTGTACAGCTGGCTTGGTGTGGCTACTGGGGAATTGAACCCAGGCCTTCAGGCTTTGCAAACAAGTGCCTTTAACCACTGATCCATTTCTCTTGTCCTTACCATTGATTTTTATAACCAAAGTTTTTGTTGTTTTTTGAGAAAGAGAGAGAGAATGGGCGTGCCAGCAGCCTCAGCTGCTGTGAACAAACTCCAGACATGTGTGCCACCTTGTGGGCAAGTGTGGCATTGCGCCCTTGCATCACTTTTTCCATCTGGCTAAACGTGGGACCTGGAGAATTGAATGGGCATTCCTGGACTTTGCAGGCAGGCGCCTTAACCACTAAGCCATCTCTCCAGGCTGTAACCAAAGTTTTATTGGCATAAAACTCTATCATCTCTCTCTCTCTCTCTCTCTCTCTCTCTCTACCTATCATCTGCCATCTAGCATATATCATCTTTCTACCTATTTATCATCTATATATTATTATCTCTTAATGTTTATCATATACATATAATCTACCCATATGCATCTTCCTGTTCATCAATCATCTGTCTATTACCTATCTGGTCTATTGTCTGTCTACTACCTATCTGATCTATTGGCTGCTTAGACATTGTAGGTAGACGTGACAGAGGTTGTAAGGCCTAAAAGGCCTGTGATCTTTGAATGAGAAAGCTGGCTCTACCAAGCAAACTCTTTGAAGATTCAGTTTTGGACCTTCGTGAGTGTACTATTAGACTTCTGAGTGGACTGTTTGTGGACTTACAGTTCTGTTTGGGCTAGAAATCTGGATTGGAAATGCAAATTCGGTATTTACATTTTAAAATGCTTTTTCACTTCTCCACACCGTGCTCTCATTTTCTTTGCCTTAATAGTAGAATTAGAGAGAAGAGGAGGAGAGATGCACGTTTTCTTTGACCTCATCTTCCTAAAATTGGCAGTTTGATATGAGGTGTCCCTGCTGTTTTGACAAGAGCTACTTTGTGATAAAAGAACTGTCTGAATCCTGGATGGTGGAAAGGGAAGATAGAATGATTGGGTGGTCCCAATTTATGTGACAGGTGTACTACTGAAAGCCCCTCATAATTCAAAACTCAAGCCATTCAAGACGCATCCTGGCCAAGAATGATAAGTGCCTTTGTTCCCAGCCAAGGTGAGACCCCTCAAAGACAATGGTGTAGACGCAGTTTACAGCTGCCTTTGTCCGCTCACTTGGAACAAAAAATTATTGCATTTCCTCACATTTTCAAAATTATACTTTTGCTTATTTACTTGCAAGGGGCAGAGAGATAGAAAGCAAGAGAAGGGAGAAGGGGCACACCAGGGCTTCCTGCCACTTCAAACAAACTCCAGTTACATGCATCTGGCTTTATGTGGGTATTGGGGAAATCAAACCGGGGCCTTTAGGCTTTGCAAGAGAGCACCTAAACTTCCGAGCCATCTCTCCAGCCCTTCTTCACATTTTATATGAAAAAAAAACTTGTCAGATTTTTTAAAAAGATTTTATTTTTATTTATTTGTTTAATAGAGACAGAGAGAGGGAGAGGGAGAATGGATGTGCCAGGGCCTCTAGCCACTGCAGACAAACTCCAGATGCATGTACCACCATGTGCATCTGGCTTATGTGGAGAATCGAACTGGGGTCCTGACTTCGCAGCCATGTGCCTTAACCACTAAGCCATCTCTCCAGCCCCTGTGTTCTTTCTTATCAGCCAGGTGGCTAATCCAGGCATACCCTTCTTGTGGCTGGGGAAGAAATCAATGCAGCCATCTCAACCATGCAAGCATTTTCTTGTTACATTCTGTTACCAACCATAGACTCGAATTCAAGTACGATCTATTTGTGAAAATATGAGGGGGAGGAAGGATTAGATTTTATTCTACTTGAGTAGGAAAAATGAATTCATATCTCAAAGATACCCCCTAGTTAATGCCTTGGTTCGTTTTTGTTGTTGTTCATTTTGTGTTGTTTTGTTGAGGTAAGGTCTCACGCTTGTCCAGGCTGACCTGGGATTCACTATGGCATCTTAGGCTGCCTTGGCACTCACAATGATCCTCTTCGTTCTGCCTCCTGTGAGCTGGGATTAAAGGCCTGCACCACCACGCCCGACAGTGCCTTATTTCTTTATGAAGTTTCAGTACTCTATACAATGAATATATGGCATTTTGTAACTTTTTGTTGGCAACCTCCATACATATTGACAATACGCCATGATCCTAACCTGTTCCTCCATCTTTTCTTCCTCCTCTATCCCTCCTCTATGGAATCCTTTCTTCTTCCCAAAATCACCTAGGTTCTATTTTGATGTCATCAATTCACCCTCCTAGGAAGGGGGTCTTGTGTCACGACCTCAGGCACTGTGAGGTCATGAACATCAAGGCCACTTAGTGACTGGCAGACAGTATTGCAAAGCACTCTTCCTCCTCCTTTGGCTCTTGCATTCTTCCTGCCACCTCTTCCGCAATTTTCGTCTCAGTGCTGAGCACTCCACTGTCACTCCCCAGCGCCATGTTAAGTTTTGGGTCTCCCCAGTGGTCACCACCATCAGAAGAGAGAAGCTTCTCTAACCCAAAGTGAGAGTAGCGTTAATTTATGGGCATACACCTAAGCATTTAGAGGTCAGTTTGGGGGCCTAATATGTCCATTTAGCCAGGCAACAGTTGTGTTTTCTCCCTGAGGCTCATGACCTCTCCAGTCATAGGCTTTTGATTCTTCTTACAGTGCCAGGCATAAACACCCGCCCGTGGAGCAGGCCTCAAACCCAATCAGTGGGCAAGCGAATAAACAAACACAAGTAATTTTTCTATTATGGAACATATACAAGGGAAAAGTGCTAGAAAAATAGAGTAGCCCGCCCAAAGGTGCCTGGCTTATCTCCCTGGCCCCATGAGAAGATACAGAGACTTGGGGGTAAAACTCTGTATGCCAACCTCGGGCTGGATCAACTGACTCATGTTCAGGCAGAAATCAGAGTTTGAGTTACTCCTGAATTCTTTCAGAACTTTACACTTCCCTTCACCACTGACAATGACACATTTGGGAATGTCAGAAGCAAAGTAAAGGAAGGAAGAGTTAGCATAACAGACCTTAGCAAAAATCTCACAGCCTTGTCTAGAACCCTTGAACTCATTGCTAGTCACTCGAGTGCTAACAAAGTGAAAAAAAGATAAAAAGATGAAAAAATAAATACCTTTCCTATTCGACCGTCTCCCACCCCAATACAAACAATCTGTAAAGATAACATTGGCTAAAATTTTGCTTAATTATGAAGGAGTTTGATGAAAGAGAAGGCTCCATAATTTATTAACCAATTCTTGTTTAGCCAAATTAGGTCTTTAATCCTTGCATATTATAGCAACTATAAAATACAATTACATGTTACATAGGAAACAAACCCATAATTCAAAAGAAACTAATCAGCGTAGCTCATTCCCCGTGGAATTCCCCTTGATATTTTAATGAGCCAAACTCCCAAACTAAGAATCAATATGCATGTAGTGATTTGGGAAAGGAGTTGTGGTCACATCTCATCCCATAGTCTTATGAGTAGAAAATCCCTCCAGCCTGTTCTCAGAGGCCTAGGTAGTGGCCCATGACAGCAGGGTTTGGCCGATCTTGTTCGGTGACATTTGTTACCACACATAATTTAGTAGGGTCCCATTTATCTGTGTCAAAACCTTTCACTTTGATAGAGAGCAAGGATGAAGTGGGTGGAAAGACGGGCTCTGTTTTCTGCTGCCCAAAACCTAGGCTGTTCCAGAGGGCAGACTGTCTAGAAGATGATGAAGATTTGGGCTCACGTGCCACAAGCAGCCTAGTCTAGTGCATTTGGAAAGCCTGGACATTTGACTAGGAAAACACAACACTTTAGGGATCAAACGGTGATAAGGGACCAGAAAATTCTCTGGCCATCTCTCTGTTTGGGAAAAGGACAGAAGATGGGAGGAAGGTAAAGGTGAGGACAAAAGAGGAAGAAGGTAGGAAGAAAGGGAGGGAGAGGAAGGAAATAAGGATAGATGGATGGGAGGAAGGAAGCATGGATAGAATGGAGGAAGGGAAGAAAGAAAGAAAGAAAGAAAGAAAGAAAGAAAGAAAGAAAGAAAGAAAGAAGAAAAGAAGAAAGGAAGAAAGAGGAAAGGAAGTAAAGAATGAAGGGAAGAAGGAAGGAGGGAGGGAAGGAAGGAAATAATCTTAGGAAGAAAGGAAGGCAAGCAGGCAGAAAGGAACTGGACTCTATCCATCGAGCATAGTACTGTGTTTAATAAGGACATTTCCATATGATGAAATTGACAATATCCCTGCCCCAAAGTTGGAAGGGTGGGAAGATTCATTGAAGGAAGATGGGAAGGAAAGAAATAAGGAAGGAAGGAATGGCGGAAGGGAAGGAAGAAGGAAGGAGAGAAGGAAAAAGGGAGAGAGTGAAAAGTTGATGCCACAATTTGTATTTGTCCCCAGAAGAGGGTTGACTGAAGAGTGACAGATCTGACAAGTGCATTGAAGTCACTCAGCCTTGGGGCTTCAAGCCCAGCCCTTCCTAGGCCCTTCTGAAGGGCTCAGGTCTTAGAACTCTCTGTGAGGCGGAAGTGTCTCGAAGTGTGCTGACCCACGTGGTAGCCCCGTAGCCACACCCGAACTGAAGATCATTGTAGCTCAATTTAATGTTGCTGAAAGTAGGTCCATGTGGCCAGTGGCCACCCTGTTAGAGTTTAGACACAGACTTCTCCTGCAGTCACTCTTCTGTGCTCATCCGTTATGTCATTGTCCCCTCTTTGCAGAAGGGGAAGTGAGGAGCAGAGAGGTCGGCGACTGGCCCAAGGTCACACAGCTGGGCAGCCGCAGAGTCTCCAAAGTCAAGGTTAGGGAGAGAACTGTAGACATCATGCTGTATGCTGGCCTTTCGTCTCGTAGGAAGCAGAATCCACAGACTGAGACATAATTTGTTTTACGATGAACTGGTCCAAGCCAGCATATGGGCACAACCTCTTTAAAACTGCCTCCCCGAAGACCATTCAAAGACCAGCGTTTTTAATGGGGGGTTGGTGGGAGAGAGAGAAAGAGAGAGAAAAGAAAGAGAATGAATATGAGTGTGCCAGGGCTTCGTGTTGCTGCAAACAAATTCCAGACACATGTGCCACTTTGTGAATCTTGGCTTTACGTGGGTATTGGGGAACTGAACCCCGGGCCTGCAAGGCAACACAAGCAGTGCCCTTGACCACCGAGCCATCTTCTCATCCCTTAAACACCATATCTGAGGGGCAACTCAGAAGTCCCATCTGCCACCTGCCACTTGAGTCTCTGTGGTCAGAATGTGCCACTGTGAGTCAACTGAGCACCACGTCCTTCCAGTGCGTTTTTTGGAATATCAGTCTTGTAAGAAGAAAAGCAGGCAGTGAGGGCATGGGGAGCTAGTGGTCAAAATCATTACAGGAAAAACTGCATGCTTTGTTTCTCTCTGGAGCACATCACTTCATAGAGACCCCTCCCTTTTCTTAACGCCTCTCTCGGATTTATTAAAATCTGCTCGAGAGGCGGCAGCCTGGATATCTGCACTCACTTCCAGGATTAGACCCACCAGCTAGCATGTGTCAGGACAGCTCTGAGGACTTAGTTCTCTGTCCACTCTGGGGTCCCATCTGGCTGTCCTGGGAGCCAAGCAAACAAACACTGCCCCCTAGCGACTTAGGGGAGAGAAATGGAACTGAGTCCCAACTCAGGAGGGCGCACAACCTTCCAGGGAATGACTGCCTGGAGCACCCAGGGATCCTGCATGCCACCTTGGTGCTACAAGCTGGTGGAGGCCAGACAGGAGGAGGTTCTGGGCATTTCTAGGGCTAGCTAGATTGGCTGGGCTCACATAAAATCCAAGAGCATTGTCCTAGGGCCTAGACTTTGAAATCTATTGGGAGAAAACTAGTCTTGTTACTTTTCAAAAGTGAGACTGAATATTTATCACCCAAATCAGAACACTTGGGAGAATCACAGTAGGAGCTGAACTGATGTCATGCCAACGACACCCATGAGCCAGGATGGCCATATGGCCTCTGTACCCTAAGGGTGGGTAGACTCTGTGTGTGTGTGTATGTGTGTGTGTTCATATGTGTGCAAAGTGCATGTGTCTGTGCGTGCATGTGCAAGGCCACAGGATAACCTCAGGTGCCATGCCTCATGTATGCTGCCAACCTCTTTGTGCAAGTAATTTCCTTTAACCTCTGAGCCAACTTCCCAGTCCCTCACACCCACCACTTTTTGAGACAGGGTCTCCCATTGGGCTGGAGCTCAGCACTTAGGATAGACTGGCTGGTCAGTGAGTCCCATGACAGGGTCTTTGACAGGGGCAAAGGAATGATAGACCGTCAAAAGGAACAAGGATCCTTCTCACTAACAAGCCCAGGCTGCTGATCCAAGGTGGTGCTCTGCAGACTTTGGTGCACACACCAATGACCTGTGGCCCTGGTGACAATGCAGATTCAAACTCGGTGGGTGGGAGAGAATCTGATCTGCAATTCTAGCCTGCTCCCAGGTGATGCCAAGGCTAATGCTGTCTGTCCCTGGGCCCCTGCTTTCTGGAAAGCAAGGATTGAAGGAGCTTAAAGGGAGATCAGTTATAAAGCTGTCCCCAGTGCCTTGGAGCTCCAGTGAACGGAATGGAGCGTGCATTTTCCTAAAGCCAATGACGTGAGTAACATCTCTGGGCATCACAGTGCCCTCAAGTTAATTGCTTTTCTGTAAGTATTTAAAGCAAAATTGCCATGCGTTTATCTTAATGCAAATCCAGGAATTTGGATATATCCATATTCTGATAGATGAAGCAGCTTCCTGATCAAAAGGTGTCCTATTTTTTTCTTATTACTGTGCTCAGATGCATGAAATGCTAGAGTGTGAGTGCATTTATTCATTCATCAAACCATTCCTGAGCATCAATGCTGCACTGGCTTGTTGCTAAGTTTTTTTTTTTTTTTTAATCTTTGTTTATTTGCAAGCAGAGAGAGACAGAGAGCATGAGAAACACAGAGAGAGAGGGAGAGAGAGAGAGGGAGAGAATGGGCACACCAAAGACTCTAGCTGCGACAATTGAACTCCAGATGCATGCATCACTTTGTGCATCTGGTTTGAAATGGGTACCAGGGAATTGAACCTGGGTCATTAGGCTTTGCAGGCAAGTGTCTTAACTGCTGAGCCATCTCTCCAGCCTGTTGTTAAGTTTTGAGATAGGCAAAGGAAAGCAGAAAGAGAACTGAGGGAATGTTCTAGAGTTAGGACAGACATGCTCAGATCTGACCCACAGTGCTTCTCTCCGAGCAGGTCCTGCTGCATGGGGAGCATTGTGCTTGATCACCCAGTGTGGCAGGGTTTGGAAAATGAAATCCATAAACCTGAATCCTATCTTCTCCATTTTGTGTCCATGTGCACAGTGGAGGCATATTTTCATAAGAAGAAATGTCCAGAAGATATGCAAATTTTTCTCTCCCTATGACTACTTCCCATTATAAAATTCTGCCATTCAAAGCACTTTGCCTCAATCTGTATTTCCCTTCTGAAACTCTGGGTCACTTTTCCACACTGGGACTTGATTCAGTTTCCTCACCCTCTAGTGTGCCAGCACCATTTTCCCTCCAGGAAACAAAAAGAAAAGAATCACAATTTCTTTCCTTTCTTTGCTTTTTTTTTTTTTTTTTTTTTTTTTTGAGAGAGAGAGAAAAAAAGGCAGAGAGAGGGAGAAAAAGGAGAGAATGGGTGCACCAGGGCTTTCAGCTGCTTTGAACAAACTCCACATGCATGCGCCCCCTTGTGCATCTGGCTTATGTGGGTCCTGGAGAGTCGAACGGGGGTCCTTTGGCTTTGCAGGCAAACACCTTAACCGCTAAGCAATCCTTCCAGCTCCCAATTTCCCTTTTTGATGTGTGCTGTGCTTAGAGCTTTTAAGGTCATAAACCACCCCATCTATGAACTGGACCAAAACATGGCTTTAAATTCATGCATCTGCACGTGGGTTGGTGTGCTTGGAGGCTGAGAGGTCTGGCACGATAGCCATTCTCTTCAGTAAGGCAAGAACAGAGCCTGACCCAGTATGGTGGACTTCTCAGGACTGAGGACTTACCGTGGCAAGCCTTTTGGAGTACAGCTTAAGGTTCGGTGGCTTGATGAGTCCAATAATCTCCTGGAAGATCTCTGCAGTTCCATCTCTTCCGTTGGTTTCTCAGCCCTCCTTGAGGCCAGTGGCACATTGGACCCATTGTCCTGCCACAGAAGCCAGACAGGGCTCTTGGGCTTCTGGCATCCAGGACCAGCTTTCCTTTGCTGATTGAGACCCGTGCTTGTTCATTGCTGATTTTCTGGTTTTCTTTTACCTTCTTGTCGCTGCGTTACTTTGGTAGAAGATATGTACCTTTCCTCAAGGCCCGAGTCCATGGAGAGAGAGAAGATGATGGGTGGGAGGACAGGTAGATGATTCCATGGACATAGAAATGGATGGATGCTACAGGGAGATAGGTGACATTGATAGATAGGTGGTAAATAGATGATAGGTAGAAGATAGATAATATATGTAGATTAGAGACAAACGATAGCTACATAGATCAGTGATTGATATGGGACAATAAGCGATAGCTACATATAGATAACAGGTAGATACCTAAGTGGTATAAATAAATATGATAGATACATAGATGACAGACAGAAATTACATAGATCCATGGAGAGAGATATAAATGAAGATAGAAATGTTATGAGATGATAGAGGGAGATTATAGATGGAAGGATAGATGATTCCATGGACATAGAAATGGATGGATGCTAGATGTTGGATAGATAGATAGATAGATGATAGATAGATAGATAGATAGATGATAGATAGAAATAGATAGATAGATAGATAGATAGATAGATATAGGTGATAGATAGATAGATTAGATAGATAGATAGATAGATAATAGATGGTAGGTAGATAGATAGATGTTGGATAGATAGATAGATGATAGATAGATAGATAGATAGATAGATAGATAGATAGATAGATAGATAATAGTGGTATAGATAGATAGATAGATATGATAGATAGATAGATAGATAGATAGATAGAAGATAGATAGATAGATAGATAGATACATAGATGACAGATAGATAGATAAATTACATGATAGATGACAGATAGATAGATAGATAGAGTAGATAGATAATAAAGGTAGATAGATAGATAATAGATAGATAGATAGATGATAGATAGACTATAGAGATGATAGAGGAGGTAGGTAGATAGATAGATAGATAGATAGATAGATAGATAGATAGAATAGATAGATAGATAGATAGATAGATAGATGTAGGTAGATAGATAGATAGATATAGATAGATAGATAGATAATAGATAGATAGATAGATAGATAGATAGATAGATAGATAGATAGATAGATAGATAGATAGATAGATAGATGATAGATAGATAGATAAGATAGATAGATGATAGGTAGATAGATAGATAGATAGATAGATAGATAGATAGATAATAGGTGGTAGATAGGTAGATAGATAGATAGATAGATAGATAGATAGATAGATAGATAGATAGATAGATAGATAGATAGATAGATAATAGAAGATAGATAGATAGATAGATAGATAGATAGATAGATAGATAGATAGATAGATAGATAGATAGATAATAGGTGGTAGGTAGATAGATAGATAGATAGATAGATAGATAGATAGATGATAGATGGTAGGTAGATAGATAGATAGATAATAGATGGTAGATAGATAGATAGATAGATAATAGGTGGTAGGTAGGTAGATAGATAGATAGATAGATAGATAGATAGATAGATAGATAATAGGTGGTAGATAGATAGATAGATAGATAATAGGTAGGTAGATAGGTAGATAGATAGATAGATAGATAGATAGATAGATAGATAGATAGATAGATAGATAGATAATAGATAGGTAGATAGATAGATAGATAGATAGATAGATAGATAGATAGATAGATGATAGATGGTAGATAGATAGATAGATAGATAATAGGTGGTAGATAGATAGATAGATAGATAGATAGATAGATAGATAGATAGATAGAGACAGAGAGAGAGAGAGAGAACAGATGGGTGTAGATGCCAGGTCGATGGATAGAATCTGATTGCGATTTCTCATTCATGTACCCACGTTGGTTTGAACAATGCCCTTCATCATGGCTGAAGAGTTCACACTCGGACTCCCGGGGCTGAGTTGCTCATCTGACCTGGATTCTTGCCATGAGAAATCTCAGAGGTGTGTAATGGGCTGCTGACCAAGGCATTAGTACTGAGACTCTCCACGGGGCTTCCTTCCCTCTTAAGGTGGCCTGTGCAGGCTGTGCTGACCAGTCATCCTAGGGCAGGAAACGGCTACTCTGCCCAGGCCCCTATGACCACTGGAGGAGCCCAGCTAGCTCTCTTGATTCAGAACAACCTGGTGTCTTGAGAAACCAGCAATCTTAGCTCCATAAGGCACCTCTGCTTCACCCCACGCATGATGTTCTTCCTGCCCGTGCTGTGCGTTAGGGGAGGCTGGTCTCTTCCTCGGAGCCTCTTTCGCTCCAACCTGCCTGCTGTCTCGGTTGGCATAGGAAGTGTTCCAGGTGTGTTTCCAGAGCTTGGTCACCTCTGCCATTCCTACTAACTCCCCCCAATCCGGACACCCAGATCTGCGTTGCTCATTATGCACCCTTGATCTTCCCTGGTTTGAGAAATTGTGTATCCGCGCTCAGTTCCAATTCTAACCTATGAGCCCGTTAGCCATGAGATTGGTAACCTGATGCTCTTTAATTTAAACTTAAATAAAGAACCTCTAGCCTTTCTCAGTCTTCTGACCATTGGATTCTCGTGAGGACTTCCTGCCAAGATTGCTGACCTCCAGACTATGTCTTTAGTAGCCTGAACATACTTGGTTAAGGAAAACAGATCTAAAGATGTTCTGTAGTTCATGATTAAAACTGCAGTGCAGAGAATTTCTTCCAACTTCAGAGACTCTGCCATGTCTAAAACACCGATCTTTATGTGACCTGCACCTGGCTCTATTATATGCACACCTCCACTGTGTCTGTCTCCATAGGACAATGTCGGTCCTACTTCTCCACCCTAAATGTCCTTAGCAGATATGGTAGATAGTATGTGATGTCTTATATTTTTTGTCAAATTGACAGGACCTAGAATCACCTGTAAGGGACAGCCTAGACTGCGCTAGTGCCTGCACATGTCTGCTGCTTTCCAGCTGCCGTGGCAGAGGTGATGCCCAGCCACTGCTCATGCCATGCCTTCCCCTGGCATCACGAAGCTTTCCCTTGAAACTGTCACAAAATAAACACTTCGTTCCCATCAGCTGGTTTGGTCAGGTGCTTTGTCCCAGCCACAGGAAAGTAATTGCCACAGGCCTTTCAAAACCACAGCTGGGTTGGACGGTTGGCTACAGGGTCCATGGTGATCCCCGTGACTCGGGACTCTGTGATCATCCTACACTGGTTTAGGAAGCCTTGCTCGGGATTCGCCTCTCCCCTTTCAAATCTCACCTGTCAAGCATTCAAGTGCTTGCCAAGGTCACTTTATTTCCTAATTCCTGCAGCAAGACTCCACTTCACAAATCTCCATCAGCTGGGAACCAAGCATTCAAAAGACATGGGTTTATGGGGCAAGGGAAACATCTGACTCAAACCACCACAGGCCTGAACCTTTTCTTCCCATTTTGGCTTTCCTGGCCGAATGTCTGACAATAAGCACTAGTAAATTTCAGCCTGTGCACACTGGCTCATGGCAGAAGCATGTTGATATATATTTTAGGTGATAATTCTGTCATGAAATATATTGTATGATAGTCCCATAGACCTCATGCCTCCTGTCAGTTTGACTGACGTATTGGGCCTGCAGCCTCCCCTAAGAAGTGGGCTCCAGCCTTATGCTGGCTCCAGATCACTTCCTCCTGAGACAGATGCTCGATGCTCTATCAGCCATAAATCTGCCTTGCTCTGCTATCACCTGAGCCGCAGCTTCCACCTCTTTATAAACAGCGCAAGAGACTTGGAGAAATGCTTCGATGAATCCAGGCTCTCCGGCAAGCCTGTCAGAAAGACCAAGCTGAGAAAAGTCGAGAGTCATTTGTCATGAGAAGAGCCTGGAGGTGTTAGCCTGCTGTTGCCACTGACCTGTGTCGCAGTCAGCCTCACCTTGCTGGGATGAACCTCCAGACCAGACCCAGTTCAGGAGGAATGGAATTTATTTGACGCTTACAGATCCAAGGAAGTTCCAAAGTGGCAGAAGAAGTTGACCCCCTTTCACAGGTCCATGTGGAGAGTTAAAAGCAACCACCACCAACACAAGTCAGCACTCTCCAGCAACCCAGGCAGAAGGCAAGCACTTTGCATATCTTTAAGTAGAAATTCCAGATCTGCCCCCCAGGCAACTTAGGGCTGGACCTGGGATCCACCCACAGCAACACTAAGTCACAAGTTTGAATAAAACTCCTGAAACTTTTGGGGAACATCTATTCACACTACCACGCCCTCCACACCCCCTCCTTTCTTCCTCTTCTCTTTCTTTCTCCTCTTCTCTTCTTCCCTCTCTCTTCTTTCCTCCCTCTGCTCCCCTCCCTCTTTCCTTTCCTCTTCTTTTCCTCCTTCTTTCTTCCTCCTCTCCTTCCCCTCCTCCTCTTCCTTCCTGATTTCTTCCTTTCCTCCTTTTTCCTCTCTTTTGCCTCCTTTTCTTCTCCACTCCTCCCTCTCTTCTCTTTTTCTACAAGTTAACTTCCACTGTTTTAATATGACTTAGAACACAACCTGGCCCTGAAATTTAACTTGGAAATTTGGTTTTGGACTTCCTTTTTTGTTGAGAACTTGGCTGAGATACAGCCCTTTCTGAACCGGTCTTCTCCCTTTCTCTCCTTCCTTCATTTTATTTTACTTTCTCTCTCCTTCCTTCCTTTCTGCTTTCTCTATCTTTGCTCATTCTCTTCTCTTTCTATATCTTTGCTCCAAGCTTTAAATTTGGAAACTCGAACAGGAAATGCAGAAAGCCAGGTTGTCACCCCCACATTCTTACCACACAGGTACAAGACTTTCCCTGCGACCAGCCTACTTTATCTGTGCTCCACACCCTCCTCCTGCTGCAACCCTGGATTGTTTTCAATGACATATCAAATCATGTCACCACAAAAATTTCAGTGTGCATCTCTAAAAAGGTTTTAGAAACATGTCCTCAATAACGTTTTGCAATTAAAATTGACAACTCTTTAATATGCTCAGTTTTTAGATAGTCTCTTTTTAAAAAGATTTTTATTTTTATTTATTTGCAAGCAGAGAGATGAGAGAGGGGAATGGGTATGCTAGAACCTCTTTTCAGGGGGAACAAACTCCAGGAATATGTGCAACTTTGTGCATCAGGCTTTACCTGGGGACTGGGGGCTCGAGCCCAGAGCATCAAGCTTTGCAAGCAAGTGCCCTTAACTGCTTGGCAATCCCTCCAGCCCTAGATTGTCCCTGCGATACCTTCCTCTGCTCCAGTGCAGTTTCCAACAAGCTCATTGCATCACTGGGCCAAATGCCTCGTGAATCTGTTAAGAGACTTCTCAGTTTCCGCTGTTGTTTTCCCCTTGGCATAAATTTTCTGGAGGAAATTAGGTCATTTGTTCTGGAGAATTTCTCACATGCTGGGTTTTTCCACCTTGTGGGATTGTTTTTCACACCTCTCTGTTTCATTCACGTTGATAGTTCTACATAGGTCTTGTCCGATTCAAGGTTAGTGTTCTGGGCAAGAATATTTAACATATGGCACTGCGTGTGTCTTAACTGCTACCTCACGAGATATCCCAGGCCCGGCTGCCTGTCCTTATGTAACGCCAGCAATTGTTAAGGGCAGTTTGTCCTTTTGGAAAATGTCAATCCTCTGTTGTAGTCTTCAAGTCCTTGGGCAGACCTGTGGATGGCTACATGCCTTGGTTTTTCATAAGGACAATATAATGTTCATGCCTGTCTTGGACGGGTTGCAAGAATGAAATAGATTATTATTATTATTATTATTATTATTATTGGTTTTTCAAGGTAGGGTCTCACTCTGGCCCAGGCTGACCAAGAATTAACTATGTAGTCTCAGGGTGGCCTTGAACTCAGGGTGATCCTCCTACCTCTGCCTCCCAGTGCTGGGATTAAAGGTGTGAGCCACCACGCCCGGCTCTAGATTAATTTTTGTTAAGTAATGAAAACCTATAGAAAATACTATACATCCCAAATATAAATGTATGTTATTAATGGTTATGCTATATATACCATAAAATACATCAGGCATATATTTAAAATACAATAGGCACTTGAAAACATGCATATATTTATGTTTATTTTTGCACTTTTTTTTTTTGGTTTTTTTAAGGTAGGGTCTCACTCTGGCCCAGGCTGACCTGGAATTAACTATGTAGTCTCAGGGTGGCCTTGAACTCACAGTGATCCTCCTACCTCTGCCTCCCAAGTGCTGGGATTAAAGGCGTGCACCACCACACCCGACTCTATTTTTTCACTTTTACATTATATATATTTTTTTTTTATTTTCTTAATTGACAACTTCTAGACTTATAGACAATAAACCATGCTATTTCCCTCCCTTCCCCCCATTCCTCTTCAGAACTCCACTCTCCATCATATCCCCTCCCTCTCTCCATTAGTCTCTCTTAATTTGATGTCATCACCGTTTCCTCCTATTATGAGGGTCTTGTGAAGGTATTGCTAGGCTCTGTGAGGTCATGGATATCAACTCCAATTTCTGTCTGGACAGTTGCTTTGTAAGGAGTCGTGCCCTTCCTTCGGCTCTTACATTTTTCCGCCACCTCTTCCGCAATGGTCCCTGAGCCTTGGAGGGTGTGACAGAGATGTTTCAGTGCTGAACACTCCTCCATCCCTTCTTCTCAGCACTATGTTGCCTTTTGGGTCATCCCAGTGGTCATTGCTTCTCTTTTCCTCTAGCAGTTTCAGGTACATTATATATATTTTAAAGTACATAGCATATTTTGGTATATCTTGGAATACTTATGTATTTATTAGAGAGGAGAGAGTTAGAGAGAGAGAGAACAGGCACGTCAGAATCTCTAGCCACTGCAAACGAGCTCCAGACACATGTGCCACCATGTGCATCTGGCTTGAGGGTATTGAGGAATAAAAACTGGTTCCTTACGCTTCATAGGCAATCACTTTAACCACTAAGCCATCGCTCCAGCTCCCTACCTTCGTATGTTTAAATGTACTAAGTATTGTAGTATATTTTCATATCCTTTAAAGTACACTATATACTTTTTAAAATTAGCAAATGTATATGCTTATGTGTACATACCTTAAAGTATTATGATATTTTAATATTCACATATTGTTTATTAATTTTTAGAAAATGTATTACCATTTATTAATTCTACATAATAATGGATTTCATTATGACAGTTTATATATATGTCTATAACATATTTTGAGCATATTCCTCTCCTTGTCCTTGTAGCCCACTTTTACTCCCACTGACCACATTTTTCCCTTCTATTTTCTTTTCTTTCTTTTCTTGTGGCCCTGTTGTTTAGTTAGGGTTGTTTACAGGACCATGGGACAGAGGTTATTGGCTACACCACTGAAGAAAACGTCTCTCTGCCTGGCATCCATTAACTGCCTCTAACTCTCATGGAGAGGTTCAGGTCTTGCAGGCTTATTCCCCTTCATATATTTAGTATTTTTAAAATTTTATTTATTTATTTATTTATTTATTTATTTATTTATTTGAGAGAGAGATAAATGCACAGAGAGAGAAAGAGAGAGAGAGAGAATGGGGGGGAGGGAGAGAATGGGTATACCAGGGCTTCTAGCCACTGCAAACAAACTCCAGATGCATGCACCCCCTTGTGCATCTGGCTTACGTGGGTCCTATGGAATCAAAGTGGGGTCTTTAGGCTTTGCAGGCAAATGCTTTAACTGCTAAGCCATCTCTCCAGCTCTATTTAGTATTTTTTCAACCAGAGGTTTCTGTGACTATTTGGGGATCTTCCCCCTAAGAAAACTAGCTGTCTCTTTAGAAGCTGGTGCAGAAAGTCTCACAAGGGGATTTGAGCTGCCAGGCTATGGGTTCCATCAACAGCATGTATTGTGTTCCTAGGTGTGCCAGGCTGGTGAACATGATATCACGCACCACAGCCCACTCAGGACAGGGCCGCTAATATTTCTCTCTTGTCTTCCATTCTGTCTGATTCCTGCCTGTGGTGCTCCACGCCCCCTCTGGGGCATTTGTCTGGTGTTTGGAGGCCATGTTTATGCCTCGTGCTTTGTGTCTGGGTGTGACCTGGTTTTTACAATGTACTGACCTTTCTCTTGTTGGGGATCCAATTTTAGCTTCAGAGCCATAGAATTTGAGCCCCTGATTACTCATCTGGCACAGAGCCTGGGTTTCTTTTAACTCTCAGTGTCAGGGAGAGAGGGTTTTCAGAGTTCCTTTCAGTCAGTGAATTGATTCTAAAATGGTATATCAATTACCTATTGTGCATTTAAAAGATCCCACCAAGCTTGGTGATTGGAAGTAACCATTATTTGCTTAGCTCATGATTTCTGGGGGGTTAACACTTTCGGTGGGGGTATAGCCAGATGGCTCTGGTGTTGGCTGGGCTTCTCTGGGCACCTATGATTAGTTACAGGTCAGTTTAGAGAGCTTTGCTGCTGCTGGCTAGGTATTTTCATAATGCTAAGGCTTGCCTGGGGACAACTGGTTTACCTTGGTCTCCCTTCTCCATCCCCCCACATTGTCTGTCATCTTCTTATAGGCTAGTTCCAGCTCATTCATGTGATGGACAAGGCAGTGAAAGATATAAGCAGAAGTCCCATGCTCTGCCCAGTGTCTCCTCTGCTACAAAGGGAGGTGAAATGAGCTCTGTATCTTAGAGAAGTTGTAAAATCATAGTGCAGAGAGAATGCATATAGGATGGGGAAAGACTGTGGTCATTGCTGCAAATAATGATCCCCACACTTTAAAGAATGAATTTATTTATTTATTTTCAAGGAAAGAGAGAGAGAGAATGAGTATGTCAGGGCCTCTTGCCACTGCAAACGAACTCCAGATGCATGTGCCTCTTTGTGCATCTGGCTCTACGTGGGCACTAGGGAACGGAGCTGGGCTGTCAGGCTTTGCAAACAACTACCTCTATCTACCGAGCTGTCTCCCCAGCCCGGTCCCTAGACTGTGCAGTCGTAACTGAGGCCCAGAGGCTAGAGGAAGATTCTCCTCTTTGTGTTCTCCCCACTGCCATCTGCTTGCAGCAAAGGACTGGCCCGTCCCCTAACAAATGTCCAGTCACTGGGAATGAGTGACCTAAAACTGGAGCACTCTGAAGTGTGATGTGTTGAACTAAACAGAAGAGTATCTCAAGCTCTGGGGGCTAGCCTCTGTTCTCAGCCTGAGTGCATCTAGAATCTCCTAGGAGACCAGGCTCTGGGCATGTCTGTGAGGGACGTTCTAGGTTAGGGTCATTAGGTGAGTAGCTCGGCGCTCACTGTGGGGCAGGGCTAGTTCAGACTGGGGTCCTGCACTTACGAAAAGGCAAAAGGGAGCTGAGCACCAGCATCCATCACTGTGTTCTTCCTGACCACAGAAGTAACATGATGTTGCCACACCTTCCCTATCATAATGGACCGTCCCTGCAGATTGTGAGCCCAAAGCAAATGCCTTCCTCCTTCAGCAGCTCTTGTCAGGTGTTGTATCACAGCAACGAGACAGTAACTAATAGACAAGCTGAGGACCCAAAGCTGCAGCCCTCATCCTCGTCTCTCCAGGAGACTCCAGACAAGGTTTGGGGGAGAGACGTGTGACAGAATTCTCCGCACTGATCTTTGGATAATTTTCAGCAAGTCACAGGGACTCTCGTATGATAGGGCCCCAGGGGGGCCACATCCCCTGGCATGTTATATTTCCTTCTAACATAACACACTTGTCAAAGTGGTGAGGTATTCCAGAGAAATGGGCTGTGGAAATGCATGTCAACCAGCATCCTGAGAGCTGAAGGGAGCATCATATGAACCATTTAATTTTGAAACCAACTCTAGCGAAGCTTGTTTCTCTGCTGTTCAAATTCAATTGAACTCCCCTGGGAAGTGCTCTCTCCACCCTACTCCCTTGTTGTGTGTTGGGGGGGCGGGGAGCCTTGTTTAGGGGAATGTATGCATCATGTTCTAGTCAGTCAGTGTCTCTACAGGCTTTTGAAGAATAGATTGATTGATTCTGCCATATGTATGTGTGTGTGTGTGTGTGTGTGTGTGTGTATACAAATATGTATTTGTACACATGCACACACATATACAAAAATATATATATATGTGTGTGTGTGTGTGTATGTGTGTATATACAAATATATATTTGTACACACACACACACCATAATCTGTTTTTTTAATTTTTTAAATTTTATTTACTTATTATATTTTTTTAGAGAGAGAGAGTGGGAGAGAGAATTAGCATGCCAGGGCCTCAGCCACTGCAGTTGAACTCCAGACTGTTGCATCACCTAGTGGGTATGTGTGACCTTGCACTTGCCTCACCTTTGTGCATCTGGCTTAGGTGGGATCTGGAGAGTCAAACATGGGTCCTTATGTTTCACAGGCAAGTGCCTTAACCACTAAGCCATCTCTCCAGCTCCAGAATGGGCATGATAGTCTATTTGATGCCTTTTCATTGCATTCAATGGCGATTCTATTTTTTTCAATTGGGAAAATTATGTCATAACTAACTGCTTCTATTTGTTCCCCACTCTTGTACACCTCCTATCTCCTAAAATAGGCAGATTCCATTTTTAATATATTTTATTTATTTATTTGACAAAGAAAGAAGGGGGGAGAGAGAATGGGTGTGCCAGGGCCTCCAGCCACTGCAAACGAACTCCAGACATGTGCGCCCCCTTGAGCATCTGGCTAACGTGGGTCCTTCACAGGCACGTGTCTGAACTGCTAAGCCACCCCTCCAACCTGCAGATTCCCTTTTTGAGGGTGACTTTTATTTTGTTTCTCTGAGGGACTATCCTATTTTGATTTTTTTTGGATTTTTTTTTTGAGACATTGTCTTTCTAGGTAGCCAGACTGGCCTGAACATCATGGAGACCCTGCTGCTTCTGCCTCTTGAGTGCTGGGATTACAAGCAAGCATCACTATATCCATACGTGGTTCCTTTGCTCAGTGCTGTGGTAAAATATCTGATGAAAGCAGTGAAGGGAGAGTTTATTTTGACTTAGTACAGTTCCAGAGAATACAGTCCAGTGTGGTGGGGAGGGCACGGCAGCGGGGGCACACGGCAACGGGTCCTGTTGCCTCCACAGTGAGGACGCAGACTGAGAGGAATGCGGGTGCTCAGCGAACTTTCTCTTTTTGTAAAACATGGCTTTATTTTATTGACTTGAGAGACAGGAAGAGAGAGAATGGGTGTTTCAGGACTTCTTGCCACAGCAACTGAGCTTGAGACTTGTGGGCCACATTGTGACTTTGGCTTTATGTGAGAACTGAGGAATTGAACCCTGGGCTGGCAGGCTTTGCAAGCAAGTGCCTTTAACCTCTGAGCCACCTTCCCAGCTCCACTTTCTTCTTTTCATGCCGTCCTGGACCCCAGCCATGGGACGGTGCCGCTCATAGTCACGGTGGGTCTTCTCACTTCGATTAACCTAATCTAGAAGCTTCCTCATACACATGCCCTGAGAGTCCTCAGTGATTCTGGAACCAATCAAGTTGATTGACGGTAGAGATGCCCACCACACAACTGGTTGTTCTGTAGAATTTAAAATACCTTTTGTTACTCAACGTTTTAGTATTTCCTCTTTAGGATTCGCTTTGCTATACTGTATGACCTTGCAGAAAACTGTATAAATGACATCTTCCGAGAAGTAGGACAATATGGGGAGTTAAGTTTTGCTTTGGTGCCAAATAAGTTGACTTAGTATCTCAATACTGTTTATTTATTTATTTATTCATTCATTCATTCATTTAACAGAAAGAGAGGCACGCATACAGACAGACAGAAAAAGAAAAAGAGAGAGAGAGAGAGAATGGGTGTATCAGGGCCTCCAGCCACTGCAAACGCATGTGCCCCCTTGTGCATCTGGCTTACGTGGGTCCTGAGGGATTGAATTGAACCTGCATCCTTTGACTTTGCAGGCAAGCGGCTCCACTGCTAAGCCAACTCTCCAGCCCATCAATACTGGTTTTAAAAAATATGTATGTGTGTGTGCATGAACATGTGGAGGGGGCAGATAGACAACACCCCTGTGTCACTTCTTAGACACCAGCCACCTCCTTTGAGACAGAGTCTCTCATTGGCCTGAAGCTACCCAGTTCGACTAGACAGACTGCCTGGCAAGTCGCAGGGATTCTGCCTCCACCTCCCCAGGGCTGGGATCATATTCATGGACCGTCACACCCGGTCTTTTTCACGTGGGTTCTGGGGATTGAACTCTGGTCCTCAAGCTTGCACAACGAGCATATGGCCAACTGAATTAACCCCTAGCCCTCCAATCTTGCTTTTGACCTTGGAAAATCCCTTGGCATCTCTTGGTTCTGTCTCCTTTTGGGACTAGTACCGCTCTGGGTAATGGTGGTGATTAGCGAGCTAATGTACGGGGATGCTTGGCATGGGGTTTGGAGTGTGACAGGAGCTCCTTCCCTGCAGCTGCTGTGTGGTGGTGGAGTGCTTCTTTCTGGTTCTGGATTCTAAAAGGGGTGACTGGGCTGGAACAGTGATTCTGAAGTTTAATTCAGTTGTCAGAAAAAGACATTTCCTTTCCCTAATCCTTCCTTCTGCCTGGCTTCTTTTTCTTTTCTTCCCTCGCATTCTCTGAAACACTTCCTAAGAACTTTCATTCAGCACAGTGACAGGCCTGGGGATGTCCAGTGCCTGGACCCCAGAGGCTGCCGTCCCCATGGGAAGGGGTAACACTACAGTCCAAAATTGCAGAGGAGCATGTGGGACCCATGTCAAGAAGAGTCAGAGGGCTGGAGAGATGGCTCTGCGGCTAAAGCTCTTGCCTGCAAAGCCTATGGAACCAGGTTTGATTCTCCAAAACCCACATAATCCAGAGACACAAGGTGGTGCATGTGTCTGGAGTTCGTTTGCAGTGACTGGAGGCCCTGGTGTACCCATTATCTCTCTCTCTTTGCCTTTCCCCCTCTCTTTCTCAAATAAGAAGAGTCAGAGGTTACTCTGGGAAAGGGTGAGTTTTCAGGGGCCTTGAAGAGTGCACAGAGAGAGAGAGAGAGAGAGAGAAAAGAGAAGGGTATTGCCTGTTGGAAAATGCAGGAGGCAAGAGCCGGCTCTGTGATGATGAGGTCCTGCTGTGACCCAGTATAGATCAGAGTGTCACAAAAGCTGAGTCCTGGGTATGTATGTATGTATGTATGTATGTATGTATGTGTATGTGTGTAGATATATATATCCCACATTTAGAAGGAGGTCCTATCCACTTAGGGTGCCCCTGACTGGTAGTAGAGGTTTGGAAGTGAACCCCAATTCAGTTCTGGAGCTTGGTGGAAGAAGCTGTGATGGCCAAGGGGACGAGCTGAAGGTTGGAGAAACAGCACCCAAGGGGACCTGCTGGGGACCTGCTGGGGACCTGCTGGGGCTGAGCTGTAAGAACAGGGACCTGCAGGAAGCAGAGAACTGGACGCAACAACATGGACGTGGAGTGCCTCTAAGCATGCCAGTAGGAGCAGCCCTGGTCCTGCTGGGCACCGTGAGAATGTAAGGCCTTTGAAAAAAAAAGGCTAATGGAGAGAGGGAGGGGACATAACGGAAATTGGAGTTCTAAAGGGGGATGGGGGGAGGGGAGGGAAATATCATGCATTTTTTTGTAAGTATAGAAGTTGTCAATAAAAAGAAGGTGGTAACCTAAAAAGAAAGAAAGAAAGAAAGAAAGAAAGAAAGAAAGAAAGAAAGAAAGAAAAGAAATACAAATGTATAGCCAGGCACGGTGACACATGCACGCCTTTAATCCTAGCACTTAGGAGGCAGAGGTAGGAGGATTGCCATGAGTTAGAGGCCACCGTGAGACTACAGAGTGAATTCCAGGTCAGCCTGGGCTGGAGTGAGACCCTACCTTGAAAAAAAAAAAATGAAATTAAATAAATAAATAAATAAATAAATAAATAAAGGTCAATGGTGCAAAACTGCTTTGAAAGCTAGAATTCCTAGAGAACAAGGACTTTGTGTTGTTGCTTGTTTTAACGTGACATGAAACGCAGCAGGTGTCCAACTTATGCTGGAGAGACACGTTAATCTAATTAACCAAACGTGAAAGGTTTGAGTCTCCGCCTCCATGAGGGACCACAGAGGTCAGGGAAGATGTGGGAGCTATGCATCTGGATTTGTGTCTGAGCCTGACACATGCAAGTGTACACACCTCACTTTTCTTTTTTTAAAAAATATTTTATTATTTATTTATTTATTTGAGAGAGATACAGAGATACAGGAAAGAGAGCAGGAGAAAGAGAGAAAGAGAGCCTCCAGACAGAAATGAACTCCAGAGAGGGACCCCCTTTTGGGCCCCGAGGGGATGTGCAGACCGAGAACACTCCAGAACACACCTGCAAATGAACTCAGGAGATGCCCATGGGTTTTATAGTCAAAAACCATATGTGTGGGTCCAAATATGCAGGGGGACATCTCCAGATAAAGTACTTTGGGTTATTTATTCCTCCTGTTTTTATTTGCTGGTTTCTGGTTCAAGGCCCCAGATGCAGTCCCTCAAGATGCTTCCCTCAACTGCTTTATGTATGGGTTGCCATGCAAACCTTGTAACTTTCCATCAACAGGTTGTTTGTACAAAGAAATGTCACCCAAAGATGTTTTCTTTCTTCTATTCATATTAGTTACATTTCCCTTTGAAGCAAGCAAGTGTACAGAAGCTAATTAGAGCAGTATAGTTATATATTTTTTATCCTTTCAGGTTTCTTGGGGAACTGAACCTTCTCCTTCATCCCTTCCTCAATTTTCTTTCTTCTATTCCTTTTTTCCTCACTTCTTCCTTCTCCTTCTTCTTCCTCACCCTTTCTTCCTCCTTCCCTCGTCTTCTTCCCTCCTCTCCTATTTCTCATCTCCCCTCTACCTCCTTCTTCTTCCTCCCTCCTCTTCTCCTCATTCTCTTTCTGGGGAAGACTCATGTAGCCCAAGCTTGCCCCAAGAGTGGTTCTGAATTCCTGATCCTCTGCCTCCACTTCCCAAGTACTAGGATTACAGGCCTGTGCCACCACACGCAGCTACTTCTCTGTGTAACGTAAAAACGTCCCCTTCGTGGAGCGCCTGTGTGCCATGTGTTTGTAGAGTATGAAGCACAAGGCAGACACTCTGAGAGTGACAGCCTTGCTTTTGAAAAGAAGGTCTATTAACCATATAAAAAGCCAAAGTAGGCATTCTGGAGCTGCCAGCATCTTTTGCCTCAAATTGAAAAATTACTTAAAACAGTACAAGAACAGCTTTAGAAAAAGAGACTTGGGGCCTGGAGAAATAGCTTAGCAGTTTCAGCATTTGCCTGCAAAGCCAAAGGACCTAGGTTCAATTCCACAGAACCCAAATAAGCCAGATGCATAAGGTGGCACACACATCTGGAGTTCGTTTGCAGTGGCTAGAGGCCCTGGGGCATCCATTCTCTCTCTTCTGTCTCTCTCTCTCTCTCTCTCTGCCTGCAAATAAATAAATGAAAAATAAAAAAAAAGAAAGAGAGACTTAAAGGGCTCAACCTGTTTAAATATTTTTAAATAACTACCCTTCAAAGAACTCACACCTGTAGAGAGCAGTGATGTTCAAGACTTGGGGATCTGGGGACTCATCAGTACGCAAGTTAAGCTCCTAGCAGGAAAAAGAACAAGAAATTGATTTTTTTCCCATAGGGCAGTGGAACTAAGGGAACTGGATGAGGTAAAAAGAATGTGTCAGGAAGCACCAGGGACGGCAAAGACTTGAAGGGGAGTGGCCTTCTCAAGGTTGGAATTCAGATCTTGAAGGTAGGCATGTGGTTGAAGCCCACAGTGGCCAGCAGAGACCCTCCCAGGGGTGTGGTGTCCAAGGCCAGTGAGATGAGGTTGAACTGGTGCAATGAGGGCCGCCCTCGGAGAGGCCAGAGAAAGGCACAGGAAGCTATTTGTGAGAGCGAGGGGAGCGAGCTGGTGACTTTGAGGAGGTTAGCTAGACAAAGAGAGTTGTCTAGACATGCTCCCGGAAGCTGCCTGACGGTCCGGTGCGCCAGCGTTGAGCCACCAGTAGGAAGTTGCCGTGAGGAAATTGCCAGTCAGGTGCTGACGACTGGTTTACCACCCTTGGGGAGTCAGCCAGGGCAGCATGGGAGGGTGACTGTTGGTGCCACTGGGAATGTCATGGGCAATTTTCTGTTGCTATAACAAAATGCCTTAGACTAGGTGATACACAAAAAGAAAAATTATTTCTCTGGTCTAGACGCAGGGAAGCCCAGCATCAAGGTATTGGCGTCTGGTAAGAGTCCTCACCTGCTGTGTTATCCTGTGGCTGAAGGCAGAGGGCAGGACAGCATATGTGTGAGAGAAGGAGGTGGGGGGGTCTAAATTCACCCTTTATATTATGAACCTGCTCCCCAACAACAGCACTGACCTCCTCATGAAGGTGGAGAACCAATGACCCAATCATGTCCATAACATTCCCCAATACTGTCACCATGACACCTGAATTTCAACATGAGTTTGGCAAAGGTCACCAAACGTTCAAAGCCCAGCATGGAGACTGTCATAGAATACCAGCCACTTTGCAGGAACACAGCGAGAACCAGAAGGGGGGAAGATGGCTCAGTGGGTAAAGTTCTTGCCACACAAGCATGAGGACCTGAGTTCAGATCCCCAGCACCCACATGGGATGAGCACCTGTGATCCCGCTGCTGGGGTGGGGGTAGGGGCTCCCAAAATAAGATGGAGAAGGAGGAAGACACCCAATGTCATTTTCTGACCTTCACGTGCACATGCACACACGTGTATGCACCTGCGCACACACGTGTTTCTCATAAATACATACACACTATGCAACATACACATGCAAAAATGCAAAAGAACTAGAAAGAGCAGATCCCCTTCCCTAAAATAGTGTGTCTCTGTTGCCCCCTACTGACAAGGGTTAGCTTGGTGCTAGGCAGTCAAAGAACTGTCTGGAGAGCCCACCCCTTTGCACACAGCAGGCAGAAGAGTAACTGAGCCGGCTGGAGAGGTGGCTTAGCGGTTAAGCGCTTGCCTGTGAAGCCTAAGGACCCCGGTTTGAAGCTTGATTCTCCAGGACCCACGTAAGCCAGATGCACGAGGGGGCGCACGCATCTGGAGTTTGTTTGCAGTGGCTGGGGGCCCTGGTGCGCCCATTCTCTCTCTTTTTACCTGTCTATTTCTGTATCTCTCTCTCAAATAAAATAAATAAATAAATAAGAAAATATTAAAAAGCAAAAGAAGAGTAACTGAGCTAGAGTGTATGGTGATCGCTGGTGTTGTATGGAGGGAACTCAGCACTTACTGCTTTCTCTTTCTTCTTTTCTTTTTTCTAAAGTAGGGTTTCACTGCAGCCCAAGCTGATCTGGAATTCGCCATGCAGGCTCAGGCTGGCCTCGACTCACAGCGATCCTACCTCTGCTTCCCTCTCTCTATTCTTTCTTATTGGCTAGGAACTTTACTGTATGGACAAATTGTGTGTTGATCCCATTCCCCTCGTGTTATCCTCTCAGATCCCCTCTTCACCGCCCCCATTCCACGGAGGACACTCCTCAGTGGGGTTAGTGGTATTCAGTGTAGGGTCCTGAACGCATGAGCCAGACTCTGGGCAATGCTTCGGGAGACTCCCTCCCACCCTGTCGTTCTTAAATCTCCCGATCTCCTCTTTTGGACTGTTCCTGAGCCTTAGCGGCTGTGTTATAAGTCGACTTTAGTGTTAAGCTCTCTGCCAACCTCTGACTTTCTGCTCTGATGAGTGTTGAAGATCTTCAGTGATGAACCAAGATTTATCAGTATGACAAGAAGGTTAGCCTAGCATAAGAACCAGCCTAGCACATCTGCCAGGTCTCAGGTGACAACACTGAGGAAGTCACAATTTAAACATGAGTGCTGCTCTCACTTCCATCCTGACAGCTTTCTCACCAGTTTTTCTTCCTCGGAATAGCAAAGATGGGTATACAGAAAGCCAAGACAAGATATCTGTATCTCCTCCTCTCTCCAAAGAGATACCTCAGAATCTGTTTGAGATTCTATATCCTTGTGAAATAATGAAATTAACAATGCTAGAACAAGAGCCGGGTGCGGTGGCGCACGCCTTAATCCCAGCACTCAGGAGGCAGAGGTAGGAGGATCACTGTGAGTTCAAGGCCACCTTGAGACTCCATAGTGAATTCCAGGTCAGCCTGAGCTACAGTGAGACCCTACCTCGGAAAACAAAAACAAAAACCAAACCAAAACAAAAAGCATGCTAGAACAGAGGAGCCTTCCAAACAGATTGAACAGTATAACATTAAGAGTATGTGATTTCATCTAGGGTTTATGGATGAGTGTTAGAAAAACCATGCAGTTATACAAAGGATTTCCACTGGATTTCTCAAAGTTTGTGAGCTGCAGCAAGATATTGCTCTCTGAAACCAAGAAACTAAAGTTTTAGACAGGTATCATAAAAACCTCAAAAGCTTGCCGGGAGTGGTGGCACACGCCATTAATCCCAGCACTCTGGAGGCAGAGGTAGGAGGATCATCATGAGTTCAAGGCCACCCTGAGACTACACAGTGAATTCCAGGCCAGCCTGAGCTAGAATGAAACCCTACCTTGATAAACGAAAAACAACAACAACAACAACAACAACAACAAAAACTCTCAAAAGCTGACTTGCTGTGACAACATGTCTTAAAAGACTTGCTTGGTTCAGTTCAGTCCCCTTCAGCCTAACAAATGTTTATTTCCAAATGTTCTTAAAATTGATTCTCTGGAAATATATAAGTGATTTATTAAGGAAGTGCTGTCTACAAAGACCAGTAAGGGAGTAGAAAGCAGGAAGGAAGAGCCAGAAGCCAAGTACAGAGTGCCCCGAGGTGAAGTCCCACGGTGGGGGAGGGACACTGGGTCATGGCTGCTCTGGCTAGCGGGCACCACTTCAGCAAAGGAGCCGGGTGTGTTGTTCTGTTGCCCCACAGGGACATTTGTTCTTATGGCACCACTCGCTCTTCACAGGCAGCGAGGGCTCCAGTAGTTAAGTCCTCAGAAACCAAGCTGACAGAAATGAAATTAAGTTGCTGGCATCCCAGGTGGAAGTGGAGGTGAGAGTGTACATGGAAGAATAAATAATAAACGAGGGCTTTAAGGGGACCTGGGCTTTCCATTTCATTCCCACGGAGCCTTCACACAAGATTCGTCCATGCTGGAAAGTACAGGATATGGGTACCAACTTGTAAATTCAATTATTCCAAGGAAATGCATGCAGGTGTGATAAGTAAAATATAAGAGCCAGGGGGAAGGCAGAGAGTCGAGAAGAAATGTCGTGTTTTCTGGGCAAGAGATTGGGCTTGAGTTATTGCGTGTGGGGGAGGGCCTTTCCCATCGTGGGAGGGAAACCGGACACCAACAGTTTAAGAGAATGCAAAGGGTCCTGTCAACCACTGGAGGAGAGATGGGTGCTTTGGGTCCCCTACCCACTGTGGTGGTTTGAATGTAAAAATGTCCTCCAGAGCCTCAAATGTTTGGAGTAAGCCCCTAAAATTGGTCTATAGCTGACGGAGTCTATAGCAGACAGCTTCAGGTTCGCTGAGATGAACTTCCAGACCAGGCACAGTTATGGAGGAAGAAATATTTATTGACGTTTACAGACCCAGGGTCAGTTCCATAATGGCAGAAGAAGCTGGCCTGCCTTCACAGGACCAAACAAGAGAGAGAAAAGCCACAAGCCAAAAGCCATCCAGCACAGCATACTGTGCATATCTTTAGACTGAAATCTCAAACCCACCACCACACCTTCAGATCTGCCCAGTGGATGCAGGTACAAACTGCAAACTAAAAATCACTGAATATATTGGGGGCCATCAATTCAAACTATCGCAGAGTCTTGGGGAGGTGCAGCCTTGCTGGAGGAGGTGTGCCACTGGGTGGGGGGTGGGCCTTGAGGTTTATCAGTCCACCCACAGGGTGTTCAGAGCTACTTCACTCGGATGACTCAGCGCCGCCTGGATAGATGACAGAGTGATGAGTACTATGACTCAGCTATTTTTTCTCTCCTTTTTATGCAGTCCAGGATCCCAGCCCGTGAAAGGATGCTGCCCACAGTTAAGGTGGGTCTTCCCACATCCATTAACCTAACCAAGAGCATCCCTCACAGACATGCCCAGAGGCTCACCTGATCTACATCGCCCCTCACAGGTGATACTAGGTCCTGTCGAGTTGACACTCACTGCAAACCACCACCATGTGTGATTTCTAGAACAGACCATCAGCATCTGAGGACGTGGTACAGTGGTGTAGTGCTTACCCACCATGCCCCAGGCCCTGGGTTTGATCCCCAGCACAGCAAAAATAAAAATAATAAAAATAAAAAAGGAATAGAGGGTCAAGCAAGATTGTTTCAGCCTGAATTTCCCCAGAAGCCAATTTCAGAGTATGGACTGACGTGTAAAAAGTTTATTTTGGAAGGAATCCCAGGAGACATTTCTGCAGAAGTACTAAAATGAAAGAAACAGGGACAGGAAACAGTAGAAATATCTTGAAGCCAAGTTACTATTTTGGACAACCAGAGATTAATTTTGTTGAGCAGCTCTTGAGGAAGGTATAGAGTATTTACTTGAAGATTAACCACGTGAAGAGTGCTGGAGCTGGGTGATGGACCCACCAGTCACCCCTGGTTACCTGTGTAAAGAAGTCAACTTCATCCCATGGCAGTTGTGGGAAGGAGACCAGAGAAGCTTTCAGACACAGAGATAATAGGTGTCCGTTTCTGATCTGCAGCAGAAGAAACTGGTGCATATTTGTAAATTGAGGGAAGGTAATAAACCCAGAGAAGTGGTTTCGGATTTAGGAAAGAGATAAACCAATTCATGTGCTACAGCCCCAGAGGAGAGGGGCTATCTAGAGCTTGGATGGAAGGATGGGCCAGCTTGAGAACAGATGGCCTGTGTTAAGAGGAGTGAGGGTGGGAGGTGGATGCTAATAGCATCTTGGGAGGTGGGTTGAGAAGTTGGAGCCTGCTTCAGGTCATGATTATAAACTGATAACTGTGATGGTTTGAATATAATGTTCCCCCTAGCCTTAGGTATTTTTGGTTAAGGTTAATTAAGCTTCCTGCTTAAACCAGGCAGAACCCTGCTGGAGGAGGTGTGTCACTGGAGGTGGCCTTACTAAGTGTGTTTTCAGAGTCAGCAGGGGGCAGGGGGCGGGCTGGAGCTGCTCCTTGGTCCTGTCTCTCTGCTGTGGGTGGATGGTGAAGTGAGCCAGCTTCTCCGCCCCTGATGAAGCTTCCCCTGGCATCTCTAAGCCTGAAATAAATCCTTTCCTCCTGTAAGCTGCTTCTGGAGGGATGTTTGTCCCAGCAATGGGAAGGTAACTGCAACACTAACCCTGGATGGAGCCATTTTTTTAGTGGGTAGGAATGACAGTTAATCTTGATTTGATCTAGAGTCACCAAGGAGACCAGCTTCTGGGCGTGTGTATGAGGCATTTTCTCGATATTTTTTAATATTTTATTTTTATTCATTTATTTATTTGACAGAGAAAGAGGGGAGAGAGAGAGGGAATGGGTGCACCAGGGCCTTCAGCCACTGCAAATGAACTCCAGACATGTGCACCCCATTGTGCATCTGGCTAACATGGATCCTGGGAAATCGAACCTGGGTCCTTTGGCCTTGCAGGCAAACGCCTTAACTGCTAAGTCATCCCTCCATCCCCTCTAGATTGTTTTTGAATGTAGGTTGAGAAGTTGAATCCTACTTCAGGTTACAATTCTAGATCAATGATACTTGCATAATACTTGACGGAATTATTATTATTTACTATTATTATTGTGAATGGGTGTGATGGCTATGCTTGACCGTGAATTTGTTACCATGGAGACAAGCCCCTGGGCATGCCTGGGAGGGATTTTCTACATTGGAGTAATTGAGAGGAGAAGACCATCCTATCTGTGTGTTGCGTCATTCTGTGGGCTGAGGAAGTGAGCTGAGCACGCATGTGTATCTCTCTGTGCTTCTGAGCACGCGTGTGTATCTCTCTGTGCTTCTGAGCAAGCATGCATATCTCTCTGTGCTTCTGAGCGAGCATGCATATCTCTCTGTGCTTCTGAGCACGCGTGCGTATCTCTCTGTGCTTCTGAGCACGCGTGCGTATCTCTCTGTGCTTCTGAGCACGCATGCGTATCTCTCTGTGCTTCTGGACTGTGGATGTGATGTGACAAGACGCCTCATTCTTCCTCCGCCATGCTTGCTCCTCACTGTGTTTCCTGGATCCGTGAGCTAAAACAAACCTTCCTTCCTAAATTACTTTGCCAGGATATTCTGTCACAGCCGTGAGAATAGTAAGTAATATAATGGGAGAAGTGGTTATAATTCAGGTCATCTGAGGCTAGTTCTGAAGGTTTGAAATAACCAATGAGGGAATGGCAAGGGCTGCCAGGGCATGTTTCCCGTGGCAGAGTCCTGAAGGCTCGTCTTCTGGCAGCCCTGAGTCAAGTTTGCTAATGCACTATGAGTCACGTCGATCATCGCTGTGACCGAATACGTGACAAGAAGAACGTTAGAGGGAGGAAGGGTTTATTTTGGCTCACAGTTGGGGGACATAACCCCCATCATGATGGAGAAGCCATGGTGACCAGAGAATGACAGAGCCGGTCAAGTCACATCTGCAGTCAAGTAGCAGAGAGGTGGGGCTGGACAAATGGCTCCGTGGCTCACGGCAGTTGCTTACAAGCCTGCTGGCCTGAGTTCAACTCTCCAGCTCCCATAAAGCCTGGCACGAAGTAGTGCACACATCTGTGATTCCAAGGTGCCCAGGCCAACTGGAAGCCGAGACAGGAGAAAGTGGACACTTGTGTGCAGGCCAGCTAGAGTGGCCTTCACTTGTGAAGTGAGGCAGAAAAATAACAGGAGACCCTGTCTCAAGGGAGGGAGAAGGGAAGGACAAACAGTTCAAGGTTGTCCTCAGACCTCCACAAGCATGCTGTGACACAAGCCACTCCCCCGCAACACACACCTAAGGTCCCAGGCTCGATTTCCCAGGACCCACGTCAGCCAGATGCACAAGGCAGTGCAGGAGTCGGGAGTTCCTTTATAGTGGCTGGAGGCCCTGGTGCACCAATTCTCTATCTGCTTCTTTCTCTGTCTCTCTCTCTCAAATAAGTAAATAAATAAATAAAAAAAGAAAAGAATTCAAGATGAATGCAGAGTGATACACATGCGTGCTCAGCTCACTGCCTTCCTTGTATGCAGCCAAGGACCTCAGCCCATGGCATGATGCAACACACAGATTCTATATTCTCCAATGCAGAAAAGACAGGCCCAGAAGCTTTTCTCCTCAGTAACAAGTTAACAGTCAAAATTAGCCATCACAGCCATTCACACAAACACAAAATTTCCATCTAGTATTAAGCAAGTGTCATTAATCTAGACTTGTAACCCGAGGCAGAATTCAACCTCTCATCCCATACTCAAAATTAATCTGGAGAATTCCTCGCATACATGCCCTTTAGGTCAAGTTGTCTTGCCAGCCCAAAGAATGGTGTCCTCCACTTTTGAGCTGTGTGTCTAGGGTCTTCCCTCCTCAGTGAAACCTCCTTGGAAACACCTTCGCAGACGTGTCTAAAGCTATGTCTCCTAAGTGATTCTAAACCCAGCCAGGTTGACCATGAGGATTCAACTGAGTAACACAGCAGCTCATATAGTGGAGACTGCACATCCCAAGGTCTTCGAGGCATTAAGATGCTTATAGATGCTACACAGAGTGCAGGATTAACAGCAGATGGGCTGGAATGATAGATGAGTCCTTTTCTTTAAACATTTTAAAAATATTTTATTTATTTATTGAGAGAGAGAAAGAGGCAAAGAGAGAGAGAGAATGGGCACTTCAGGGCCTTCAGCCACTGCAAACAAACTCCAGATGCATGTGCCCCCTTGTGCATCTGGCTTACATGGGTCCTGGCGAGTCGAACTGGGATCCTTTGGCTTTGCAGGCAAATGCCTTAACCACTAAGCCATCTCTCCAGCCCAGATGGGACATTTTTCAGTTGAATGCAGTAAAAGGTGGAGGAGAAAAACCTTAACCTCTTAAAAGAGAAGTAGAAATAATTGATCATGGGTTGAGAAGACAAGTAAGAAAGTGGTCGCGGAATTGGAGGTTTTTCCATAGTGCTAAGTCACGTATATGGGAGGAAGAGCAGGGAATGATGGGAGAAGAAAATGAGAATATGGACATGGTTAAATCCTGAGACATATGACTAGAAATGGTCATGAGATTGGACAGAAACAACTGGATACACATGAAGTTAATGATCACAGTGGAAAATAAATAGAGCTGGCAGGGTTGTGCAAGAGCAGTTATATGCCCACACCTATTCCCTCACACATGGAGACGGCGCCAAACCCCTCCTCCCCCACCATCACTACGGTGCCTGCCAGTGGTATCCGAGTCCTTCCCAAACAGCATGGCACTTACCACCACAAACTGGTGCCTAGTTATCCCAAAGAGTGTGTACTTCCGACAGAAGGCGATGTCGTGGACTGTTAACCTAGCTTGCTGTTTGTTTAGAGTGCGATGCAACGGTGTTGTTGCAGTCAGGTTCGCATTGCTGGTAGAAATCACCCGACCAAGAGCAGTTTGTGAGAAAAAAGAGGTTTATTTTGGCTTACAGGCTCAAGGGGGAAGCTCCATGATGGCAAGGAAAATGAGGGCATGAGCAGAGGGTGTACATTGCCCTCTGACCAACATCAGGTGGACAACAGCAACAGGGGAGTGTGTCAAACACTAGCAAGGGGAGCTGATTATAATACCCATAAACCCGCCTCCAACAATACTCTGCCTCCAGGAGACGTTAATTCCCAAATCTCCATCAGCTGGGAACCTAGCAGTCGGAACACCTAAGTTTATTTGGGACACCTGAATCAAACCCCCACAGGTGTCTAGAGCCGTCTCTGTTTCCCCAGTCTATTTCTGGCTACGTGACCTGGAGAAAGGTCACGTAAGTAAATTGTCCTCTTGAAAACTGGGACAAATGAAATCCACTTTCCTTTTCCGTCTTTGCATATGTGTGAGTTGAACATGTGTGTGTGAGTGAGTGTTAGCAGTGTGTGCACAGGTGTGTGCAAGCGTGCATACATATGTGTGCATATGCAGTTGGAAGTTGGCGATCAGCATCAAGTGTCCGACTCAATTGCTGCGCATCTTATTTTTTTGACACAGGATCTCTCACCGAACCTGAAACTCACCAATTCAGCTAGAAGAGCCGGCCAGCAAGCCCCAGGGATCCTGCTGGCACTGCCCGCCCAGCACTAGGATTACAGCTGCAGCACCGTGCCTGGCTAAGGAGCTGCACGCAGGAATTACCAGCTGAGCCATCACCCCAGGCCTGTGCCTACTTTGCCATCTTGCTGGGAAGTTTCCCAAGTGTACTGTAAGATAACCTGCACAACCATCGGAGGTGGTAGAGGTCTACAAGTGATGGCACAGAATGGGAAAAAAAGAGCAGGACTCGCGGAAGGGGCTGCACAGACGTCAAATCCTGTGTCTGATTTGTATTTTTCCCGTGTTGTGTGTGTGTGTGTGTGTGTGTGTGTGTGTGTGCGCGCCAAGGTGAGAGCCTAGACGTCAGAGGACCACTTCAGGTGTTGGTCTTCACCTTCCTTCTTGTTTGAGGCAGAAATTGTTGTTGTTAACCACTATATTTGTTGGCCCATGAGCTTCCAGAAGCTTCTCTTGTCTCTTCCTCCCATCTCACCATAGGTGCCCTGAGATTACAGATGTCTGCTTCAGTATCGGGCTTTAAGTTGGTTGGGGGGGGCACGGGGGTCCACACTCAGGAACTCATGGTTGCATGGCCCACCCCAGATTTGTCTTTTTCTAATTGCCACTTTCTAGGGGTGTTGCAAACAACCACATTCGTTGCCGGCGGCTGTAATGGATATCTATCTAAGGGCAAAAGGAAAGCTCCTGGTTATTTAAAGAACAGTTTAAAAGAAGGTTGAAGGTCAGAGGGATTGTATGATACTGTCTCGCCAAAACTAACCTGGGGCTGGGGAGATGGCTCAGCAGTTAAAGGCCCTTGCTTGCAAAGCCTTAAGGCCAAGTTTCCATACCCCAGTACCCATATATAACACAAAATGGTGCATGTGTTTGGAATTCATCTGCAGTGGCAAACAGGCCCTGGTGTGCATGCATGGACATGCTCTCTCTCTCTCTCTTTCTCTCTCTCTCTTATAAATAAATTCAAAAAAAGAACTCAGGGAGTGGAGAGATGGCTTAGTGGTAAAGGCACTTTCCTATGAAGCCTAAGGACTCATGTTCAACTTTCCAGGTCCCTTGTAAGTCAGACACACAGTGACACAAGCATGCAAGGTCCCACTTGTGCACAAGATGGTGCGTGTGTCTGGAGTTTGATTTCAATGGCGGGAAGTCCTGGCATTCCAATTCTCTCTTTCCTCTCTCTCTCTCTCTCTCTCTCTCTCTTGCTCTCTTATTCTCTCACATTAAATATATAAAGTCCAGTCTGTTGGGCTTGCCTCAAAAAAACAAAACAAACAAAAACAAACAACAACAACAAAAAAAACAACCAAATATTCAGATTACTCTGATTTTTTTTCTTGAAAGTTTTCCCTACCAGAGACCTAGAATTTCTTTTACTATTGCTCATGGTCAAGTGTGAATTAGACCTGTGGAATTTTACAGCTTGGTCTTTCTTTCCCATGCTGACCTAACCACCTTCCATTATATTCTCCAAGGAGAAAATGAAATGTTATTATTCACATCTTTCCTTCCTGGTGTCACAAGTAGGCGGAACTTCCCTCCTGGAAGCTGTGAAAGGAGCCACACATCATGCTGAGTTTTCGCCCCTGTGGTCCAAAGAGAAACCTGTTTGTTTTCTCTCAAATGTATTAGGAAAGGGTGTTGTTGCCACAATGCTGTTTGCGTTGTTGTGCCTAACCTTTTCGCATGTACACGTCCAGAGGCATAATTGGATTCTCAGAATGAACTACATTGACAGCAGCAGTAGGGAGGTGCCTCCACTTGCTTATTCTTAAAATTAGTGCTATTTTCTCTCCCCCCTCTCTTTCGCTCTGTCTTCACAATATACTAAGTAAGAAGGACTTAAATGAATAGAACACTGGTTAATTCTCTATTAAAAAATACCGAAAGAGAACAGAAATAGTAACAAAATTAGTTTATGATTCTCTCTCTCCCGCCCCATGTGTGTGGCATCTCTGGCACTAGTGCTGGCTCAGTGAGTTCAGATCCCCAGAATGCATGTAGAGGCCCGGCACAGCGGCATGCACATGGGGTCCCAGCACTTGGAAGGTGGTGACAGGTGGATCCCTGGGGCAAACTAGCTAGCTAGTGTAGCTGAACCAGCAAGCTCTGGGTTCAATGAGAGACCCTGTGTCAATGAATGAAGTGGAGAGTGATTGAGGAAGCCACCCAGTGTATGCCTCTGGCCTCCACATGCATGTACACACACACACACACACACACACACACGCAGAATCTATGTATTTCCCTTCATCTCTGAAGGGTGAAGCATTTCTGCCTCTTTCCTTTTTTTTTTTTTTTTTTTTTGTTGTTCACAGTGTCTTTTTTTGGATAATGGGGTAAATGGGGGTGGAAGAGAACCCCACATTTCTCACTGGACTAGCAATCTCTTATGATCCCTCAAATAAAATTTAGTGGCGCTGTCTCTTGCGTCCACTTCTGTCCCTGCACGATCATTGCTCTTACAAACTGTGCATTTTACGTTGATAAGAGGGTTGTTATGTGCTGGAAATAGTACAAGCCCAGCAGGCCACAGTCAAGGTGCAGCCAACTCTGTGGGCAGGAAGGTCAAAGGAAATGCCAGGGCTTTGCTAGCTCTACCAAGTGCAGGGTGGGAAGTAGGTTGGCTTGGAGGCTGGGCCTGTGTAGTGTGGACCTCAGCTCTGCCCCTCGGAACTAGGAACTCATTCCTGAATTTTACTGCACTTCAGATTTAGAGAGGATGTTTTAAAAAATGTATTGTTTTTATTTTTTATTTTTGGAGAGAGACAGAGAGAGAGGGAGAGGAAGACAGAGATGGGCGTGCCAGCAGCCTCTCAGCTGCTGCCAAGGAAATCCAGATGCGTGCGCTCCCTTGTGGTCAAGTGCAGCATTGCGCCCTTGTGTCACTTTGCATGTCTACATCTGAAGTGCCATAAAATTCATGAGTTCTTAGGCTTTGCAGGCAAATGCCTTGACCACTAAGCCATCTCTCCAACACTGGGCTGATTTTAAAAAGTATATATTTTATTTATTTATTTCAGACACAGAGAGAGACAGAAACAGAGAGAGAATGGATGTGCCAGGGCCTCTAGCCACTGCAAATGAACTCCAGACATATGCACCACCTTGTGCATCTGGCTTATGTGAATTCTAGGGAGTCAAGCTTGGATCCTTAGGCTTTACAGGTGAGCACCTTAACTGCTAAGCTATCTCTCTAGCCCTGGCTGATTTTTTGAACCCCCAAAAGTTCAAATGTTGATGTTTCAATCCCCAGTATCTCAGAGTGTGACATTGTGGTAAATTTTTTTCTTTTTTTAACTGTCAAGTCCAGTCCTTTGTCTCATGACCAAGAAACATTAGACCCACAGATGACAAGGAGTGAGGAACGCAAGGGAGATTTATTAAGAAGCAGGTGGAAAAGCCCCAGAGAGTCAAAAAAAAAAAAAAAAAGCTTGGGATTTTGGCTATCATCTGAAGAAGAGAGAGAAGGTAGAATAGGAAAAGGTATGCTCTGTGAGTTAGAACTCAGGCAAGCAGGCAGGCTTAGCAGTGAGGACCCAAGAGAGAGGGACTTTGGTGGGGAGGGGCAGTTATCTCAGATCCAGGGAGAGGGAGGGGGAGAAGGGAGGAGAGAAAAGAAGGAGAGGGAGAGTCAGCAAGCATTTGCTCTTGGTTCTCTTTAGCAAAGGTTTTGAAAACCTTGCAGATACAGCATTTCTTTAGTCCCTCCATGTCTCCATTTATTTTTTTCCATAGCTTTGCTTCCAGGGGTTTGTCTGGACTTTTTAAAGCAATCCTTGGCTGACTAAGTTTCAAGAAAATATTGCTCTACCTTTCTTCACTTGACACATTGCTCTGAGAAGGATGATGCAAATTTGATTTTCTGTCCTTTGTAAATTTGATTTTGTCGTTTCAGTAAGAGACCCATGATATTTCTTTTTTTTTTTTTTTTTTTTTTTCAAAGCCAGAAAGGGGTTTTTAGGGTGATAGGTTGGGACTGACAATTTTGTGCAGCTGGTGGCCCTTTCAACGTGAGCTATAGAACATTTTTCCTTTGGGACTGTTCATGAGTTACATCTTAAATATTCTCTTTATTGCATTATTTTTTTTTATTCTGCATGGATTCCAGGTGTGGTATTCTGAAAATACTAGCACTTGCTATCAGAACCTTTGTTTCACGCTTTCTCTGCTGGTTTCATGTCTCTCCTCAGCATTCCTCCTCTTTTCATCACATTTAGTTCCCCTTAGGGACCTTGGAACTTGACTTTTTTAAAAAATTCAACTTATTTTCCTGAACCTGGTGATCATTTTCACATGCCCCTGTTTTCTGCTCCTCTTATTCTATAGGTCGTATTTGAAGGGCTCTTTTATATTTCTTTGTATTTATTATTGGCATATAGTTTATATTGAAATGTGTTAGTTTTCATTTTCTGTTTTAGTATTTTCGTTGGATTGTAAACAGTTGATTCCCATTCTCTCTGACCTTGTTAACATAACTTCATATTGATGATGCATGCGGTCATTTTCTAAGTGTCTTGAATTTAACAGGATCAAGAGAAAACCCAGCTGAGAAGGGTTTGGACCACTAGGAGCTTTCTCAGTTGGAGAGCGCCCTCTTCTGTCAGGGCAGTGAAGTGCATTCCCATCAGAGTGCTGTCTTTGGTAGGAGGCAGAGCTGATCTACAATCTTACTTTTTTTCCTATCTTCCCCTTCCTCCATCTGTATTTTTCAAAGACATTTTCCTTTGCCAGGACGTCTACCTTTCCTCTGACAGGGTACCTGATCAAGATCACAACCTCCAGTACTGTGGATTTAACCTTGAGATGCCCCCATAGCTGTGGCTGTGTTCCATCAGCTCAAAGGTGACCTGTCACTGACTCATGGCTGACGGATCTACCAGCTTCACAGCCTGCCGAGCTCTCCAAGGGAGGGCCCCAAACCTCTGCAACACTGGTGGTCTTTAATCCTGGTATCTCCATAGTAACTGAACTCAATAAAGTTGTGCACATTTGAATGTAAAGGATTTACACGTTTTACATCTGATTTATCTGATTAATTCTATCTGGTATATATGTAACATACAGTAGTTAGTTATTTTTAAAAATGTATGTGTATAATCCATCCATCTAAATCCTTATTTAAAGTATTTAGCCTACTTATATTTAATGTAATTAGAAATATTTTAGGATGGTAATCTACTGTCTTAACTATTAGTTTGCCAATGGTGTGTGTATGTATGTGTACATGTGTGGGCACACACGTGTGAAAGCCTGACGTTGACATCACTATTTTACTGAGATTAGGGTCTCTCTCATTTGAGCTCAAAGCTCACTGATTCAACTCGTCTGGCTCGATAGCTTGCACGGGGGATTCTCTGCCTTCCTGGGAATCTGAACTGTGGCCCTCACACTTGCATGGCAAGTGTATTGCCAACTGAGCCATCTTTCTAGCCCCCTATTATTTGTTGTGTTCCAGCCTCTTCTTTATTTCCTTCCTTTTAGATCAGTCAATTATTTTATGGTTTTATTAGATATTTTGTGATTATTTTAAATTGACTCATTGGATTTCAAGCATTCACCACAAAAGTTGTTTTTTGCATGTTTACATGTATGTATGCATGTTTGCATATGTGTGCGTGTGTAGAGGGGGCTCATGTTTATACATGTGCACATGCAGGGCTGAGATTGACAAGTGTGTTCCTCAATCACGCTGCACCTTATTTATTGAGATGGGGTCTACCACTTGAAACCAGAGCTTGCTGATTCGCAAAGTCCAAGTAGCCAGCATGCCCTGAAATCCCTTGTCTCTGTCTCCCAAGCCCTGTGGTAACAGGCAGGCCATCATGCCCACCTGGCATTTACATGGGAGCTGGGGATCCGATCTGTAGCTCTCATGCTTGAGTGGCAAGTACTTTATCCACTGAGTTATCTCCCCACCACCAAAATGTAGTTATTTTGTAGCTAAAATATACAGTTAGTCTCTAACATCAATGCATCTCAATAAGAATAGTGGATTTTTGTATTGCTTTTTTTTTTTTTTCATGATATTTTGAAAGCTCTTCAGTAAGTTTTAGTTAGATTTGGAGATGAGAGAATCAGCACGGGTTTGGGGGCAGCAGCATGGGGCTGAATGTCATCAGTAAAGACTTTGGGGTAAAGCCCTTGCTTGCACGCTACACTGCGTGTTCTCGTCTCTTTACAGCCTCTTTGAGATGTTAGATGAGACATCATCATAATAATTTTCAGCTTGGAATTGGATTTGTGTTTCTTTTGTGTATGTGACTGTTGAGGTTGATTGTAAGGCAAATCAATTTCATCACATTTTGGGGATTTGCCCAGGGCTTGAGTTCAGCCGGCAAACAGAATCTACTCTGTGTAATTTAATAGAATAAATTTAGCAGGCACATCTGATAAGCAATGTGTTCAAAGGACTGAAGAAACAGATAGAGGTGAGTCAGCTCCAAGGGTAACCTCAGCTTTTGGAGGGGTGGGCTGATGAGAGGAGGCAGTGTTACTAAGCATGGCAACAGTGCACGAGCTGGGGAGCCTGGTGGGATGTCAACCACCCCGGGGGTCTGTTGGAAATGGCTGAAAGCACTCAAATCCTGCCAGAGACACGGCCCTTAACAGGGGAAGCAGATGGGAAATTCCTCTGGTTCTTCTTCCAACAACACAGAAGTCTGCTGCCAGGGCGCTTGGGCTTGGAGAAATGGTCCTCTGGGGCCACGAGACCTACTGGTTCATTGCATCCAGCTGGCACACTGGGGGCCTGAGATCTCAGGTGAGGGTCTGAAGACCCTCCCCATGCCTTCTCTTGTGCGTTATCCCAGCTGCTTTTGATAAAAGCTGGCAATAATGGGTCACTACTTTCAATACAGAGAAATTTTGCCATACCCCCACACACACACTTTTTCACAAGTGATGGAAACTCCAGTGTCTTCTTATCCTAACTAGAAGGAACCAACAAGAAGAGAGAGCTGGATGATATAGTCACTGTGAACTGAAGTTCTTGGTAAACAGCAGTATCAAACATCCTCTAACTGCTAAGCCTCTTTTGAAACAAGAGTTGGGGGGGCTTTTAGGATATAGGATTTTATGGCACCATTTCCATTTGGGTTCCATTTTATGTTCCGCCTCCCCCTTACCCTCCCCTCCTGTACCACTACCTATTGTCCGGTCCTCAAGATGCTTATTGGATATGTCAGCATCTTGGGCAGATTCAGGTTAGGAGCCTCAGATGAGTGAGACCACATCAGGTCTTTAGAGGGAACACCTGAATCAAAGGGCCCTGAAGAGGGTTTGATGAAGACTAACCTCAATCTTCTCCTGTTTTTCTCTCTCTCTCTCCTCTCTTTCTCTTTTATATTACCTGTCTTTTTCTTCCTTCTTTATCCTTGGCATTGCCCTGTAAGTCCCAGTACTAGCATGTGGTTAACTTCCACAATGAGCTGTTGATCAGAGAGACCTACAAGGTTTCCCAAAAGAAGACAGATTTTGTCAGAGTACTTGATGACCCACCAAAGGTTAATGGTAAGACCCTACTGCCGAAGACACCATATGCTGTTGGTGCGTAACATGGAGTGACCTGGCTGGAATCTGGAAGAGAGTCATCCCCAGACAACTAGCTGGTCTAGTATGAGAAGCTGCTACATGAGCAACTGGGGGAAATGACCAACATCTGTCCAAGCAACTCGTGGTCTAAGGTACTCAGCAGCAAACATCCTGACATGAGGCTCACACAAGTGCAATAGTGACACATACCCATGGTGGGTAACCAACTGCTTGATTTGGCTAACCAATCCATTCAGTGGAATGGAACTCATAGCTGGAACTGGGAAACAAGTCAGAACCATATCCAAAAAATGAGCCTGCTCTCCAATATCAAGCTCCCACCAATCATGGGCTAAAGGAGGGTTTACACCTATAAAATTATCTCTAAAGTAATAATAGTTATCCCATTTATCCAGTGCTAAATTCTCTCTCCATTGGAGAATTTGCTTCTCTTTTTTCAGATGGACGCCAAACCTGAGGAGAGACTCAGCCTATCACACTTCACCAGGGCCCCACCTGAAACCAGGGAGTAATTGGGAAATGAGCAAGAGTGCTGCTTTCTTGGTGAACCTGATACCAGTATAAGGGTGAAGGAGGCAGACCCAGAGAACACTGAACTCCTACAAAACCAGAGATCCAGAGACACAGAGGCTCCCAAGACCTCATCACTGAAGTAGACCTTAAACGAACCCAACACAGCTCAGGGAAATTCGCGGAAGAGGGGGCAGAAAGAGTGTTAGAGCCACAAGTTGGGTTATTATGCACAGAGACATTGCCTCTTCCCCATAACTTATGGCTACCCCCACAATACAGGGCCCACATTCCCCAATGAGGAGGGGCCCTTAGGAGGGGGAGGACAGGGAGGAGGCTATCGATAGCACCAATAGGAATGTATTCACATTCTGTGCATAACTAATGCAAAAATAAATTAAAAAAAAAGAGTTGGTGGAGGCAATGTACACCATGGCCTCTTGCCACCTCACATGAAACTCCAGGATGTAAGCCCCACTTTGTGCATCTGGCTTTATATGGGTACTGGGGAACTGAACCCTCAGCTGGTAGGCTTTGCAAGCAAGTACCTTTAACCACTGAGCAATCTTCCCAGCCCAACATCCCCATGCTATGAGGCTGACTGATTAGAATTTTAACAATTGTGCAGAGAGGATGGAAAGCTGCAGATCCACAGCCAAATTATCCTGGGCCACCTTAGCCCCTTTGATGGCCACTTATCACCCATATCAGTGTGTGACCTAACATCTTGTGACTATTAACTAAATCCTCTTGGAATGCATGAACAGAACCCCTGGCTTCCACCAACGTGAAAGCTAAGCATGTCATCAGGTCACATCTGAGGCCGATTGTACAGGTTTCCTGTTTTGCTATAACCCACCTACCTAATGCATTTTTAAAAAGATTTTTATTTTATTCATTTATTTGAAAGAGAGAGAAAGAGGCAGACACACACAGAGAGAGAGAGAGAGAGAGAGAGAGAGAGGAAGAGAAGAGAAGAGAAGAGAAGAGAAGAGAAGAGAAGAGAAGAGAGAAGGGAAGGGAAGGGAAGGGAAGAGAAGGGAAGAGAAGAGTAGGGGAACACCAAGGCTTCCAGCCATTGCAAACAAGCTCCAGATTTATGTGCCACCTAGTGCATGGGCTTATGTGGGTACTGGGGAATCGAACCCGGGTCTTCAAGTTTCACAGGCAAACACCTTAACTACTAAGCCATCTCTCCAGCCCTCCACTAATGTATTTTTAAACTGTTTTGGTTTATGACCTTCTCTTGTTTTGTAGCTGTAAGAATTTCATGCACATTTACAAGGGAAGCACTTTGCGAACTAACTGTGTTGTTATCTTGCAGCTCTTAATAGCAAGTTCCCTAAGAGACTAGAAAGACATCACCAGAGTACGGGTGTAGATAGATGGGGCAGCCAGGACTCCCGTCTCTTCTGAGACAGCAGGGACTGGAGAGAGGATTAGAAGAGCTTCCAGCAAGTTGAAAATCAGGAGAGCAGTGGAGCACCAGAGCCTGGTGAAGAGGTGGGGTGCCTTCTTTTCTCAGGGAACATGGTGGAAGACCTTTTGACGCCTGTGAGCAGCAGTGAGCAGAGAGTGACATGGGTTTGGCCCCTGAGACACTTCATGTCTGGAGAGGAAAGAGACCTCATCAAAGGATTCCAAACTGGGAAACGGAAACAACGGAGGCTGGCCAGATGACTCAGCAGCTAAAACGCTTGCGTTCAGAGCCTAAGGACTCAGGTTTGGTACCCCAGTACTCATATAAACCAGATGCATAAGTGGCGCATGTGGCATGTGTCTGAAGTTCATTTGCACTGGCAGGAGGCCCTGATGTACCCATTCTCTCCCTCTCTCTCTCTCTCTCTTCCTCTTTTGCTCTCTCATAAATAAATAAATAAATAAATAAATAAATAAATAAATAAATAAAATACATAATTAAAAAAAAAACAGCATGGCTGCTGAAAACAGAAGTGCTGACCATGTGTTTGAGACTGTTCTCTAGACAGGTTCGGCAGACACAGGAAAGCTCAGGAAATGTGCAGAAAAAAAGCCCTGGGAACCTACCTTGATACATTTGCTTCCTTACTCCATTATTCTCACATCCCTTCCTCACAGTTCTCCCTGTTTTCTTTTGATTTAGGTGATTTTACAGGGTACAAACTAAACCTGGCAATTATCCCGAAGCAGAGAGAACTATTTATAAAGCTAGGTACCTCCTCCTTTGAAAACATTGAAGATGAACACTTAGCTCTTTTTAACCTAACGGCAGCATCACCAATTACAGGATGTGAGACCTGGGAGAGACAGCTGGCCAGGTGGACAAGCTCCCTGGCAGATGGCTACATGATGTAAGCTTTGGTATTTCTAAGAGTTTTGTCACTTCCCACAGGGGACACCCATGTGATGAGTGAGGTAAGGAGTTCTTGTACAATCTTTCCCAACCAGAAAGCAGATTATGACACCAACAGAGGTCCACGACTTGGTTGTAGTGGAGTGAGCGACGCATATGGGGAAAACCAAATATGACGGCGGACTTCATTTTCTTATAGAACCATGAGAATATGAGGAATGTGGAAGAGATCAAGTATTTATTTCCTAACCATTGCTAACACACCACCATCTGTGTAAGGCCTGGCTTCATATATGACAACAGACAGGCAGATGGATAATGCAATTCAAGTGGTTTGTCCAGTAATGTTCATTGTCTGGGTGAATTTACTAAACTTCACTTCAGTCTTTAAATGGTCCAAAACTATGCTCACAGCTATATCTCACATTTTACTTGTATGTGAACAATTTATACCTGTCATAAGTTGTAAACTGGTAGGAGGACTCCCTATTCTTTATGTATTGGTTTCCTTACATAGTTTTAAACATTATAATTATTTTTAAAATCTTTACTTTGGGGGCTGGAGAGATGGATTAGTGGTTAAACTGCTTGCCCATGAAGCCTAAGGTCCCAGGTTCAATTCCCCAGCACCCACATAAGCCAGATGCACATGGTGGCACATATGTTTGGAATTTGTTTGCAGTAACTAGAGGCCCTGGAGTGCCCTTTTCTCCCTCTCCCTCCCTCTCTCTCTCTCTCTCTCTCTCTCTCTCTCTCTGCCTCTTTCTTTCTCTGAAATAAATAAATACATTAAAAATTGAAAATATTCAGTTTTTTATAATCAGAATATTTAAAAAATAAATCCCTTTACCTTTTAAACTTTTTATTGATAGCTTCCATAAGTATAGGCAATGAAACCATGATAATTCCCTCCCTACACTCTCATTCTTTCCACCACCAAAATCCACTCCTTTCAAGTCCCATCCCACTTCCTATCAGTCTCTCTTTTATTTTGATATCATGATCTTTTTCTTCTATTATGAAGGTCTTTTTCAATTTACTTTTTATTATTATTTTTATTTATTTATTAGAGACAGAGAGAGGGGTGGAGGGGGACAGAGAGAGTGACAATGGGTGCTCCAGGGCCTTTAGCCAATGCAAATGAACTCCAGACACATGTGCCATCATGTGCCATCATGTGCATCTGGCTTACGTGGGATCTGGAGAATGGAACATGAGTCCTTAGGCTTTGCAGGCAAGAGCCTTAACTGCTAAGCCATCTCTCCAGCTCCCCCCTTTTTTGAGACAAGATCTCATGTATCTCAGGCTGGCCTCAACTTTGCTGTATCAGTTAGGAAGACTTTGAACTTCTGATCCTCCTGTACCCATCTTCTGAGTGTCAGGGTTACAGGACGTGCGGCCATGGCCTGTTTTATGCAGTCCTGGCCATGAGACCCAAGGCTTCTTACTTGTTAGGCAAGCACTCTTTGTTTCGATAAGAAGCTGAAGGGTTTCTGCTTCAAATCTCTGCCCGGGGTTGCTGTCATACATCACAAGCCATCATGCTTCACATTTCCCTGATGTTTCACTCCCAAGAGGAAGCTTCTCATTGGTTAGAACTTTTGCAGCCAAAAGGGAGTGGACTGAGTGATCCTCAGATAAAGTTTGAGAAAGTACAGGACATTACTGAATAATTAAAACACCCTTTTCCACCTATTTCAACCACATTTCAATATAAGTTATGACATGATTTTCTGAGAATCCAGATTCATCAAGAATTTGATGCAATGTGACTCACTTGCAATTACTTAGATGGGCAGATTCCTTATGAAATAAGCTCCCCTCCTCCCCTCAGCTCCCTGGGGCATGGAAAAGACCTAGTAACCCCTCTTTGCCTTGTATCTGTACCTGAATTCTTGGGAAAAAATTCTGCTTCGACAATCTAGCATGTTTCTACTTGCAAATAGGCTGTCTCGGGTCATAAAGAGCTTTTGTTAGTAAATGGCCTAGAAGATAAGTGTTCAACTGGGTGGGCTCTGGGCTCGGGAGTTGGGGACCGGGTTTGGATCTGCATGGGGATTAAAGGGAGTTTGCACATTCAAGTGCAATGAGAATATAGAAATGTTTCTGCATAATAACATAATAATAATATAATAATAGCATAATAACACCTCCATGGTCATTGATATTCATTCCATTATACTCATAATAGTTTGCTGTATGTTTGTTCTGTGAAGTTCACCAGGACATTGGTCCTGCTAAGCATAAATGCTTAGCACATTTCAAAAGAAATACAGAGAACCCAGAAGCAGTTCTGGGCTCAAGAAGCATTCTCAAAATAGTGCCTGCACTGCTCCAAGATGATTCCCGCCCCCCCAGGCATCATTGGTACCTAGAATATCCAACTTTGTACACAGAAAGAAGGACCCAGCAGACCAGTGCATGTATACGTAAAGTCGGGTCAGCTCGGACTCTGCAGAACCACAAGCTGAGTAATCAGGAACACAGACCAGGAGTCTTAGAAATGCAAAGTGAAGCTTCACAGGATGGCCTGACTTTACCTCACATGATCGCCTGGCTGTGGCTTACACGATGGCCTGGCTATGCCTAGAACTGAAGCAGACATGCATCCCAGGCATTGGGTCCTGGTGCTGGGTTCGACTTAGGTCTGGTGGATGATGGAGGGCTTGTCTTACATGTCTGGAGTGGCACAGGGGAAGCAACTAACACACATCTTCACTTACACATCCAGTTCTCTTAGTCCTACTCCATGAAGATGAGAGAGAGAGCATCTGTACTACCCTTTCTGCGTGCTTGTCCTCTAGCCTGAGTCGGAATCCCCAGCACCCACTAAAAGCTGGGCATGGTGGTGTGTGCGTGCAATCCAAGCACTAGGGAGTCAAGAGGCATGAGGATCTCTGGGGCTCGCAGGCAAGCTAGTCTAGTCAAATTGGTGAGCTCCAGGTTCTCTCAAAGTAAGGCAGAGAAGAGAGCAATCAAAGAAGACACCAGCATCACCCTTTGGCCGTGTGCATGCATACCCACCTGCACATGCACCTGCACCCACGTGCATATACAGATGGACACACACCACACACATATACACAAGAAAAACCCTCTCCACTTTCAGCACGGCAGGTAGAAATGGGTTTTCTCTCTGTGTCTCTCTGTCCATCATACAAACAAAAAAGACATTTAATCACATCACTCACTGTAGCCCAAATTGGTGGTGTATGTGTGTGAAATGCCATTCATGGCTAACCTTATGGTGGGTCCATTAAGGCACATACTTTGTTTTGACCCAATGGCTATGATAGGGTTTTTGTTGTTTTCTTCATTTTTAAAGTTTTATTAAATTTGATTTTTAAAATTTATTTGCAAGCAGCGCGTGAGAGAGAGGTCAACAGAGAGAGAAAGAGGGAAAGAGAGAGAGAGGGAGAGAGAAAGAGAACGGACATGCCAGGGCCTCTAGCCCCTGCAAAGGAGCTCCAGATGCATGCACCACTTTGTGTATTCGGTTTTACCTGGGTACTAGGGAATCAAACCTGGGTCATTAGGCTTTGCAGGCAAGTGCCTTAACTGCTGAGCCATCTCTCCATCCAAATGTTTCTTAAACTTAAAAGGTAGGTATTGCATCTATGGATATCATGTGCTCACACCAGTATCAAAAGAAGAGTATATCATAAGGACAAATCTCTTTTCCTGTCATTGAGCTCTGTCTTTCTAGAAGATGCAATCGTGGCACACTCCTGTAAATCCAGCACTTTCGAGCTGGAGCAGCAGGAGTTCAAAGCCAGCATCGGCTACATAGCAATTTTGATTCTGCATGAGACCCTGCCTCAGAAAGGGTGGGAGGCCCATCCAGTAGATGCCCCCCCTTACATGTAGTAGAGCCCAGGCCGGTCATTGACTGCATGCATTGAGATCACCCCAGTCACTAGCAGCAGCAGCAAGATCACCATCATTGTTCAGCCCGATGTGAGTCACCCCTTGGGACCGGTCCTACTGTCCTCGAGATGGGGGTGATCACCTTTTGCAACCTTGCGTCCTTTGAGAACCCCAAAACAAACAGATGGAATATATAAATGGGGACCATTCTACGATTTACAGAGGGACTCATTATAAAGATATAATCAGGGGACTTAGACGTCCTCAAGGGATGGGCAGAACAACATAGCTAGCCCCCCACCCCCGCGGACCAGTGACATGAGGTGACAGAGGTCAAAAGGTCAAGGTCAAAAGGCAAAAGATATCAGGAAGGTCTTCCAGCTTTTCAGGGTCTGGGACCGTCTTCAAGGAGTACAGTAAGGTCAAGTGGGCCTTAGGAAGAATGCCTGGAGTATGGATCATTCTCCCTTCAGTCTCCCGCCTGCACGCCTCACCTCTCCAAAAGCAGCCAAAGCCCAGGCCTTGCGAATTGCTGACTCCATCCAAACAGAGCATCCTCTCTTGCAGAGAATAAAGCTGAGAGAGATGGACATTAGGGCCTCACAGGCAGGAAGTGGTATGTTGCATGCCAGGGGACATAAAATGGGATTCTGTTTCTAGGTGGAAAGATGGCATACACACATGCCTTCCAGCAAGGTGCCAGCCTTCCCAGATGGAGAAAGATGGGGTTGGCATTTGAGTAGCCCTGAGTGACAAACAGCAAGAGAAGGGAGCACTGGCCTTGGAGCAGCCTGCTTCAGTGTGGAAGGGCCTCCGTGCTAAGACACCATCAACAGGCCTACATCCGATCAGTTCACAAGGCTGTCAGGGGAACTAAGGCAGGAGAGAGGAAAGAGGAAAGGGGGCTGTTATATTAATTATAGCAAACAAAGGAAAATGGAAATCTTATCTGTGGGACATTAAAATATGAAAAAGAAGTGGGGGCTGCAGGAGAGGTGGCTCGATGGGTGAGCGTACTTCCTGTGCAAGCACAAGGTCCTGAGGAAGCTTGAGACCCCTGAGTTTGATTCCTCAGCACCCATGTAAAAAGCTGGGTGTGGCCATGCATGCCTTTAAACCCAGCCCTGGGGGAAGCAGAGACTAGAGAAAAATGATGGGTTTTAAAGTCAGTGAAAGATTATATTTTAAGGAACACAGATGAGTTATGGAAGGGGGAAACCTGATGTTCTCTTTTACGCACATGTGTGCATGGGGTGCTACATCTGTATATGCACACAACAAACACACACACACACACACACACACACACACACACACACGCATGCTCGCATCAGACATGCAAACAAAGAGAGAAGGAAAGAAAGAAAAAGAAAAAAGAAAGAGAAAGAAGGAAGGAAGGAAGAAAGGGAGGAAGAACGGAAGGAGGGAAGGAAAGAAGGAAGTAGGGAAGGAAGGAAGGAGGGAAGGAAGGAAGGAAGGGAGGACGGAAAGAAGGGAGGAAGGAAGGGAAGGAGGGAGGGAGAAAAGGAGGGAGGATAGGAGGAAGGAAGGAAGGATGGAAGGAAAGATGGGAGGAAGGAAGGAAGAAAGGGAGGAAGGAAGGAAAGAAGGAAGGAAAGGAGGGAGGAAGTAACCAGTAGAGGACAAGAGATTTTAGAGCCAAATTATTCTGAATGGCAGCATAATGAAGGCCCCGTGACATCGGACACTTGTTAAAACTCACAGAATGTAAAACCCAAGGAGTGGAGTGTACTAGCACCAGTGTTAACATCACGGTATAATGCAGACTCGCCAACTGTAACATATGTGTCACTCCAAGACAAGATCTTCGTAGTGTAGTGGGTGACGGGGCTAGGGAGGGAGCGTGCTTGGCCCTTGTCTGGTCAGAGCTCATTCTACTTTGCTGTAAGTCTGCAACCACATTCAAACACAAACTCAAGCCAGTCGTGGCGGTGGTGGTAGGTGGTAGTGTTGGGAACACACACTTGTAATCCCAGCACTTGGGAGGCAAGAGGATTTCCTCAAGTTCAAAGCCAATGTGGAATACATCTTGATCTCTGGCCTTCAGGCTTACAAGTAAGCACCTTTAACCACTGTGTTATCTCCCCAGCTCTTAATATTATTACTTTAAAAATGTTTATTGTTATTATTATTAACAAGATGTTTCGTGTGGATACATCATGAGTTGATACCCTCTTTTCCCTCGTCCCTGCCCCCATCCCATTGGGGACGCTCCTCAGTGGGGTTGCAGGTATTCCCCATGGGGTTGTGGTTTATGCGTTGTGGGAGCAGCAGTCAATTATTTTTTTTGGGGGGGAGGGAATGCCTCTGGGCATGATGTCTCAACCTGTGGCTCTTACAATCTTTCTGCCTCCTCTTCTGCAAAATTCCCTGAGCCGTGGTGGGTGAGTTTTAAGTCTACTTCAGTGATGAGCTCTTAGGAGCCTCTGGATCTCTGCTTTAGTAGGTGTTGAGTGTCCTCTGTCTCCTACACTCTGGTGCTGACTATCAGGTTCAGCATGGAAGCAGCACTCTTGCTCATCTCCCCAATTCCTCTGTGGATTCAGCTGTGGCTTGGCTGAAGTGTGAGGGGTGCTTTATTTCCTCCAGTCTTGCTACCTTCTGAAAAAGAAGAACAGATCCTCCAATGGAGAGTGAAGTCAGCATAGTTTTTGAGGGAGAATTTGATGTATGTAACCCGTCTTTCAGCCAAAGACTAGTGAGAGCTTGACACTGGAGAACATAGTCTTTGTCTTCACAGGATTCTGATCTGCTTCCCAATTCCAGATAGGGGTTCCGTTACACTGAGTGGATCTTTTTGCCAATCAGAAAGCTATTGGATACCCACTGAGGCTGTGTGCCACTATTGCACTGACTTTTGCATCATGTCAGGGTATTTGCTTCTGAGGAGCTTAGACCTCTGGTTGCTCAGAACACTGTTGGCCATTTCCCCCCAGTAGCTCATGTAGCACTTCCCAGCAGTAGACTGTCTGGGGACGGGCTCTCTTCCAATTCCAGCCAGGTCTCTCCGTTCTCTGTGTCAGCAGCATATGGTGTCTTCACCGATAGGGTCTTAGCTTATGCCTCAGGTAGGTAATCAAGTGTTTCGACAGAAAGCTGTCTTGATTTGGGGACCTCATAGGTCTCTCCAATCCATACTCAATGTGGTAACAACCAGTCTCTGCTACTGGGAGTTTCAGGTCAGAGACAGAAAAAAGAATCCTTTCAATCTTAGGCCCCATCCCATCCTCATTAGAGCACTACTTTTCAGGTGCTCCCCCCTTACTCCTTTGGAGAGTTAGATCTTTTAGGCTGTCTCCAAGGATAAAGGTTCCTATGGGATCAGCTACTTTGGATTTCATCTTGTGTTTGTTTCTCCCCCTCTCTTCCCCCCAAATCCTTCCATCCCCATTGTCTGGGCCTTGAGTTGCCCATCAGGTATGACAGCAGCTCGAGCAGGTCCAGCAGATAAGTGACACCATGTGGCGTCTGTCTTTCTGTGATTGTGTGACTTCACTGAGTATGATCTGTTCCAAGTCTGTCCATTTTTATACAGATGTATTATTACTTTTTAAATTTTTGCCATCGGCAACATTCAATGCTTTGATGAGCGTGGATCTCAATCTGCAAGTTCAACCTGACTGAGCTCTGTCATGGTGAAATCTAGCCACCAAAAAAGACACGGATGAGAGCGCTTAGGAAGGGATTGTTCTTTTTTATTTTTTAAGGTTTTTTTTAAAATTTATTTATTTGAGATAGTGAGAGAGAGAGAGGGAGGGAGAGGGAGAGGGAGAGAGAATGGGTGTACCAGGGCCTCCAGCCACTGCAAACAAACTCCAGATGCATGTGCCACCTTGTGCATCTGGTTTACATGGGTCCTGGGGAATTGAACCAGGGTCCTCTGGCTTTGCAGGCAAGTGCCTTAAGGAAGGGCTTATTCTTTCTTTCTTTCTTTCTTTATTTATTTATTTATTTATTTATTTATTTATTTATTTATTATTGACAACTTCTATACTTACATACAAAAAAATGCATGATATTTCCCTCCCCTGCCCCCATACCCCTTTAGAACTCCAATCTCCATCATATCCCTTCTCTCTCTCCATTAGTCTCTCTTTTAATTTGATGTCATCATCTTTTTCTTCTATTTTGAGGGTCTTGTGAAGGTATTGCTAGGCACTGCAAGGTCATGGATATTGAGGCCAATTTCTGTCTGGACAATTGCATTGTAAGAAGTCATACCCTTCCTTTGGCTCTTCCATTCTATCCGCCCCCTCTTCCGCAATGGTCCCTGAGCCTTGGAGGGTGTGACAGAGGTGTTTCAGTGCTGGGCACTCCTCCATCCCAGGAAGGGTTTATTTTTAAGCACAAAGGTGGTAATGGGTGCTATCAGGCAGACAAGTGCACCTGTCAGGGTCCAGGTAGGAAGGGCACTTTCATACTGGAACAATTGAGCATAATAGGCTCAAAGGGGACAGTGAGGAGCGAGGGGGATCCTTGACGCTCCCTCTTCCTGTTAGCTACAGGAACTTAGAGAACACTGCTGCTCGGAGAAGGTTTCCTGGCAGGAGCCACAGCATGTCTGTAGGGAGATCCAGCCATGCAGGGAAGACAGCAGCATTCAATCTTCCTCTCTCTCTCTCTCTCTCTGTCTGTCTCTCTCTCTCTCAGTTCCTTCCAGGGTTTGTCCTTGCCTGAATTCACCTGGACACCATGAAGCAAGGACACAAACTAGCACTGTCCTGACAGACTCTTCTCCAGGGGCCAGTGCAGATGGATGGTGGCACTGTGATGACTCATGGAAAGTCCTCAGGTCTTTGGTGACAATTGTAATCATTTTTTAAAAGTATTTTTTCTTATTTTTAGAGGGAGGAAGACAGAGAGAGAGAGAGAGAGAGAAAATTGGCACACCAGGGCCTCAGCCACTACAATCAAACCCCAGACACTTGTGTCACCTAGTGGGCACGTGCAACCTTGTGCTTGCCTTACCTTTTTGTGTCTGGTTTATGTGGGATCTGGAGAATTGAACATGGGTCCTTAGGTTTCACAGGCAAGCACCTTAACCACTAAGCAATCTCTCTAGATCTGACACTTGTAATCTTGCTTCCTATGTCTTACGTCATGAGACTGTTCCAACTTGAAAATTTACAGAATGTCAATCATGTCTTGAACAGCTGTGTGTGTGTGTGTGTGTGTGTAGGTCAGAGGACAGCTTCTGGTGTCAGTCCTTGCATTTACCTAGCTTGAAGCAGGTCTTTCTCTGCTGGGTTTGGGTTTGCCATCCTAGCTCAGGATTGCTATAAAGATTCCATGCCTGGGGCTGGAGAGTTTGCTCAGTGGTTAAAGCACTTGCCTGCAAAGTCTAAGAACCCTGGTTCAATTCCCACGTAAGACAGATGCGCAAGATGGAGCATGCGTCTGGAGTTCCTTTATGGTGCCTAGAGGCTCTGGCATGCCCATTCTCTCCCTTCCTCTCTCTCTCTCTTCTTTCCTCTCTTTCTCTCTCCCTTCCTCTCCCTCTCTTTCTCTTTTTCAATCTCTCTCTCATAAACAAATAATAAGTAAGTAAGTAAGTAAATGAATAAATAAATAAATAAATAGAAAAAATATTTCATGCCCAATGTGCCGCATAACTTGGCTCAGGAGGATATTAAGGTTGTTATTCATTTGTCTTTTTCATTGGGGGGAGGGCATTTGCATAGCTGTTCTGTATCTATTTCTTCTGCTTGAATATTTGGGGGTCCTTACTGTGCATGTGGCAACAGAGGAGGTACTTTGCCACCTAGCAGTAGGGCATTCCTGAAAGAATTATTTTTTGACAGATCAGCAAAAGGATCCTGCCAGGCGTGGGCTTGCCTCTCTCTCTCTCTGTCTTTCCTTCCCTTCTCCTCCCTTCCTCTCCTCTCCTCTCCTCTCCTCTCCTCTCCTCTCCTCTCCTCTCCTCTCCTCTCCCCTCCCCTCCCCTCCTCCCCCTCCTCCTCCTCCTCTCCTCCCTCCCCCCCCCCTCCCCTCCCCTTCCCCCCTCTCCCTCCCTTCCCTTCCCCTCCCTTCCCCCTCTCCCCCTCCCCTCCCCTCCCCCTCCCTCCCTCCTCCTCTCCCCTCCCCTCCCCTCCCTTCCCTTCCCTTCCTCCCCTCTCCCCTCCCCTCCCCTCCCTTCCCTTCCCTCCCCCCCTCTCCCCTCCCCTCCCCCCTTCCCTTCCCTTCCTCCCCTCTCCCCTCCCCTCCTTTCCTTTCCTCCCCTCTCCCTCCCCTCTCTTCCCTTCCTCTCCTCTCTCCTCCTCTCCCTTTGTTTCCTTCTCGTCCCTTCCCTTGTCTTCACATTCCCCCCTCCATTCTCTTCTCCTCCCTCCTTCCCTCCCTCCCTGCCTTCATTTCCTTCCTTCCTTCCTTCCTTCTTCCCTCCTCCTCCCCCTCCCCCCTCCCTCCCTTCCTTCCTTCCTTTCTTCCAGAACTACATTGGTCAATGCCTGACTTCTATTCTATTCTTCCAGTTGAGTTGCTATAGCCTAGACATTCTCCTAATAGATTTGTAAGACAGACAGATGTGGTTTAACTGCTACATTGCTAACATTCAATAAATATTAGATCCTTTCTCCCTGCTTCCTGGCTTCCCACCTCCTCTCTTCTGTTTCTGTAGATTGCTCTCCCCTCCCTCCACTGCTCCCTCCCCTTCCCTCCTCCTCAACATCTGAGCATGCTTCTCTGACGCAAAGTCTGGGTTATTAATCACGACCCTTTTTCTGCCTGAATGCCAATCCTACCACTACATGCTCAGACCCACACAGCCTGTGGGCCTTCTTGGCAAGAGTGAATGGCACAGATATTCTCATTGACGAGATGTTTCACAAACGGGGGTCAGCAGGTGACAGAGGCACAAGTGAAAAGGGGCCCGAGCGAAGGAGGAGACACCCAACATTTCCCTCATGCGGACCCACTATAGGTGAGTGTACAGGGCCCTGCATGGGCACATATGTGTGCATACACCCCAATGCTTTCACCAGACCCGTCTCTGGGGCCCAGAGAGAGACAACAGTGCCTTATCTTTATCCCACTAAACTATCTCAGACAATCATGTGTGTGTCTGACTTACTGACACCAGATGCCAAGCCCCAGCAATTCTCTGATCTCTCCTTCCCATATGACTGCGGTGACAAACATGTGTGGCCACAGCTAGCTACTTATGTGGGTGTGTGAGGTCATGAATCTTTGTCTCTCTCCTCTTTCAATTCACACACACACACACACACACACACACACACACACACACAGGCATGTTTCTCATCTTCAAGTCCATTGGTCCAGTGGTCACCTGGGCCTGAAGCAAGGCTCCTTTCCTCTGAGTCGGATGTGAGTGCACACTGAGGCAGGAAGATCACCAGGAGTTCACATCTAATGAGGCTACATAGAGAGCTTCAGGCCAGTGTAGGCTACAGAGAGATACAAACAAACAAACAACCCCACAACCTTTGATGAGTTTTGTGTTTCCTCAGCAGAAATTCAGAGGATGCAGAGAGCTCAACACTAAAGGAGACTTGTGATGTGCCTGCCAAGGCTCAGGGAACGTTGCAGAAGAGGTGGGTGGGAAGATTGTAAGAGCCACAGGGTGCAGAGGTGTAGTCTGACACATTGTCCCCGCCACAGACACTGACTGGAGCTTTCAAGACCCCACAGTGAAATACCAATAACCCCAGGTCCACATAGGAATGCGGACCGGAGAGAGGGGGTACCAGAGCATAACCCAATGGGAATACGACCAGTCTACTATATTCCAACAGTAAAGGCCATGATTAAAGAACCTAAGTTATATCCTATAGAGTATACGCAATACTTTCTCAAGACGTTAAATGGATTTATGAATTAATGAATATGATTGTCACGGGAGTCTGGTCGGTTCTTTCTTTTTTTAAAGATTTTATTTATTTATTTATGGGGGGGGGAGAAAATGGGCATGCCAGGGCCTCTAGCCACTGCAAACAAGCTCCAGACACATGCGTCACCAATAGGCTTACATGGGACCTAGAGAATCAAACCAGGGTCCTTAGGCTTCACAGGCATATGCCTTAGCCACTAAGCCATCTCTCCAGCCTTGGTTCTTTCTTTCTTAAGGATCATAGGTGTGTTGTGTGTCATCTTGGCCTGGCTGTATACAGTGAAAGGACTCTTTTCTTTTTTTTCCTGAAAGGCTTGGTGATGGGGACATGTCCTTGCTAATCACTCGTGTCCAGTGTAGACAAGGGGCTTGGGCTCTGAGACCACGGGAACTCCTTTCCCATCTAGCCTGGGTCTGGACACCTCCCATCTGTGTTTGCAGGCAGATTGCTTCATCTGAGCTTCAGTTTCCGTTACTTTCCCTTGGGAAGACATACCACCCCCACCCCCCCGCCCCACCCCCCCTCAGGTGTGTCTTTCTTCCTGATCACCTTTCTTTCTCCTAACCCTTATGCTTAAACCTTTATTAAATTATCTTTGATATAATCTCTCCAACTCTGCTTTATACTGGCTGGTCTTGAGATTTCTTACCACACCAAGGCCACAATTCCTGCCTTTAGCCCGAGTGGAGATCCCTAGAAGTCTGGGGCACCTCTTCAGGCCACCTAAGCCAGCCTAAGATACATGAGAATCTGTCTCAAAAAGATTTTGTTCAGACAGAGAAAAGGGGAGGGAAGGGGTGGAAGAATGAATGAGCACACCAGAGCCTCTAACAACTGCAAACAAATTCCAGACGCATGCACGCCTTTGTGCATCTGGCTTTACGGGGGAATCAAACGTGGATGATCAGGCTTTGCAAGCAAGCACCTTTAACCTCGGTTTCATCTTCCCAGCCCTCAAAATGTTTAAAGAAGAAACGGGGAGCTGGACAGTGGGAAGGTGACCGGCCAAGATCCTCCGCCTTGTCTGTCGGAATTTCTCCAGGATTAGGTGGGATTCTCCAGCCTGCTCCCACTGGCCAGCTGGCCCAGCCCTGCACCTGTCCCCATCTTCCCGGGATGGCCGAGGGACCGATGCTGGCCCTAGGTCAAACTCAGACTCAACTTGCTGAGCTCCAAGGATGGGGCTGTGGGAGGCGGGGCCCTGCAGCCTGAGTGTCAGAGAGAGAGCTGGGAGGCGATCCCTGGTGGTGGCTTGTCCCTCGGTGTCGCCGCCCCAGCACCTGCGCTTCCCAGAGGAGGAGGAAGGAGGAGGAGGAGGCGCTGCCTGGAGCGAGCGCAGCAGCCTCAGCCTGGCTGCCCGAGGAGCCCGGATCGCCCGGGAGCCCCCCGCGATGAGCAGCAGAGCCTGCGATCTCCGGGTTGCGGCCCACGGTAACCGCTCGCTGCGTCTGTCTCGGTCCCCAGCCTCGGTCCCTGGGCTGGATTTGCACTGTCCCCACCTCCGCTGCTGCTGGCGGGTCCCGGGGGAAGAGTAGGCCTGTGGGTGGGAAGCCCTCCCTATCTTTGTGGATTTCTTTTATGTTTTATTTTTACTTTTTATGTTTTTGCTCCCCACTGTGGATTTTTTTTTTTTTTTCTCTTAGAACCAGAAGAGTTAACTTTTTGTAAAGTACAGAGAACCACGCCAGGCAGCTAATGGGATGGGGGAGGGGATTGGCTGCCAAGGAGGCGCTTGGAGGCGACGGCTGGGCGCCCTGCTGCGGGTGTCCTTAGAGCCAGGGCCACGGTCCCCTTTCCCTGGAAGCCTGGCAGCTCAGCTCCTGATCTGGCACAAGGATGACACTGCCTCAGCGTGCAGTGCCCAGCTCCCCCACCCTGCTTCTCTATCAGCGTGCCCAGAGGAGCTGACACTCAGCTGTCTCTCAGCGGGATGACCGAAGGCAGGCGGTTGGGATTGCAAAAGGGAGACCTTCCTGGTTTAAGGAAAACGACGAGCGGATGACTCGGCTTAGTTAGTTCTATTTCTTGCAAAGCGATTGATTGCTAACTTTTCCAGGGAAGGATTCCCACGTTGCTTGGCCAGGGGATGAAATCCTTCTATCCACATTGACCTCCATAGATAAGTATAATTGCAATTTTGGTTGAGGACTGCAGGCTACACCCCTTAATTCTCTGTCCCCTCCCCAGGCATCTATCCCCTCCTTTGAGGAGTCAGTGTTGTTGCACAGGGCTTGCTTGTTGACCTTTTAGGGATCCCTCCTCCAGGAATAACTTCTCTCTTTGGAAACCTTTGTAAAGCGCACTGAGTGTAACGTAATGAGCCTCATTGGAGTTGCAAGCTTCCCCCCAGGGGCTTGTGCTGTGCAGGTGGACAGGTAACCTTGGCAGGGTCCCTCCGGAGGGACCCGTCACTTTCAGAGCTGCATAGTTTGTTCCGTAGGAAGTTAGTGAGAACAGTGCACAGAAACATTCCATTCATTCGCCACTGCTTATTGACCCAACGTGACTTCCGAATATGACAGTCCACCTCACGCTCTTAAAAGATAAGTTTTTTAAATCGCATCCCTACATTTTTCATCACACATACAAAATTGCCACTTTAAACTGCTGGGGCTTTTTGTCAGTGTATTATTTTGGGGTTAGCAGGGTGGGTCTGTACTACAGACATTTGGCTATTTGAGAAGTGAGAAGAAAATACTAGATGGTTGATTAAAACAAAAATACTTCTAAATATTATGTCAACTATTTTAATGTGAAGGAAAGATGGGGAAATTGTAACTGCCATTTTAGCCCTGTTCATTTGTTGGATTTTACTCTTAATTTTTATTTGGCGTGTGTGTGTGTGTGTGTGTGTGTGTGTGGTGTACGTATGTATGAAGTATGCACATGTGTGTCAGATGCATGTGTCTGTGCACACCAGTGCAGAGGCCAGAGGTGGACATTGGGTGAGCTCCTCTATTACTCTATTATTGTGTCCTTGAGGTAAAGTCTCTTTTTATTTTCTGTCAGACAGGCTGAACAGCTATTCTCCTGTCTCCATGCCCCTCAGGACAGGGGTGACCCACATGGGCAACCACATTGGCTTTTTTTTTGGTTTTGCGAGGTAGGGAATTAACTATGCAATCTCAGGGTGGCCTTGAACTCACGGCTATCCTACTACCTCTGCCTCCCTGAGTGCTGGGATTAAAGGCGTGCACCACCACGCCCGGCTCACATTGGCTTTTTATCAAAGGTGCTGGAGATTGAATTCAGACTCTCCCAGATGCTCAGACAGGCTTGTTTGGCAAGCACTCTCTTAATGGCTGAGCCCTTTCCCTACCTCCATACCTTCCCTCCCTACTGTGTGTGTGTGTGTGTGTGTGCGTGCGTGCGTGCATGCGTGCATGCGTGTGTGTGTGTGTAGGTTATGCACATGTATGTGCCCATGTGGTGCCCTGTGTGTTTGCTTGCAGCTGTCACCTGTGGTGGCCAGAGTACAACTTCGAATGTCTGACTCCATGGCTCCTCCATCCACTCTTTTTTAAAAATTATTTTATTTTTCTTTATTTGAGAGAGAGAGAGAGAGAAAGAATGGGTGCACCAGGGCCTCCAGCCACTGCAAACAAACTCCAGATGCATGTGCCCCCTTGTGCATCTGGCTTATGTGGGTCCTGGGGAATCGAACCTGGGTCCTTTGGCTTTGCAGGCAAGTGCCTTAACCACTAAGCCATCCATACAGCCCCTCCATCCACTCTTATTTGAGCTGGCGTCTTACTAGTTTTTCCCCTGGTGGTTCTTGGGCCTCTGCACTCTTGTATGAACTTGTTTATGTGGATCCTGGAGATCAAGCTGGAGTGGTCCCTCAGGCCTCCTCAGGCCCTCGTGCTTGCACAGGAAGTGCTCCTAACCACTGAGCCATCTCTCCAGCCTATGCTGATGATTTTAGTTTAAACCCATACGGCCTTGAGTATGCTGATAGAAACATGTGAAAAATCGCTATGTACTCTTTCTAAATCAAATGGTGTTTTGAATGAAATTCACTGAACGTCATTATCAGGTCAGCTGGTATCTACTGTCCCCAGCGGCCATGAGAAGCCCAGACAGAGGGGTGTCCACAGGGGCCCCACCTGGGCTAATCAGTTGCTCACTTGTCTCCGGGGTGGGACAGCAGGCAAGGTTTCCATGACACAACCACACTGAAAATGCTTCAGAGTTTCTTTCTTTGGGTGGGCTGTGGGCTGTGGGGTGTGAGACAGGGTCTGGCTATGCAGATCAGGCATACAGAAAACCAGAAAGCCTCCTGTCTCAGTCTCCGGAGTGCTGGGATTACAGGTGCTATGCTTGTAAGTTTTCTTTCTTATTTTTTCTTTTTTTGGTTTCTGTTTATCGAGGTAGGGTCTTGCTCTAGCCCAGGCTAACCTGAAATTCACTGTGTAGTCTCAGGGTGGCCTCAAACTCATGGCGATCTTCCTACCTCTGCCTCCCGAGTGCTGGGATTAAAGGTGTGCGCCACCACGTCCTGCTTATACTTTTTTTTTTTTTAATTTGCTTAATTTATTTGAAAGGAGAGAAAGAGAGAGAGAATGGGTGCACCAGGGCCTCTAGCCACTGCAAACAAATGTTCAGACACAGGGACTACTTTTTGCATCTGGCTTTATGTGAGTACTGGGGAACCAAACCTGAGCCATTGGGCTTTGCAAACAAGTGCCTTTAGCCACTGAGGCATCTATCCAGCCCTTGCAAATAGGTTTGTATATTTTTAAATATTTTATTTATTTATTTATTTCCAAGGAGAGAGAGCATGTGTGTATGCTCTGGGTCCTTAGGCTTAGCAGGCAAGTGCCTTAACCCCTAAGCCTTCTCTCTTGCCCTGAAAATAGGTTTTAATGGAGTTTTTTTTTTTTTTTTTAATTGCAAGCAGGCGTTATTTCCAAAGCAGTGATCTCCACTAAAGTTCACAGGCAAAGGTTAGGTCAGTCCTTTTAAAGAAAGGCATAGAGCAAAGCCAGAACCTCGCCCACTGGTGGGAGATGCCTCCCAAGCGCACAGCCTGGTGCCACCTGGATCTAGGAGAGCATGCGTAGTGTTGGAATCTGTCAGGGGCACTAGAGTCTTGCTTCATCCATGAAATGTTGAACATATTTTAAATTTTTTGTTTATTTTTATTTATTTATTTGAGAGTGACAGGCAGACACAGAGAGAAAGAGGCAGAGAGAGGGAGAAAGAGAGAGAGAGAATGGGTACACCAGAGCCTCCAGCCACTGCAAACGAACTCCAGATGCATGTACTACCTTGTGCATCTGGTTTACGTGGATCCTGGGGAATCAAACCTTGAACTGGGGTACTAAGGCTTCACAGGCAAGCTCTTAACCGCTAAGCCATCTCGCCAGCCCCTGTTGAACATATTTTAAAATAGATGCTGGCTCATTCCTTTATATTATTTGAAAAGCAATAAATCACTTGTTGACAATCAAGGAAAGTAGAAAAGATAAAGCAAGAAGTCAGAAAGGATTCAAGTCAGCATTGTCCTGCCCCTGTCCATCCCAGGCTTGCGCTTGTGTGTCCTTAAAATCCCTGCTTGTCTCAAGCAGTCAGAATAGAGTCTTCAGTAGTTGATTAAGTGAAAAGTCACTGTGGAGAACAGTAAAAAATGACCAGAGGGGGCTGGAGAGATGACTCAGTGGTTAAAGCACTTGATTGCAAGGTCTAATGGGGACAGCATTTGATTCCCTAGTACTCACATGAAGCCAGATGGAGTTCGTTTGCAGTGGCAAGAGGCCATGGCGTGCCTATCCTCTTCCTCTTCCTCTCGGCCTCTGTCTCTCTGTCTATTTACAAATAAAATAAAAATATATTTTTAATTTTTATTTTATTTATGAGAGAGAAAGAGAGGGAGAGAATGAGTGCGCTAGGCCTCCAGCCACTGCAAATGGACTCCAGACACATGGCATGTGCCACCTTGTACATCTGGCTTACGTGGATCCTGTGGAATCGAACCTGGGTCCTTAGGTTTTGCAGGCAAGTGCCTTAATCGCTAATCCCTCTAGCCCAAAATGAATTTTTTTAAAAAATTACATAAACATTACTTGAGCGTTTCCACTTAGAACACAAAGCTTGCATTTGTTAGTCTCTGGATGTAGAGAGAAGTTCTGTTGTGGGGTTTAGCTCCGGTAAACACCCTTGTAAGGCACACCCTCACCTGTCAGTTTAGGCTTCTTAGTCTAAAGAACCTTACCAATGAATTTTGATCTGAAATCCTTGTAGATTTTTTTCCTGAGCATTTGAAGTTTTCTTTCCTGCTAATTTCTTAATTGTAATTTAACAGCATTTTTAGGGGACCAATAGCTTCTCAAAGCATTCAGCTAGGTTTTGTACTTTTTTAAAATTAAAATGTAGAAACTTGCAAAAAACAAATGCTGATGTTGGTGATGATGGTTCATAAATTTGGGAGGCTGGGCCAAGAGGATTGTAGCCAGTTCAAAGCCAACCTGGCCTACATAGTGAGTTCAAGGCCAGTCTGGGCTACAGAGTAAGACCCTGCCTTAAAACAACGACAACAACAACAAACAATAGGGCTGAAGAGATGGCTTAGTGGTTAGGGCACTTGCCTGCAAAGTCTAAGGACCCAGGTTCGATTTCCCAGGACCCACTTAAGCCAGATGCACAAGGAGTTTGTTTACAGTGGCTAGAGGCCCTGGTGTGCCCATTACTTCTCTCTCCTTCCCTCTCCCTCTCTCTCGTAAATAAAAATAAAACAAAAAATAATAAATAAATGAATAAATACATCAGTGGAAAAAAATAAACACAAGGGTTAAGGAGATGGTTAAGCTCTGAAAGGCGCTTGCTTACAAGCCTGCCAACCAGAGTTTGATCCTCCCAACCCACAGGTAAATCCTGATACAAGGCATTTATGTGAGTCTGTAATCCCAATGCCCCATGGCAATAGGAGGCAGAGGCAGAGGCAGAGGCAGAGGCAGAGGCAGAGGCAGAGGCAGAGGCAGAGGCAGAGGCAGAAGAATCCAGAAGCATGCAACAGCAACCCTATCTCACAAAGGAGGAGAGATGGGAAGGGTGCCCAGAGATTGCCTCTGACCACCACATGTGCACACGTGCACGTACATATCCTCAAATAAGTTTTAAAACACAGTCAGATGGAATGCATCCTAAGACAACATCACATCCTCCACATTCCCATTATCAGACATCTTGGGAGCTTGGGGTGACTTTAATAGCTGCAAGAAATGGCCAGTGAAGTTCAAAATTTAATCTTACCCCTGAATTCCTGAGAGATTGGAGGGCTTACCTCACTAGCAGTTTGGTTTTCCTAGAGCAGGTGACAAAGTGACAACATGGTTACTAACATGTAATTGTGCCAGGCCCTTGCGGTGGCGTCTTTAAAAGATACAGGATCTGTCCATCAGAGTTAGTAAACTTCCAAGTGTTTATGAGGCAATACATAGGACAGAGTGGTGTTTTACGAGCATGTTAAATGGTGGGGCTGTCCTAACCACAGTTGGTGACTGTATGTTACAGACGTGCCATAGGCAAGATTCCATAAGGAATCTGTCACAGATAAAGAATTCTTATTCTACCAGGACACACAAAATGATGCAAGCATGCAAGGACGCCCATGTGCACAAGGTGGCGCACGTGTCTGGAGATCAACTACAGTGGTTGAGACCCTTGTGCACCAATTCTCTCTCTCTCTCATAACAAAAGGCCAGTGTGTTGAACTTGCTTCAAAAAAAAAAAAAAAACTTCTTATGCCACTCTTGGTGCTTTGATGGTGTGTATTATCTAACTATTCTACATCCAGAGTATTGGGGAAATTGAACCTGTGTCCTTAGGCTTTGCAGGCAATTGTTTTAGCTGCTGAGCCATTTCTCCATCCCCCATAAAATGTTTATGTTCATATTCAGCAGTTAAAGGTGCTTACTTCACAAGCCTGCTGAGCAGAGTTCAATCCCCTGTCCCCACAGAAATCCAGATGCCCAATGGCAAACGCCTCTGTAACCCAGTGTGCTTATGGCAACGGGAGGCAGAACAGGGAGAATCCCAAAGCTCTAGGACCAGATATACTGCCCTTCCCAGCAGCAAACAACAAGAGAGACCCTGTCTCAAAAAACAAGGTGGAAGGAGAGGGCCCAAACCCCAAGATTGTTCTCTGACCCCCACGCCCATGCTGCAGCATGTGCACGTACATAAAGAAAAATTGTGAGCTGCAGAGATGGCTTGGCAGTTAAGGTGCTTGCCTGCAAAGCCAAAGGACCCAAGTTTGATTATCCAAGACCCAAGTAATACCAGATGCACAAGATGCATATGGATTTTGTTTCCAGTGGTTGGAGGCCCTGGTGCACCCTTCCCCCTCTTCTCTCTTTCTCTCTAATAAATAAAAATATAAGAAAAATTGTGCATGGAGGGTAATAGGATAATTGTTAGGTGTTAGCATAAAGATAGTCCTGGGTGATATTCACTCAACCCATGCTACTGCGTACCAACCAGTCCTGTTTGCTGATGTAGCACAGTTGTGGGCACACACATGTCAGATGCTATTAGTCTTCATTAGTTGGGTTTTTAGTTTGCAAAAAGGACTGAAAAGAATGACTGTATAGATTAAAGCAAGAGAATGAACTCAGAGCCCAAGTGATTGACAAGAGGGTGATGATTTTCAAAGCACAGAGGAGTTCTTGCTACCAGTGACTTCTGGATTCCGCTCCCTGCTCTCTGAGTTAGTCAAGCCTGGGCTTACACATGTGGTCCTTTTCAAAGTGTCTGTAACTGTTCTTGTCCCTGCTTCCTGCCCTAAGTCTATGAGGACAGAAACTGCACACCCAGCATCTAGCAAAATGCAGACGTGGGATAGGTACCTCTGTCCAGCCTATGCTTGCTCAATGAACTCACACACCAAGGAATGGTTTAAGCAGTGATGGGATGCATTAGTAACAATGTGTCCCAAGATTTTTAGTCCTATTCAATACTGTATTTAAAATTTTAATACACATTTTCTTGATCGCCCTTAGGGATGTTTATAATAAACTGATTAAAATAAACTTGTGCCAGGCATGGTGGTGCATGCCTTTAATCCTAGCACTTGACAGACAAGGTAGGAGGATCACTGTGGCCAGCATGAGATGTAGTGAGTTCTAGGTCAGCCCAGGGTAGAGCAAAACCTTACTTCAACCCCTCCAAAAAGTAATGCTTACATGTCAAACAATAGGGATACCTAAGTATGTAATAAGTTGGTGGCTTAAATAAACTATTGTATAAAAATATAAAATACTACCAAAATTCATTCAATTTTAAATTTTTTAAAATTTACTTTTGCATAAATTTTGTATGCACATTCATGAGTACACATACATGTTTATAGGTGTATAGGTGGGAACTTGTTTACATATGTGTGTGTGGCCAGAGGGTCACATTGGGTGTCCCCCAGTCACTCTCTGCCTTATTTTATTTATTTTATTTATTTATTTATTTATTTATTTGCAGGCAGAGAGAGATAGTGAGAAGAGACAGAGAGAATGGTGTGCCAGGGCTGCCAGAACTGAAAATGAACTGCAGACGCATGTGCCACTTTGTGCATCTTGGCTTTATGTGGGTGCCGGGGAATCAGACCTGGGTCGTTAGTCTTTGCAGGCCCGTGCCTTAACCACTGAGCCATCTCTCCAGCCCCTGCCTCCTTATGTTTTGAGAGAGGGTCTCTCACTGAACCTGAAGCTCACTGATTTGGCTGGACTAGCTGGCCACTGACCCCCAGGGACCTTCCTGTCCCCTCCTCCCCAGCAGTGAGATTACAGGAGTGTTCTGTCACACTCAGCTTTTTCTCTTTTTTCTTTTGCCTGGGGGCTGAGGATCTGAAGTTGGATCCTCTATGCTTTCGAGACAAGCACTTTGCCAACTGAGCCATCTCCCTGACCCCCTGCATTCCATTTTTGAAGGTAGTGATTGTATATTGTGTAATAAGTTAGGTGGCTCAATAGCACAGGATGAAGAGAGCTTCTCTTGTGGTGACTTGTCCTCAAGTCTTTGCTTGCTTATCTTCCTTGAGTTGTATGAACTTGTTTTGATCCTATAAGGAAGCATACCGGGCAGAAAATCCATACGGTAGCTCCCTTTTATGGCATTACCAGTCATAGCAGGCTTAGGTCATTGACTCAGTTTTTTTTTTTTTCTGAACTTGGCCTCCTAATTCTTTTTTTTTTTTAATTTTATTTATTTATTTGCAAGCAGAGACAGAGGGATAGAGGAGAGACAGACAGAGAGAGAATGGGCACTCCAGGGCTTCTAGCCACTGCAAACAAACTCCAGATACATGTGCACCTTGTGCATCTGGCTTATGTGGGTCCTGGGGAATCAAACCTGGGTCCTTTGGCTTCGCAGACAAATGCCTTAACGGCTAAGCCATCTCTCCAGCCTCCTAATTCTTTTTGAACATTTAGTTTCAAATTTCTCACTGGTACGAAATAGTATAACTAGAGCTGGCATGGTGACCTATAACTATATTCCGACATTTGGAAAGTAGAGGCAGTTCAAGGTCCACTCGGGCTACACGAAGCCTTCCCTCAAACACAAAAACAAACTCAACACCAACACCACCAACTTCAAAGTGACTGGCTTAAACGAGCTGATTGATGGAAAAGTTGAAGGGAGAATAAGTAAAGGTCACTGAAAATGAGCGAGTCGGGGTGTTAATTTTCCATCTTGCCTCCATGTCCAACCCGCTGCATTGCTGTCCATCACAGGTAAGCTAATATTTGGTTTCCTGATGCACTTGGCCTCCCTTCTTTATGATATAATCTTTTTTTAAATTTTTATTTATTTATTTATTTATTTATTTATTTATTTATTTATTTATTTATTGAGAGAGACAGAGAGAGAGGGAGAGGGAGACAGATAGAGATGGGCGCACTAGCAGCCTCTCAGCTGCTGTGAACGAAATCCAGATGTGTGCGCCCCTTTGTGGTCAAGTGCGGCATTGTATCCTTGCCTCACTTTGCATCTGGCTAAACGTGGGACCTGGAGATTGGAACCACTGGAGACTGGAACCAGCGTTCTTAGGCTTAGGAGGCAGGCGCCTTAACTGCTAAGCCATCTCTCCAGCCCTATTTATTTATTTTATTTATTTATTTGTAGGAGAGAGAGAGAGAGAGAGAGAGCCACAGAGAGAGAAGAGAAAGTGTACAGTGGCACTCCAGAACCTCCTGCCGCTGCAAACAGACTCCAGACGCATGTACCACTTTGTGCATCTGGCTTTACGTGGGCAATGGCGAATCAAACTCAGGTCATTAGGCTTTGCAGGCAAGTACCTTAACCCCTGAGCCATCTCTCCAGCCTGTGATGTCATCTTTTTATGACAGTTTAGGCATACCTAATTTGTAAGCATTCTTTCACTGTTTTGTGCATGAGCCTGAGGTGTTTGTGTGTGTGCATGTTGTATACACACCTGTGGGCGTGTCATGTCCGCACTCTGTTTGCATGTACAGAGGCCATAGGAAGACATTAGGTATCCTCCAGCGTTTTTCGTCCACCTTATTTCCCTGAGCCCGAATCTCTTGGCGAACCTGGACCTCACTGTTTTTAGGTAGACTGGCTGACCAGAGAGCCCGGCAATCGTCCTGTCTTCCCCTCTCAGTACTGTGATACAGTCGTGCCCACCCACACCCAGCTTGCACATGGTTGCTGGGGACCAGGACCTCATGCTTGTGCAGTCAGGACTCTTAGCTGATGGGTCTTCTCTCCGGCCTGAGGCATTTTCAAGGTGGCCATGGCTTAGTTCTGTGGTCCAGTTTCCCTGTCTGGAATAGTACCTGCCATGTAGGTTTCCTGTGAGGAATAAATGAGAAAGGACACACAACACTGGCTCATTCAGTATAAATGCCCTCTCTGTATGAACTGCTGTTCTGATAATCACTGTTAAATGGTGAAGAGGGACGTATGTATCACAGAAGTCGCAATAGCCCCCATGGCAACTCTACAGCTTGGTTTTGTCTACTGCTTGCTGGGAGCTCCGGGGCCAAAAAGTATTCAGAGTCTGTAAGACTCTCAGACTTCACTATTCTTCAACTTGCCATTCTCAACGTTCTCTTCCCGCCATAATATGCGAGCTCATATGCCCCATGTAGTGTCATTGCTGCCGGGAGACATACTCACAGGTTCCGCAGACCCTCCGTGTCCTGTGTTGATTCATGGTGAGAAAAATAGCCCTTAGCCTTTCAGTGTACAGAAATCTCTCTACCTGGCCACCTCTTCTGCCCAAGGGCTGTCCTCCTGGCCAAGCCACCTTTCTCAGATTTGCCCTTCTGTTCCAACACAGGCACAAAATCATTGTTATCCACCAGGCCTATTATTAGGCAATCAAGCATTTGATTAAATTTCTCATATTCAGTTTCTTAATGCGTCCATTGACTTCTTTAAGCAGTATAATGGGTTGGTTAAAATTAACATTCACATTTACTGATTATTTTAAATATTGGTGATTGGACACATTATGGGGACACTTTGGCAAACTTTTATATATATTAAGCTTTTTGCGAATCCAGTAGTGTTTCACATTTTCTTTGAATTTGTTTTTGATCTTTTCACTAATTTTTAATTTTTATTTTTTTCTCCCTCTCGATATTAAAATGTTAGAGTGCATTAAGTATTTAAGAACAGGGATTCAGTTTAGAAATGCAAATGTTGAACAATTTAAATTATAGTACATTGCAAAATAGTGTGTACACTAAGAGTGTATTGTGTTGAAAAGTAATAATCCAAAAACACGCAGACACACACACACACACACACACACACACACACACACACACACACGGGGATTCGAAACCATTGTGTATGATTAGGTGAAAATGGATTTTTTCCTGGTTTCTTTTGCTTCCTTGTATTTCCTGCAGTGAATTGGCATTGCTTGTATCAAGAAGAAAATGGAGCGGAAGGGGCTCGGGAAGGAGGTTTCGCCTGGCTTAGTTGTTTTTCTCATTCATTTCAGGCCAGGGCTTTGCAGCCGCATTCATCTGGCTGGGTTTCCATCATCTTACACAGGCCTGAGTGTCACTTCAATTGTTCAGAACACAGTCCTTACGCTGGATTCTGAGACGAGTCCTAATGGACTCTCATTACCGACTACTTATGCCTTCTCCATACTTGTTATCATAAACAAGACAGAGGGGAAAGCAACTGGCTGAGAATTAATTAAAAAGACAGAAGGAGGGAAAAATGGAGGGAACCCTGTCATGCTCGACAAGGATTAACAATGCTTTAAGGCATAACATAGAGTTGAAAATCTGCCCAGAAAAACCAATTCTTGGGAATCCAGCTACTGGAAAAACTGACCTCCCCCCAATGGACATCTTGGCTTCTTTTCATTTGATTGGACTGCGGTTAGACAAACAGAAGGTTGCTGCCAAGGCGGGTTTGGGGGCATGAAGGACGCCCTTCAGTCGCCAGTGCACTGAGGATCTAGGAGTCGACTCTTTAACCTCACGGTCTGGCGGAGGTGGATGGGAAATCACAGGTAACCACCCAGGCCCACTGCCTACGCGCTTCCTCCCCTCAGGAACCATCTCTTGCACTGATTTGGATCTATCAGCACGGAGCTCTGTGGGGAGCAGGTTTGAAAATAAGGCTTAATTTAAATAAGTCCTCCACACCAAACAGCAAACGCACCCTAGAACGAGGCAGTGTGACCTTTGACTTCCATCGCTTTTTGTTCCTAATTTTATTTTCCTTAATTGACAATTTCACATGTGAACATGTTATTTGATCATAATCCCCTCCTAATAGTTTATTTTTTCCCCCAAGATAGGGTCTTTGTCTAGCCCAGGCTGACCTGGAACTCACTCTGTGGTCTCAGGCTGGCTTCGAACTCACAGTGATCCTCTTACATGTACCTCCCAATGTTGGGATTAAAGGCATGTGCCACCATGCCCGGCCTCCCTCCTAATAGTTTCTTTGGACTCCTTCCCTTCTTCCTTTCCGGTGGACACCTTGTTCCTTCCAACCTGACCCTCTTCTATTTTGATGACTTTGGGGTCAAGCGTGGGGGTGGGGTGGGGGTGGTCATGGCTGCCAGGCAGAGCCTACCAAGACCAGCTTTCTTTTACATGGTCAGCTTGGTTATCACATACCCAGCTGCAACAAGCTTTTTCCTTCTTCTTCCCCAACGTTCCTGAATTCACTGTTTTTAAAATAAATAAATATATATATATTTTTTTTTATTTGAGAGAGAGAGAGAGGAAGAGGCAGGTAGAGAGAGTGAGTGATAGATAATTGATGCACCAGGGCCTCCAGATACTGCAAACAAACTCCAGACACATGTGGCATCTTGTTCATATGGCTTACGTGGGTCCTGGGGAATTTAGCCTGGGTCCTTTGATTTCACAGGCAAATGCCTCAACTGCTAAAACATCTCTCCAGCCCTGAACTGATTCACTGTTTTAACTCCAACATTCACTTTAATCATTCCATTCCCAAGGCAAGGACAAAAGGCAAAGCTGTTGCCCAGGAAGGACAGAGAACAAAATGGCTGAACTCAAGGGCCCTTCCCTAACTTCCTAGCAAGTTTCTTTCTCTGTATCAATGTGGGATTTGGCCCGATGCTCATTTGACGAACGAGGTAGCACCGAGTTCTCGTACAGTGGGATTGTCACAGGGCCAGCATTCCTCTGCCCCAGCTGGGGTTAATGCTATGACCCCCACATGAGGTTGATGTCAGGTAACTTAAAGTTGGCTGTGGCTGAGGCACTTCAAGCTGGGGATGTGTCCCAGCAGTGCTGGCTTTCAGACACAAGAGGGTGATGATATGGAAAGCATCTTTACTGCTCAGGTCCTGGTCCTTATTGGTTATGGAATGGAGGATTATGTAGACCGAGGTTAGATGCACTGGGAATTGGGTGCGCAAACAGGCTATTTAGAGTTCAAAGACTTACATCTCGATGCCAGCTGTCTTTGTCACAGCTGGCTGTCTCATTGCTAATCTCTTTAAATGTCAAGCGCTTGAAGTTTCTACTTTTTTAAAAAGTAAAGATTGACAATAGTATGAAAAAGAATGCTTAGAGGCTGAGGAGACAGCTCAGTCAGTAATGTGTTTGCTGAGTAATCATGAGGTTTTGTGTTCCATCAGCAGAACCCACGTAAAAATCCAGGCCATGGTGGTGGATGCTGATAATCCCAGCACTGGGGACGTGAGCACAGGTGGATCCCCAGGGCTCAGTGGGTAGACAGTGTAGCCTAGTTGGTGAGCTCCAGGCCAATGAGAAACCTTGTTTCCAAGAACATGGATAGTATTTTTTAATTAATTAATTAGTTAATTTATGAGAGAGAGAGAGAGAGAAAGAAAGAAAGAAAGAAAGAAAGAAAGAAAGAAAGAAAGAAAGAAAGAAAGAGAGAGAGAAAAAGAAAGAAAATGTGCATCAGGGCCTCTAGAGACTGCAAACAAACTCCAGTTGCATGTGCCACCAAGAGCACCTGGCTTACATGGGTTCTGGGAATCAAACCTGGGTCCTTAGGCTTTGCAGGCATGCAAAGTGCTAAGCCTTATCTAGCCCCAAGGGAGTATTCTTAAGTATGACACCTGAGGTTGGCCTATGTTCTCTGCATACATACACACAAGTACATGCATTCCTCCCACACAAACACATAAATACTCAGACACATTAAAAAGAGAATATTTAAGGAAGAAACGTACCAGGAAAGTAAAAAGACTTATCCACTGAAAACTACCAAATGCTATAAAAAATATTGCTGACAAATAATTGGAAAAGCATCTTGTTGTCATAGGTGGGAAGAATATATTGTTAAAGTGTTTATACTGCCCAAAACAGTTTATAGGCTCAATAAAATCCCTGTGAATTTTATTTTGCACAAATAAAAAAATCCTCTTAAAATGTATGTGGACAGGGAAGGAATGGGGATGTGTGTGAAAACGATCAAAGCACATTGTAGGAATGTCATAATGAAACCCACTATTTTGTATAACTAATTTTAACCAATAAAAATTTACATGACCTGGGCATGGTGGCATGCATATATAATCATAATACTTAGGAGGCTAAGACAGGAGGATTATGAGTTTGAGGACAGCTTGGGTTACAGAATGAGACTATGTCCAAAAGAAAGAAAAGGCAGGAGAGAAACAGAGAAAATAAGTGAATAGGAAGGGAAATGGAAGTGGAAAGGACAAGAAAGAAAGAAAAGGAAAATGATAAATTCTATGGATCCTCAAAGGACCCTGAATGGCCAATATTATTTTGTAAAAGATAAAATTTGGAGCACTCCCTGATTTAAGGCATTTTACAGAGACAAAGTAATCAAAACAGTGCCAAGACAGACACCATACAAGGAGCAGAACAGAGAGTCTCAATCTGTATGGACAAATATGTCCTTGACAAGGTTGACAAGGTGACTCAAGTGGAAAGGACAGTCTTCAGAAAATGGTGTTGGAACAGTGAAGATCTATATGCAAAAGTATGACACGGGCCCCTTATCTTATGCCCCTATAAAATTAATTAAAATAGGTTAAAGATTCTAGGCTGTGAAACTCCAGAACATATATGCAGAATTTTTCAAGTACAGGCAAAAAGAAAGGAAAGAAAAATAATAAATGAAACTCTATCTAATTTAAAACATTTTATGCCTTAAAGAACACAGTCATCAGAATTAAAGGTAATTAGTCCAATGGAAGAAAATATTTGCAAATAATTCATCTGATAAGGGTTAATATTCAGAGAATATAAAAGGACTACTAAATTCAACAACATGACTCAACTTAAAATGGGCAAAGGACTTGAACAGACCTTTCTCTAAAAATACACAAAAATGATCAACAAGTACAGGCAAACATTGTTAATATCACTAACTGCCAGAAAACCTCAAGTTAGAGTCACAGTGTGAGACATCACCTTCTATCCACTCAGGTGAGTGCTATTTAGCAAAACACAGCCATTAGTATCAATGAGAATGTGGTTAAACTGGACTGCTAGTGCACTATCTATGAAATTTTTAAATGGTGCAACTGCTTTGGAAAATTATATTAAAACTTATTTTTTTGCATTTGTGTGTAGTATTGAGGGGTGATGTGTGTAGGTACAGTGTATGTATATGTGTGCAGATATGCATGCCCCTCATGCATGCATGCATGTGGAGGATGGAGAAGAATGTTAGACGGCTTCCTCTATCACTCTTCTACATTGTTTCCTTGAGACGGAGTCTCTCATTGAACCCAGAGTGGCCATTTTCAGACAACTGGCTAACCATTAAGCACCAGCAATTCTTCCATCTCTGCTCTCTCCCCACAGGGCTTGGGTTACAAGGACATGTGTCCACACTCAACTATTTTCATGGGCATTTGTAGTATAACTCAGGGCAAACCTGACCCTCTCAGGACCATGTGCTTACATAGCAAATGCTATCACCCACAGAGCCGTCTCCCAGCTCTTAAAACTTTTATTTTTTGTTTATTTTTATGTATTTATTTGAGAGCAACAGAGCCACTGCAAGAAAGAGAGAGTTTATCTGGAGAGAATGGGGAGATTGGGCATGCCAGCGGCTCCAGCCACTGCAAACTAACTCCAGATCATGCACCACCTTGTTTATCTGTTTATTTTTATTTATTTCATTTGAGATACTGGGGAGAAAGAGACACCATCTTGAACCAGTGTCCTTAGTTATAATTACGATATGATACAGCCATCTTACTTCTGATTACAAACAGGGACAAAACACCCAGCCAGGAGCAGCTTAACCAGTTTAAGCCATCTCTCACATCAAGCCCAGAGCTTTTTTTAAATTGTTTATTTTTATTTATTTATTTGAGAGCAATAGACAGAGAGAGAAAGAGACACCATCTTAAAGCTTTTAAAGCAGGGCTCCACCTCCCAAAGCCTCCTTATAATTCACTATATGCCTCCACCATTCACACGCTCCGCCAGCAGCCATCTTACTTCTGATTATTTAGTCAGAAGAATTGGAACAAGGGACAAAACACCCAGCCAGGAGCAGCTTATTGGAGGAAAGGGTTTATTTCAGCTTACAGTTTGAAGGGGAAGCTTCATCAAGGTGGGAAAAACACATCAAGCCCAGAGGCTGGACACATAATCTGAGAAAAAGCAGCAAGCAGGGAGTGAGCTATGAATAGATGGTAGGGCAGAACTAGTAAGCCTCAACATCCCTCCCAGTCACACACCTCCTCCAGCAGGGCTCCACCTCCCAAAGCCTCCACCAGTCACACGCCTCCTCCAGCAGGGCTCCACCTCCCAAAGCCTCCACCAGTCACACACCTCCTCCAGCAGGGCTCCACCTCCCAAAGCCTCCACCAGTCACACCTCCTCCCAGCACACCTCCTCCCAGCAGGGCTCCAGCAGGGCCTCCCAAAGCCTCCACCAGTCACACACCTCCTCCAGCAAGGCTCCACCTCCCAAAGCCTCCACCAGTCAGTCACACACCTCCTCCAGCAGGGCTCCACCTCCCAAAGCCTCCACCAGTCACACACCTTCTCCAGCAGGGCTCCACCTCCCAAAGCCTCCACCAGTCACACACCTCCTCCAGCAGGGCTCCAACTCCCAAAGCCTCCACCAGTCTCACACCTCCTCCAGCAGGACTCCACCTCCCAAAGCCTCCACCAGTCGCCTCCTCCACACCTCCCCAGCAGGGCTCCACCTCCCAAAGCCTCCACCAGTCACACGCCTCCTCCCAGCAAGGCTCCACCTCCCCAAAGCCCCCACCAGTCCACCAGTCACATACCTCCTCCAGCAGGGCTCCACCTCCCAAAGCCTCCACCAGTCACACGCCTCCTCCAGCAGGGCTCCACCTCCCAAAGCCTCCACCAGTCAGTCACACACCTCCTCCAGCTCCTCCAGCAGGGGCTCCACCTCCCAAAGCCTCCACCAGTCACACCTCCTCCAGCAGGGCTCCCAAAGCCTCCCAAAGCCTCCACCAGTCAGTCACACCTCCTCCAGCAGGGCTCCCACCTCCCAAGGGTTCCCCTCCCAGCCACCAGTCACACCTCCTCCAGCAGGGCTCCACCTCCCAAAGCCTCCACAGCAGTCTCCCACACCTCCTCTCCAGCAGGGCTCCACCTCCCAAAGCCTCCACCAGTCACACAGCAGGGCTCCACCCCCCAGCAGGGCTCCTCCCAGGGCTCCACCTCCCAAAGCCTCCACCAGTCACACACCTCCTCCAGCAGGGCTCCATCTCCCAAGCTGCCACCAGCTGGGGCCAAGTATTCAAAACACATGTGCATATGGGGGACAGAGAGCGTTGAAGAGATATCTGTATGCCCAGCATTAGAGTAGCAGTGTTCCTAGTAGCTAAGATGTGGAAACAAGCCATAGTTTCATCAGTAGATTGATGGGTAGAGAAGCAAGCATTTACACATGGTGGAGTATTCTTCATTCTTTCAAAAGGAAGGGATGCTGTCATCCATTACAAGATGGATAGACCTTAAGGGTATCATGTTAGGTGGAATAAACCCATCACAACAAAAGACAAATACTGCAAACCCACTTACACGAGGTGTCTAAAGTAGTTTAATCTCTAGAAACAATCCAACTGTGGTTCTTGGGGAGGGGTAGGAGGGTCAGTGAATCGATCCACTTTGACAGTTTCAGGTTTTGAGGATGACATGGTTCTGGAGAGATGATCTGGTACTTAATGTGCCTGACTGGGTCTTTGAAGATAGCTCAGATGGTAAATTTTATGGGTATGCATGGTTTACTATAGTAATAAAAAGCCAATTTCATCTACAAACCAATAAACAAAAACTTTTTTTGTTTTGATTTAATTAGTATTTTTGAAACACAGTCTCACTCTGTAGCATAGGCTGGTATCAAACATGGGGCAATCTTGCTGCCTCATCCCCCCCAGTGCTGGGATTGCACACCTAGCCAAAAACAAAACAAAACAAACAACAAAAAATAACCCTAAAGATAGAAATGCTTGGAAAATAATTTACAAATTTCTTTGCTTCCTTGTCTCAGTCTGTTTATGCGACTATAACAGAATAGCAAATGCTAGGTGATTTGAAACAAGCTGACATTCTTCAGCCCATGGTTCTGGAATCCAGAGAGTTCAAGATCAGTGGGCTGGCATTTTTGCTGTATAATCACAAGGCAGAAGGGCAAGAGAGAGAAAGAAGGGCTGAACTTGACCTTTCAGAACAGCCACAGTCCTACCCACAAGGAAGAGGACCTCTTAATGGTGCCACCACATATCCTGTTTATAGTGGCCATTGTGCTGTAGCAGGAGCTTTAGAGGGTACAGCCTTCAAATGACAGCCCTTCCTGGGCAAGTGTAAGATTGTGAGCCTGCATCATATTGGTGAACATTGTACTTCTAAAACTCCAAAAAAGAAAAACGAGGGAGGGAAAGGCAGAGTATGGTTATGCCAGGGGCTTCTTGCCATTGCCAACAAACTTCACATTGTGCATCTGGCTTTCTAAGGATATTGGGGGCCTGAACCCCAGGCCGGTGGGCTTTGCAAACAAGCATCTTTAACTGCTGAGCCATTGCTCCAGACCCTTTTTGCTTTTCTCTAGTATTTTTTTTTTCTATGACAGGGTCACATGTAGATCAGGCTGACCTTGAACTAGCTATGTAGACAAGAATGATCTTGAACTCCTGATCCTCCTACCTCCACCTCTCAGGTTTGGGAAATACAGGTGTATGCTATCATACCTGGTTTATGGGGTACTAGGGTTCTAACCCCAGGGCTTCATGCATGCTAGGCAAGTACTTAACCTGTTGATATATATTCCTAACCCTTCAATTCTTTTCCTTTCTTCCTTTCTTTCCTTTCTCCTTCCTTCCTTTCACTCTCTTACTTCTTTCTTCCTTTCCCTTTTCCCCTTTCTCCCTCCTTCCTTTCTTCCTTCTTTCCTTCCTTCCTTCTTTCCCTTCCTTCCTTCCTTCCTTCCTTCCTTCCTTCCTTCCTTCCTTCCTTCCTTCCTTCCTTCTTTTCCTTCCTTCCTTCTTTCCTTCCTTCCTTCCTTCCTTCCTTCCTTCTTTTCCTTCCTTCCTTCCTTCCTTCCTTCCTTCCTTCCTTCCTTCCTTCCTTTCTTTTCTTTTATTTCTTTCTTTCTTTTAGATTTCTTCAGACAGGGTCTTACTCTGTAGCCCAAGCAGGCCGTTAACTCACTCTGTAGCCTAGGCTGACTCAACTGCAGGATTCCTCCTACTGGAACTTCCTGCATGCTGGGATTGCAGGTGTGCACCACCACCTTCAGCTCATAGCAGCCTCTTTAGCTGCCACTTGCTACACTCCTTCACAAACTCTGTCTGAGTTTTCAGGTCCTTGACATGTTATTCAAACAACTGAAAAGTGCACATGACTAAAAAAGTACACATGACAAAGAAAGTGCACATGAATAGTAAGGCACTGAGACATTTTATTGAAGGAGACAGTGCAGGAATACACTGCAAGGGAGCAGCAGGCTGCTGGAGCTAGATTGCCCAAGAGTATCACTTACTGTTTGAGGCTTGTTTTTATAGGGTCCAGAAGGAGGAGCTGGTTGCCAGGGACCACGGATTAAGTGGTTCTCAATGTGATTGACAAGCGTGGATTATGTATGCTTTTCTCTACCAGACATGTCCTTTCCCATGGTGCATTTAGTTTTGATCATATAACATGACCATTCATAGGCATAACGCGGTAAAACAGGGGTGTTCTCCTAAAAGTTCACTCCAAGGACATGAGTTGCCTTACTGCACATGCACCCCAAAACGGGTTCAGGCTGGATTGCCCCCACCTCCCCAATGTGGTTTGAGATGTGTTTGCATGGAAATGAGCCACAAAAGGGAGTCACTCAGGGGAGAACAACCCACTCACTGAAGTGGGTATGCATGCGGCTCCATGCAGGTGAGGGTTCAAGGTTGTTAGCTGGGTTAAGAAAGGGATGTGTGTGCAGCTCAAGCCGGTAGAGCCTTGGGATGCTCGGCTATCCCTATACCTGCCCGGTTCACTCTCAACAAGCTTGGTCATGTCATCATGTGATGTTTTAGCCCAGGAGAGGTTGGGACTGTGCCCAACCTAAGGAGGCTTTCTCTGGACAGAACAGGAAGACTCCGTCACAGGAAGGGTCAACACATATGTGCTGTATGAATAGAGCTTGGCCTTCTTCCATGTTCTTTTGTATGTTGTAGATATTTGATTTTTCCAGATAAGAAGCTTCTGTATAAAACACATTACAATTAAGCAATATGTTTATGCAAAGAGTTGCATGCATAATTACAAGTCAGGCTCTTGATTTTCAGACACTGGGAACATTTTTCTTATTCTAGCTCTCCGGTCATTGAGCTGCTGTGGGAATATGTCCAGTCTCTAACCTTGGGATGCAGCTGGAGTGAATGCTTTCTCTCTTACATTCTCTCTTTGCATTGTGCCCTTAAGAGGCACCACAAAGCATCCTTAGCACAGCTGCCAAGAGAGTGGCCCGCTGTATTGTATGCCTTTGTTTACTCGTCTGTGTGGTTTTCAGAGCTTTGGTGAGGCACGGTTTGTACTCACAGGCTTTGCCTGTGGACTTGACAATTCAGTTCTTCGTTCATTTGCAGAGTGGTTGAACTCCTCACTGCAATCCAACCTGAGAGCGTTTCCACTCACGTGATCATTTTCTGCATCTCTCCTGAGTCCCTGTACCTCTCTTCCAGCATCTCTCGGCCTGGGAGAGAGGATCATCTTTGCTGGTAGAAAACAAAGAGAAAGGCACGTACTCGTTAGATTCCAATAGTTAAAGAACAACAACAACAAAAATGGTGCTTCAAAGTAAAGTGATAGGTTTGAATAGCAATTGCCCCGAGGTAGCGCTTTCAAAATAGTTTTATTTTTCCTTTAATACAACCCACCAGGTCTATGGGGCAAAAGTGGCAGAATTTGGTAGAGTGTAGAGCAAATGATCCAGTGGATGTTGAAAGGTTATCTGTGAGGTCAAGGTCAAGAGGGAGAAAGGGTCAGTGTAGAAGTCAACAGAATCTATCCACTTCTGGTATAGAGTAATGACGGAGAAAGGAAGGGCGGGTGGGGCAAGAGAGGCAGGGGCTGTCCACACATCTTCCATGCCCCGTCACTGGAGCCACGACGGGCTGAGCAGGGAGTGGGACTCCTAGCTGTCAAATGTTGTCACACAGCACTGCAGAGCACTGCAGAAAGTGACCGCAAAATTCACGACGTCTGATCAAGTTTTACCCAGATTGGACTGGAATGCTCTTCGTATCTATTGTGTTAAGACAGTAAGAAACAAATCTTGTAGAAGGCTGATAAAATTAGAGTTGGAATTTATACCTGTTGCTTCCACCAGCATCTGGCATTTGTTGGTCAGGGCTGAGGGCTTCAGCATTCATTTTTTTTGTCCCCAGGTGTGTGTGTGTGTGTGTGTGTGTGTGTGTGTGTGTGTATAGTGCCCTCTGAAACATGCCAAAGGAGAAAGTCGGATATCCACCTCCGTTACTCAGTCCCTTATTTCCTTGAAATTTAATTCAGTTATCCTTCGATTTGGTGGTTTTGTGTCTCAGTAATTCTCCCGTCTCTGCTTCTCACAGGACTGGGATCACAGACATGCATGTCCATGCCCAGCTATTTACATGGGTTCTGGGGAATTGAACTTGGTTGGTTTCTGACTATTGTGCTTAGGCAGGACATTCTCTCCAGCTCCTTAAGTTTCTTTTTATTTAGTTGTTTATTTGTTAGAGGGGGAGACTCAGGTAGAGAAAGAGAAACTGGGCATGCCAGAGCCTCTAGGCAGTACAAACGAACTCCAGATGCATGCACTACCTTGTGCATCTGGCTTACATGGGGACTGGGGAATTGAACCTGGGTCCTTAGACTTCACAGGCAAGTGCCTTAAACACTAAGCCAACGCTCCAGCTCTAGAAGCTTCTTAATGCATTAAATAGTGGGACTACCTAAATCACTTGTTGTTAGCAAGCCCTTGTAAGATATTAGAATCTTTTCTAGGAGCTGGGAGTATGGCTCAGTTGATTGATCATGTGGCATGGGTGTTAGCCCTAGGTTTGATCCCCAGCACTAATATACCAGCTATGGAGGTAGGTGCCTGTGAACCCAGCACTGTGGAAATGGAAGTGGGAGAATCAGGGGGTCAAGGTTATCTCTGGCTCCATAGTAATTTTGAGGCCAGCCTGGGCTAGACCCTGCCTGTAAAAGAGAACAAATCCATTTTGGTGATTTGAGCACAACATTGACAGATCTTGAATTTCCATACTCGCCTTTTTACCAGTGAACTCTGCCATGAAGGGCTCCCTTTGAGGGGCTCCGTGGATGAGCCCTTCCCAGTTCAGCCCTCAGGGTGCCATGTTGAGTGGTCACCTCATGCTGTGTACTGACTTACGGAGTCAGTGAGGACTTAGCTGGTACTTTATGACATATCTGTTCTTTCAGTTGAGAAGTTGGCTAAAAACAAATACACCCAACAACACATCTTCTTCATGGGAGTTTTAAAAATATTTTTTAATTATTTGCAAGCAGAGAGAGAGATAGAGAGGAAAGGCAGACAGAGAGAATGGACATGCCAGGTCCTCCAGCCACTGCAAATGAACTCTAGATGCACGTGCCACTTTGTGCATCTGGCTTTATGTGGGCAAGCTCCTTAACCAGTGAGCCATCTCTGCAGCCCCTCATGTGAGTTTTTGTTGTGGAATAGTCTATGATGCCACCATCCCCGTTTCATTTCAGTACCTTATTTGTATGAAGCAGTGATGGAGGAGAAAGAAAATCTATGAAAAATTGAGTTTCCTAATGTAAGCTAGTGTCCTTATTTTTCAAGTGGATAGCAAAACAAAGGGGATTTTTAGAAAGTCATTGTAAAAGGGAACTGTGATGACAGTTTTGCCCCGAAGTGTTCGATACAGTATGTCAGCTCAGCAGTTAGCCGTTCTGTTATTTCAATTGCTTGGGTCTACATCCCTCTCCTGGGGAAAGAGGTCACAGGGCTTAGTAATCAATTGTAATCAATCACTATTTGAATATTAGCTCTCAATTTACTGTGTGCACTGTGTAGTGTCTAAGCAGGTTAATGAAACTCTCTGATTCTCCCAGATTTGTAGAACCGATTATGGTAATTGACTCCCATGTTATCATCAATGTTTGTACCAAACAGTGAACCCCAAGTGCCTGCTGGTGTTGGGTTCATGGGCATTTAACACGTGGAAACTCTTGGTAAGAATCAGGTTGTCTAGAAGCACACATGTAACCAAGGTTACTTTGTAAAGTGAGTCCACAAAGATCACTAGTAGTCTGTTGGCACTGTGAATACCGGAAGCTAAATGTTGCTGGCTAACCCTGACTTTAGTGAAGAATTCACACATCAGGGGTCCCCACCTGGGGGACAGCGGAGCTTGTATTCCCGGTTGTGACCAGAAGGGTGTGTTTTGCCTCACAGTTTGAAGAGGTACACAGTTTGAAAAGTCATGGCAGTGGGAAGGATTTGGGTTTGTGGCACCAGGAGTGTGAAGCTGCTTGCTCACATCTCTACAGACCAGGAAGCAAAGAGAAGACTGGAAGTAGAGCCAGGCTATAAGCCTCAAGAGCTGCCCACAGTGACCACTTCCTGTAGGAAGACTTCCTAAATGTTCCATAATAGCCCCATCAGCTGGGGTCCAAATTTGCCAACACATGTGCCTGCTGAGGACAGTTCCACATGCAAAATACAAGCCAGCTGCAAATTCATACTTTGATTTCTGCTTTTATGAACTATTCAGAGTAGATTTTCCATGGAAGTAAGAAAAGCTGGTTCTGGGGAGAATAGAGGTGGTTTCATGTTTAATTCCCAGAAGCCACAAAATAAAAACTCAGGCATGGCAGCTGATGCTTGAAATCCCAGTGCTGGGAGGCAGAGACAGGAGGATCCCTGGGTCTTTGCTGGCCAGTCAGTCTATCCTAGTAGGAGAATTCTAGGCCAGAGAGAGAGCCTGTCTCAAGAAAGGTGCATTGTATTTTCAAGAAACAATACATGAGCATATCTTCTGGCTTCTGTACACACACACACACACACACACACACACACACACACTCAGACACACACACATGTTAAGATAGATGGTTAATATACAATCATCCTGTGTATATAGTTGACCTGAGCATGTAAGAACCTGTGTGCCATTTTAACCTCATGTCTTTAATTAAAACTGGGGCGGTGGTGGTGGTGGCAGAGAGAGCTGGCTTAGAGGTTAATGCACTTGCTTGCAAAGCTAAGGACCCAGGTTCAATTCCCTGGTACCCACATAAAGCCAGATGCACAAAGTGGTGCATGGATCTGGAGTTCGTTTACAGTGGCTGGAAGCCCTGGTAAGTCCTCTCTCTCTCTCTCTCTCTCTCTTTCTCCTTGCAAATAAATAAATAAATAAAATATCTTTAAAAATTAAAACATTTGATAAATGGCATTTGATAAATGACCTGTGAGTGACTGTAAGAATACCACAGCCTAAGATCCAATACACAATAATTCAAAACAAAAGTCCTTGGGGCATCTTCTAGACGGATCCAAACTTGTACAACAGTAGGTCTCCATTGTCGGATAAGCTGTGATTGTGTTGCTGTGGTCACTCTGTGCTTCTCTGTGAGTGTGTCACTTCTCAGCCTCAGAGAAGCACAGAGCAGGGTGTGAGCATCTGCAGGGCTACTGCATTTACCATTCAAGCGGAAGCATCTAGCGTGCCATTTATGTCGCCATGGTGGCTTTTGGCAGGTAAACATTTTAGATGAGATGGGGTATGGCAGTAGACAGTAAGCATTTGAGAATATGTGCTCTGAGGTCATAAGGAGGTGAGGCAGACTCTTCACTAAGCAGTTCAGCCCTGGCCCCACATTTGCATCTTCCACTCAGCACTTTAGAGCCCTGATGAAATGTAATCCTCTCTCCTTACAAGGCAGTTCAGGTGTGAGTTGTTTCTACTTAGCCACACCCCCTGGAGAGGAGGGCTTACTGCAGCTTCTCAGTGGATGTTTTAACCACAACCAGTAACACCACAAAGTGGTTTTGGTAAGTACATTCATTCCTGCATGTGGTGAAGGTCCCAGCTTGTGTGCCAGGGTGCAAAATGCTGAGAGTCAGTGCCCTCTTCCTGCACACAGCCCCCGGCAGCAAGTAGAATCCTGGGCACAGATGAGTATCCCATCACAGGTAATCAACAGATCATGCAAATGAGGCACCCATTTATAGCATTTATTTAAATTTTCATTTAAATTGCCGGTTAAACGGAATACATTTAAAAACCAGAAGTCAACACTCTAGCAAATTGGTTTTAAAACCAGATATTAAATTGAGCCATGTTGCACAGACTTCCAAGATAATTGCTTATTGCTTTAGGAGGACAAAATACCTGTCTAAATAGTTTAGTGAGGTTGATGAGACACCGGAAGTAATATCACATTGCTTGCCTTTTTTGGAGGGGGGAGGGGATAAAGAAGTAGAATATGGTCATTGTTGTTAAAAGGCTGTCTTGGGCTACAAAGTAAGATCCTATCTCAAGGCCCTCCTACACCTGCAAGTGACCTTGGAGGGGGGACAGATTATATGGGAAGTAGAAAGTTAACTAGCAATGGGACTCCATGAAGCAGGTTCCCTGAGGTCCCCATCCAGGATGGGGTGGGACTTGGCAGTAATGCAACTGCCTTTGAGTCACCCAGGCTCCTGTAAGCAGCCCCTCATCCATGCTCTGCAAGTGACCCCAATACACTCATCGGTTCACCGAAAAAAGATTCTGCCTCAAACAAACGAATAAACCGGTGAACAAACAAGCCCAAACCAAAGCCATAAAAACACTGTGGCGACTTTCTGGCAGTACCTGGGAGTCCTCCGCGCTTTGACCAGCAATGTAAACGGAGCAGGACCCCTGCCCAAGACTACTTGGTGCGTGCATGGGCCAGCTTGACTTTGACTTTCCTCACTTGGGAATGGCTACAAAAGCCAAGTTTCTCAGGGCATTAGTCATGACTCTTTGGTTTCACAGCATGGGAAATGGTTCTCATTTGCTAAATTAGGGAGATTTTTGGAGGTTGGGGGGTGGAGATCTAGGAAAACTCCCAGAATTGAAGAGAGAATAAAACAACATGCTATTAGAAACTATCAGAGCGAGCTGGAGAGATGACTCGGTGGTTAAGGTGCTTGCCTGCCAAGCCTAAGGGCCTGAGTTTGAGTCCCCAGTACCCACTTAGAGCCAGATGCACAAAGTAGTGCATGCATCTGGAGTTTGCAGTGGCGAGGAGCCCCGGGCATCCGCACTTACTGTTTCTCTGTCTTCCTCCCTCCCTCTCTCAAATAAATAAGAATAAGTAAATGAATGAAAACTTTCTAAAGTTAAAAAAAGAACTTAAAAAAGAAACTATAGGAGCCAAAACATCCCGAGACTGGACTGCTGGGACTTTGAGATGCCAGCCACAGGTGCTCTGACTTCACAAACGGTCTTGCCAAGACTGTGCCAGAGGAGGGATGCTTCACTTTGGGATGCTACCTAGGCCAAAAAAAAAAAATGATACCAATCCAACAACAAGCAAACTAACAGGAACTTTCACTCCACTCGGCCTTCAATTGCACAGATGTGGGGATGAATCAATCATAAAGCAACCCGGTCAAATCGGGGATCCTCAAATATGTGGACGTGAAGGAGGATGAGTGAGTGTGAATGTCCAGCCAAGGGGACGGGAAGAAAGTGTCAGGAGGATCTGGGACTACCACAGAAACAGTGCTGGGGAGGAACAAGGACGCATGGAGTGCGTGCACTTCTGGGGATTCCTAGGCAAGCGAGACCCTACCTCAACAAACAAACAAACAAACAAACAAACAAACAAACAAACAAACAAACACTTTATTTGTGTGTGTGCATGCCAGGTCTTTTGTCACAGCAAACAAATGCCCATGCAGCTTTATGTGGGTGACTGGGGCATTGAACCTAGCCTGTCGGTTTTGCACGCAAAGGTCTTTAACTGCCTAGTCTTCAGTCTTATCCCTAGGGAAAAGACTTAACCTTCTGGACTCTCATGCACACATGTTCACTCTCACATCATGACACGGGACTCCTTATCTTGAGCATTGCTTTACCCTGTTATAACTAATTCCCATGCATCGGACAAAAGTCGTCACCTTCCCCCACTGAGCCTAGCCTAATGCACTCCTTTCCAGCAGCCCCTAGAATGGGCTTCACCACTCTCTACCTCCTTCACGGCTTAGATCTTAAAGCCTTGGCTTTCTTGACCCTTGACATTCAATTCCTCAGAAAGTCCTTCCGCCATCATCACCGAAATGCCTCCCAGATTGCACCCCACCACTCTGCCTTCCAGAGCAATGCCACATCCTCTGCTGGTCACTTCTCCTGAGCCATGTCCCTGTTTCCACACTGATATCTGACAGCCTGCTCTGGAAATGACGTCCAGAGTGATCTTCGGTTAAGTGGGAGCATATCCTGTTACAGTCCTTAAGTGTCCTCTCACTCGTTTTAGAGTCCAAGCTTTCTCTGCCCTGCCTTCTAGCCTGCCTTTCCAAACCTCATTTCATTCCCTCCTTCCCTTGCCCTAGCTCATCTTTGCCTGCTTCAGTGTGTGTGCAAGCACACGCATGTGCATGAGTATCAGTCTTCAGGTACACCATCTCCTTCTGTTTTATGCAGTCTCTCATGGACCTGAAGTTGTCGAATCTGACTCAAATAGCTGTTTAAGGATCCAGTCCTCACCGCCTTGCAAATCAATGCTGGGGTTCCAGGCACACTCCATCACACATGACATTTTACGTGGATACCAGGGATCAGCTCAGGTTCTCATGCTTGTGCAACAAGCATTTTACAAAGTGCCATTTCCTCAGCACTTGAAATATTTGGGGGCGCTGGGGCATGTGTATATAGTCTGTATAGCATGGTGTGGATGTGAGGTATTGTGGTGGTTTGAGTGTAAAATGTCCCCCACAGCCTCATGTGTTTGTGATTGAGCCTCACACTTAGTGCCCAGCTAGCGCAGCTTTTGCTAAAGGAGGGTGTTTCCGGGAACGGGCCCTTGGGCGTTGTAGCCCAGCTCCACTCGCCACACTTAGCTCTTTCTCGCTGCTGCTTCTCTGTTGGTGTGAAGAGATGATAGCCAGGTGTCCGCTCCTGTCATGGCTTCCCTTCCATGGTGAAGCTGCCTCTGGAACTAGAAGCCATACGTCAACCCTTTCCTTCCACAAGCTTCTTCTGGTTCTGTGTTTCCGGTGTGGTGTGGTGTGTGTGTTCTGTGCATGTGTGCGTGCAGATGTGCATGTCCTGTGTGTGCATGTCCTGTGTGTGCATGTCCTGTGTGTGCATGTCCTGTGTGTGCATGTCCTGTGTGTGCATGTGTGGAAACCAGAGCAGAACAGCCAGTGTCCTCCTCCATTGCTTTTCTGCATTGCTTCCTTGAGGCAGTCTTTCGCTGAACCCAAGCTGCCATTTTGTTAGTTTTTGTTTTGTTTTCGGCTAGACTGGCTGACCAATAAGCTCCTTTTGATTCTCTAGTCTCTACTGCTAAGTCTGAATAAGGCTTCCCCCAGGCACAGATTCTCTCTTGCTACCATCTGAGTATGAATTTTTTTCTTTCTAGTCGTGGTGGTGCAGTATTTTTCCCAGACACACTCGTCTTATAGATGAGGAAAAAGGTACAGAGTTGTTTTATTCAGAGTCAGTGCTTGAGAAGCAGCGAGAGAGATAAGGACCCAGCTCTCTTCTCACTGCTTAGGCCTTGCAGTGGTGGAAGGGGTTTTTGGAATTTTTCTGAAATGGTTGGGTAGGGCGACTTCTAAGATGAGTTCACAGTCAGCCTCTCCAGTGTTGTCGAAAGACCGCTATGAACTTGGCTCCTGGAATGCATGGCAAAATGATACATGAGATTTTCTTTTTTCCCAATGGGAGTTCACACATATGATCACAGGGCAAAGTGACAAGGTGACACATCCCCACAGCTGTCTACCCTGTGTGGACTACACAACTCAGCTGCCATCTCGTGTCCTGAGCCTTGTGGACGAATGCTACTCTCCTCACATGGGCAGCCCCTGCCAGTGTGGTCCCTTGCAATCCTCATCCACTTGGTCTACAGCCTGTTATGACACCCTGAGAAGACTTCCCTGCCTAAGCCCATAGCTTATCACCCCCTGCAAAGTTGTGTGTGTCTCATGAATTCTATTGTTTCAAGGCACTTTTGGAGAATGGTTGTTAAGGCAGCTGATACAAGCTAATACTTGCTGAGGCCCGATGTGTATCCAGGGCTGTTGTAAGGCTTTATCTGTATTGGTATATTTGATTCTTTGTCAAAGGGCTTGAGGCAGGCTGGGTTGTTTGTTAAGCAAGGAGAGCTGGACATCTCCCTGACCAAAGCCTGCACTGAGCTTCTGGGTTTGTGGAAGGTGTAGAGTTAAGGAGTCCGTGGAAATGCTTTAGTGAGGGGCAGAGGATGTCATTCCGGGACAGCGGTTGATTGGCAAAAGTCCCAGGCAAAGGAACTCGACAGAAGGGAATTATGCAGATACGTTCACACCCATGCATTGTAAGTCATGGACAGTCACTGTTCTGGGGTCCAGGGAGAGAAAGAAGGTCATGGCAGAGAGAGGCATCAGGTTGTCATGAGAAAGTGACGTTCACAGGAAGCATTAAGTCACAGTGAAGGGACCAAAGAGGACGGAGCAGTATGAACTTGGAAGACAGCGGTGCGAGCAGAGGTCCGAAGCCAAAGAGACAACTGGACAGAGGACTGTGTGGGCTCAGGGGGTGCATGGACTACGTTTTGCCTGTTTCTGTGTGTGCGTGTGTGCATATTATTATGTATGTGTGGTGTGCACTTGCATGAAGGTCAGAGATTGACATCGGCGTCTTCCTCTATCGTTCCTCCCTCCGTAAATAAGAGGGTGACAATTCATCTAGCTTGCCATGGGGGGACCTCCCGTGCTGGATTACAGGAAGGGCCACACCCACCTGGCATTTACCCAACTCTGGTCCTCACACTGGTATGGCAGGTGCTTTATCCACCGAGCCATCTCCCCTGTCCCTCAACTGGCTTTGAGGGTAAGAGGGGAGTCCTGAGTGTCTGGGCAGAGGGGGTTATCACGTGACGTCACCCATCTCCTCACAGGACGGCGGGCACTGCTGCAGTGATCCAGGCACTGGACGGTGGTGGGACTATGGTGGGAGGGTTCACTGTTGAACAGTGTCAGACTCCAGGCAGTTTCTGCGCGGGAGGTCCTGTAACTTGAAACTCTTCTTTACCATCCCATAAGCTCTCACAGTGAGGTGGAACTTCCAGGATAGGCCTTTGCAACACACAACAGCATAGCCTATTAGAGACTGTGGGGGTGGGGTGGGGCGGGGTGTTCTCACCCTGGGCCAAAATGCAGGAGAAAAAGAGGCACATTGTCCCAAGTGTCAGTAGGATAAGATACGATTATGGAGGAAAAGGGACCCGATCTCGACTTCGTTCCTCATACGTTCCTTATTGTATTTTCTTCTAAATAACTATACTAATTACAGGGATTTCTTGAACCAATTGCTATGAAGATAACGATTTAAAGTTCACTGCTTTTTTTGGTGGCAAGTGGGTGTTTGACATTTTTATGAGAGAAGAGAGTGAGAGAGAGAGAGAGAGAAGAAAAGACTCTAGAAGGGCTGCTGCTAATCCCTGGGCAATAAAAGCCTGAAATCCTACTAATGAGGTTCACAAAAAAGGCTAACATTTCTTTCTATGTGCTTAATAATAGCATTGCCTTTTGACAGAACCAGGGTTCCCAGAATAATTGCCCTCTTTTCTATTTTATTTTTAAGACCTAAAAAAAATTTTTTTGAGGGGGGGAAAGTACCTCCTGATGTAAGGCATTTCTGTCTAAAAGAGCTCGTTTCTGGGGCTTCCTCATTTTAAAGCCCTGACCCATGGCATCGTTTCTGGGGCTCCTCATTTTAAAGCCCTGACCCATGTCAGCCACACTTGTTCAAGTGGACGTTAAGTGGAGGTGGAAAAAGATGGGAGCGTTGTCCCTTGGATCTGTACAACCATCTCTGTGAAGGACTGAGGTGGCAGATAGAGACACAGACCCTCGCCTTTCCTAGACGGGGGTGGGGAGGGTGGATGCTTAAGTAAGGCATGTGTACCTTTGTGAGTAATAGAGATAAAGCATGTATCAAGCCACGGAATTAAACCAGGATAGTTTACCTTTCAGGAAAAATAAAAGTGGTTTGAGGCATAAATAAATAAGTGCAAATAATGTTTGAACCTCCTGGGAGCACAGGATCATTCAGAATACATATATTTTGAGAGTTTTCAAAATAGACCATCAGCATATGATTTAGGTGGAGTTAGAATGTAAGGTAATTTGAGAAGTGCAGGGCTGAAAAACACTCTCGGAAATTGTTTCTGTAAATTTCCACAGCTAAATGAGCCCATAGATTATAAGGAGGAGGGGGAGTGTGCTCGAACAAGAGAATGCTATCAAACCCAAGCGCGCGGCAAATCTAGGTCGGCTATCTGCGTTAGGCTCCCAGAATTCTTTCTGTGGAAGGCTGTGTTGGGTTGGCAGCCTTCCTTCTGGGATAGAGACTTCCATATAGACATGGTGACATTTACTCTTTAGTTGTTGTCCGACAGTTGTAGCATCCTGAGCATGCTTGGTTCCAGTTTTCTGTCTGGACGTGAACTACACCCGTAAAAACGTTGAAGGCACAAAGACAATGCATTTGGTCACTTTCTTGACATCTCTTTGGGGGAGATATGATTGTAAGGAGCTCTCAGGGACTGTTGTAGACAACTCCACGTAGCTGGGACAAACATCCAACCAGGCGTGGTCCGTAAGAGGAGGATGGGATTGATGTCAGCTTACAAATCCAGGGGAACTTCCACCCATGGCAGAAGAAGCTACTTGCTTCTGTATACCCAAGCAGAGAGAAAACGACTGCAGCAAGCAAAATACCAAACACCAGAAAGCAAGCACGAGCCACCGGAGCTCAAACTTCTCTCTCCATACCTTTTGGGCTGGAATTCTGATCTGCCCCTCCAGTGACATGCCTTCTCCAGCAGGTCTGCTGGAGACTTAAGCAGGAAGCTTAGCCTTAACCAAAACTCCCTGGGGCTATGGGGGGGGGGCATACAATCACATTCAAACCACCATAGACACAGTGCAGTGTCTCTGATATAGAAGGTCATTTAAGCCAACGTAGTTTTCAAGTGCAAAATTAAGATGAATGGCATGTTTATTTTTTGACTGTTTTCACACATGTGCATAATGTATTTTGATTATAATTCCCTCCCATGATCTCTCCTGCCCCCCTTCCACTGAACCCTTTCTTCTTTCCAGCTAGTCCCTCTTCTACTGTGACATGTTTTTGTCTTTTCGCCCCTCCTCTGTTATCCATGAAGGAATATTAAAGAGTCTAATATTGTGCAGCTAATGACAGTCACTGGGAGGTCATGAAAATAATAGCTACTTCATATCACTGAGACAGCATACCACAGCACTCCACCCCATCCGCTGACTCACACCTAATTCCCGCCTCCTCTTCCACAATGTTCCTTGAATCTTGGAGGGCACAGTAGAGTTCTCTCATTTAGCACCGAGTACTCAATAGCACTTTGATGAGTTTTGAGTCTCTCCAGCAGTCACAGGAATGGCATATTTTTATTGCACCTCCATCCTTAAGAATGATTAACTGAAAGGGGAAATATGTGTAAACTAAACAGATTACAGACAGTATATGTACATGAAATAGGCCTGGGCTTGCGTTTATAGAGATGTTTGTTTGTTTGTTTGAGACAGATTTTACTCTGTAGCCTCGACTGGCCTGGAGTTCACTGTGTAGCCCAAGCTGGCCAAATTCATGGCAATCCTGTCTCAGCCTCCCAATGGGCTTGAATTACAGATGTGAGCCACCATGCATTGCTTACAAATATCTTTTTGCACACATGTTTGATAGGTATTAGGAGGAGTGAATCAGATGGGCTGTAAGGATTTTCCCAGGACATCTCTGCACACTCCCACAGGCGAAACAAGATGTTACAGGGAAGCAAAATGGACCTTCCATATAGACTTTGAAATCTGGCTCATAGGGAAACTGCCCACGCACCACCTGTACCCGAAGGATGAGGGCACTTCCATTTTAGAGAGACGTGCTTATAGAGTCTGTCCTTCAAGAAGGCAGGCAGCTAACCCTCTACCTTTGAAGATTTGAGGGTTCACTTTCTTCAGATGACCCTGCAAGGGCTTTCTGTGAACCAGATGCATCAAAGAAGGGTGACGCTTTGTGAAATTCTACTTGGTTCTCCAATTCAGTACAGATGTCTTGCTCTCTTGGGGAAAACAATTTGTGTGTGGCTCAGTGCTGATTTCTATTCTTTTTTATTTGATTTTTATTCATTTATTTATTATTATTTACAGAGAAGAGAGAGCAAGAGAGAATGAGGCAGATAGAGAGAGAATTGTTGTGCCAGGACCTCAGCCACTGCAATCGAATGTCAGGTGCATGCACCACCTAGTGGGCATGTGTGACCTTGCCTTCACCTCACCTTTGTGTGTCAGGCTTATGTGGGATCTGGAGAGTCGAACATGGGTCTTTAGGCTTTGCAGGCAAGTTCTTAAATCACTAAGCCATCTCTCCAGCCCTATTTATTTAGTTAGTTTTAGTTTTTCAAAATAGGGTCTTGCTCTAGCTCAGACTGACCTAGAATTCACTCTGTAGTCTCAGAGTGACCTCAAACTCTTGGCGATCCTCCTACCTCAATCTCCTGAGTGCTGAGATTAAAGGCATGAGCCACCATGCCTGGCTGACATTTTAAAAGGCAGCTCTCTAACATGGAAGGCATTATCTTTCCTGCTTCAACATTGTGCATGGTAACAACTTCCCAACAGGACCTGACACATTGAATCAGTGGTCTTCCACTCCACATGATAACCTAGCCCAACACAGAGGACCACATATCGAAGGATGGATTTACTTATTCTGTAAATCATGAGCTTGGTGAAATTTCTTTAACACTCTCCTCCGTGGGGTAATGTAAACAGTTACCAGCATTAGTATCCCAATTATCACCATCACATACAAAAGGAAGATATGCCATTTGAAGATTTTTTGGGGGAGGGGGCTCTGTTCTATGTTGTGTAAATTCACTAGATTTTTGCTCAAACACACACTGTTTGTGTGCCTCCAGGAGATACTGATCAGCGAGAGATGGCACCAAATAAGAAGAGCCCAGTTCTTGTGGATGGGGTTGTACTGAATGGACCCCAAACAGATGTAAAAGCAGGAGAGAAATTTGTCGAAGAGGCCTGTAGGCTGATAATGGAAGAGGTGGTTCTGAAAGCTACGGACATCAATGAGAAGGTAATAAGAAAACCCGTGAGAAATCTCAGGAACCGGCCAGGTAGGGTAGGACTTTCTGGTATTCATATGGCTGTGTGTAAGGGAAGTACATTGGTCACACACTTCCCTTTCTCACAGATCTGTCTCTAGGGGATCTGAGATATCACCACTGGGGGACATTGCCTTCTTTGGGACTGCATGCACTGTCTGCTTTCCAGGAGGTTGGCTCCTCCATCAGGCCTCACTTGCTGGGGGATGGGCTGATACTCAGGTCTTAACTCAAACTTACAAGCACACGGAGGAAGTCTCTGTGCCACGGAGGGGACTGTGTGCTGAGAGGCATTGTCCTTGCCACGGGCACAGATTGGTGTATCAGTGATCCCAGAGTGACTACTGACACCCCACTGTAGAGAGAGCCCTTAGGGGGTGAGGGTGGAGGACAAGGCATATAAGACGATAACCTGATGGGAATACAACCACTTTGCAATGTGTTCATATATCAAAGTTCCCCAAATACTTTTTAAAAAAGAATTCACAATTGTAAAGCACATTTTTCACTTTTTCGTGCTCCTCCTTGCTAGTAAAAATCAAGCCGGAGGTGGAAAGGGCTGTGAACGTATATATATTCCTCCCTAGAAGCTTGCCTGAACTTAAACTAGGAACCTGCGCTGAGGCATGGGGAGATGGCTGACAACCTGAGTTGGATCCCAGCACCCATGAAGAAAGTCAGGCATGGCTGGACATTCTTGTGACTGCAGTGTTGAGGAAGGCAGAGACAGGTGGATTGCTTTGACTCCCTAGTCAGCCAATCTAACCACAAAAGAAAATCAGGGAGCTCTAGGTTCAGCGAGAGACCCCGTCTAAAAGAAATGAAGTAGACTGGAGAGATGGCTCAGCAGTTGAAGGTGCTTCGCTGCAAAGCCTAAGAGCCTGGGTTTGATTCCCCAGTACCCACATGAAGCCAGATGTACAAAGTGGTGCATGCATCTGGAGTTCATTTGCAGTGGTACGAGGCCCTGGATCATCCATTCTTTCTGTGTATGTCTCTCTCTCTCTCTCCTCTTTCTCTTTCTCTCTCTGCTTGCAAATAATCAATTTTTTAAAAAAGAAATAAGGTGAAAGAGTCATACAGGAGGACAACCAAGGTCCTCCTCTGACCTCTGCATGTGAACACTTAGTGTGCGTACCCCTATACTCATGTGTATACACCACATGTAACACACACATACACATACACACACTCCCCAAACAGTTGTTAAATCTGACTCCTGACTGGCACCAATGACTGGTTCTAGGGTTGAAATACAGGCTCAGGTTTAGGCTCAAGTGCAGCCGAGAATTACCAGCAGCACTTTCTACTCTAAAGAGAGGTTACTGCTTGCCAGGCACGGCTGTGAGACCACACTCAAGTAGACTTTGCGTTTAATCGTTACACAAACCCTAAGAAGCAGGACGGTCTATTGTTCTTGTTTTAGAAATGAGGGGGCAAGCGCAGCACAAAGGGTGATTCCTTAGCTAAATCATACACTAGCAAGTACATGATTTCTACACACGGGTGCTGAAATCCAGGTAGTGTGACGTCAGGGCTTGCACTCCCAGCCTTTCCTCCGGATGGATCACCAACAAATGAACACACAGAGGAAATGATTCCGGAGCACATTAGTGGAAGATAAATGTCATTTCAAATATTTTTTTGAAGTCTTTAAAAATACTTGCATTTATTGTGTGTGTGTGTGTGTGTGTGTGTGTGTGTAGGCTTGTGTGCTCCCGTCCCAGCACGTCTGGAGGTCAAGGACAACTTCAAGGCATCTGTGCTCTTCCTCTGTCTTCTTTGAGGCAGGCTCTCTTGCTCTTGCAAATAAAACCCAGTCTACTTGGCCTGGGAGTTTCAGGGACCCTGGGATCGCAGATGCATGAACTGCTTTGTGTCTGGCCTGACATGGGTCTAGGGGGACTTTGAGCTGGTGTTGACAGGTTGACATGAGCTCTGAAGGGGTAATAGAAATGTTCAAGACAAAATTGACGATGACGTCACTTGCCCATCCAAAGTCCCTATTTAACATTACATATTAATTGACTCTGTTTCTCTGCAAAGTCCTTTAGATCTTGTTTGCTTAGAACCACGCTTTTCCCGGGATCCAGCAGGACACCATCCAAAGGTGACAGTCCTTTACTTGCAGACATGTTTACTTTGCAGCACACTCACAGGTAGATGCTCTTTCTCCACTGCTTAAAAAAAATGGAGCTGGAATTTATATTCAGTAAAAAAAGAATTTCTGTCTATCAGCTTTGACAACTTGTATACGCATTGCCACAACCAAGAAATAAGGTAGTTGTAATCCCAATATTTAGGAAGTAAGGGCAGAAGGAAGAAGAGCTGAAGGGCACCCCCACCTATATGGTATGTTAGATTCAGCTGGGGCTACGTGAGACCCTATCTCCAAAAAAAAATTTACACATCAGTTCTGCGTCCCCTTCCTCCAGATTTTCCTGTGCCCCTGGTGACCCCTCTAGCTCTTGGAATCAACCATTGGTGTCTTTCCCAAGCTCTCATGGCTTTGTAAATGGATTCATGTTGCCAGCAGTCTCTCAGTCTTTCAGCCTTGCAGCTTCTCCTCATTAAAGTCCCCTGGAGACTCTCTGGTGCTGCTGCGCGAGGACGCAGTCATCCCCATGGGTGCTCTGCGGCGCTTTTGACTCACCTCTGTCTGTCAGGGACGTTCATGGGAGTTGAATGCCGCACCTCTCCTACTTGGTATTTCCTCTTGCTTCCTCAGACTTCCCACTTCCCTGGCTTCTCACACCCGATTCCCCGGGCTCTCTCCTCCCCTTCCCTCTACAACCAAGCTTTTAAAACATGTCTGCATTCTTTTCTCTGCTTCTTCACCTCCTACCTCCTCGCTCTACCACAATCTGGCCCCGTCCCCAGCTCGCTAATCACAAGGCTCTTGCCAAGAACACCTCCGTGTGATGAATCTCACGAAAGCTCCCCGGTCTTTAGCTTTCATCTCCACAGTATTGTGCAATGCCAGTCTTCTTACAGCATCCTTTCTCCTTGTTTGGGCCTCATTCCATTTCTCCAGGGTCCTCTGCTTGTCTTCCTTGCTTGAGGTTGGCCCTTCCTATGCCATTCCTCAAGTGCTAGTTTTTTCCTAGGGGTGCTCTACCTTCCCTGACTCCCTATAAGTTCTCTCAGAGCTGTGACAGCTATGTCCCTATGAGGTCAGAAGAGTTGAGCCTGGAACTCTGTCCCTGACCCTTCACAAGAGGCTCACGCTAACTGGTTCATTCATGTGGCATGTTCTGGGCTTAGACTTAGCATAGTCAAACCTCCTCATTGTCATCCCTCCCAACCGGACACTTCAGGAACCCCATTGCCACTATGAAGACCTGTGTACAAGCAGGTACTGGGGACCATCCTCCGCATACTCCTTTCTGTAATCTTTTTTGAGTGCCTGTTAAATAAATCTGAAAAATATATAATTCGTGTCTACAGCATTGACTACTCCCATTTCCTCCCCGATTTTCAAAAAAAAAGTATTTATTTATTTATTTGCAAGCAGAAGGATAGAGAGAGGAGAAGAGACAGAGACGATGGGGGCACCAGCACCTCCAGCTGCTGCAAACAAACTCCAGATGCATGCGGCACTTTGTGCATCTGGCTGTATGAGGATACTAGGGAATCAAACCCAGGTCTGGTGGGCAATTGCTGAACCATCTCTCCAGCCCTCTGTTCTGATTTTTGTTAAATTTTTATTTATTTGTTTATTTTTTTTAAGAAGAGCAAGAAGGAGAATGAGCTCATGAGGGCCTCCTGCCACTGCAAACAAACTCGGATACATGGGCCACTTTGGGCATCTGGCTTTATGTTGATCCCAGGCAAGCAGGCTTTGCAAGCAGTGCCTGTAACCACTGCACCATCTCCTTAGCCCTCCTTTCTGATTTATTGTATTTCCTGCCTATTTCCATTTGTTCCTTGGAATCTCTACATAGTAACTAAAGCTTTTACCAAACACATAGGTGTGGCCATTGTACAGCCTCATCCTAAATGATATAATAGCTTTCTTAGAACCAAGTAGCATTCAGTAGCTTGTGCTTCATAAAAGCCCGCCTTGATCTAGCTTTGTTCATTTATTTATTCACTCACTCATTCCACACATCTTTATTGAGCATGTTTACACTAAATGTCATTAAGACACATTCTGTCCACTGTATGGCACAATATCTGTATGGCACAATATCTGTATGGCACAATACAGGCCTGGTCCTAGCCAGACCACATGGCAGAAGAAACCAGGAAGTGGCTTCTGTGAACATGGCGTTCTGCACAGGCCTGGCGTGACAACAGCTACAGTCCCATGCTCGTGAGAAGCCTGCTACGAGATGACCTGTCCAGAGACAGGCTGTCATTGGTCACAAAAAGGGGACCACCCCATACGATGATTGGCCAGTCAAGCCCCTTAAAACTCCGTGTACTTCCTCAGTAAACGAGTTTGCGGCAGCTCGCTTCCCGCTTTCACCCAACTCCCAGAGTCTGTGTTGTGATTCTGCGCTGCTCACCCCAACTCGGCAGAGACCCTGCTGTCCCTCCTGGGCTGGCCTTAGGGGGGCCCCCAACACATATCCTTCTGTAACCCCGCTTGCCAGCATCGACCCTGCATCCTCCATCTTTGCTGGGTGACTGTGAAGTGGCAAGCTCTGTGTTAGTTATTTGGGGTCCGTGCATTATACACCAAAACATCTCTCTTGGAAATTACACGGGACATAACGGATGAGTGAATAGCGCAGTGATGTGTGTTCTGAAAAACAGAAACGTAGAGGAAGTTAAGGGGGTGGTTGACACTGATCAAGAGGGTGCTGATGGACAGACAGATGGCAACTCTCAGGAACTGTATTAGTCACTTGCTGTGGCCAAATACCTGACAGGAAGCAGCTCAAAGGAGGAAAAAGTTTATTCTGGCTTAAGGATATTTAAAAAAATATTTTAGTTATTTATTTGAGAGAGAGAGAGAGGAAGAGGAAGTTAGAGAGAAAGAGAGAATGTGCATGCCAGGGCCTCCAGCCACTGCAAATGAACTCCAGACATGTGCTCCCTTGTGCATCTGGCTTATGTGGGTCCTGGGATCCACCGGGATAGATAGAACCGGGATCCTTAGGCTTTTTAGACAAAGGCCTTAACCACTAAGCCATTTCTCCAACCCCATTCCCAGCATTTTTTTAAAAAAAATGTTTTATTTCCTTATTTATTTGAGAGAGAGAAAGAGAGAGAGAGAAGAAGAGGCAGAGAGAATGGGCATGCCAGGGCCTCTAGCCACTGCAAACAAACTCCAGACACATGCTCCCCCTTGTGCATCTGGCTTACATGGGTCCTGGGAAATTGAACCAGGGTCCTTAGGCTTCACAGGCAAATGCCTTTGGCTTACAGTTTTGAGGGGATACATTCTTTCTTGGTGGGAAGAGCATGGTGGCAGGAGCAGGAGGTCCACTAATGACAATATAGCCACAAGCAGGAGGCAGAGGACGATTGGGAAAGTAGAGCCATGCTATAAAGCCTCAAGGCCCACCCCCAGTGACACACTCCCTCCAGTAAGGCTCCACCTCATAAAGGTTCCCATAATCTTCCCACCATCTAGGGACCAAGTGCTCAACCACACGAGCCTGTGAGGGACATTTTACATGAAGCAGGAATTGCGTCAGAACCGTGGTCATTGAGAAGAGGACACGTGTGCCCAAAGCTCTGCAAAGAGAGGAGGTGGAGGAGAAGCATTCCAGGCAGAGGGCAGTGCCATGCACAGACAGTGTGAGGGTCATGTCTTGAGTGTTCAAGGAACAAGGAGATGAGTCACGAAGGAGGTGGGGAATGCCGGATTAGACCAGAGGAGAAATGCAGGCAGAGGAGCCAACCCCAGGGGACGGTAAGGACTTCTGCTTTATACCTTGAGCACAACGGCGGCCAGCGAATGTCTCTGTATGGAGGAATAGCCCTGGCTCAGAGCAAGGGGACTGACTGCCCCCGGGGCTTGGCTGGCAGACCTTGTGGGGCAAGAGTATGAGGGGGAGAAACAGTGTAGTTGAAGCTCATCTTATCAGCTTTCCCTTCCAAGAAACCCATGCTCTAGCCGCACCAAGCTTCCTTGACTTCTCAGATGGGCTACACGTTGCCCTATGTTCCACCCTCTGTCACTTCTGCTGGAGCCGTCCTCCTTGACCTCGGCTTAACTCACTCGGTCACTAGCATGTGTCACTACTCGGATGTTGGTTCCCCTGGTCCCAGCAGGACCCCGATGTCTCCCAGGTCTCCTTTCCTGCTCATCTGCAGTCAGAGCAGGTTTCAACGTCCAGGTCCCTGATGCCTCTGGAGCTAGCCGGAGGCAAAGCCCAGGGTCCTCACACCCACTCCTCCTGGGCTCTGCTGGGAGCTCAGCTAATTGTGTGCATGTACTGTCGCTCAATCTCCAGGTGTGTGAGTGGCAGCCCCCCGAACAGCTGCGGCAGCTCCTAGACTTGGAGATGAGGGACACGGGAGAGCCACACGACCAGCTGCTGAGACTCTGCCAGGACGTCATTCGCTTCAGCGTCAAAACCAGTAAGGCCTTCTGTTGACTTTCTCCATCTGCCCCTGACAGAGCCTTGCATCTGAAAGTGTCGATCGGCCCGTTAGTCAAGCAGAAGATGATGGAATGAGAAATAGAATGGAATGATAAATCTGGGGCAAACAGCGAGGTTCTAATATTTCTACAGTAGCCCGTTCTCTTAACATACATTTGTTATAAAGTCAAAAGTAAATTCATAGGGAATCTGGCCATGTCTCTGTTAATGTGAATGGCATCTCCTCCTGCTACTCTCCAGCCTTCATGTATAACCAGGATCGTGCGTTGTCATGCCTACTTATTCTTTGTTAAATTGGTCCAAAGGGGCAAATAGGATTTTGATTGTATGGATCCACTAAGGCATTTCAAAAAGCTTTATGGTTCAGAATATAAGAAAAGGGAAAGAAAAAAGAAAAAGAGAGCGAGAGAGAAAGAAAGAGGAGTAAGAATTAGGGAAGGAGGAAGGAAGGAAAGAAAGAGAGAAATAAGGAAGGAAAAGGAAAGAAGAAAGGAAGTAAGAAATGAAAGAAGGAAGGAAGGGATGGAAAGAGATGAAGGGGAAATAAAGGGATGAAGGCAGGAAAGAGTTTAAGAAGTCACCTTTAATGTAAACAGAAAATAAATTTATTTGGAAACACTGTCTTAACTCTTTGCAGCTAGTAATTACCAAATAATTTTATTGAGTCTGGCAAGATCGAAAAAAAAAAAAAAAAAAGACCCTTCAGTGGCTGGGGAAATGGCTCAGAGGTTAAAGGTGCTTGCCTTCAACCTGGCAGCCCAGGATTCAATTCCCCAGTACCCATGTAAAGTGAGTTGCACAAAGTGATGCATGCATCTGGAGTTCATTTGTAGTAGCAAGAGGCCCTGGCATGCTCCTTCTCCCTCTTTCTCTCCTTCTCTCTCCATCTCTTTGTCCTCTAAAGTTAATAAAGTAAAAATATTTTTAAAAATAAAAACCTTTAGGTGGATACAAGAAAAATGAGGGCTGAGGACACAGTTCAGTTGGTAGGTGCTTGCTTACATGTGAGCCTACCTAGTTATCACAAAACCAGCCATAGCAGTGTACACGTGGAATGCCAACGCTTAAGAACTACAGGCAGGAGGATCAGAAGTTCAAGGACATCCTTGGCTAAGTAGAAAGTTAAAGGCTGGAGAGATGGCTGAGTAATTAAAGCTCTTCCTTACAAAGCTTAAGGCCCCAGTTTGATTCTCCAGTACCCACATAAAGCCAGATACACAAAGTGGAGCAGGCATCTGGAGTTCATTAGCAGTGGCTAGAGGCCCTGGTGTGCCTATTCTCTCTCTCTTTTTTTCTTTGCTTGCAAATAAATAAATTTAAAAAAATGATTTAATAAAAAGAAACTAAAGGCTACCTGGGGACAGAGTTAAAAGTTAAAGGTCGGGCTGGAGAGATGGCTTAGGGGTTAAGGTGCCTGCCTGCTAACCCTAAGAACGCTGGTTCCAATCTCCAGGTCCCATGTTTAGCCAGATGCAAAGTGACGCAAGGGCCCAATGCCGCACTTGACCACAAGGGGGCGCACGCATCTGGATTTCGTTCGCAGCAGCTGAGACACTGCTGGCCACACCCATTCTCTGTCTCCCTTTCCCTCTCTGTCTGTCTCTCTCTGTCTCTCTCCAAAAACTAAAATAAAATAAAAAGTTAAAGGTCAGCCTGGGGTATGCGAGGTCCCGTCTCATAGAAATATTAACACACAGTGACTTTGTGCTGTTGACTTGATCGTTACTATGGAATATATAGCCAGTGAAGGTTTCCAAGGGGACGAGGGCACTCAGTTTCCAAAATGTGCATGTCTGTGCAGTCTGAGGGTAATCTGCTGCTTAATCTATGCAGTTATGCTTTGTGCCTTCCAACACTGGACTCCACTGAGTGGAAAGAACATCATAAAATGTGGGCTAAAAATGACTGAGTTAAGTTCCCACGGGAAAGTCGGGTACTCATCCCAGAGGCCCGGTTCCCATTTGCACACGCAGAGATACCTGTCTTATGACTACAGTGCCTGTCAGAAGAGAGAATGACATTTAGTGCAGGGGATTTTTTTTTCAATTTACTGGGTATTTTCCATAATGTTACCATGGAAATCAATCATAAATTAACACAGAACTAAAAGAAAAAAAATCTAATACTAAAATGATGTCCGATTCCCTATGCCAGTGGAGAGGGAGTTCTCTGTGTTGTAAGTGAAAGGATATTCTCTTTGGGGGTTTTGGTATTTTTATTGAAACCATGGTTTAAAGAGAGGGGAGAGAGAGAAAGAGAGAGAGAGAGAGAACATTCAATTCTGTAAGCTGTAATGAGGGATCACTGACTAAAACGGTTCTAATGGAGCCCAAGTTAGAAACAGGTCCTTTCGTTCTGCATCATGCTGGGTTTACCTGCGCGTGAGAAGGTCAAGCCAGTTAGCCTGGGGTTTGGTACGAATATTCACGGAGTGGAACTTTTATATAAACGAGAAAGAGGCAGGAAGTTGTAACTCAACAGTGGAGTCTTAAACGAGGTGGCGTCTGCAGTGGGTTGAAATCCCAAAGTGGTGAGGTGGGTAATGAGTCACACCCTACCCCATCTGTTGCCCGCCCGTCACGCCAGCCAACCAGAGACACGGAAAGGCCACTCCAGGCCTGTTGCCGGAGGTAACCCTCGCTTGTTTGTGAAGGGCGTTTAAAGTTGGCAGTCTCAGAAAATACAAGCAGGCTGTGGCACAGAAAAGAAAACAATGGGGCCAGGATCTGTTTTTCAAGGGTTCTGGGAGGATATGTGTACTGGAAAGACCAGAAGCTAAAACCAAGCTTTTAGAGCTCCAAATTTTACCAAAATCATTTTCTGGGAGAAATAGAAAAGGAAAAAAATAAACAAACTTCAGGGCTTGGGGGATGGCTCAGTGGTAAAGTGTTTGTTGTGCAAGCATGAGGACCCGAGTTCAGATCCCCAGCACCCAAAGAAGAAACTAGGTGTAACAGCATGTGTCTGTAATCTCGGCCTTGGGCCTGCAAGGTCGAGAGCATCTGTGGATCTGGCTGGCTAGCTTGTCTATGTGGCATCAGTGATCTCTGGATTCACTGAGAGCCTCTCACAAAACATGAGATGGAGAAGCCACAGAGGAAGACATGTGTCCATGCAAAAGCACAACTTCCACCTCAAAGGGGATAAGAGATCGTTTATTCTGGAGCCAACCATGAGAGACCATGACCCAGGGAACACAGATCTAGGTTACTCCAAATTCCGTGTCCCAGCCGATGAACAAGTTCCTAAAGGTTTTATGGTTTCAGGACAAGAGAGAGTCATAAGTCAAGGCACTTTTCAGATACACTGACTGACCATCAGGGAGGCTGGTTACAGCAAAGCTGGGAAAGAAAGCCCCACCCTTGGCCTCAGAAGCTATCTAATGACATTCTTAGCCCCCGGTGATCTAGGTCTCACTTGTGACCTGATAGTCACCAGGATGTTAGGTTACACTCAGAGATGGGCAAAGAGTAGCTGTTAAGGGGTTAAAGATAAGCAAGGTAATTTGATTCTGATCCTACAACTGTCCATGTCCATCCATTGGGCTGGAGAGATGGCTTAGCGGTTAAGGCACATGCCTGTGAAGCCTAAGGACCCTGGTTCGATTCTCCAGGTTCCACATAAGCCAGATGCACAAGGGGGCGCACTTGTCTGGTGTTTGTTTGCTGTGGCTATAGGCCCTGGCATGCCCATTCTCACTCTCCCTCTCTCTCTTTCCCTCTCTCTGTCTTTAATAAGTAAATAAAATAAAATAATATAAAACCAAATAAAAAAATTCTATCAGTTCATTCATCCTCTTTCAAATTACATGCAACACTTTTTTGGGAACTTTTTTTTGCTGGGGCGGCTTTAATTCATAACCCAACATCCACCTCTGGCCTCCTCACATACATGTACACACATGTGCATCTACACCTATATGAACAGACATGCATGCACACTACACAGGTACACACAGGGCAAAAAAAAACACACAACCTAGTGTCCATGTTTTGTCCTTGGACATCGTTTGAACGCTTTCTGAGATGTGACTTACAACCCATAATGTGTGCAATCCAAACTGTTCAGCTCAATTGACTTGCATGTGTGTGCTACACGAAACTAGAGCCCTGAGGAGACGTGGACTGTTTCTTGCACTCAGAGGCACCCCAAGCCCCTGCCCTGTTGACAAGCCCTTCTCCAGAGACTCTCCTCTGCAGATGGCTTTTCAGATTCTGAAGGTCAAGTTCATAGAATCAGGTCATATTGATGCTTTCATGGCCAGCGGCTTTGGATGTCTGAGAGATCTTGATCCATCCATATTCTCACTTTTATTTATTTATTATTTATTTTTCCCCAGCACTTGCTGCCTAGGTAAAATGCTCTGCTTTCAATTTCCAGATCACCCGAGATTTTTCAATCAGTTGTACGCGGGACTTGATTACTACTCCTTGGCGGCCCGGTTTCTAACAGAAGCGTTAAATCCCAGCATGTAAGTCAGCGCCGTTGGAAGTTACAGATGTTGGTTTAATAGATGAGCTTTCACTGCATGCATCGTGCTTAAATGGTTTCTTTTGCAATCTTACTGTTAGTAAAGATAGAGGCTTGGGGCTCCAGCTTGTTTGATTGGCACGGGTGAGCTCTGAGATGTGTCGGGTAGGCGTGACTTCTTCCTAAGAGAGGAAGTCACTGAAGGAATAATTCATCATCTATCCCCATCCTGAAAAGCCATGTCTGTGCTACATGCTAGAGACCCCGAGTGAAAACAAGCCTTGGCTCTGTCCTTGTGAAGCATGAAATCTGGGAAGAAAAAAGACACAAGCTAAGTGACTAAATGGTGTTACTGTAAAATGAACGTAAACTTCCAAAGGCTCACTTGAGGAAGGGCCACATTATGCTGTAAATATAAGTGGAGAAATGTTTCCTAGTTAGTAGCCCGGGAAGTCTGCTCTGAAAAACAAAACAAAAAAACAAAACAAAGAAAAAGAAAAGGACAGTTAAGCACTGGAAAGATGTGACAGCAAGGAGGGGGATGAATAAGCGTTAACGAGGTGACAATGAGAGAGGCAAGTTCCAAGAAGTGGGAGCAGTGTGTACCGAGGCCCCGAGGTGGGAGGCAGCATGCCATAGTCTGTGAAGGGAAAGGGCAGTGTGGGTGTCCTGATGCAGCCATAGGGACTGCAGTGGAGGACGCGAGCGGAGAGATGGGGACATGCAGACATACGGGGCATTATGTACCATGTTTGTAAGTTATTCCAAACACGGTCAAAATCCTTGAAAGGGCAAAATCCATTCGGTGACATTTGTTGTTTAAAAAAAAAAACTTGGAAATATAGAGAGTAGGTTGGAGGTGATTCATTAAGAAGACATTTTCTAGGCAGGGAGTGGTGGCACATGCCTTTAATTCCAGCACTCGGGAGGCAGAGGTAGGAGGATCACTGTGAGTTCAAGGCCACCCTGAGACTACATAGTTAATTCCAGGTCAGCTTGGACCAGAGTGAGACCCGTCCTCGCAAAACCAAAAAAAAAAAAAAAAAGACATTTTCTAGGCAGGGCGTGGTGGCACAAGCCTTTAATCCACTCGGGAGGCAGAGGATCACTGTGAGTTCAAAGTCACCATGAGACTACTGAATTCCAGGTCAGCCTGGGCCAGAGTGAGAACCTATCTTGAAATACAAAAAAAAAAAAGACATTTTTCTTAGTCAAGTGAGAGGTGGCAGCAGGCTAATCTTAGATGAAAGTGGAAGGAATTAAGTAAAATGAGTTTAGAAAATAAAGCATAAATGGGCGGACAAGAAGTTGGATCTTGGAAATGAAGGTATATGAGGGAGGTTTCTTAGGTAAGGCCTGGCCTTCAGGTCTTCATAGATGGCTTCCTGGTCCTGTCATTCGTTGGTATGAGATGCACTGGCAGAGGGAACCAGTTTTCAAGAATATTATGGATAAGGCAAGATTCAGTTTTGGACTAGAGAGATGGCTATGCCCTTAATTAAGGTGCTGGCTTACAAATCCTGATGGCCTAGGTTCGATTCCCCAGTACCCCCCCCCATAAAGCCAGATGCATAAAGCAGCACATGCATCTGGAGTTAATTTGCAGTGGCAAGAGACCCTGGTGCATCCATATTCTCTCCCCCTTTCTTTCTCTCTCTCTCCCCCCTTGCAGATAAATAAATAAAAATATTTTTTAAAAGAATTCAAATTGTAGCTGAGCAGAGTGGTGCACACCTTTAACCTCAATACTCGGGAGGTAGAGGTAGTAGAATCACTGTGAATTTGAGGCCAGCCTGGGTCTATAGAGTGAGTTCCAGCCTGGGATAGAGTGAGACCCTACCTCAAATTTAAAAAAGAATTTGATTTTTTTCATCATGGGCACTAAGTTTCCAATGATCTTGAGATTTTTTTTTTTTTTTTAATGAGAAAGAGAGAGAGTTGACATGCCAAAGCGTCTGCTTTCCTCTAAGCCTTGACCCTGGATTAGCACCAGGGATGTCTCGGATGACCTGGATGGGATGGTGCCACAGTGACAGCAGACAGCACACTCCAGTGGGTGGAAGAGACAGCAAAGGTGGTCTTGTTCCGTTCGTTGCAGCTTTCTAATTCCTTGCCTGAGTTATTTAATGACATGTTCAGAGCCTTGTGAGGTATTCAATTGCAGTCCCGCGGAATCATTCTGTCAGAAGATGGCCTTCCTTGAGTTGTCATACAGCACCGTCTCCCCGACTGGCGTGTTCATTCCCAGACTAGTGCTGAGCTAGCTTTCCGTAATAGCCTGACCCCATATTTGCAGCTGTAGTCTTCCCACAAGCTGAACAGTTGTATTGTTTATGCTTCAAATTCACACAAACATATGTACTCTTTGTCACACTTTCGGTGTGTACACACTGGCTTTAAAACACGATAGGAGACAGAGTCCCTGTTATTTTATTTTTTTAACCAGGAAATACCTCGTGTGGAGTGCTTGGCACATAGGCACATCCTACCTGGCAGGCGTTGAATTTTTTTTTTTTTTTTTTTGCCTCCCTGCCCAAGTTTTCCCCTTCCAGATGTTAAAATAATTGCCTCAAATTCTGTGATCATGACTATAAGTGCATCTGCTTAGCCTACACGTTTAGACTACATACTTATTCAGATACAATTTAATGTAATCACCTAATTGCCGAGGAGATTAGACCCACTTAGTCACCCTCAGTTATGTGGAGAGAGGGGGCGCTCAAACATAGCAGAACCAGGCAGTGTTGCTGATGGAATTTGGGGTCCCTGGGAAGACATTCTGGGTAGAGTTCAGTGAGCAGCTATATATTAAGGGGATACCCTGGGGATTAACACAAAGTGTTAGAAAGTTGGGGAAGAGGATGCAGGGAGTGGACAGGGTTGGGGGGCCAGGCTACCCTCCAAACAGTGCTGACCCCACAGAGATCTATACGGGGAAGTGTCATCAAGTGTAGACACCGTGGGAAGGGGTGCAGACTTGAAGGAAGCAGCTTTGTCCACATCCTAGCATAGCAAGGCTTTCTGATGACGGTGCCCCAAGCTAGAGCACCATGTCACTCTGTGGCAAGAGTTCTGGAAAAGAGCTCAGCCGCCAAACCTTCACTGAATAATAGAACATGCTCCGTCCGTGTAGCTAGGGATCATTTGGTGGAGGAAGACAGACCAGGACACGGAGACCACATGGCCACCGAGACAATGGCTTCTCCTTCACCAACATGAGTGTCCTGCACAGTGCCCAACGCACCCACAGAACAGAAGCGCCAAGGTCCAGGGCTCTGCCTTCATCTCTCTTCCTGGAACCAAAGGCCCTAAAGCCGCCTGCAGAAGACCACAAGCTCCCGATGTTGACCCGACTGGCCCCGTGATGGAGAGATGGAATCCCTCTCCAGGAGCTGCCAATAGATCCCCAAAGATTCCCTCCGCTTCAGCAGCCACGGAGTTTAATCAGCTCTCTGTGTATTTCTGAGGACATCGAAGGGAGTTTTGAGCTCCATTCAAAGAAGTGTTTTTGTTTCTTCCCTTTGTGTATCCATCTAGTTATACATATGAGGTGTCTCCGGTGTTTCTGCTGGTAGAGGAAGTGGTTCTGAAGAAAATGATGGAATTTGTTGGCTGGAAAGAAGGGGATGGAATATTTAACCCAGGTGAGCGCGGTGGGTTGCCTCCATCCTCCTAAAAATTGTTTTAGTTGAGAAACGTAACCTTGCCAGCATGCATACAACAAAAATGTTGGCCATTAACAGGGATACTTGGTAAGCAGAGGGATTTTACCTATCTCTGGAGTGATTGCATTTTCTACAAAAGCTAAATTAACGACATGCACATGTAACAAATGAGGTGTGTGCATCTTGGGGTTTATCTGTCTACACTTAGGATTTATATCTCTTGAAAATGAATTTATTAACTTTGGGGAGGTTGAAAAGACCATGATAAGACCTCTGAATTTTAAAATCAATCTTTCTTGAGAGGGTTCCTAAATCACATTCTTCTCTCCCACACTGCTTGTCTGGAAGCAGAGATGAACATGTTCTATCAATGCCGGTTTCATCGATCAAGAGGCTGACGGAATGAGTGGTTTGGCTCTGAAAGCTTAGGTACCTGGCCTTAGGTCCAGACTCGTAGGTCAAAACGTCCAGGTTCCAAAAAACACAATCTAGCCTTAGAGAATTAACCAATATTTCCCGCTTTGCTGAAAAGTTCTGGAATGGCAGATTAAATAGTAAACATTGTAAATTTTTTAATTTGTAAATATAAAAATAAAAATATTGTAAATGAAATAGTCAAGAGTAATGGGTGGATGCTGGTGTTCAGGTGATTTTCTTGAGATGGGAGCAGTTCTGACCACTCGGGGTTTTCTACTGCATTTGATACATGGGATGCTATTACTTCATGTTATGAATGTGACACTTTATTTATTTATTTTTTGCAGGTGGCTCAGTGTCCAATATGTATGCAATGAATTTAGCTAGATATAAATACTGCCCAGATATTAAGGAGAAGGGTCTGTCTGGCTTGCCAAGATTAATCCTTTTCACATCGACAGAGGTAAAAAACCTTCTTCTTGATATCAGATACATTTCTTTCTGAGAATTTATCGCTTAAGCAATCTCGTTTGTTTTGACTAGCCCTGTTGTGATTTTCATCCTAACCGTGTGTGGTGACTGTGCCTCAGGTTCATATTGTATTGGATTCCAGAGGGCATTTTGATAAGTCTGGGTTTCTAACTACTGACCACTGGGTTTTGTACGTCGCCTTTATTTGAAATGTGTCGTCTGTGACATTTTCTTTGAGGAGAGCGTGTTTCACTGCAAAGTGCTATCTCTGGGAGTCTTTTCTCTGAGTATCATATTATTAGACCCCAGAGCATCATGGTAGATCTCAGTTCTGCTATCTGTTCATCGCTTCTTGAGTAGTTGTTTTGATAAGCTTGTTAGCGCGTGCGCGCGCGCACACACACACACACACACACACACACGCACACAGGTCTTGTGTCATAGGCAAGAAGAGATAAATAAGATAGTTTACTCTGGAGCCAAACGAGTGACCATGGCCCAAGAACTCAGATTCACTTTGCCCCAAATTCCATGTTGCAATGTTGTAACAATTTAATGAAGCTTTGACGGTAACAGAACAAAGAAAGGCGTAAATCAAAACATTTGGCACATGCATTGGCAGAAAGATCAGGTAGGCGGTCACAGCAGAGTAGGGAAGTCTCTGCCCCAGGCCTCAGATGCTATCTGGTGACAGTCTTAGCTTTGGGGATGGTGAAAACTGGGGAGTCCGTATATTCCAAAAGGCGTTAGCTAATAGTCATAGGATGCAAGGTCACACACAGAGATGAGCGATAAGGGCTTACGATAGCCCAAGGTAATTGGCTCTGGACCTGCTACAATCCAGCCCTCCTGCTAAAGTCACTGAGGTTCTTGTCAGCCTTGAATGCTTAACACATGTGGTATCTTTCTGGGAACTTCAGTTCACAGGATAATATAAGGATGTATATAGTTTCTTTTTCAAAGGGAAAGACACAGGTTTCTGTAACCATCATTCACACACATGCGCATGTGTGTGCCCACGCGCGCGCGCACACACACACACACACACACACTTTCCACTGAAGTACAAGGTCAAAGTGTGGCTAAGTGAATTGTCTTTGAGGAAAGTAAATTTTATTCCACTCTCTAAATTTTTATTTATTTATTTGCACGTATATGTGTGTGTGTATACATGCCAGAGTCTCTTGCCTCTGCAAACAAATGCCTATGTGGCTTTACATAGATTTATATGAGAAGTTGAACCCAGACTCGCAGGCTTTGCAAGTGTTGCAGTCAGCTTCTCATTGTTGGAACAAACATTCAACCAGACGCAGCTTATGGGAGAAAAGGGGTTGATCTCGGGCTTATAGAGTCCAGGGGACACCATCAATGGAGGAAGACGCTGGCCCCCTTTCATAGATCCAAGCAGAGAGAGAGAAACCACTGCATACCAGCACCACAAAATGCAAACAGCCAGAGCTCAAACTCATCTGAACACACCTATAGGCAGGATTCAGATCCACCCCCCAATGCACTTTAGGGCTAGACTCCAAGATCCACACACAGTGACACACCCTCTGTAGCAGGGATCTGCCTGCTAGGGACTGAAGTTGCAAGCTCAATATTAACAAAACACCTGAGCCTATAGGAGCATACATTCAAACTATCACATTTAAACTACTACAGCAAGCAAGTGCCATTAGCCACGGAGACATCTCGCCAGCCCCTTGATTCCATTCTCATTACTATCTGAGTGACCTTAGATGAGTTGGATGAGCTGATTAACATTTCAGTGCTTCTGGTTTTTTTAAATTTTTAAAATATTTTATTTATTTTTGGAGAGAGACACAGAAAGAGACAGAGAGGGAGAGGGAGACAGATAGAGATGGGTGCGCCAGCAGTCTCTCAGCAACTGTGAAAGAAATCCAAATGCGTGCGCCCCCTTATGGTCAAGTGTGGCATTTCATCCTTGTGTCACTTTGCATCTGGCTAAACGTGGGACCTGGAGATTGGAACCAGTGTTCTTAGCCTTAGGAGGCAGGTGCCTTAACTGCTAAGCCATCTCTCTAGCCCTGCTTCTTTTTTTTTTTTTTAATTTTTTTAAATTTATTTGACAGAGAAAGAGGGAGAGAGAGAGAATGGGCCCACTAGGGCCTCCAGCCACTGCAAAGAACTCCAGATGCACATGCCCCCTTGTGCATCTGACTAACATGTGTCCTGGGGAATCAAACCTGGGTCCTTTGGCTTTGCAGGCAAACACCTTAACCACTAAGCCATCCCTCCAGCCTTGCTTCTGTTTTGAAACAGTGAGTGTATCTGTTGGTTCTCGAGTCTAATAAATGATCCCCAAGCCCAGCAGCACAGACCTACAATGGTGCCATCAATTCTAAGCCTCTGGGCAGCAGAGCACTGTGCCATTCTGGACTGGGCTTCCTTACATGGCTGGAGTAGCCGTGGCTCAGCTGGGTGGCCCCAGTGACTGCTCTCTGCTCTGGATATCGTTTGTGTTCCAGAAGTCAAGCAAGGCACACTCTCCAGAGCACGGTCCCATCTCTGAAGCCCAGTTTAGGACGTGGGAAAATATAGACTCTCCTGCTTGGTGGAGGGAGGGACAGGCTGCAAACCTGCTTCACAGAGGGTCTGCATCCAGGGATGCAGGGACAACGGGACCAAGAAAATGACTCCGTGGCCCCAGGGGGTCACTCATTAGTGATCATTGCAGTGACCACTGGCTTATTGCCCACAAAGCGGAATATGGCCCATAATCATGAAAAATAGTATCTAGGGCCTGGAGAGATGGCTTAGTGGTTAAGGTGCTTGCCTGTAGAGCCTAAAGACCCAGGTTGGATTCCCCAGTACTCACGTAAGCCAGATGCACGAGGTGGTGCATGCATCTGGAGTTCGTTTGCAGTGTCTGGAGGCCTGGTGCTTCCATTCTATCTATCTGTCTCTCAAATAAATAAATAAATATATATTTAAAAAATAGTCTCCATTATTTGTAGTATGAGAAAGAGTCAGCTGGAACAAGGTGCAGTTCTGTCTGAAAAGGAGTCTTTCCACTCCTTTTTCTACTTCTGTGTCTTTCTGGTGGTTGCCTCTGGTCTTCTGTTCCTCTTTTTCCCCAGGTGTCTGGCAGGAGGATCTAAGGCTCTTCTCTTGCCACAGGAATACAGGGTGTCCTGCTGAAAACATGAGGCGGGGGCATTGGCTCAGCAAGGTCAAAGCACTTGCTATTCATGTATGACGGGCTGTACTCGATCCCCAGCGCCCATGTTAAACGCTGAGTGTGGGCACAAATGCCCGTCACCCACAGTGCTGAGAGGGGAACAGAGCCCAGGAGGACTGCCCGGGGCTCACTGGTCAGCCAGGCGAAGGGAGAAGGGTGAGGTTCAGGGAGAGACTCGATCTCAAGGAAACGAGGGAGAAGAGCCATGGATGATGACACCCAAGGTTGTCTTTTAGACTCTGCCTGTGTGTGCATGGGGTGCATACATCTGCGCACATGTGCGCATGCACACACACACACGGGGTGAAATAGTAGCATCTCCCACCCAACTTCTAACTAGGCTTGACCCTGCTTAGCTTCCAAGATAGGATGAGCCTGGGTGCGAATGCACGTGACATGAAAATGGAAGAGGAGTACTGGGGTGGAAGGGACACCCAGGAGGGGGGAGGACAGGGTGATGGGAGAAACTGGGGAGAAAAGGGAGGGGGAAGGAGCTACTGAAACAAAGTATGCATGAAAATGCCTTTAGGAAATCTGATACTTTGTATCCCAATTAAAAAAACATAGGGACTGTTGATATGGTTCAATAGTTAAGGCGCATGCTTGCAAAGCCTAATGGCCCAGGTTCAGTTCCTCGGTACCCAAAGAAAGCCAGATCCACAAAGTGATGCATGCTCCTGGAATTCGCTTGCTGTGGCAGTAGGCCCTGGAGTGCCCAGTCTCTCTCTCTCTCCCCCTCTCTCTGAGATAAATAAATAAAAAATAAATAAAAACATTAAAGGAAAATATATATATATATATATATATATATATATATATATATATATATACATATACATACATACATGAGATGGACAGCACTTCTCTCTTTATAATTTATAGCTGGGTTTTAAAATATATTTTTATTTATTTATCTGAGAGAGAGGAAAAGGCAGAAAGAGGGAAAGAATGGGAGCACCAGGGCCTCTGGCCACTACAAACGAACTCCAGTTGCATGCGACCCCTGGTGCATTTGGCTTATGTGGGTCCTGGAGAATTGAACTGGGATCTTTTGGCTTTGCAGGCAAATGCCTTAACCACTAAGCCATCGCTCCAGCCATAAACCTGGATTTTTCTGAATATTTTCTCCTAACAGCAAAAGTTACTTTTATTGTGCAAGTTTTATCTTGCCCCCTGAGTGTCCCTGAGTGGAGGAGATCCTGGCCAGTCTTCATTCTTTCCTTCTGCCCTACCTGATCTTTGCTCTAGTTTGCCTGGCATTGAATGTAGAGCCAGGGCTGAAGGTGAGGATCTCTGCCGGACTCAGAAAGGCAGTGCCATCTCCTCAGATCCCCATCCAGGCACTGTGGTCCTTAGTAAGATGTACTTTCTACAGGCAAGTGCTTGACAATGTGAAGTGCTGGGGTGGGGAGGGGGGAAACAGCTCACTTATGTGGAGTTAGTATGGAATAGGGCCTTTCTTTCTTTCTTTCTTTCTTTCTTTCTTCTTTCTTTTTCTTTTTTTTTTTTTCAAGGTAGGGTCTCACATTAGCCCAGGCTGACCGGGCCAGCTGGCTTTCTTTCTTTCTTTCTTTCTTTCTTTCTTTCTTTCTTTCTTTCTTTCTTTCTCTCTCTCTCTCTCTCTCTTTCTCCCTCCCCCTTCCCTCCCTCCCTCCCTCCCTCCCTCCCTCCCTTCCTCTCTCCCTTCCTTCCTTCCTTCCTGTCTTTTTTTTTTTTGGAGAGAGACAGAGAGAGAGGGAGAGGAAGACAGATAGAGATGGGCGCGCCAGCAGCCTCTCAGCTGCTGTGAATGAAATCCAGATGTGTGCTCCTCCTTGTGGCCAAGTGCAGCATTGTGCCCTTGAGTCACTTTGCATCTGGCTAAACGTAGGACCTGGAGATTGGAACCAGCGTTCATAGGCTTAGGAGGCAGGCGCCTTAACCGCTAAGCCATCTCTCCAGCCCCAGGGCTTTCTTATCAATGGTGACATCTTGACCTATGTCATTCAGAGGGGCACAGAACTGTCCTTGCTTCTGGGTAGAATCTGGTTCCTGTCCCTCTGTCTTTTATTTGTTTGTTTTTTGTTTCCTTTTTCATTCTTCTTTTGCTTTAAAACTTTGCTAAAGTTCTTTTCTGGAACACTTGTCCTTGGGAGGGAAACGAAATTCTATGGAGCTGAGAGCAAAGATCACAACAGGGCATGACCAATGGCCCAGGTGAGGGACAGAAGTCACTGAGCTCTCACGTTGGTGTGAAACCTGCACTAAAGAATTGGCTTTGATTTTCCACCAAGAAGCCGAATGTACGCCAAATGTAGCTCACCTGCCAGCAGAAGTAGGAGCCTGAAAACTCAGGAAGGATGCGTGTGAACTCCACAGAACAATCCCACCTCCGTAAGCGGAGTCATCACAAGTGTATGTTTTCACACATTCCATGTAGCTCTGCCCTGCAGCAAATTCCTTTCTCTGTTCTGGGTCGCAGCATTTGCATTTTTAAATTTAATTTTTAATGACCACCTTCATAACAGGTCAACTTATTTTGCAGTTATAAAAAGAGAATTACTCAGTGTCAGGAAATCGTCTCCAGTCCTCCGTTGTTTTCTTTTAGGGGTTTGACTGGAGATGGTCCAGTGGCTGAGTTCCTCCACTTTTTCAGGGGAGTGGTGTGTGTGTGTGTGTGTGTGTAGCATATACATGTGAGCATATCCTGTGTACACACTTGCGGAGGCTAGAATAGGACATTGGTTGTCTTCAGCCGCTCTTCTCGTGTTCTTGACATGAAGTCTCTCATTGAATCTGGAGCTGTCATTTACTGGCTGTCCTGACACGCCTAGTGATTCTCCTGTGTCCATTCTGCACAGGACTGGAGCTACAGGCAGATGTGCATGGGCCACACCTAGCTTTGCACATGAATGCTGGGGAATCAAACTCAAAGTCCTCTGACCTGCTGAGCCGTTTCCCCAGTTTCTCTGCTACTGTTTTTTTTCAGACGCTTTCCCAATTTCACACTACGTCCATATCTGTCTTGCACCATCATATGCAGAACACATGTGTCTAGCACAACACATTTCTGCATAGCACATGTTTTGTCTCTAGTTCAGCTGTTGCTAGAGACCCACAGGCCCACAGCCTCTCCAGGGGATGGAAGAGGAGACGTGAAGCACAGCAATCGAAGTGTTATATATGTGACTTGGTCAAACCTCAATACCTTGGGCACATGGAAGTCCTGGAATGGCATTAAAGCTCCAGAGCAGTGCAAATCACATTTGGAATCAGCATAAAACAGGGAAGCTTGTCTGGCACTCTAAGCCCCAGACAGTGATTGGTGGGACTAGTTCCTTATTAGAACACGTGTGGTCACTTTCAGAGGTCCCTACTGCCTGAGGACGGGCGGGCAGGAAAGCAATAATCAGGTCCCTATAGCGTGGGGGGCAGGGAGAGGTAGGGGAACCCAAGCCACCTGGGTTAGACAGCCCTGGGTTCTACCTGAGAGTGCAGTGGAGGAAGACTAGTCCCCTCCCTCCACTGAGTCCGCGAAGGACATAGACCTTTACCTCTCACTCTCGTTGTCTCCTTGGTCCTCTCGCGTAGTCTGTGTCCAGACATGTCCGTTCCCCCAGAAACTCTTGCAAGGGACAATCTTGGTTTGTTTTTTCAGAGTTTTGGACCTCTCCCTCTTTCTCTGATTTGCTTCCAACTCTCCTTATAAAACTTTGACCCTGAAAAGGGATTCATGTCTTAATCCTCTCTCTCAGTTCTGGCTGCTCTCTCTCCCATCCTGTTTTTGAATTTATTTTTATTCTTTTTAAATTTATTTTTATTAAGTAGACACTTTGTATGGACACATCACATGTTGGCACCCTCCTTTCCCTGCTCCCTGCCCCCACTCCACTGAGGGCCCTCCTTAGTGGGATTGCCAGTATTCACCATGGAGTCGTGGGTTATGAGTTGCGAGAGCAGCAGTGGGTCATTGTGGGGAGGCCTATGACTCTGGAGAGTCCTGCCCACTCTGTGGCTCTTAAGCATTCTTTCCACCCCCTTTCCCACAAAATTCCCTGAGCCTTGGTGGGTGTGCTTTAATTCTACTTTAGTTTTGACTTCTCAGCAGCTTCTAGATTTCTGCTTTGGTATATTTTGTGTATCCTCATATTTTATTTATTTATTTGCAAGGAGAGAAAGAAAGAAAGAGAGAGAGGGAGAGAGGGAGAGAAAGAATAGGTGTGGCAGGGCCCCTGCTACTGCAAATGAACTCCAGTACCACTTTATGCATCTGGCTATATGTGGGTACTAGAGAGTCAAACCCAGGAAATTAGGCTTTGCAAATAAGTGGCTTTAGCTGCTGATCCATCTCCCCAGCCCCTCCCATCTGCTTAAAAAAAAAAAGACAATTTGATTATTTTATTAGAGAGAAGGAGAGAGAAAGAGAGATGGGGGTGGGGGAGAAAATTTGCATGCCAGGGCCTCTAGCCACTGCAATCGAATTTCAGATGCATATGTGTATGCACATGTGCCACCTTGTGCAATTGCATCATCTTGTGTATCTGGCTTACATGGGACCTGGGGAGTTGAACATGAGTCTGTAGGCTTCATCAGAAAGTGCCTTAACTTTTCTAGCCCCCATCCTGCTTTTTTTTCTTTGAGAGAGTCAGAGAGAGAGAGAATGGGCATGCCAGTAGTCTCCCAGCCACTGTGAACGAACTCCATATGTGTGTGCCCCTTGTGGGCCAGTGCGGCATTGCGCCCTGGAGCCACTTGTTGCATCTGGCTAAACGTGGCACCTGAGACCCCATCCTGCTTTTGATCAACAGGGCTAAAGCTGGGGAGAGAGGCAAAGAGGAAGCCTAGGATGTTTGGCTCTAGGTGAGGCTTCCTTAAATTGTACACCTTAGTGGCTCTCTGAGCATTGGTGGTGTGCACCTCAGACCCCATGAACAGGCAAGTAGGTTTCTTTTGGATGTCATGTAGAGCATGTGTCTGGAGACCACCCAGATTCTGGCTCTGGACTCTCTAGAAATAGAATGAGTTGTGTGTTCCTGAATAAATTCCCATGGTATTCTTTGCTTCCATCCCAGAAGGATAATGTTGAGAATACCTGCTCTCCATCCCTGTGAGTGAAAGAATCCAATTAACCATCACTAAACCGAGTTTGAATCTCCATGTCCAGGGTACAGGGTGCGTTGAGGAAAAGGCATCAGGTCAATGAGAAAGCTAAAGTCACCGAAAAATATCCTGACACGAGCCAGGAAGTAAAGCTTGAGCTCAGGGCCCTTCTTGCACACAAGTGTTGTGGCATCGTTACAGACGTGAGGTCCTGTTGAGATAGATTTTCTTTCTGTAGATGTATGACACCTACAGGGAGTTCAGGTCTCGTAATGCCTGCCTTATCTTTTGCCAGTGATGAGAAAAACCACAGTGTATTTCTAAATGCTCTGGTTGACTTCTCAGTTCCAACCTTCCAGGACTTTTCTTTCCTCTCAACTAGTCGGTGTCTGTGAAGCATCATGGCCCTTTCTTTTTGTGCCTTTGGGGTGACCCTTTCCCTTCTCCTACACCCTCAGATGCTTATCCTTCAGTTTTGCGGTCTTTTAAATCCATCGCTATGCACTTGCGGGTGACATTGGACTGTACTTGGCTCTCAAGCACTTGAAGCTTGCTGTTCTTATTATCATCACGAGTTGCTTTTTAAATGTTTATTTATTTATTTGAAAGAGAGAGAGAGGCAGATAGAGAGATAGACAATGGGCAGGCCAGGGCCTCTGGCCACTTCAAAGGAACTCCAGACACATGGGCCACCTTGTGCAATCTGGCTTACATGGGTACTGGAGAATTGAACCTAGGTCCTTAGGCTTCATAGGCAAGTGCATTAACTGCTAAGCTATCACTCCAGCCCTCATCACAAGATTTTACTCATGGGTTGGAGACAGTGTGCTGTCTCTTGTGTGTAGATTTTTGTGGCTTTCCTTATAGTCAAAAGTCATTGGGGATAGATTGGCATTTACCATGACATGATCAATAGCTGTGTGGCTGGCAGAACCCAAATCTCGAGTGAGAAGTAATTCCCCGTGTCCATGTCTTCCTTCTATAGCAGCTGTGTTAGCTCCAGCTAGCCCAGGCTGCTGCAGCACGCAGAGGACGCGTTACATCTGCGAGTACGTTGTGACTCTGCAGCGTGCCTGTGGTCTTGTGACACTCTGTAATAAATGCACCCTCCGGGCAGTGCAGATGTGTGCTATTTGATTTTGGAAATTAATTATTGAGGATGGTTCCATTCCATTTTTTTTCCTGGTGGTGTTAACTTCTTCTGCACTTTATTTTTACAGAGTTTCAAAAGAGTTCCCAATAAAACCCCCTTGACAAAAGGATGAAAAAAAATTACCACATTTGAGGAAATATATCACGTTAACAGTGAAGGCATGACTACTCTTTTAATATATTCATACCTACAAATTAAATTACTAAGGATTTTTTGGTAAAATAATGTCCTTTATCACCCTCATTTTTCTGGCATGAAAAAGAATTAATTGACCACCTGTCCTCACTAATATATAAAGAATGACATTTCCAATGTTGGCATGCTAATTATTTTGCAGACTCCATGTGGTGGTGGGGGAAATTCCAACCATCTAAATATAGATCACGTTTTACCAATAAGAAATAGGTCACATCATTCCAGAACCATCTAGCTTCACACATACCGTACCTGAGTAAAGTAATTGACTCCACATTCCTTTTGTTCTTGTGATTTTACTAAGATTCCTGTAGGTCTCATTTCAGCCTTGCATTTGCTGTTAAATAAGATGGGCCAAATATCTTCTCTGCATTTTAAAAAAAGGTAGTTATCTGAGAGAGAGAGAGGGAGGGCGGCAGTGGGAGAGAGAGAGAGAGAATGAGAATGAGTGTGCCAGAGCCTCTAGTCACTGCAAACAAACTCCAGACACTTGCGCCACCTTGTGCATCTGGCTTTACATGGGTCCTGGAGAATCAGCCTGGGTCCTTTGGTTTTGCACGCCAGCACCTTAATCACTAAGCAATCCCTCCAGCCCCTCTGCTCTGCATTTTTATTTTTATTTTTATTTTTATTTTTTTTTTTTTTTTTTTTTTGGTTTTGTGAGGTAGGGTCTCACTCTGGTCCAGGCTGACCTGGAATTAACTATGTAGTCTCAGGGTGGCCTCGAACTCTCGGCGATCCTCCTACCTCTGCCTCCTGAGTGCTGGGATTAAAGGCGTGTGCCACCACGCCCGTCAATGCTCTGCATTTTTAACACATTGTTTTCTCCTGGAAACAATTCAACTCTTCTCTAGTCTGTGATTAGAATCTCTGAGATAGCAATCTGTTCTTTCCTTAGAGGGATTTGAGTTAGCCCTGGACCAGATTCTAAGTTTACATGGATACATTAATGCTCATATTGTGCTTATATTAATATTCACCTTAATGTTAATACATTATGCTCACATTAATATTCACATTATTATTAAGAGAATCTTTTTTCAATGTTATAGAAAGCAAAAGTCTCCAAAAGCTATGTGTGGCTATGTCTGTTCCCTATGACTCACCTTTGACATCAATTAACCCCTTTTCCTCTATAACAAGCTGATGTAGTTAGCTTCATTGAAACAGTGCTTTATGGATTAGCAAGCCGAAGCTTTGAGAATCTAAACTGTGCAGTCAAACTTCCGTATATCCTGATTTCTCTAGTCCCAAATCAATGTTGTCATTCATCCCTAAAAGGGACACCTAAACCACCCACCCCAAGTCTCAGGGAACCATTGCAGAAGAGGAGGTAGAAAGAATATAAGAGCCGGGGGATGGAGGAGTGCTGTGGCATTCTGTCCTCTGGACGTGACATGGCTGTTACTCATGAACTCTTAAGTGCTGTGGTTTCTTGTGTAAGCTGACCCCATCAACATTCCGTCATGGACAGGGTAGGGCCTCATGAGACGCCCCTCCTCCCAGAGGAGCTCTTGGAAGTTAGCGGTGGCCAGGGGGAGGGGCAGGACATGAAAGTGCAAAGGGATTGCACTTGGAAGAAGGGATTTCGTGAGGCTTGAAAGGGATAAGAGACGGTAAAATGGGTGAATAGGATTGAAATACATAATATACACACACGAAATTGTCAAAAATAACATTTTACAAAGGAGGACAAAAAAGAGAGCTCAATTTAATTACTGCTGCCTTTTTCTTTTATCTTTTCTGTTGTCATTGATGGCATCATGTTAGATAACAAGCAGAGTTAGATAACAAGCGGTACCTTTCTATACTGTGCCTTCATTTCTGTCCTTTCTTCTTGCCCTTGAACTCAGTGCCATTATTCTATGAAGAAGGCGGCCTCCTTCCTCGGGATTGGCACCGAGAACGTGCGCTTTGTGGAAACAGATGCAAGGTAAGTAGCACAGGGCGTGGGAGCCTGGTGGGTGGAGGGGGTCAGGCTGCTTGAAAGAAGCTGCTTCACCTGTGACGTACTCACCGTAACTGAAAGTCTTCACTCTGTCTTCTTTAGAGGTAAGATGGTACCCGAAGAGCTGGAGAAGCAAATCCAGCAAGCAAAACAAGAGGTGAGAGGGAAAGTGTGAGCGTGTGTGTGTGTGAGAGAGAGAAAAGTGTATATACGTATGAGAGAGATAGAGAAGAGAAACACATGAGAGGGAGAATGCATGTGTGTGTGAAAGAGAGAAACGTGTATATAGGTATGAGAGAGAAGAGAAACACATGTATCTACATATGAAAGAATGTCTGTGATATATATCACATATATATGATATATTTATATATCATGTATCTATATGTACCATCTCCTCTCTCTCTCACTGTATAAAAATATATCATATATATGAAAGATAGAGAAGAGAAACATATGCTTATCTACATATGAAGAGAATGTATGTGTGTGAGAGAGAGGAAGAAAGTGGTATATCTACATATGAGACAGAACAGAGAGAAGCACATGTGTATTCATGTGTGAAAGAATGCATATGTGTGAGATGTGCATATGTGTAGATAAGCCTGTGTTTCTCTCCTCTCTCTCATGCTTGTCGACATATGAGAGACAGAATGCATGTGTGTGTTACAGAGGCATACTTGTGTATGAGAGAGACAGGAAAGAGAGAGAAGCATGCTTATCTACATATGAGAGAGAATGTATGTATGTGTGTGAGAGACAGAGGGTGGCATACTTAAATACGAGAGAAAGAAGGGAGAAACATATGTGTAACTACACATGAGAGAACGCATGTGTGTGTGAGTGAGAGGGAGAGAAGAGAGAGTTGCATTTGCACATGGGCGAGATAGAGAAGAAACGTGTGTATCTACATGTGTGTATGGGAGAGAGGGATATTTGTGCATGAGAGCAATGGAAAAGAGAGAAAGGCATGTGTATCCACATGAGAGGGATCATCGGAGAATGCAAGCCACCCTGGTCATTTCTGTGTGGGTTTGGGTGCATGGAGTTAAAACAGAGGAGGTCGCTAACTCCTTTCCAGATGTTCTACATCCCGATGCCAGGCTCTCTGTAGCAGTTGCCCTCTCAATGCCAGGATGGAACACACAGCAAGAATTAGCATATGGATGGAAAGGACTTACTTGGGGGGGACAGCTTCATGACCACAGAGCAGTGAGCCAGGCCATCAGGTCGCACCCACAGAAGCGGGAAGGGAGGGGTCCGGGTGAGCTCTCTGAACACTCAGCCTTGCACCGGGTGACTCACCTCCTCCAGCAAGGCTCCTCTCCCGAAGGTCCCCTAGCTTTCCCAAATGGCCACCAGCTGAGGGACAGTATTCAAAATACATGAGCCTATGAGGGGCATTTTATTTAAGCCACTGCACCGTCCATGGTCTGTGATCTCCCTCGGGCATTCCCATCCCCAGGTGCTTCACTGTGTCCTGGTTGATGGGCTGGCCAGGAGCAAGCCCTGGACATGAGCACAGGCTCTCCAGCAGAGCCAAGTCTGCAGTCCTACGCCAACACCCCTCCCCTGTAGACCCAACCATGCATTTTGGTGAGATCTTCAGTCAGTTCTTGATTTCCTCTTACTCTACCCTCCCTGTGGCTTCCAACTCAAACCCTGCTCCCACTGCCGCCTCCCCTGAGTGTGAAGTCTAGCATCTCTGGGACAGAATGCCCTCTCACCCTCTGCTTCCAGCGCAATGGAAGTGGAATTGTTCCAAGCTAGAGAAGTTGAGGCATAGCCCATCTTACCTTCTGGGACCCAGAAAAGTGGGCCCTGGCTTGTGTTTCTTCTTAACCTGCCTCATGCTTTGTGCCTGCCAGTTTGCTCCTGGTCCCAAATCTTGACCACTCGGTGCACGCATTCCATCTTCTCTGCCTCCTCCTACCTACCCCACTGCTTCCCCCACTGCTCAAGCACCAACAAATCTCCCAGCTTCTACACTTTAACATAGGTGGTCTATGGAGGAGGTTTATTTTCATAGGCATTTACACTCTAAGCAGGAGGGGTTGCTAAGCTTATCCTTCTGTTGGATTCTCCTTTTTTTCAAATTTTCACAGAAATCACCTTGTCCCGGAACATGCTAGCTTACTGTACTTGGCCTGGAGTCCATACTCTAAAATTCTGTCTTCACTGGATATACACGGCCTTTGGGTGTGTGCCCTTACATCCACATTTATCTTTTCTATCAACATTTTGGTGATGTGTAGATTTGATAACTATCTGCTGATTCAGAAGGCTGTGCTTTGGGGGTACATTCTTTTCTCCTGTGAATCACAGAAACTGCTTTTATTTGATTCAATCTTTTTCTTACCAAATTTCATATCAAAGATAATTTTCATGACACTGTTCCCATTTGCAGGGGGTTAGGAGACGCCGAGTATTTACCTGGCTCATATCCTTCCTGCCTTCTCTTACCCCTCCCATGACTTTTTATTTTCTTCTCCTCTCCCCTCTTTTCCTCTCCTCTCCCCTCCCCTCCCCTTTCTCTCTCTTTCCCCTCCTCCTCTTCCCTCGCTCCTCTCTCATCTTCCCTCCCTCCTCTCTCCTCTTTCCTCCATTTTCTCTCCTCTTTCCTCCTCTCCTCTCTTCTCTTCCCTTCCCTCTCTTCCCCTCCTCTCTCCTTTTCCATTCCCTCTCCTTCCCTCTTCTCTCCTCTTCCCTTCCCTCTCCTCCCCTTCTCTCTCCTTCCATCCTCCTCCTCTCTGCCCTGTCCTCTTCCCCTCCATCTTCCCTCTCTGACCCTTCTGCCTCTCCTCCTCTCCTCTTCTCTCCTCTCCTTTCCTTTCCTCATCTCTTTTTTCCCTCTTCCTCCTCCTCGCCCTCTCATTTCAAACATTTCACTATAGAATATTTCAAACACATACAAAATGAATATATTATGCCACTACCACTCCCCACTCACACTCAGTACTTGTTGGCTCAAATACTTTCTCTTTCACCTCTGCCTCAGCCCCTCCCACCAGTCTCAGACAAGCTCCCAACATTATATTGTTGATGAACAAGTCTTTTCAAGTACAAGATATCCATTCTTATCTAAAGAAATAACAATACTACAGTTATACTTAAAAATAATAATTTCTTTGGCCTTGATATCCATGACCTTGCTGTGCCTAACAATACCTCCGCAAGACCCTCATAGTAGAAGTAAAAGAGGATGACATCATATTAAAAAAAGAGACTAATGGGGAGAGGGAGGGGATATGATGGAGAGTGGAGTTCTAAAGGGGAAGGGGGGAGGGGAGGGAAAAATATGCACCTTTGGTATGTAAGTATGTTTTGTTGTCAATAAATATTTAAAAAAAAACAAATAAATAAAAATTTTAAAAGAAATGTAAAAAAAAAATAATAATTTCTTTATATCATCACTCAGTTGATGTTAAAATTTATGAGCTGGGTCAGTGGTTCAGTAGATTAGAGCATTTCCATGAGGACTTGAGTTCAATCCTCAATATACACATAAGAAAAAAAAGCCATGGGCTGGAGAGATGGCTTAGCGATTAAGGCGCCTGCCTGCTAAGCCTAAGAACACCGGTTCCAATCTCCAGGTCCCACATTTAGCCAGATGCAAAGTGATGCAAGGGTGCAATGCTTCACTTGCCCACAAGACAGCGCATGCATCTGGATTTCATTCACAGCAGCTGAGAGGCTGTTGGCGCGCCCATTCTCTGTCTCCCCCCAAAAAAAAAAAAGCCAGGCATGAGCTAGCATGACTGTAATCCCATCACGGAGTGACAGGAGAATTGCTAGGGTTAGCTGGCTTAGCCAAAACAATGGTGAGCTCCAGGCTCCATGAGAGACTCCTGGCTCAGTGAAAGATCCTGTTTGTAGAAAATAGGACAGAAAAGCGAGGATGGAAATCTGATGCCTTTCTTTGGCTTCGACAAGTGTGTGCAGAAGTGCTTGCATCTGCACACATAAGGGCACACACACCATCTGTACACACACACACACACACACACACACACACACCCCAAAGAAAAAGAAAATCTCTCCTGATGCCTTTAAAAAAGTAGTTGCCTTGTTTAAGTAAGAACCCAGTCAAGTTCTTGCATTGATTTGCCTGGTCGGTAAGACACATCTTTGCCAGTCTGCTTCCCTGTCCTCTTTTTGGTTGTTGTTGTTGCTGTTGTTGAAGAAACCAGGTCCCTTTTCCTGAGGAGTCCTCCACAGTACGGTGTTGTAGACTTCACCAGGTGTCGAGACACTATGGGCTCTTGTCTCCACCACCGCCCGTTCTGTTTCCTATAACATCACACTTAGACTTGTCATGGAATCAGAGACGCAAGTTCGATTTCTTTCCTTTTCTTAACTTTTTGAACTTCCTTGAGGGTACATCACCTGCCCTCTTCAGTAATGACATTGATCAGGGGACTTACTATTGTCAGGGTCCATCTGTCCATCATCACACCCTCCCTTGTCCTCTCCCCATGGATTTTGCTGTCCTCGGTCATCACATGATGTGCTAACTCATTCTCTTCTTCCTTCTCTATTCTTCGGCAGGTCTTCTACTACCAAAAAAAAAAAAAATGTTTCCCCATCACTCTGTAGTTTCCCTTAAGGAAATGTTTTTCACATGCAAGGCATGATAAACATTTTCTCGTTTTGCCTGATTTACCAGTTGTTAATATGCTGAGTTCATTTTCAATCCTCTCCTAAACACAGCCCCCCTGATTTTAGTATCATCAACTATTCTTATTTCTACATAATGGGTTTTATTCCACTGGAGATGTTATTATTTCTGCTGCTTCGGTTTTTGTTTGTTTTGACAATCTAAGTGTATGAAGCCGACATCATTTAAAAGTTGGGAACCTGTTGAAAGAATGTTCTGAGAAGTAAAACTTGCTTTTGGCACACTGAAAAGGAGGGCTGTGAGAGCAGGGTGGTATTTCTGCCCAGTGATCCTTGAGGTCTGCTCTTCCTCAAGCCTGGATTCACCATCCACAGCCCTCGCAGCACTTTGGAGACAATAACACACAGTGAGGAGTTCATGCCCTCGGTAGCTTACCTGTTTAGTTTCAAGATTTTGAACTCATGTCGCTTCAGATGTAGGGAAAAGCGCATCCATGACCTGCGTGTGTCTGGGCGGCAGCATGGGGAGGAATGGGCTGTGTGGTATTCAACTCTTTCAGACTTCACAATCCATTCAAACAGCTTTTAAGCAACAACATTTTCTTGATGCTGTTGCTGGGGAGATGGCTCAGTTGATAAAAGCACTTGCTGAACAAGCCTGAGGACATGAGTTCCATCCCCGACACCCACATACAAAGCCCCAAGAACCCCATAAAGAACTGGATGTGGCCACACTTGCCTGCAGCCCAAGCTAAGGGGTTGGAGACAGGAGGCTTGCTGGAGTTCACTGGTTAGCCAGTCCATGAGAAACAGCAAGTCCCAGGCTCAGCAAGGCGCCCTGTCTCAAGGAACCAGTGGGGAAGTGTGATAGAGAAGGCCACCCAGTGTCCCCTGGCCTTCACACATGTGCATATAGACACTCACGCATACACACGTGTGCAATTCATATACCACATGTGTACAACACACACACATACACACATCGCTTCTAAACCAATTATTGACAGCCCCAACTAGTACTATCACTGAATATTTTGGAAGTATTTTGCTTAATGATGCTTGAAATGACGAGCTTTCTTAGGAAATACAGCTCATTGCTCACATGCAGTCAGTACTCGTACCAAATTTTGTTGTTAGCAGCAACAACTATGGGCTGAAGAAAAAAAAAACATATGGAAAGTTAAATCCAACATTGCAAAAGTTTAATTTCTGGGCCTGCTATTTATAGCATTTTTTTTTTAAGGTGAAGAAAAGTGATCAGCAGGCCATCACAGCTTGTATAGGTATTTTTGCTTTTACTCCTGTCAGAATGCCACATCTTTTATGAGGAAAAAGCCCAACCATTCAAGAAAAAAAAATGACTCTTTTTTTCCATAACTTTGGATGATTGATGTAAGTCTGTTCTCATTTCATTTATGTCACTGGCGTGATAAAGACGTCATCTGTGTGTTTGAGTACAGGGAAGACTTTCTAAAGCCCATGGTTCCTCCAGGGATTGTCAGCTCCCGGCCTTCTTCTGAGAGGTTTGGGATAGGTCCTATCCTGCGGGCCACAGCTGTCTCCCCAAACGGCAACTGGATTCATTATGTACTGTCACTTTCAGTCCCGGGCATAGCAAGTTGGAGATGTGGGACCAAGTGGGTCTTGCTCTGGCCCATTTTGAAAAATAAATAAATAAATAAATAAATAACATCTCTTACCAAAGTACAGTTAAACTGGAAGGTGTTTGGTTTCTGCACAATTGCATCTGACATCAAAGGAAATGAGTCTGTTGTTATTCAACAATAATAAACCCATGATGAAACTGAGGGCAAACGGCTCTATGATAAGTATAGAAGCAAAATTATTTTCTTTCGTTTTTTTAAAAGATTTTATTTTTATTTATTTATTAGAGACCAAGAGAGGGGGAGATAGAGAGAGAGGGAAAGAGAGAATGAGCATGCCAGGGCCTCTAGCCACTGCAAACGAACTCCAGATGCATGTGCCACCATGTGCCTCTGGCTTACGTGGGACCTGGAGAATAGAACCCGGGTCCTGAGGCTTCACAGGCATGTGCCTTAACCACTAAGGCATTTCTCCAGCCCCCAAATTATTTTTTGAGGCAATAAATGTACAGGACTCACATATCCCCCCAATCCCACAGTTTTCTGGAGGCTTTCCCGGCCACCTCTCTGCTACCAAGCTTATGTTGATATGTCAGGGAACAATCTTTCCCCTTGGTGGCATGAAGACTACCCCCCACCCCGCCACAGTGGGACCACAGTGCCTGGCCAGCTTCTTTGGGATTACCTTTCATCTGTGTTGCTCCCACAATCTTCCTTCTCGCCCCCATTTTGCAATGACAACTGCTCACTCTATAGGACAGAGCCACCAACTGCAAGAGGAACTGAACCACAGCAGGAACAAGGCGCGCGTTCTTTCTCACATGCACTGCATGTATTCCCAGGGGCACTCACTCGCGGAGAGCCCCTTCCTGTGAGATGCCTTTGTCTTTTCTATTCAAAATTTGCTGTGTGTACCTGAGCATACCTTTGCTCACTAGCTATACCTAGAGGCCAGCAGACGGGCCTGTCTGTTTCAGTCTGGGGCTGGATATTTCCATGCCAGTCCTGCCCCGTCTTGATTTTGGAGAAAGGGGAAATGCTGGCTTCGTGGGGGCAGGTCCAAGAACAGATAGGAATTCTAGCAAATGGCATCTGGGTCACCTTTAGAATATGAAAATGAGAATGAGAATCAGAAATGTATCTACCGAGCAGTGTAGCAGTGCGGCCAGGAGCAGCTAACGAGAAGGGAAGGGTTTCTTTTAGGGTTACAGTTTTAACAGGAGGCATCATTATGCCAGAGGAAAGCATTGCAGAGCTTCCCCATGTTGCACATGGACTGGAAGATGGCAGAGTGAGCAAACTCTGGCAAAGGGTGTTTGGGTTTATTATCATATCCCCAAGGCCTGCCCCAAGTGACACACCTCCGTCAGCAAGGCTCCACCTTCTAAACTGCTGCCAGCGGGGGTCTGAGTACGAGGTCAAAGGGGGCACTTTACATTCAAGCCACCACCAACTGGAACTGTGCCATAGTATTTTCCCAGTTTCCTTAACAGGTCTGTAACGACCAGCTCCCACACAGTGTGGAGGTTTCAAAACACCCATTGCATTAATGATGAATTTCAAAGAGATCTTACCAATCTTGATGCATGACCCTTTGCGTTTACCAGCCTACAAAAGGACAAATTTCACGGTGATGGTGACCATTGTCTCTGTGTGTGGGTCCTTTTCACAGGGGTCAGCACCATTTCTTGTCTGTGCCACCTCTGGTACCACTGTGCTGGGCGCCTTCGACCCTCTGGATGAAATAGCAGACATCTGTGAGAAGCATGGCCTCTGGCTCCATGTGGACGTAAGTGCTTCTGTGGGACAATGTCTGTCTAACGTCCTGGTCCTAACATAGCTTCTCATTCTCTCGGAAATCAGCGGCGAGGCCCACACTACGTTCAGTTACGTTTCTAACTTGGGAAATACCTATGTCATTTTCCTTAAAGGTAAGAGACGATTCCAAGGTTTCACAGCCATTTTGATTTCATTTTCTGGATTTTTCCATTACTTTGTGGTCTTCTGCTATGAGCCATCTCTTATGGTCCCTAGAAAGATTTAAGCAACATGGTGTCAGGGACACATTTTGGACCATGAAATAAAAAAAAAAAATGGCTTTGGATTCGAATCTTCCTGTTTGTCATGGTGATATTGGCCCTGTGTTTGCAATTTCTTCATTTGCCCAAGGAGATGGCTGATGGAGTCTATGACATATCTTCCAGCTCTAAAATTATATGATTCCAATCATCTAGAAGTGCAAAAAAAATACCCTGCATTACTTAATCGTATGATTTAATTAAAATGGGTTTTAGCTTGATCCATCATAGATAATTGCTTGAGAGGAATTGAGGTAATTTATATTCTTCATAATTTTTTAACTTAAAGGCTTGGCGATGGTTTTTTCTATTTCATTTCATGAGTCCTGGGGTTATCCATAATACATTTTCCTTTAAATTAAAGGTAACTTTTTGGACTAAGGAGAAGGCTCCATGAATAAAGTGCTTGCTACACATGCATGGGGACCTGAGTTCAGGTTCCTACACCCCTGTAAATGGTGGATGGGGTGGTACACACCTATGAGCCCAGCCCTCAGGAGGTGGAGAATGCAACAACAAGTTGGCTACTTAGACTAACCAACTCAGTGATTCTGTGAGAGGCCCTGTCTCACTAAAGTGGAGTGCTACAGAACAGCCAGCCTCTACTTTTGGCCTCCACATGTACATGTACAGCCATGTGTACCCACACACATGCGAAAATGCATCCAGACACATGCACACATCACACACACACATACACATGATAATCAAAAACAAAGACGACTAAACTTTTATTACAGATCCACTTATCCAGGGTTAAATAGTTGAATGTTAAATTCAGCTGAGTATGAAAATTTGGTGAGAGCTCCTTTCCTTTCATTTTTTTCCTTTCCTTCCCCTCCCTTTCTCTTCTCCTCCCATCTTTTCTCCTGTCTTCCCCTTCCCTCTCATCTCCTTCCCTTTTCTTTCTTTCCTCTTTTTCTTCCCTTTCCCTCCCTTCCTTTCTCTCCTTTCCATTCTTCCCTTCCCTTCCCTTTACCCTTCCCTTCCCTTTCCTCTCTTTCCCTTCCCTTCTTTACTTTCTCTTCCCTCCCCTCCCTTCCCTTACATTTTCTCCCCTTTTCTCCTTTCCATCTCATCCCTTGCCTTCCCTTCCCTTCCCTTCCTCTCCTCTCCTCTCCTCTCTTTTCCTTTTCTTTTCTTTCCTTTCTCTTTCCTTTCCCTTCCTATGTGTGCATGAAGCTAAGAGTTTCTGTGTTAGGGTCAACCCAAGAAATGTAGCAGTTGGCCATGCTCAGGAGGCTTAGGGAAATTTCTTCTAAGAAATAAGTGAGGAAGACCGTCCTGGTCACAGGAAACACAGGATATCTTGCTGAGCAGAAGGCACTCCAGCGTTTGGGTCATATAACCCACAGACATTGTTACAGTTAGGTGGGTTTTCTATTTTTAGAGTTAAACGTCTCAGATACGCTCTTGGGTGAATGCTTCAGAGTTCAAGGTTTCCATGAAGCATATGCTAGTATTTGGTGAAAGCCACTGTCAACTCACTGCACTTACAAGCTTGATTAGAGCTTCCATTGTAGCAGTTCAGGTAGATTGTTTGTGACTGAGGATTTATACCTGCTTACATTTCAGCTCATATCTTATTGATTTTTATCGACTTGGGAGCATAACAGTACATTATGTCCTAAAAGATAGTATGATGTGAGTACTTTTGTTTAACCGTGGAAATCAGAAACAATCAAAGACATCGGCGGTTATACTTAAATATTCTACTCTCATAAAAGAAACATCAAGTGTGGATTATATAGTTTATGTGAAACAGAGTAACTACAGCCTTTTATAAATTGGAAATGTTCTTAAGAGATTTATGGGCTTAGAGAGAATCACGATATATAAGTATGAATGAAACGCTCTCTGGGTTTGTTTTTTTTTTTTTTTTAAATTAAAGGTGGAATTTTTTGAAGAAAATGCTTCTTTAAGAAAATACACAAGGGCTGCAGAGAAGGCTTAGCAGTTAAGGTGCTTGCCTGAAAAGCCTAAGGACCCATGGTCTCCAGGTCCCACATGAGCCAGATGTATAAGGTGACAAAAATGCTTAAGGTTGCACATGAGCACAAGGTGTTGCATGCATCTGGAGGTCAAAAACAGTGGCTGGAGGCCCTGATGCACCAATTCTCTCTTCTTTCTCACTCCAATCCTTGTCTTTCTCTTGCATAAAAAAAGGCCAGTCTGTTGGGCTTGCTTAAAAAAATTTCATGTGTGTGGCACACGTCTTTAATCCCAGCATTTAGGAGGCACAGGTAGGAGGATCACCTTGAGATTGAGGCCACCCTGAGACTACATAGTGAATTCCAAGTCAACCTGGGCAAGAGGAAGACCTTACCTCAAAAAGCCAAAAAAAGAAAATACATAAGGCAAAGGAAATTATTCACTGTGCACAGAGTGAGCTTACTATATATTAGATTACATTTGATAACAAGCTTCCTAAGCTACACCAAAGAAACCTGCATTAAAGAAATCAAGGAGAGGCTAGAGAAATAGCTTAGTGGTTAAGGTGTTTGGCTGCAAAGCCAAAGGACCCAGGTTCAATTCCCCAGGACCCACGTAAGCCAGCTGTACAAGGGGCGCATGAGTCTGGAGTTTGTTTGCAGCAGCTGGAGGCCCTGGCACACCCATTCTCTCTCTCTCTCCCCCACCCGACTGTAATAAATAAAATAAAATCTTAAAAACAAAAGAAAAAGAAACCAAGGAGCTCTGGCATTGAGATGGGATTCACCAACCCTTTGACATTAGTGTCTGACCTGTTGACAATATTTTATTCATCAGAATGTAACCTGCCTTGGTGGAGCTTCTTATGCTATGGGTAGTTCATTAAATGTGATGTACTAACGAAATTATAGTACTTGCTTTGACCTGCTGGAAACCTCTAGAAGGTTTGTTTTTTTTTTTTAATTTTTTTGAGGCAAACCCAACAGACTGACTTTTTTTTTTTTTTTTTAATGAAAGAAGGTGTGTGTGAGAGAGAATTGGTATGCCAGGGTCTCCAGCCGCTGTACTAGCACTCCCAATGCATGTGCCACCTTGTGTGCATGCACAGCCTTGTGCATGTGTCACCTTGTATATCTGGCTTATGTGGGATCTGAGGAATCAAACTTAGGCTTCACAGGCAAGTGGCTTAACCACTAAGCAATATCGTCACCCCTAAAAGGCGTCTTTCGGGCAGGGTAACACCCCAGCTCAGGCTAAAGTTCCCTGGAGTACAAACTGGTCCACGTGACGTCAAACAAACTGCCGAATGGCCCAGAGGAGAGCTGGCTAGGACCAGTGGGTGGTGAGCAGATGCGTTGAAATAACACGTTTTGGTAACGTAAATGTCTCAGCAGGCTTCTTGGGGAGGCTCAGCATTAGTGTCCAGGAAGCACCGCAAGCTGCTTCGCGGCATCCATAGGTAAGTTCTGTTCCTTTGTTTGCTGATATTTAAGCAAAGAAACCTTGCTGGTTTATTTTTCCTTCCATCCAAGTAATGTCTGGAAAATAGAAAAAAAAAAAAAAAAAAAAAAAAAAAAAAAACTAATTGTTTTTCTAGAACAAAACAAAACCTTCCAAATTCCCCCAGTGACTTGGGAAAGAACCCTGCTGTGGTGGTTTGAATATTAAATGTGCCCACACTCACATGCGTGTGTTATTGAGTCTCCTCCTTGATTCGCAGTTGGTGGAGCCTTCGGGAAGTGGAGCTTTGCTGGAGGTGTGTCCCTGGAGGCAGATATGGGGATTTTGTAATCCAGCTCCCCTTGGCTTTTAGCTCACCCTTGACGCCTCCTTTCTGCTGCTATGGAATGATGTGAGCCAGCTTCCTGTCCCCGCAATGCTTTCTCCTCCAACGTGAAACTTCCTCTCAAGACTGTCAGCTGGAAATAACCCCTTCTTGTTGGTTCTGGTCAGGTCTTTTGTCCCCGCAAGGAGAAGGTAATTGTTCCGCCTGCTAAATAGTGTCGTGTTGTAGCTACCTTCTCGTTGCTGGGACCAAAGTACCTGACAAAAGGCAGCCCATAGAAGGAAAGGTTTTATCTTGGTTGACAGACTCAAGGGGCAGCACGAGCAGCGGCTGCACATCACCTCTGCCACCGCAGTTGTGAAACAACAGCAAGAGATTGAGCTGATCTTTTAGCAAGGGGGAGCTGGCTATGCCACCCCCAAGTCCACCTCAAACAACACACCTCCTCCAGCAAGGCCCCACATCCCAAATTGCCATCAGCTGGGGACCAAGCGTTCAAAACACACGAGTGTATGGGAGACATGTGACTAAAACCACCCCTCTTGGGCATGAGGACTGACTGTGGCTGTTGTACGTGGTAATTTTCCTTCTGCCTATAGCAGTAACCGAGTCTCCTTTCTTGCTCTGTTGTACTTCAACACCACAGGGCTGACTCGGTGGCTTGGAATCCGCACAAGATGCTGATGGCTGGGGTCCAGTGCTGTGCTCTGCTCGTGAGGGATAACTCTGTGAGTTCTCCTCTTATGGTCTTGGCTATCCAAGGGTTTCAGTTCTGATGTTTGCAAAAGTTTCTCCATGCTTGCTTTTTTTTTTTTTTTTTTTTTTTTTTCTGATGTCTTAGACTCAGAACTGATGAAGGTCTTTGAGTAAAGCTGATGGCCTTAAAAGGAAAGTTAAGGAGCTCAGATAAAGGCTCCAGTGTGTCTGTCCAGATGGATTTGTAGATTCCATTTAGACATCATATGGTCTAATTAGTTACAGCAAAATGTACTCTCTCACCCTTACTTGGACTACATTTTAAAAGTTGCCATGTTTTTATTTTATTTTATTTCTTATTGAATAAGTCTGGGATTTAAGTTATTGTGAAATTTCTGCTCCCTGTGAAAATGGAACAGATGTGTGTCACGCATTAAACGGAAGGCTTAATGTGCTCAGCTAGGGATTAACAGCCCAGTTCCTTTAAAAAAAAAAATTTTATTTATATCAGTGTGTATGTGTAGATGTGTGTGATATGCACGTGATATGGACACACATATGCCACAGTGAGCCAGTGGAAGTCTGAAGCTGACCTTGTGGCATGTCCTGTCTTCCACCTTCTTTGAGGTTGGGGGGTCTCTCATCGTTTTGCTGTTATGTGCACACTAGTGTAGTGGTTTGATTCAGGTGTTCCACATAAACTTAGGTGTTCTGAATGCTAGGTTCCCAGCTGATGGATATTTGGGAATTAATGCTCCTGGAGGTGGTATATTGTTGGAGGCGGGCTTATGAGTATTATAGCCAGTGTCCCCTTGTCAGTGTTTGGCACACTCTCCTATTGCTGTTGTCCACCTGATGTTGGCCAGGAGGTGGTGTCCACCCTCTGTTCATGCCATCGTTTTCCCCTGTCATCATGGAGCTTCCCCTCGAGCCTGTAAGCCAAAATAAACCTTTTTTTTCCCCACAAGCTGCTCTTGGTCAGGTGATTTCTGCCAGCAATGCGAACGTGACTGTAACACTAGTCTCTCTGAGCCATGGGCTTCTGGATTCCCCTGGGTCTGCCTCCATGGCCATCAGTCACAGATGTGTGTGCCACCTTGTGTTCAGCTTTGTGTCGGTCCCCAGGGAGTCAAACTCAACCTGGCAGGCTTGCAAGCAAGTGTCTATAAGTACTGAGCAATCTTCCAACCCCGACAGACCAGTTCTATGGGCTGATCACCAAATGCTGATCTCCTAGGGTTTGCTTGTCTCAAACTCTTTTTGTGGCACAGCAGAGTCTGGATGACTGTGAGGGAAGTGGGGCAAGAACTATCAAGTTCTTGGCCAGAGACATAAACGCTCATGTTTTCATTGGGTTAAATAAGGATTCTCGTGGGCAGCGGCCCAGGCTGGGAAGTGCTACATCATTCTTAGAAATGCCTCCTCAGGATCTGCGTTCAGCATATGGGTGATCTTTCTCCGCCATCTGTTTACATTCCTGTTTTCACCGGGGACTCCCTTTGCCAATGCTAAAATCATTTTTCTGTTTTTATGAAATTTTACTTCAAATGAAAAACATATTTTAAAAAATCAAAGTCTACTCATACATGTATAGATATTTAAATGGCTTTTCTTAAAAAAATGTGACATTTGTATGTTAGAATCCTGTGTGTTTTGACATGGCTAAACACAAGTACTGTCAGAAACTTGGATTATTTTTCATCTGTGAAAATAGGCACACTCATGAATCTGCCTCCCAGTGTCTTGTTAGGTTGGTTACTGTTGACTGAATGCAATATCACTGGACATTTAAAAAAATTTAAATTGTTGGGTATCAGTTTACTTTCTTGTTGCTGGCACAAAATACCTGACAAAAATCCATTTAAGGGAGGAAGGCTTTATTTCAGCTTCCAGTTCCAGGTCACAGTCCATCGTGGCAGGGAAGGTGTGGTGGCAGGAACTTGAAGCAGCTGCTCACATTCAGCACAGTGAGGAAACAGACAGCAATGAAGGTCATCACTCAGCCATCGCTCTCCTTGTTCACAGTCCAGGACCCCAGCCCGTGGAGTGGCGCTGTTCATAGCTAATGTGGGTCTTCCAACCTCACAGTTATAGCCAGATAATTTAGGTAGTCCCTCACAGGTGGTTTTGGTTATGTCCAGTAGACAACCCATAGAAACCTTTACCTGGGGTGACTGTATTTAAAGGCAGTATGTAGTTTCAGATTTCTGTGCCATTTTTGAGCCAAACAGGATGGAGTTCTCACAGTGACATTCTTAGGAGACGACAGGCTTGGTATGAACCAAGCTTCCTTTTGGAGTAAAGAAACAAAAGTACCAAACTTACTTTCCATGCCGGGCACTTGGCATTTGCTTCCTCTCCACTCAGCCTACCTGAGTGACAAGTGTGTCTGTTGGTGTGATGCGGTCAGCAAGGGAAAATTCAAGGCAAGAGTTCCGTGACTCCTCTTTTATATAACTTGCCAGCTGTTCTCTGCTTCTCCTTGAATTTCAGTCACTTGGGTAGGACATTTCAGGTATTTCAGTCCCTTAGGTAGGAAATGGTTCACATTTATGCACTTGAAATAACTAAACTTGTTTTGTCACATGCATCTCCTTCACAGAGGTGATGCTTTTGCTTTTGTGTGCAGTTTTGAGAACGTGTGTTGGTGCATGTGCAGGTTCATGTACACGTGTGTAGAAGCCAGAGGTTGACAGTGGGGTCTTCTCCATCACTACCTACCCTATTCTTTCAGACAGGGTCTTGCACTGAGCCCAGGTTTAACTGATTCTGCTACCCAGCAAGCCAGCAAGCCCTGAGATGAATCTTCCCAGTTATGGAGGAAGGGATATTATTTATATCTCCAGGGGAATTTCCATGCAGAGAGAAAAGCCAACCAGCCACCACAGCACACAGGATGATGCACAGCACATGTGTGCTGCCATGCCTGGAATTTACCATGGACCTTACTAGCAAGGAGGAACCAAACTCAGGTGGGGACATATATTACTACCACAAAGCCCCAGGAATCTTCCCATATCTGAATTTCCATGCCGGGATGATGTGCCAAGCACTCTATCAACTGAGTCCATCAACTGAGTCCGGCTCTAAAACTTACCTGAATTTGTTAATTAATTAATGTCATTGTGTATATATGTGTGTATGAGTGCAGCTGTGCATGACATAAGTCAGAGTATAACGTTTGGATTGGTCCTTACCTGCCCATGTCTTTTGAAGCCAGGTTCCTCATTCTGAATTCTACCTTGGCTATTCTTTACTGTGCTCTCAGAGACCTTCCAGGAAATCCTCCCATCTCAGCCTCCCAGCTTGTCATCAACATCAGCATGTTGGAATTATAGGAGCCTGCTGTGGCTTCTTGCTTTTGACGTGGAGTCTGGGGATTGACCTTGGGTACCATCTTGAGTGGTGAGCACTTTATCCATTGAGCTATCTCTCAGCCCTACTGTTATATCTCTCTCTCTCTCTCTCTCTCTCTCTGGAAGGCTCTCTCTCTTGTGTGTAGTCCCAGGCTGATTTTGAACTCACAGCAATCCTCCTACCTCTGCCTCCCACGTGCTGGCATTAAAGGTGTTAATCATCACATCCAGCCTACTTTTTTTGTAACATTTTATTTTTATTTATTGGACAGAGAAAGGGAGAGAGAGAGAATGGCTACGCCAGGGCCTTCAGCCACTGCAAATGAACTCCAGACATGTGCGCCCCCTTGTGCATCTGGCTAACACGGGACTGGGGACTCAAACCTGGGTCCTTGGGTTTTGTAGGCGAACACCTTAACCGCTAAGTCATCCTTCTAGCCCCAGCCTATTTTTTTTAAAAGCATTAATTTCTGGATCTCAATGATAACTCCCATGACATAGTTGAGAGGTTAGGAGAATTACATTCACTGTGCCAAAAATTGAGTACTTTAAAAAGTTGTCTAATCCTTCTTGAGGATCACAGATCATTTAATTTCAATGGAATAGAAAGGTCCCATTTCACGTGTTACAAGATGTGACAATCAGATTCGGAAGTTTGGTGTTGACATTTTTCTGTCTCTTTTGCACCAGTTTTTCTGCTTCATATTCATTCAATCGACTGGATTGACTGATCCAGATTGGCTCCACCCTGTGATGGTTCTGAGCATGTAGCATTGACTGGGACTGTTCCATATAGTGTGGTGGTTTGAATGTAAAGTGTTCCCTGTAGCCTCATGGCTTTGTGAATAAGCCTCCTACGTAGTCCTGGGTTGGTGGAGACTTAGGGAGGTGAAGTCTTGATAGATGACGTATGTTACTGGGGGTGGACTTTAAGGTTTATTCTTCCAAGCTGTTGGTGTTCAGAGCTCAGCTCAGCTCTGTTTTGCTGTTGATCTGTGAAGATGGGAGCCAGTTGTCTGCTCTGCCATTCTTCCCTTGCCATGATGAAGCTTCCCTTTGAAATTGTAAACCAAAATAAAACCTTTCATGCCATAAGCTACATCTGGTCTGGTGTTTTGTCCCAGCAATAAGAAGGTAATTGTTACACACAGTGAAAGAATTTAAAACTGTACAGTGAGCCAAATACATGCCTGTCACTCTTAGACTGCTGTGTTGATCAACACGCTGAAGAAGGCAGCCTGCATTGGGCCTAAGACCAGCAGCTCTACCGTTTGTATCTTCTCGCCCATTCCCAGTACCGATAGAAGCCGCCTTTCTTTTGAGCTGTATGATGTAGTTCTGTTCACTGTGCTGCAGAGAATTCTGACAAGTGCTTTTGCTCACTGATAAAGCTGATAAACACAAGGCAGGCATTCTTCCCTTCTCGAGGGGCAGAATGTGGTTATACTAATGCTTGGGGTGTGGGTCTGTGTAAGCCACTTTGTGAACATACAGCAATGACCCCGAAGTCAAACATGAACAAACAGAAAGTCAGGAGAAATGGAGAAAGTCTTGTTCTTGGAGAATGATCTTGGAATGTTGCACCAACCCTAGGAATACCAGCCTTCAGACTTGCTGTGATATAAGATCATTGGAAGTAAATGTCTGTATTGCTAGAACCATCTCCATTTGCACGATCTGTGATTCACAGTCAAATGCGCGCTCGTGTGATGCAGAGAAGAACAGAGGACTCTGAGAGTACAGAGCAGCAAGACACATGATGTCCCAGATGCAAGGAACAATATATTAAGATTTTTCTAAGAAAGGAAAGTCCTTGCTAAATTTCAGAGCCTGAAATCAGCTGATTGTGGCTATGATAGAGGGAATACCATGAAGTCTGGCAGGAAGTGAAGCTAAAAGATTAATCAGCGGGTGGATCATGCAGAATCATAGAGGACATTGTAATGACTTTAGAATTGATCTTCAGGAGCTTTTTGAAAAGATTTGCATTTAAGACAATGTAATGGAAAGGAGCAAAAATTGGATACACCAGGAGTGGTAGTACATGCCTTTAATCCCAACACTTGGGAGGCAGAGGTAGGAGGATCACCATGAGTTCAAGGCCACCCTGAGACTACATAGTGAGTTCCAGGTCAACCTGAGATAGAATGAGACCCTACCTCAATAAAAAAAGAAAGACAAAGAAAGAGATAGAGAAAGAAAAGTTGGATGTCAGAAGGAAGAAATGCATGCATTATCTAAGCAAGAATTGATAGTAAGGGTGTTGGAAAACAAGTGAATGGTCCTCTTTAATGAATTGGGAAGGAACGTTTGAGCATGGAATCTCTTTATTTTAACGCAGAGAGATGCAATTTGAGTATACCATGAGGTATTCCGATGAACACTCTGGGGAATGGGATAGAGCACTGCCTGGGAAAAAGACACAACTCAGAGTGGGCCATGAATCTCATGCCCCCTGATAGGTCACTGTGTGTGTACACGTGTGTGTGTGTGTGTGCGTGGTGTATGCAGACAGGTGCGTAAGCGGTGTCCCATTCACTCGCCTGCAGTGGGGTGCGCTGGCTTGCGGGGGCCAGGGTGGGATATCAGGTCATGTTCGTTCACTCTTCCACCCCTTCTTGGAGCCAGCGTCTCCTACTGATCCAGAACTTGCTGTTTTCTCCACGAGCTCCTGCAGTTGCCAGGTCTCTGCTCCTCTACGGGGCTCAGTTACAGAAGTGTGCGGCCATACCCATTTTTTTATGTGAGTCCTGTGGATTGAGCTCGAGAGGCCCCTCGCCGTCTCTTCAGGCTCCTGTAATTGCATAGAAAGTGCTGTGTGAACCACTGAGCAGCCTCTTCAGCCCCTGATCTGTCATTTCTAAGCCACCAGCCTCTCCTGCCTTGTCTGCATAGTGCAGGCTTTTCTCATACAGGCTGCGTTCCTGGCTTGTAGCCCAGGCGAAGAGGGGTTTCCATTCCTCTGCCAGCTTCTTTCATACGTTAATCTTGAAACTTCCCTCTCTTCCCTGTTCTGCCGAAAGGGCCAAGGGAAAGCCCTCCTCTAATGGGTATCACACGTGCCCCTTCACACAGTGCTTTCGCTGAGGGTCTCGTGGGTGGTGTGCACACTTCCTAATTTCCCATACTGGTTGGGATCTGCTGCACGAAGAAAGTCTTTCTCCTGCTCTTGAACTTGTGCTATCTCTGGCCCTGTTTGCATCATGAAGATGAAAAGGAAGCTATGGATTTCAAGAACTCCGTGATTCGAAATAGGTTGACGGCAGATGTAAATGCTGTGTGTGTCTACATGCCTCTTGTGGATCAAAGAGAGTTTGGGGGCTTTGATCACAAATAAAAGGCCATATATTTTAAGGATCAATGGCATGGACCCTGAAAATCTCAATATTCACGTTTTTTTTTTTTTTTAGCATTTATTAGAAGGACTGTAGTGTTTTGAAACATCCTCATAGATAAGTGAGAACATATAACGGCTCATCAGAAGGCTTTGGGAGTTTTGACTATTCCTCTTCTCTTCTACTTCCCTCCCCATCTGATTTAACCCGCAAAGCCTTCCTGTGGAACCCAGCAGCCATGGATAACTCAAGTGGAAGCTTTTCTTTCTCTTTGTTTAGAAAGATAATGCTGACATGGTGAACCTTTAGAAATCATGTCCATGTTTCTATTCCTATTTCAGAAGTAATGCTGGCTCATCATAGATGAATCCAGAAATCCAGATAAAGAATGCTGATTAAAAAGGCACATACACACCTGAAGGTGTTCTTTATCTAGCTCTCTCAGCATCTATACATCCACGTATCCACATATGCACCTAATACATAAGCTACAAAGTCACAGCACAGCGGCTGGAGAGATGGCTTAGCGGTTAAGTGTTTGCCTGTGAATCCTAAGGACCCCAGTTTGAGGCTTGATTCCCCAGAACCCATGTAAGCCAGATGCACAAGGAGGCACATGCATCTGGAGTTCATTTGCAATGGCTGGAGGCCCTGGTGCTCCCATTCTCTCTCTCTCTTTCTCTGTCTGTCACTCTCAAATATATAAATAAATAAAAATAAGTAAAAATTTTAAAAAGTCACAGCACAGAGACCGACTGGCGCATTCGTGAACGCAGGGGGAATTCAGATAGCCTCACCGAGGATGGCTCTCAGTGGGATGGGAGTGGGGAAAGGGAACATTAGAATATAACCCGACAGAAATATGACCAATATGCAGTTTGTTCATACAAAAAAGTTCTCTGTCACAAAGAAAGCACAATTTCATTTCATCATATGCTCTTTAACAAAATGTGAACATTGTCCCATATTAATATACATTTTTGTACCACTTCTTTAATATTTGGTTTTTATTTATTTATTAGAGAGAAAGAGAAAGATAATGGGTATGCCAGGACCTCTAGCCACTGCAAACAATCTCCAGACATATGCACAACCATGTGTAGCTGGCTTATGTGGATTCTGGGGAGTCAATCCTGGGTCCTTAGCCTTAACTGCTAAGCCATCTGGCCAGCCCCATTTTGTGCCAATTTTATTGGGTCTATAATGTCCTATCTTTTTTAAAAAGTGTATGTACATGTGTGGTGTGTATACATACATGTGTGTTTGCATGAGTGTGCATAGTATCCTATCATTAGATATACTGTAATTAGCATGGCCAACACCTATGACTGACCCGTTAGATATTTTCATTTGACGTGACTGCAAATTCGGTGACCATCTTTGAGACACTGCCTTTGTGTGTGGTCCTTTATTCTCACTTTGAGGTTAGTCCCTAGAAGTAGAAGAGCTATGATTATGATTCCTGTCATTGTCCTTCAAAAGTCACTTACCAGCTCATTAGCAGAATCTGAGGGTATGCGTACATGAATGTGTGTTTTAATCTTTGACATCCAGGAATATTTAGATCTGCCCGTTTGATTAGCAAGACAGCTGTGGAGTCACAGACACAGCTGCAAATATCTTATTTCTAATTTTATCTGTTGACATCTGATTCCTCCTTCTCGGGCATCTTTCTTGGCTCAAGACACTCACATGTGATTTCCTGCTCCCAGAGTTTCAAATGCAAGGCTTTGGACCTAAGCTCGCAATTCGATTCCATTGAGATTCCTTCCAGAGGAGGCTCAGAATGTAGACCTAGTTTTTATTTTGGGAGGAGTAGGAGGAAGAGGAGGAGGAAGAATTCATTCAGCGCGGAATAACTGGGGATGTGCTGTGGACCACACACTGCAGTGCCAAATGGAAAGAAAGAGAGAAAGAAAGAAAGAAAGACGAAAGAAAGAAAGAAAGAAAGAAAGAAAGAAAGAAAGAAAGAAAGAAAGAAAGGAAGGAAGGAAGGGAAGGAAGGGAGGAGAATGTCGTTTCCCACTGTGGTTCTCCAGGAGGAGCAAATTTTTGCTGAAATAGTAGCTCTGAGAATTTGGTACTTCTCAGCCTCGTTTTTACTTCTATTTTAAACAATAAGATATTGCAAATAATCACTCTTCAGTGCCACTTAAAATTTGTGCAGGAAAAAAAAGTAGAAGAGAAAATAGATCTCTTATAGAAACTGGAACAAACTATAACTGTTTTTGTGAAAATTTCTTTCTTGGCTCTTGTTTTTCTTCTGAGATTTTCTGTGGTTTGAAATACTGAAGGATCTGATCATCAAAGGTGTTTTCCCTCTTATGCCAGAGAATCCTCATGCTTTTTCTAAGACATATGTTTTAAATCTCATTAGAATGACAGCCTTCTTGCTAAGGCAGCAGAAAAAAAAAGGGGGAATGGGGATATTTCAAACTGGGGAGAAGAGAGAAGCATGTGAGGTGTGGGAGAGCTGACAGCATGCCCTCCTGTAGTGGGATGGACGAGTCTTCCATCTCCTGGGTGGTCTTAGTCCAAATGATAAAATTCTTCTCGGCCCCTCCGCCAGCTTGAGAATTGCACCACACCTCCAGAAATCATCAAATCTACGTTTGGCAAATCACACTGACTTTAAAAAATTCATATGTTTTAAAAATTATATTAAACAGGGCTGGGGAGATGGCTTAGTGGTTAAAGGTGCTGGCTTGCAAAGCCTGCCAGCCTGGGGTTCAATTCCCCAGCCACCCATATAAAGCTGGATGGGTATTCATTTACAGTGGCAAGAGACCCTGACATGCCCTACACACACACACACACACACAAATTAAAAACAACAGGTGATTTTCTTTTCACAAGGCTTTTAACATATTACTTGATTTAAGAAAATTTCATGCACCTTATAAATGTATTTTGATCACATTCCCCCAATTACTCTGTTATGCATCTTTCACTTCTGCTCAACCATTTTCCCTCCTAAAGTCTCTTCCTTATATAATACTTTTATTTATTTGCAAGGAGAAAGAAAGAGAGAGAGAGAGAGAGAGAGAAACAGAGAGAGAGAGAGAGAGAGAGAGAGAGAGAGAGAGAGAGTGAACGAGCATGCTAGGGCCCCTAGCTGAAGCAAACAAAATCCAGATGCATGCACCACTTTGTGCATCTGGCTTTATATGGGTACTGAGGAATGGAACCTGGGCCATTAAGCTTGGCAAGCAAGCACCTTAACAGCTGAGGCATCTCTCCAGCACCCCCTTTTCTGAGTCCCACTGAATTAAACTAGGTTTGCTTGCATGAGCATGGGCAGAAGTTCACTGACTGAAGTATGGACAACTTACCAGTGTCTACGAAAATGACATTCACTCCCCGTAACCATCAACTACAATAGCTCCTCGGGGAAGGATGGGGCCTTATGAAAGCCCTCTCTGATCAATGCTGAAAGGGCCGATGTTGTGCAGGTCTGGTGTAAGTAATCAGAGCTGCTGTGAGTTTGTGAGTAAAATAGCCAGGCCAGGTCACATCCAGAAGTCAGGGTTCCACGGCACTGCATCTCATCATCCTCTTCTGTGTTGTTCGCTAAGCTCTTGGGGGGATGTGGACATCGTTCCAGTTAGGGTGAAGCACTCAGTAGTTATCTACTCTCAGTACTTTGATGCATTATGAGTCTCTGCAGTAACTTCTGCCACTGCAATCACAATGTATACAAATTTATGTACATTCACATTAAACACCAGGAGGTTGTCAGTAATAACTGACACCTCTGTCATTTTAATTTTTTCTCTTTTATGATGGAAAAGGACATAATAACACTAGAGTCTCTTGTTCAAAATCCATTCATTAATTTTAACAAGGGAATTTGTACTTTGTTTTCAACACATGCTCCATATAGCCTAATATATTAATTCTCTTGCTAGCAGTGCCCCTGGGCACGTGTGTTTACATAATCGAGATTGCAAACTCCAATTTCTATTGTTAGTTCTCGTCTAAGCATAAATATGCTCAGGTCTTAGTGCAGTGTATGAATGAACAAGGCACCATCAGAGTTGGCCCCTTGGTCCCTGGAATCACCTGATGTAGGCCGTGAGCTATTGACAGAACGGGCCTTTTTCACACTGCAGCCCCACTGCTACGTTCCGATCCTGACACTCAATTAATACTCAAGAACAGAGTCTCCAGAGTTAACTGAATTTGAACATCACCAAATAGTGATCGATTTCATGCACTCTACCCTCAGTAAAGTGATTCATTTTTCACTCTATTTTTTATCTTTATTTATTTGAGAGAGACAGTGAGAAAGAGGCAGCTAGAGAGAAAGAATGGGCATGCCAGGGTCTCCAGCCATTGCAAAAATACTTCAGCTGCATGTGCCACTTTGTGCATCTGGCTTACATGGGTCCTGGGGAATCGAACCTGGGTTCTTTCACTATGCAGGCAAGCGCCTTAACCACTAAGCCATCTTTCCAGCCCGGGTAACATTTTTATTATGATACTGAAGATTTCAAAAACCGTTCCCAAGCCGGGCATCATGGTGCACACCTTTAATCCCAGCACTCCGGAGGCAGAGGTAGGAGGATTGCCGAGAGTTCGAGGCCACCCTGAGACTACATAGTTAATTCCAGGTCAGCCTGGACCAGAGTGAGACCCTACCTCGCAAAACCAAAAAAAAAAAAAAAAAAAAAAAAAAAAACTGTTCCCCTTTTCTATCACACAGTTCTTTAAGGTGGAGTATACAGACTGTTTTATCCACATGATTTGATATCTCTGGTACCTGCTTATATCCCACCTGGGGTTGGCACTTTAAAAAGTCTCTGTGGGGGGCTGGAGAGATGGCTTAGGGGTTAAGGCACCTGCTTCCTAAGCCTAAGAACACCCGTTCCATTCTCCACATTTAGCTAGGCACAGTGATGCAAGGACACAATGCCGCACAAGGGGGCGCATGCGTCTGGAGTTCATTCACAGCAGCTGAGAGGCTGCTGCCATGCCCATTCTCTATCTGTCCCTTTCTCTTTCTCTGACTCTCTCCAAAGGAAAAAAAAAGTCTCTGTGGGGCTGCAGACAATGCTTGCCACACGAGACTGAGTACTGAGTTCAGATGTCCAGATCCCACATAAAAATCCAGACGTCTCAGCAGGCATCAATACTCTCAGAGTCCTATGGAAAGATGGGAGTCTGAGTAGAAGAATCTTCCAGAAGCTTGCAGGCTGGCTAGCTTGGCAAATACAGCAGTGAACAAGATACCCTTCCTCACACACATTTGTGAGCACACACATACTGTGCACATGCATACCAAAACAAAAAAAAAAAAAGAAAGAAAGAAAAAGTGTTTTGTGCCAGCACTAGGCTTTTCATTTAGATGCCTCGGAGACCAATAATAAGTCAGTGAGTTCGTGCTTCCTTTTTCACAAACCATATTGTCATTCCTCTAAGAAGTTATTTTGGTTTTAGAGTCTAACAAGGTTGGACAAGAAGAAGAGAGATTTGCTTTGCTGGGGTGTCCTGGGCCCTCCCTTGACCTCTTCTAATGGACAGAATGACATTCACAAGCTCCCTGTGAGCTGCCAGTGCTGTGTATCCTGTTACACCCAGAACCTTGGCTCAGAGCTTCCCAATTTCATCCTTGAATTCCTCTACTGCTCCAGGGTGAGCGCCACCTGGTCCCACTGCCTGAGCGGCCTTCCTTTCATATGCTTGGCTGAGATGTGCTGGGGGTTACGCCCACTATTGGATTGTAGATTTTTCTGCCTGTCTGTTTCTGGAGAGCCCTGAGGGTATGGGAATCTCCCTGTTGTCCTTCCAGGCAAAGATAGTGTTCATCTTTGAAACCATGCAATGATAATATGAAACCCAATTCTTTGATTCACTGACAGTCATCAAGGGGGAGGGGGTGTTCCTCGTGGCTAAGAAATGACCATGAAGGAAAAAATGTGAAATTCTACTTTTGTGTTCTTTTGTCCTTGTGGATTTTACAAAAACCAGCAGATAAAAATAAAATAAAATAAAACCCTGGAAAGAGGAATTTAGAACAAACAGGATCTTTTCTGTCTTACCCGGTAACAATATTGACTAGGGTCTCATAATACATGAAGGTTAAATTTTTTTAACTTTAAGGAAACAGAAACATAAGGGTTAGCACATAAAAGGAATCTTGGAATGAAGTTAATGAAAAAAAAGTGTACCATAAAAAGCAGGACACACCTGCTAAACTGGTTCTAGTGTATAGGCCAAAATTTGGTTTTAGCATGTTTAAAGGATTCCAGGCATCTGCCTTCTTTTCCCCTTTATTTCACTGCTACCTCATAGCAACCAGGTCTCACTCTTTATTTCCACCCTGTGGTATGACTTCTTGGAATAAATCATCCGCTTGTCTTTCTTTGACCAATTATTGCTGTCACATTTGATGTTTTCCAAGGTAGATTTATGGGGAGAACAGTACCCCGGCATCAAAATTTAGGCTATTATAGCTTTATTGTGTCAAAGGTAAAAATATTTCTGGGAATCCATTATTTTCCAGATTGTTTTTTCTTCTCTGGATATTCAAAGTATCAATAAAAGTCCATGTGAATTAACAAAAGGTAATTTCTCACATTACTCAGCATTGGTATGTGTAGATTTGTTTCAGAAGACTTTTTTTTTTTTTTAGAGAGACACAGAGAGAAGGAGAGGAAGACAGATAGAGATGGGTGCGCCAGCAGCCTCAAAGCTGCTGCGAATGAAATCCAGATGCGTGCGCTCCCTTGTGGTCAAGTGCAGCATTGCACCCTTGCGTCAGTTTGCATCTGGCTAAACGTGGGACCTGGAGATTGGAACCGCTGGAGATTGGAACCAGCGTTCTTAGGCTTAGGAGGCAGGCGCCTTAACTGCTAAGCCATCTCTCCAGCCCTCCTAAGACATTTTGTAGCAATTGTACTCAAACTATATTTTGTACAGAAAATATTAGTGGCATATCATGGAGAATTGCTTGTGATCTGAGTAGAAAAACAGAAACTACAAAATAGCACTTGCATTCATTACGCTTCTCACTGAGAAAAGCAACTTAAGGAAGGAAAGGTTTATTTTGGCTCATAGTCTGTCATGGTGGGGAAGGCGTGGTGGCAGGAGCATGCAGCATGGCTAGTCACATCCAGTCCACAGTGAGGAAGCCAAGATTGATTGATGAGTGCTGATGTTCAGGCAGCTCTCTCCTCTTTACTCAGTCCTCGATCCCAGTACATGGGATGGTGCAGCTCACACCATCTCAATTAACCTAATCGATAAACACCCTCATAGATATGCCCAGAGATTTGTCCTCTAAGTGATTCTAGATCCGATCAAGTTTACACCAGAGATGAACCATCACAACACCCTTATCTTTTATGCAGGGGTGCCAATGCCCACCGAAGGAAATGTCAAGAATATGGAACTGGTACTGTGGTCTGGAATCTCCTGATTCCAAGATGTGAAAGTTTATATGAATGCAAAGACATATGCATGTACCCTCACCTCACACCACAAGCATGTCAGCTTTTGTGTCATTCTTATGCCAGTAGAACCCAATATGTTGGCACCAGCCTGTCATCCAAGTATTGGGGGAGGACACTGAGGCAGGAGGATTGCTATGTTTTGAAGCCAGCATGAGCTAAAAAGTGAGTTTCAGGGCAGCCTGGGCTACAGAGTGAAACCCTTGAGCTAATGAATAAATCTATACCACAAATAGCATTGTGCACTTGCTAACATGTTTCTAGTGGGTAGGCTAAACGTTAGTATTTAAATGTATATATGATGATACAAACCATGATTTAGAAAGATCTGTGAATTGTAAAAGAAATCCAATTCTCTGGTAGCTCATTGTGAAGGCTACTTGAGACTTTAAAAGTGGCTGGCTGGGCTGGAGAGATGGCTGAGTGGTTAAGGCACCTGCCTCCTAAGCCTAAGAATGCTGGTTCCAATCTCCAGGTCCCACGTTTAGCCAGATGCAAAGTGACACAAGGGCGAAATGTCGCACTTGACCACAAGGGGGCGCACACATCTGGATTTCATTCGCAGCAGCTGAGAGGCTACTGGCATGCCCATCTATCTGTCTTCCTCTCCCTCTCTCTCTGTCTCTCTCTGTGTCTCCCTCTCCAAAAAAAAAAAAAAAATGGCTGGCTATTTTAAAAAATTAAAACATGATGAAACATAAAAATACAAAAATATACCCAGGCCCCTCCATACCCATGGACCTCACATCCTCTGTCAACCATGGATCAAATATATTTAACAAAAGGCTGGGGAGATGGCTCGGTGGATAAGCCCCAAGTACCAAAGTTCATATCCCCAGATCTCGCATAGAATCTGGAAGTCATGGCAGGCTCCTGTAATCCCAGCATGCTGATAGTGAGATTGGAGGCAGGGATGGGTGAATTTCCTCTGAGCTTGTTTCCTGGCTAGCTTGGAGAATGCAGTAGTGAACAAACAAGGAAGGAGACCCTGCCTCAAACAAAGTGGACGGTGAGGAACGACACCAGAAGTTGTCCTCTGACCTCCACATGTGCACCATTCTACACACACTCACATGTAGAAACAGGCACTCTTAGGCATAGCTTTAAAAACACATCTGTATTGCACGTGATTGTGCACTGACTTTTTCTCCTGTCATTATTCCCTAAACTAGACAGTACAAGAATTTGCACAGCATTCACATTGTGTTATAAGTTATTCCTTAAAACAGAGCTGGGCTGGAGAGATGGCTTCGCGGTTAAGCACTTGCCTGTGAAGCCTAAGGACCCCGGTTCGAGACTCAATTCCCCAGTACCCACGTAAGGCAGATGCACAAGGTGGCACATGCATCTGGAGTTCGTTTGTAGTGGCTAGAGGCCCTGGCACGCCCATTCTCTCTCTCTCTCTGCCTCCTTCTCTCTCTGTCACCCTCAAATAAATAAACAACAACAAAAAGAATTATATATATATAAAAAAAAAACCCTTAGTGCTGGGCTGGAGAGATGGCTTAGCAGTTAAGGCGCATGCCTGCAAAGCCTAAGAACCCCAGTTTGATTCTCCAGGTCCCATGTAAACCAGATGCACATGGTGGCGTCTGGAGTCCATTTGCAGTGGCTAGAGGCCCTGGTGAGCCCATTCTCTCTCCCTCTCTCTCTCTCTCTCTGCCTCTCTCTGTCTCTAATAAATAAAATAAAAAAATTTTTAAAAATCTTAGCACTAACTTACAGTGCATGGGAGGGTGTGAGCAATTATATTCAAATACAGAGGGAACAGCTCTACAATTTTTTGGATTGGGAACTGCTCATCTAATAAAGCCTAAAAATCTGAGAAATGCGAAGCTATGAAACGTTTCTGGGTTGAGCATTTTCTCTCATGCAGCTCCTAACTAGATTTGACCCTGCTTAGCTTCAGAGATCAAAGTTCATGTGTGTTCAGGGTGATGTGGCTGTGGACCCACCTCGGACATTTTCCGTAGAAAGTACTTAACCTGTACGTGACATTTGATATGAGTGTTTAAGCATCTGCAGATTTGGGTATGGAAGGGGACTTCAACCCAATCTCACAGGGATTGTGATGGACACCTATATTCATAAAATATGAATGGAGGGAGCTGGACAGATGGCTTATTGTGGTTAAGGTGCTTGCCTGTGAAGCCTGAGGACCCATGTTCAATGCACAAGGTTGCACACACGAATGTTCAATGCACAAGGGTGAGGCAAGAGTAAGGTCATACATGCCCACTAGGTGGCACAAGCGTCTGGACTTGGATTGCAGTGGCTGAGGCCTTGGCGTGCCAATTCTCTTTCTCTCCTTCCCTCTCTCCCTCCCTCTCTCTCCCTCTGTCTCTTTCTAAAATTAAAAAAGGAGGATAATTAATTATAAAATGAGTCTTCCTGCACAGAATAAAGCAAATAAAACACAACCAGACACCCAGAACTCCTCGTGTTCCTCCTCAATGTTGACACATTGAATTTCTTTTTTGCTTTCCTCTGTAGATATATCCACAAGTAATATTGTTTGATTTTCATATAAATAGGAGCCACAGTGTGTGTTTTCTTGAATTAGAGTTTTTGTTGTCACTCAGATACATTCTGTGTATTTTGTTTGATTTGTTTTGTGGAGGGATTGGGTTTTCATTTGTTTGTTTGTTTATTTGTTTTTGAGATGAAATCTCATTAAATTGCCCAGGCTGGTTTCAAACTCCTGATCTCAAGTTACCCTCCTCAACTTTTCAAGCAGCTGAAATGACAGACAGCCCTATGCCATCTGTGGCTTTCAGATCCACACATATTGCAGCACAACCCGATGACGGTTTTCATTACTTTAGACTTCAGTGTGCGCATATAGGATATGCAGGCTCAGTTTGTTTGGGAGCACTGGGGTTATTTCAGTTTTTGGATTTTACATAATTCGCTATAAACTTTTGTGCATATCTTTATGACTTACTGTATCTCGGAAGTTCCATCAGGGGTAATATTTTTCTCCAGGAAGACTGTATGTAGGAAGATCACATTGGAGGATTTTTAAAAAAATCTTTATTTTATTTTCACGGCAGAGAGAAGAGAACTCCAGTGAGTAATTTCCTGTCAGTGCTTTCATGACACAGCTTTTTGGTATTATGTTTAAATGTTAGCCATTTGACTGTTTTTCCTTTTGTACTTATTTATTTATTTTTCAATATTTATTGATTTGCAAGCAGAGAGAGAGAGAGAAGAGAAAGTCAGACTGAGAGAATGGGCACACTGGGGCCTCCATCCTCTGCAAGTGAACCAGATGCAGATGCACGCACCACTGGCTTTATTTGGTACTGGGGAATCAAACCATGGTGGTCAGACTTTGCAGGCAAGTACCTTAATCACTGAGCCATCTCTCCAGCCCTTAACTGCCATTTCTTTGATAGTAAAATGACTCTGACCTTTGGCCTCATTGAACATGTTCAAACTTCCTTTGTTTGCTGTTTAACTGGGGAGCTCAGAATATGAGTTCTGTTTAGTGCGTTGTGCTTGGGCTTCATTGGGCTTGAGTTTGTGGGTTGAATCATTTCATCAGTTTGGAAACTATCTGTTTAACTATTGCCTCGGTTTCTTTCTTTCTTTTCCTGACACCCAAATTAGATGTATTTTGAGGATTCTCATGAATATTTTTCTTGGACTGTCTACTTTTGTATGCTCTATAATTTTGCCTTTCCATGCCTCATTAGTGGACAGTTTGTCCTGATGTGCCTCCAAATTCACTAAGAGGGAACGTGGCTCAGTCGGCAGACTGCTTGCCTGGTGTGATGGTGATTGCCACCTTGGTAGGATTTGAGATCACCATGAAGACGAATCTCTGGTCATATTTGATGAGTTGTGGTAGGAGGACCCAATCTATCTGGGGGCAGCACCCCGCTATGGGCTGGGTTCCTGGACTGTATGGAAAGAGGAGAAAACTGGGCTGGCGAAACGTCTGGGCAGTTAAGGCATTTGCTTGCAAAGCCTAAGGACTCATGTGTAATTCCCTAGATCCCAAGTAAGACGGATGTACAAGGTGATGCATGCAGAAGGTCGCACACACGAACAAGGTGGCACACGTGTCTGGAGTTCAATTACAGTGGCTGGAGACCCTGGTGTGCCAGTTCTCTCTCTCTCTCTCGCTCTCTCATAAAAAAGCCAGTCTGTTGGGCTTGCCTATGAAAAGGAGAAAACTATTTATGCAAGCTGCGTTCCTTGCTCTGTCTTCTTCCTCCCTGTGGCTGTGACGATGAGATGGGTGCTTCCTGCTCTTCCCATCCTTCCCATGTCACAGTGGACTTCCCATTGTAACCATCAGCTGAAAAAAAACCTCCCCTTCCGTGAGCTGCTTCTGTACAAGCATTTTGTCCCAGTAATAAGAAAATAACCGATCCACACCTACCATGCACAAAGCCCTGGTTTGATTCCCCGGTAGTGCATAAAACCAGGTGCAGTGGCACTAACCTATGATCCCAGCACGCTGCATGCAGAAGCAGGAAGATTAGAAGTTCAAGGTCATCTTCAGCTGGCTTGAGGTCAGCCTGGGCTATGTGAGAGCCAATCTCAACTCCTACCCCCACACCCCTTAGATGTAAGCCACTGGCCAGTGCTAGATCCCTTGAAGTTTTCTCAGATGGGTATGCACGCTTTGTACTTGGGAGGCAGAGGCAGGACGATCAAGAGTTTCAGGCCAACCTGGGCTACCTGAGACCCTGTCTCATAAAAAAATAAATAAATAAACTGTCAGTAAGTCCTCAAGGAGGAATTGGGGCAGCCTGCCCTCATCCATCATTCATGATTGAGTGTGGAATGGGAGAATTTTCTTCACTGGTGCAGCCGCCGGTAAGTAGTTGGTAAATAATTCCCCACCTGTGCACATGCATGCACCCCTAATTAAACTCACTGGACCACACAGACATATGCATATAAGAAAAGAAAAACTCTATTGAAGTAGAAGAGAGACTAGCTGAGGAGACGAAGCTGTTCAGTGGGAAAGGGATGAAGAGTGATTATAAGAGAAAGTACTGGGAAGGGGATTATGATGGAAATGCATTATATGCATGCATACAATTGTTCATAAAAGTAAATTTACATATTAATGTGGTAGCATGCCAATGTGGGTTGCTTTGTTTTGTTTCTACAGCTAGAACTTTTTTGTGTGTGCTTCCTTATTTCCATCTTTTATTTATTTATTCTTTTAAATTTATTTATTTGCAAGCAGAGAGAGAGAGAGAGAGAGAGAGAGAAGAGAGGCAGACAGAGAGAGAATGGGCATGCCAGGGCCTCTAGCCATGGCAAATGAACTCCAGATGCATGTGCCCCTTCTGCATCTGGCTTACGTGTGTCCTGCAGAATCGAACCAGGATTCTTTGGCTTCCCAGGCAAACGCCTTGACCGCTATGCCATTTCTCCAGCCCTATTTCCATCTTCTAAAAGTATTTTATTTATTTATTTTCAAGCAGAGAGAGAGAGAGAGACAGAGAAAAAAAGAGAGCCAGAAAGAGAGAGAATGGGCATGTCAGGGCCTCCAGCCACTGCAAAGGAAGTCCAGATGCATGTGCCACTTTGTGCCTCTGACTTTACGTGGGTAACGGGGAATTGAACCTGGGTCATTAGGCTTTGCAGGCAAGCACCTTAACAGTTGAGCCATCTCTCCAGCCCTATTTCCATGTGCCTGCCCCCCAAAACCTTGAGAAGTTTCTGTTTGTTTGATGGTTTTTCATCACTGTCACGGAAGCAGCCGGTTCAGATCCCAGAGCCCATGTCGCAAGCATGCTTATGTGGAAGTCCATGTATGTTTTGAGAAGCCTTTTTCCTGTGGAAAAATCTACCACACCCCTTTCCCTATTTTACTCCCTTCTCCACACTCTCGCTCAATAATTAATGAGGTCATTAGTGACTTCACTGGGAAAAGCAGAGCACTAAGGCAGCTGACAGTGGTGTCTTCCTCCATGACAGAGAGGTGCTGGGCTTTGAAAATCTCATCCAGCCATATGTTCTTCTTATGGGATTTTTTGTCATCCTTTTCTTGTGACACCTTTGAACTACACATCTGTAAAGAAAATCTTTTCAAGTGAAACCAGGCTTCCTAAGAGCAAGCTTTCCTCTTAGACACGCCAGCCAAGACCCGGCATTGTGTGACACCTACACACCAACTCGAGGAACTGTGAAATAGTTCACAGGGAAAACAAATGTTTGCCTACATCAGGAATTTCTGGGTTCTGACAGTACATAAACTGGAGGGGAAAGGACAGAAAAAATGTTGGCTAAGGATCAGGAAAGACGAGGGTGAGGCAAGACCTAACCTGACAGCGCAGGTCTTCAGGATTCTCTCCTAGCACAGAACCACTATTGGTTCTTCCCATGTCTGCATGGCTGTCATCATTACCCGGTAGGGAAGACACTGTCTACCACTTTCACAACATGATTTTATCCTCATTTCTTTATTCTTCCAAATGGTTTGGGGAAATTCTTTCTTTTTTTTTTTTTCTGAGGTAGGGTCTCTCTCTAGCTCAGTCTAACCTGGAATTCACTATGTAGTCTCAGGCTGGCCTCGAACTCATGGCGATCCTCCTACCTCTGCCTCCCGAGTGCTGGGATTAAAGGCTCACGCCACCACGCCCGGCATGTTTTTTTTTTTTTTAAGTATACAAACTTTGCACAGGAATTTCTGCAAGGAGTTATATTAAATCTATGAACTGTTTTGAGAAGTTTTGAGAACATTTATACATTCGTCCAGCTCTCCCACCTAGGAACATGCTACCACCTCCATCCTTCAGATCTCTTTTTATTTCGCACAAAAGGTCTTTATGACTTCTCGCGAGGGGAAATTTCAAGCAGACCACCAGGCAGAGGAATACTCGTAGAACTCAGTACATGCCTTCGGTGGGTATCGGTCGTGGCTAGTTGACTTGTATTTCCTGGTGGGATAAGAATAATTACAAAAGAGGGGCCGGAACAATGGCTCCGTGAGTACAGTCCTTGCTGTACATGCGTAACTCGGATCCCTAGATCCCGTGTGACATGTGCAGAGTGTGGGCACACACTTGTAATCCCAGAGCTGGGGAGGCAGAAATGGAATTCCTGGACTCTCTGGCTATGTAGTGAGCAGCGTGGGTGAGCTCTGGATTCACCCCATTTTAAAGAAGAAGGTGGAGAGCAATTGAGTAAGATGCCTGATTCCCCCCTCTGGCCTGCACATGCATATGTGCACATATGCTTATACATGTATGAACATGCATACATATACATGCACATACCACACACACACGTACACATGCAAAGAAAGAAGGGAGAAAACAAAAAAAGTGTCAGATATTATTATTTCTGTTCTGGCGAGTTTCACTGGTTTTTCTCACTGGGAACTAGAATGTGTTTTGCCAGCATGGCTTAAAAATTTTCTGTATTTTTAATATAATTATGTAGAGCATCTTGCTAGAATTTTACCGCTGATGCAGAGGAAATTTAAAAGAATTTGCTTAATTTTAACTCCTTGATCAGATTTCTTATTAGGTCTTAGAGTCTTGAAATTACTTCCTTGCACTTAAGAATGTAATCATCCCAGTGTGAATTATAATTTTTGTTCTAACATCTAAGGCTCATATCAGTTACAATTGCAAGGCATTGTAGAATTTCAAAAACTATGTGGGCCTGGAGAGATGGCTCTGCAGTTAAGCCCTTGCTTGTGAAGCCCAAGGACCCTGGTTCGAGGATCAATTCCCCAATACCCACATAAGCCAGATGCACAAGGTGACACATGCATCTGGAGTTCATTTGTAATGGCTGGGGGCCCTGGTGTGCCCATTCTCTCTCTCTCTCTCTGCCTCTTTCTCTCTCTGTCTGTCTCTCAAATTAATAAGTAAAGATAAAAACTATGTTCCATGATCATACTAAGTAAATACCAATTCTTGTGATTATTATTGAGTTGCATTCTTCATAAATTCTCTCAAGAAATGTTCTTGGAGTAAGTATTGAATTTTACCATTTTCCTCTTTATTATATCTAGTAATAATATCACTTTAATTTTAATATTAAAATAGTATTTCTTGAGAAATGATAATCATGTGTTCACAGATTTTCTTTGTGAGAGATTATCTCAGTTTTTGTGAGTTTTTTTAAATGTATTGATGGGTTGATATTCTTAGAACTTTGCTTCCGTCTACATATGATTGATCGACTCTTTGTATTTTTTTCTTTGTTGGGCTGTATCTTGAGTTCCAATGTTAAAACTCTTTGTTTCAAGGTAATGGCTACAGTGGAAAAGTTGTTAGTTGTTAAGGAAAATAAATCACAAAACTTTCTTGTTCACAAATTTCTGAAAAGATAATAATTGTCAATGCCAAGAATTCCACTTCACATAGCTATATAAGATAAAATGGCAAAAATAGGTTTAGAGCCATTGAAAATGAAAAGGAAGTTCTGTCCTAATTCCCAAGCCAAAAATTCATGTAAGGATTTTTTAAAATAAAACTGAAGTCAGTAACTCAAAAGTAATTGTAATTTTTTTTTAAATTTTGAGACAGAGAGAGAAAGGGAGGAAGACACACACACACACACACACACACACACAGAGAGAGAGAGAGAGAGAGAGAGAGAGAGAGAGAGAGAGAATGTGCCTGCCGGGGCCTCTTGATACTGTAAATGAACTCCAGATGTACCACTTGATGTATTTGCCTTTCATGGGCACTGGGGAATTGAACCTGGGATGGCAGGCTTTATAAGCAAGCACCTTTAACCACTGAGAAATCTCCCCAGCTCTCAAACGCAATTTTTAAAATCAAACATCCTGGGGCTGGAGAGGTGGCTTAGCAGCTAAAGTGCCTGCCTGAGAAGTCTAAGGACTCAGGTTCGATTCCCCAGGACCCAGGTAAGCCAGATGCACAAGGTAGCACATGCATCTGGAGTTTAATTGCAGTGGCTAGAGATCCTGGTCTACCCATTCTCTCCCTCTCTCTCAAATAAATAAGTAAATAAATAAATAAAATATTTTTAAAAAACAAACATCCTAACTTATGACAAAACAAAAATATATGAATTTACTACTTATATGCTGAGGGATTAGGAGTCTTTATTTTCTGTAAATAAGCCATTATGTTTCTGTAAGAGCAGAAACGTTTGCATGCATGTTAAAACTATGTATGTGTGGATGAATGCATGCAAAAGACTGCAAATTAATTACATATAATAGACTCAACTCTGAGAAAAAAATGTTATCGGGAATGTTTGTAAGGTTGTTACACAGCTTGACAGCACGCACACGACAATGTCACGTGCTCAGAAGTGTGTTTACGGTGAGGCCGTGTGATACAATACAGGTAAGCATTATCAACAGCACCTTATGTTCTTTATGTATTTGATTTTGAATTAATTTTTGGTGTTGGGTTTTCACAGACCTTGGCCATTGCCAAAATTTTTATGACTGCTACATTCAATTTCATGACCCTACATAGGGTTATGTCTTACAGTGTAATGACACTGCTATTTATATGACTACCCAAGGGGCCAGAACAGCTAAATTAGAATCTCTCACAGCTGGTTCCAAATTCCTAGCCTTCTCTTCCTCTGGGCCAGGCAAGCAGGTGGAGCGGCTTCCTTGTGCTCATCTCTAGGGGCAAGTGGACTGTCATTGTGAACCAGGAGAAGTGCCTGGGCTATCCATGAAAACACCTTCAGTCTCTTGCTGTGACACTTTGCTAATGGATTACTTGGTTTTACAAAAGAACAGGCTAGAAGTGGAAAAGGAACCGAGAAGATGCAGCACACATCTCCATTTCTGTTTCCTTAGTACTTGTCACAACATCCACGGCTGCTTTCAGAAGGCGGCCTCTGCCCAGCACATTTCATTATTTCCTTGTCAAGCAAACATGCATGCCAGTATTATATGCCCTTTACATCTTATCTTGACATATTAGTCCTATGTTTTATTACCAGCTTTAGACAGCACCATGTATGGAGTAAGCCCCCGTCATCCCAGGTACAAAAATTCCATTGCACTGTCAGAGTCATTATGTCATTTTCATATCCAGCTTGCCGGAAGTGTTGTGGAGTGCAAAGAAATCCCCGTTCAGAGCCAGGGCGAACCAGGAATTTATAAGTCATTGGGAAAAGTTTGGTTTCTGCTGGCCAGGTTGCTGCATCATGTGTTAGAGGGTCAGTGAGTCTAGGGGGGTTCCTTGCCCAATTATGAGAGAGAAAGCCACAGTGCTTCTGTCACTTAAAAGGGTCAATTAAAATCCATAAAGAAGGGCTAGAGAGATGGCTTAGTGGTTAAGGCACTTGCCTGCAAAGCCTAAGAACCCAGGTTCAGTTCCTCAGTACCCATGTAAGTCAGATGCACATGGTGACACATCATGTGTCTGGAGTTCATTTGTTGAGGCTAGAGGCCCTGGCACGCCCACTCTTTCATATATATATCAAATCAAAATCCATGAAGAAAACCTCCTTCAGGTTCCATGAAAAATATCTTTTAGACAAAAAGATTGCAGCCGAGGAAACGACTTCGTGTGATTAGTGGTGAGGTTAGTTTCATGGAGCCAGAGTCTTAAGTAGATTCCAGTCTGATACACACACAACAGCATATCCTCGGTGAGTTTCATGGAGTCAGAGTCTTAAGTAGATCCCAGTCTGATACACACACAACAGCGTATCCTCGGTGAGCCCCTGAGGCTTTTATGGCTTTAGGCTTTCTTGAGGAAAGTTGTTATGTATTCAGAGTATGTGTCATCATTGCAGACATCCGTGCCTGGGAGGATGAGGGCACCAGGATGACATGGTTCCCCTCAGTGGCAGAGCACTTGCATGGCCTTTGTGGGCAGGGAAGGGTGATTGCTGAAGTGACTCAGTGGAGGTCTTTTCGTGTCTGGGTTCTGCATTCTGAGCCATCTGTCTACGGTGCCTTTCCAGTGGAGATGTCAGCTGTGATAGACATGGAGAATCTATTGGTGGTCAGACATGGAGCCTGTGTGGGAGCATCATGCATGTTATTCCATGACCCTATGAAACACTTTTCTTTTCTTTTCTTTTTTTTTTGGAAATTATATTTATTTATTTATTTTTATTTTTTATTGATAACTTCTACACGTACAGACAATAAACCATGATATTTCCCTCCCTTTCCCCCATTCCCTTCAGAACTCCATTCTCCATCATACCTCCTCCCTCTCTCCAGTAGGCTCTCTTTTAATTTGATGTCATCATCTTTTTCTTCTATTATGAGGGTCTTGTGAAGGAATTGCTAGGCACTGCAAGGTCATGGATATTGAGGGCAATTTCTGTCTGGAAAGTTGCATTGTAAGGAGTCGTATCCTTCCTTTGGCTCTTCCATTCTATCCGCATCCTCTTCCACAATGGACCCTGAGCTTCGGAGGGTGTGATAGAGAGAAACACTTATTTCTGACATGTGCAAGGATCAAAGATTGGCAACTTGTGGTCTGTAGATAGGCAGAGCTATGATCACACAGGGGTGCTCCTCTGCTGGGAGACAAGGCTAGGAAGCCAGCTCTGGTCCACCTCCATGTGGTGGCCTTTGGACATGGTGTCGAGTGGTGTGTGTGGGGTGTGCCTGAATGCCATATTGCATGTATGGGGGACAGAGAACTGCCTCGGATGCTGGTCCTCATCTTCCACCTTGATTGGGGCAGTCTCCTTTCTGTTCAGCACTGCAAATACTGGCCTAGGCGACCTCCACATCCCATCTTGCCATAGGCTTGCTGCGATTACAGATGCTCGTGTTATTGCATCCAGCTTTACCCGGGTTATAGGATCCAGACTTAGATCCAACAAGTGACTCTTGCCTACCGAGCCATCTCCCCAGCCCGGAGTGGGCTTTAATTGACTCTAGACAAGTGAAAACCCAGGCCCTCTCTTCTTGGCCCCAGTCTTGTTTGCTCTGACACAGCTCACCTCAAGGGAGTAATAGACCTAGGATTCAAACCCAGGCAGAGGCTAGGGAGCTAGCTCAGTTGGCAAGGTGCATGAGGATGGAACGGAACCCACAGACAAAAACAGCTGGGCATGGTGGCACGGGCTTATAATTCCAGCATCAGTGGGGCAGAGACACGCTGAGTTCTAGAGCTTGCTGGCTAGCCAGGCTGGCCATATGGTGAGTTCCAGCTCACAGTGAGGGACTGTCTCAAAGAAGATGTAGCAGTAGAAATCGTGGGTTCAGAAAAATGATGACTGTTTAGTCTCCTTAGGAGCAATACAGGGTGAGATCGTGGTGGTGTTCATAATGATTTTTGCAGAATCTCGGACATTTCCAGAGAGTCGCCAGGCTAGGGCAGCAACCTGGAATCTTCTCTAAACGCTGTTAGCTCCTCAGATCTTCGCTGGGATGTTGTCCTCCTATCAGCCCAGGCAGGCTCTAGAGACATTCTGTAGCAACTCATGCTCCCTCAGGACTGGCAACGTGGTTGTCCTAAGTCCATCCTGTCTTCCTGTCCCCTTCAGGACACTTGCAGCTTAATCAATAAGGGTTTTCCTGTTTGGTTTGGAAACAGTAGCGTCATACCTAGAGCCTCATTGAGGCAGAGACACCTAGAGGCCACTTTGCCCTCCAGCATGACATCCACCAGAGCCCGTCTGTCTGCCTTCCTTCCTCAAACCGAAAAGGGAAATAAGTCATGGTGATTTTATTTTCCAAGTTCAAGTATTTTCTTAGAAACCACATCATATCTGTGGGAAAAAGGATTAAAAATCTTGCCTTGGGCTGGAGAGATGGCTTAGTGGTTAAGTGCTTGCCTATGAAGCCTAAGGACCCTGGTTCGAGGCTCGATTCCCCTGGACCCACATAAACCAGATGCACAAAGTGGCGCATGCATCTGGAGTTTGTTTGCAGTGGCTGGAGTCCCTGGTGTGCCCTTTCTCTCTGTCACTCTCAAATAAATAAATAAAAATAAAATTTAAAAAAATCTTGCCTTAATAATGATACAAGACAATTTCTTTTGGTTTGTTTTTTGGCCATGTGGAGGTGGGGATGGGGGTAAATGGAGTCCAGGACCTCAAGCATGCTAGGCAAATGATGAACCACTGAAATATAACCACACTCCCAGCCCCTCATATTTGAAAAGAAGCATTATTTTATAAATATCTTTATTTATTTGAAAGAGAGGCAGAGAGAAAGAAAGAGAGAGAGAGAGAGACACTGCAAAGAATCAGACACATGGTGTACCAGGGCCTTCTGCCAGCAAAGACACTGCATCTCACCAGGAACTCCAGACACATGCCTGACCTCCATCCCCAGTGCATCTGGCTTATGTTTGGGTACTGGCGCACCCATTCTCTCTGGAAATTAAAAAACCTGGGTTCCTTGGCCTTGCCAGCAAATGCCTTAACCACTAAGCCATCTCTCCAGCTCAAAAATGTATATTAAAAAAAACTGTGAGTGTCTTCCAAGGGGTTATTTTCTGGAGTTCATCACCTGATGGCCTCACCTGGACTCTCTGTTTTTCTTTTTCTGACAGAGATCCAAATTTAGGAGTACAGCCATGTTTGTTCATCTGTGTTTTGAACACATGCATAATTATTCTGTCTGCACAAATATTCACTAGTCCAATGGAACATTCTTGGTCATTTTAACTTATTTCTGTACTTCAACATAAGTCAATGAAAAGTAAATGTTTGTTTTCCCTTTCTCCTTGACATGACATTTTTTGGTTCTAGCCAAAAGGTGTCATGCCAGCATAAAGGAGCACTGGGTCTCTCTTTCTCTTTTTTTTTTTCTATTCACATGAATTCACTTTATTCTGGCTAGCCAAGATCTTGGGTAAGTCTTAAATGTAAATATTCTCAGGTGTGCTTTCTGATTCACTTTAGGCAAATACTTCAAGTCTTAAACAGTTATACTCCAACAATTCTTCAACAGGATTTATATATAGATGAGCAGGAAACTTTTTGGTGTGTATGTAGTATTGAGGGTGTGTGTGTGTGTGTGTGTGTGTGTGTGTGTGTGTGTGTGTGCAGGTGCACATGTCCTGTGCTCACCCACATGGAGGCCAGAGGAGGAAGTCGGATGCCCTTTAGTGAGCTTCAGCAGAGTCTCACACTGAACCTGTCAAAGCGACTCTTCAGCTAGGCTTGCTGATCAGCAGTTCCAGCGATGCTCTTGTCTCTGCCCCCACCCCCACCCAGCACTGGGGTTGCAGAGTATGGGGCCACACCTGGCATTGAACGTGGGTGCTGGGTACTGAACTCAGAGTAGGTGGGCCACCTGGCATTTGAACGTGGGTGCTGGGTACTGAACTCAGAGTAGGTGGGCACACCTGGCATTGAACGTGGGTGCTGGGTACTGAACTCAGAGTAGGTGGGCACTGGCATTGATGGGTGCTGGGTACTGAACTCAGAGTAGGTGGGCACACCTGGCATTGAACGTGGGTGCTGGGTACTGAACTCAGAGTAGGAGGCCACACCTGGCATTGACGTTGCTACCACTGAACTCAGAGGGGTGGGCACACCAGGCATTGAACGTGGGTGCTGGGTACTGAACTCAGAGTAGGTGGGCACACCTGGCATTGACCGTGGGTGCTGGGTACTGAACTCAGAGTAGGTGGGCACACTTGGCATTGAACGTGGGTGCTGGGTACTAAACTCAGAGTAGGTGGGCACACCTGGCATTGAACGTGGGTGCTGGGTACTAAACTCAAGCCAGGTGGGCACACCTGGCATTGAGCGTGGGTGCTGGGTACTGAACTCAGAGTAGGTGGGCACACCAGGCATTGAACGTGGGTGCTGGGTACTAAACTCCAGTAGTAGGCCACAACTGGCATTGAACGTGGGTGCTGGGTACTGAACTCAGAGTAGGTGGGCACACCTGGCATTGAACGTGGGTGCTGGGTACTGAACTCAGAGTAGGAGGCCACACCAGGCATTGAACGTGGGTGCTGGGTACTGAACTCAGAGTAGGAGGCCACACCTGGCATTGAACGTGGGTGCTGGGTACTGAACTCAAGGTATTCACCTGGCATTGAACGTGGGTGCTGGGTACTGAACTCAGAGTAGGTGGGCACACCTGGCATTGAACGTGGGTGCTGGGTACTGAACTCAGAGTAGGTGGGCACACCTGGCATTGAACGTGGGTGCTGGGTACTGAACTCAGAGTAGGAGGCCACACCTGGCATTGAACGTGGGTGCTGGGTACTAAACTCAGAGTAGGAGGCCACACCTGGCATTGAATGTGGGTGCTGGGTACTGCAGAGTAGGTGGCCCACTGCATTGGGTGCTGGGTACTGAACTCAGAGTGGGCCAGGCACACCTTTGTGGGTGGGTGCTGGGTACTGAACTCAGAGTAGGAGGCCACACCTGGCATTGAGCGTGGGTGCTGGGTACTGAACTCAGAGTAGGTGGGCACACCTGGCATTGAACGTGGGTGCTGGGTACTGAACTCAGAGTAGGTGGGCCACACCTGGCATTGAACGTGGGTGCTGGGTACTGAACTCAGAGTAGGTGGGCACACCTGGCATTGACGTGGGTGCTGGGTACTGAACTCAGAGTAGGTGGGCACACCTGGCATTGAACGTGGGTGCTGGGTACTGAACTCAGAGTTCCAGGGCACACCTGGCATTGAGCGTGGGTGCTGGGTACTGAACTCAGAGTAGGTGGGCACACCTGGCATTGAACGTGGGTGCTGGGTACTGAACTCAGAGTAGGTGGGCACACCTGGCATTGAACGTGGGTGCTGGGTACTGAACTCAGAGTAGGTGGGCACACCTGGCAGGTAAGTTGGGTGCTGGGTACTGAACTCAGAGTAGGTGGGCACACCAGGCATTGAACGTGGGTGCTGGGTACTGAACTCAGAGTAGGTGGGAACACCTGGCATTGAACGTGGGTGCTGGGTACTGAACTCAGAGTAGGTGGGCACACCTGGCATTGAACGTGGGTGCTGGGTACTGAACTCAGAGTAGGTGGGCACACCTGGCATTGAACGTGGGTGCTGGGTACTGAACTCAGAGTAGGTGGGCACACCTGGCATTGAACGTGGGTGCTGGGTACTGAACTCAGAGTAGGTGGGCACACCTGGCATTGAACGTGGGTGCTGGGTACTGAACTCAGAGTAGGTGGGAACACCTGGCATTGAACGTGGGTGCTGGGTACTGAACTCAGAGTAGGTGGGCCCACCGGGCATTGAACGTGGGTGCTGGGCTGAACTCAGGTAGGTGGGAACACCTGGCATTGAACGTGGGTGCTGGGTACTGAACTCAGAGTAGGTGGGAACACCTGGCATTGAACGTGGGTGCTGGGTACTGAACTCAGAGTAGGTGGGCACACCTGGCATTGAACGTGGGTGCTGGGTACTGAACTCAGAGTAGGTGGGCACACCTGGCATTGAACGTGGGTGCTGGGTACTGAACTCAGAGTAGGTGGGCACACCTGGCATTGAACGTGGGTGCTGGGTACTGAACTCAGACACACCTGGCATTGAACGTGGGTGCTGGGTACTGAACTCAGAGTAGGTGGCCACACCTGGCATTGAACGTGGGTGCTGGGTACTGAACTCAGAGTAGGTGGGCACACCTGGCATTGAACGTGGGTGCTGGGTACTGAACTCAGAGTAGGTGGGCACACCTGGCATTGAACGTGGGTGCTGGGTACTGAACTCAGAGTAGGTGGGCACACCTGGCATTGAACGTGGGTGCTGGGTACTGAACTCAGAGTAGGTGGGCACACCTGGCATTGAACGTGGGTGCTGGGTACTGAACTCAGAGTAGGTGGGCACACCTGGCATTGAACGTGGGTGCTGGGTACTGAACTCAGAGTAGGTGGGCACACCTGGCATTGAACGTGGGTGCTGGGTACTGAACTCAGAGTAGGTGGGCACACCTGGCATTGAACGTGGGTGCTGGGTACTGAACTCAGAGTAGGTGGGCACACCTGGCATTGAACGTGGGTGCTGGGTACTGAACTCAGAGTAGGTGGGCACACCTGGCATTGAACGTGGGTGCTGGGTACTGAACTCAGAGTAGGTGGGCACACCTGGCATTGAACGTGGGTGCTGGGTACTGAACTCAGAGTAGGTGGGCACACCTGGCATTGAACGTGGGTGCTGGGTACTGAACTCAGAGTAGGTGGCCACACCTGGCATTGAACGTGGGTGCTGGGTACTGAACTCAGAGTAGGTGGGCACACCTGGCATTGAACGTGGGTGCTGGGTACTGAACTCAGAGTAGGTGGGCCACACCTGGCATTGAACGTGGGTGCTGGGTACTGAACTCAGAGTAGGGCAACACCTGGCATTGAACGTGGGTGCTGGGTACTGAACTCAGAGTAGGTGGGCACACCTGGCATTGAACGTGGGTGCTGGGTACTGAACTCAGAGTAGGTGGGCACACCTGGCATTGAACGTGGGTGCTGGGTACTGAACTCAGAGTAGGTGGGCACACCTGGCATTGAACGTGGGTGCTGGGTACTGAACTCAGAGTAGGTGGGCACACCTGGCATTGAACGTGGGTGCTGGGTACTGAACTCAGAGTAGGTGGGCACACCTGGCATTGAACGTGGGTGCTGGGTACTGAACTCAGAGTAGGTGGGCACACCTGGCATTGAACGTGGGTGCTGGGTACTGAACTCAGAGTAGGTGGGCACACCTGGCATTGAACGTGGGTGCTGGGTACTGAACTCAGAGTAGGTGGGAACACCTGGCATTGAACGTGGGTGCTGGGTACTGAACTCTGGGACACCTGGCATTGAACGTGGGTGCTGGGTACTGAACTCAGAGTAGGTGAGGCCACACCTGGCATTGAACGTGGGTGCTGGGTACTGAACTCAGAGTAGGTGGGAACACCTGGCATTGAACGTGGGTGCTGGGTACTGAACTCAGAGTAGGTGGGCACACCTGGCATTGAACGTGGGTGCTGGGTACTGAACTCAGAGTAGGTGGGAACACCTGGCATTGAACGTGGGTGCTGGGTACTGAACTCAGAGTAGGTGGGAACACCTGGCATTGAACGTGGGTGCTGGGTACTGAACTCACACCTGGCATTGAACTCAGGGTGCTGGGTACTGAACTCAGAGTAGGTGGGAACACCTGGCATTGAACGTGGGTGCTGGGTACTGAACTCAGAGTAGGTGGGCACACCTGGCATTGAACGTGGGTGCTGGGTACTGAACTCAGAGTAGGTGGGAAACACCTGGCATTGAACGTGGGTGCTGGGTACTGAACTCAGAGTAGGTGGGCACACCTGGCATTGAACGTGGGTGCTGGGTACTGAACTCAGAGTAGGTGGGCACACCTGGCATTGAACGTGGGTGCTGGGTACTGAACTCAGAGTAGGTGGGAACACCTGGCATTGAACTCAGAGTAGGTGGGAACACCTGGCATTGGTGCTGGGTACTGAACTCAGAGTAGGTGGGCACACCTGGCATTGAACGTGGGTGCTGGGTACTGAACTCAGAGTAGGTGGGCACACCTGGCATTGAACGTGGGTGCTGGGTACTGAACTCAGAGTAGGTGGGCACACCTGGCATTGAACGTGGGTGCTGGGTACTGAACTCAGAGTAGGTGGGCACACCTGGCATTGAACGTGGGTGCTGGGTACTGAACTCAGAGTAGGTGGGCACACCTGGCATTGAACGTGGGTGCTGGGTACTGAACTCAGAGTAGGTGGGCACACCTGGCATTGAACGTGGGTGCTGGGTACTGAACTCAGAGTAGGTGGGCACACCTGGCATTGACGTGGGTGCTGGGTACTGAACTCAGAGTAGGTGGGCACACCTGGCATTGAACGTGGGTGCTGGGTACTGAACTCAGAGTAGGTGGGCACACCTGGCATTGAACGTGGGTGCTGGGTACTGAACTCAGAGTAGGAGGCCACACCTGGCATTGAACGTGGGTGCTGGGTACTGAACTCAGAGTAGGTGGGCACACCTGGCATTGAACGTGGGTGCTGGGTACTGAACTCAGAGTAGGTGGGCACACCTGGCATTGAACGTGGGTGCTGGGTACTGAACTCAGAGTAGGTGGGCACACCTGGCATTGAACGTGGGTGCTGGGTACTGAACTCAGAGTAGGAGGCCACACCTGGCATTGAACGTGGGTGCTGGGTACTGAACTCAGAGTAGGTGGGCACACCAGGCATTGAACGTGGGTGCTGGGTACTGAACTCAGAGTAGGAGGCCACACCTGGCATTGAACGTGGGTGCTGGGTACTGAACTCAGAGTAGGTGGGAACACCTGGCACGTGGGTGCTGGGGCATTGATTGAACGTGGGTGCTGGGTACTGAACTCAGAGTAGGTGGGCACACCTGGCATTGAACGTGGGTGCTGGGTACTGAACTCAGAGTAGGTGGGCACACCTGGCATTGAACGTGGTGCTGGGTACTGAACTCAGAGTAGGTGGGCACACCTGGCATTGAACGTGGGTGCTGGGTACTGAACTCAGAGTAGGTGGGCACACCTGGCATTGAATGTGGGTGCTGGGTACTGAACTCAGAGTAGGTGGGCACACCTGGCATTGAACGTGGGTGCTGGGTACTGAACTCAGAGTAGGTGGGCACACCTGGCATTGAACGTGGGTGCTGGGTACTGAACTCAGAGTAGGTGGGAACACCTGGCATTGAACGTGGGTGCTGGGTACTGAACTCAGAGTAAGTGGGAACACCTGGCATTGAACGTGGGTGCTGGGTACTGAACTCAGAGTAGGTGGGAACACCTGGCATTGAACGTGGGTGCTGGGTACTGAACTCAGAGTAGGTGGGCCACACCTGGCATTGAACGTGGGTGCTGGGTACTGAACTCAGAGTAGGTGGGGCATGGCATTGAACGTGGGTGCTGGGTACTGAACTCAGAGTAGGTGGGAACACCTGGCATTGAACGTGGGTGCTGGGTACTGAACTCAGAGTAGGTGGGAACACCTGGCATTGAACGTGGGTGCTGGGTACTGAACTCAGAGTAGGTGGGCACACCTGGCATTGAACGTGGGTGCTGGGTACTGAACTCAGAGTAGGTGGGCACACCTGGCATTGAACGTGGGTGCTGGGTACTGAACTCAGAGTAGGTGGGCACACCTGGCATTGAACGTGGGTGCTGGGTACTGAACTCAGAGTAGGTGGGCACACCTGGCATTGAACGTGGGTGCTGGGTACTGAACTCAGAGTAGGAGGCCACACCTGGCATTGAACGTGGGTGCTGGGTACTGAACTCAGAGTAGGTGGGCACACCTGGCATTGAACGTGGGTGCTGGGTACTGAACTCAGAGTAGGTGGGAACACCTGGCATTGAACGTGGGTGCTGGGTACTGAACTCAGAGTAGGTGGGAACACCTGGCATTGAACGTGGGTGCTGGGTACTGAACTCAGAGTAGGTGGGAACACCTGGCATTGAACGTGGGTGCTGGGTACTGAACTCAGAGTAGGTGGGCACACCGTGGGTGCTGGGTACTGAACTCAGAGTAGGTGGGAACACCTGGCATTGAACGTGGGTGCTGGGTACTGAACTCAGAGTAGGTGGGCACACCTGGCATTGAACGTGGGTGCTGGGTACTGAACTCAGAGTAGGAGGCCACACCTGGCATTGAACGTGGGTGCTGGGTACTGAACTCAGAGTAGGTGGGCACACCTGGCATTGAACGTGGGTGCTGGGTACTGGGTGCTGGGTACTGAACTCAGAGTAGGTGGGCACACCTGGCATTGAACGTGGGTGCTGGGTACTGAACTCAGAGTAGGTGGGCCACACCTGGCATTGAACGTGGGTGCTGGGTACTGAACTCAGAGTAGGTGGGCACACCTGGCATTGAACGTGGGTGCTGGGTACTGAACTCAGAGTAGGTGGGCACACCTGGCATTGAACGTGGGTGCTGGGTACTGAACTCAGAGTAGGTGGGCACACCTGGCATTGAACGTGGGTGCTGGGTACTGAACTCAGAGTAGGTGGGCACACCTGGCATTGAACGTGGGTGCTGGGTACTGAACTCAGAGTAGGTGGGCACACCTGGCATTGAACGTGGGTGCTGGGTACTGAACTCAGAGTAGGTGGGCACACCTGGCATTGAACGTGGGTGCTGGGTACTGAACTCAGAGTAGGTGGGCACACCTGGCATTGAACGTGGGTGCTGGGTACTGAACTCAGAGTAGGTGGGCACACCTGGCATTGAACGTGGGTGCTGGGTACTGAACTCAGAGTAGGTGGGCACACCTGGCATTGAACGTGGGTGCTGGGTACTGAACTCAGAGTAGGTGGGCACCTGGCCTGGCATTACTGAACTCAGAGTAGGGGCACACCTGGCATTGAACGTGGGTGCTGGGTACTGAACTCAGAGTAGGTGGCCACACCTGGCATTGAACGTGGGTGCTGGGTACTGAACTCAGAGTAGGTGGGCACACCTGGCATGTAACGTGGGTGCTGGGTACTGAACTCAGAGTAGGTGGCCACACCTGGCATTGAACGTGGGTGCTGGGTACTGAACTCAGAGTAGGTGGGCACACCTGGCATTGAACGTGGGTGCTGGGTACTGAACTCAGAGTAGGTGGGCACACCTGGCATTGAACGTGGGTGCTGGGTACTGAACTCAGAGTAGGTGGGCACACCTGGCATTGAACGTGGGTGCTGGGTACTGAACTCAGAGTAGGTGGGCACACCTGGCATTGAACGTGGGTGCTGGGTACTGAACTCAGAGTAGGTGGGCACACCTGGCATTGAACGTGGGTGCTGGGTACTGAACTCAGAGTAGGTGGCCACACCTGGCATTGAACGTGGGTGCTGGGTACTGAACTCAGAGTAGGTGGCCACACCTGGCATTGAACGTGGGTGCTGGGTACTGAACTCAGAGTAGGTGGGCACACCTGGCATTGAACGTGGGTGCTGGGTACTGAACTCAGAGTAGGTGGCCACACCTGGCATTGAACGTGGGTGCTGGGTACTGAACTCAGAGTAGGTGGGCACACCTGGCATTGAACGTGGGTGCTGGGTACTGAACTCAGAGTAGGTGGCCACACCTGGCATTGAACGTGGGTGCTGGGTACTGAACTCAGAGTAGGTGGGCACACCTGGCATTGAACGTGGGTGCTGGGTACTGACACTGGCATTGAACGTGGGTGCTGGGTACTGAACTCAGAGTAGGTGGCCACACCTGGCATTGAACGTGGGTGCTGGGTACTGAACTCAGAGTAGGTGGGCCACACCTGGCATTGAACGTGGGTGCTGGGTACTGAACTCAGAGTAGGTGGGCACACCTGGCATTGAACGTGGGTGCTGGGTACTGAACTCAGAGTAGGTGGGCACACCTGGCATTGAACGTGGGTGCTGGGTACTGAACTCAGAGTAGGAGGCCACACCTGGCATTGAACGTGGGTGCTGGGTACTGAACTCAGAGTAGGTGGGCACACCTGGCATTGAACGTGGGTGCTGGGTACTGAACTCAGAGTAGGTGGGCACACCTGGCATTGAACGTGGGTGCTGGGTACTGAACTCAGAGTAGGTGGGCACACCTGGCATTGAACGTGGGTGCTGGGTACTGAACTCAGAGTAGGTGGGCACACCTGGCATTGAACGTGGGTGCTGGGTACTGAACTCAGAGTAGGTGGGCACACCTGGCATTGAACGTGGGTGCTGGGTACTGAACTCAGAGTAGGAGGCCACACCTGGCATTGAACGTGGGTGCTGGGTACTGAACTCAGAGTAGGTGGGCCACACCTGGCATTGAACGTGGGTGCTGGGTACTGAACTCAGAGTAGGTGGGCACACCTGGGCAACGTGGGTGCTGGGTACTGAACTCAGAGTAGGTGGGCCCACCTGGCATTGAACGTGGGTGCTGGGTACTGAACTCAGAGTAGGTGGGCACACCTGGCATTGAACGTGGGTGCTGGGTACTGAACTCAGAGTAGGTGGCCACACCTGGCATTGAACGTGGGTGCTGGGTACTGAACTCAGGGTAGGTGGCCACACCTGGCATTGACGTGGGTGCTGGGTACTGAACTCAGAGTAGGTGGGCACACCTGGCATTGAACGTGGGTGCTGGGTACTGAACTCAGAGTAGGTGGGCACACCTGGCATTGAACGTGGGTGCTGGGTACTGAACTCAGAGTAGGTGGGCACACCTGGCATTGAACGTGGGTGCTGGGTACTGAACTCAGAGTAGGTGGGCACACCTGGCATTGAACGTGGGTGCTGGGTACTGAACTCAGAGTAGGAGGCCACACCTGGCATTGAACGTGGGTGCTGGGTACTGAACTCAGAGTAGGTGGGCACACCTGGCATTGAACGTGGGTGCTGGGTACTGAACTCAGAGTAGGTGGGCACACCTGGCATTGAACGTGGGTGCTGGGTACTGAACTCAGAGTAGGTGGGCACACCTGGCATTGAACGTGGGTGCTGGGTACTGAACTCAGAGTAGGTGGCCACACCTGGCATTGAACGTGGGTGCTGGGTACTGAACTCAGAGTAGGTGGGCACACCTGGCATTGAACGTGGGTGCTGGGTACTGAACTCAGAGTAGGTGGGCACACCTGGCATTGAACGTGGGTGCTGGGTACTGAACTCAGAGTAGGTGGGCACACCTGGCATTGAACGTGGGTGCTGGGTACTGAACTCAGGCAGGTGCACACCTGGCATTGAACGTGGGTGCTGGGTACTGAACTCAGAGTAGGTGGGCACACCTGGCATTGAACGTGGGTGCTGGGTACTGAACTCAGAGTAGGTGGGCACACCTGGCATTGAACGTGGGTGCTGGGTACTGAACTCAGAGTAGGTGGGCACACCTGGCATTGAACGTGGGTGCTGGGTACTGAACTCAGAGTAGGAGGCCACACCTGGCATTGAACGTGGGTGCTGGGTACTGAACTCAGAGTAGGTGGGCACACCTGGCATTGAACGTGGGTGCTGGGTACTGAACTCAGAGTAGGTGGGCACACCTGGCATTGAACGTGGGTGCTGGGTACTGAACTCAGAGTAGGTGGGCACACCTGGCATTGAACGTGGGTGCTGGGTACTGAACTCAGAGTAGGTGGGCACACCTGGCATTGAACGTGGGTGCTGGGTACTGAACTCAGAGTAGGTGGGCACACCTGGCATTGAACGTGGGTGCTGGGTACTGAACTCAGAGTAGGTGGGCACACCTGGCATTGAACGTGGGTGCTGGGTACTGAACTCAGAGTAGGTGGGCACACCTGGCATTGAACGTGGGTGCTGGGTACTGAACTCAGAGTAGGTGGGCCCACCGGGCATTGAACGTGGGTGCTGGGTACTGAACTCAGAGTAGGTGGGAACACCTGGCATTGAACATGGGTGCTGGGTACTGAACTCAGAGTAGGTGGGCACACCTGGCATTGAACGTGGGTGCTGGGTACTGAACTCAGAGTAGGTGGGCACACCTGGCATTGAACGTGGGTGCTGGGTACTGAACTCAGAGTAGGTGGGCACCTGGCATTGAACGTGGGTGCTGGGTACTGAACTCAGAGTAGGTGGCCACACCTGGCATTGAACGTGGGTGCTGGGTACTGAACTCAGAGTAGGTGGCCACACCTGGCATTGAACGTGGGTGCTGGGTACTGAACTCAGGTGGCCACACCTGGCATTGAACGTGGGTGCTGGGTACTGAACTCAGAGTAGGTGGGCACACCTGGCATTGAACGTGGGTGCTGGGTACTGAACTCAGAGTAGGTGGGCACACCTGGCATTGAACGTGGGTGCTGGGTACTGAACTCAGAGTAGGTGGGCACACCTGGCATTGAACGTGGGTGCTGGGTACTGAACTCAGAGTAGGTGGGCACACCTGGCATTGAACGTGGGTGCTGGGTACTGAACTCAGAGTAGGTGGGCACACCTGGCATTGAACGTGGGTGCTGGGTACTGAACTCAGAGTAGGTGGGCACACCTGGCATTGAACGTGGGTGCTGGGTACTGAACTCAGGTGGGCACACCTGGCATTGAACGTGGGTGCTGGGACTGAACTCAGAGTAGGTGGGCACACCTGGCATTGAACGTGGGTGCTGGGTACTGAACTCAGAGTAGGTGGGCACACCTGGCATTGAACGTGGGTGCTGGGTACTGAACTCAGAGTAGGTGGGCACACCTGGCATTGAACGTGGGTGCTGGGTACTGAACTCAGAGTAGGTGGGCACACCTGGCATTGAACGTGGGTGCTGGGTACTGAACTCAGAGTAGGTGGGCACACCTGGCATTGAACGTGGGTGCTGGGTACTGAACTCAGAGTAGGTGGGCACACCTGGCATTGAACGTGGGTGCTGGGTACTGGGCACACCAGGTTGCAACCTGGCATTGAGCGTGGGTGCTGGGTACTGAACTCAGAGTAGGTGGGCACACCTGGCATGTAACGTGGGCGCTGGGACTGAACTCAGAGTAGGTGGGCACACCTGGCATTGAACGTGGGTGCTGGGGACTGAACTCAGAGTAGGTGGGCACACCTGGCATTGAACGTGGGTGCTGGGTACTGAACTCAGAGTAGGTGGGCACACCTGGCATTGAACGTGGGTGCTGGGTACTGAACTCAGAGTAGGTGGGCACACCTGGCATTGAACGTGGGTGCTGGGTACTGAACTCAGAGTAGGTGGGCACACCTGGCATTGAACGTGGGTGCTGGGTACTGAACTCAGAGTAGGTGGGCACACCTGGCATTGAACGTGGGTGCTGGGTACTGAACTCAGAGTAGGTGGGCACACCTGGCATTGAACGTGGGTGCTGGGTACTGAACTCAGAGTAGGTGGGCACACCTGGCATTGAACGTGGGTGCTGGGTACTGAACTCAGAGTAGGAGGCCACACCTGGCATTGAACGTGGGTGCTGGGTACTGAACTCAGAGTAGGTGGGCACACCTGGCATTGAACGTGGGTGCTGGGTACTGAACTCAGAGTAGGTGGGCACACCTGGCATTGAACGTGGGTGCTGGGTACTGAACTCAGAGTAGGTGGGCACACCTGGCATTGAACGTGGGTGCTGGGTACTGAACTCAGAGTAGGTGGGCACACCTGGCATTGAACGTGGGTGCTGGGTACTGAACTCAGAGTAGGTGGGCACACCTGGCATTGAACGTGGGTGCTGGGTACTGAACTCAGAGTAGGTGGCCACACCTGGCATTGAACGTGGGTGCTGGGTACTGAACTCAGAGTAGGTGGCCACACCTGGCATTGAACGTGGGTGCACACCTGGCATTGAACGTGGGTGCTGGGTACTGAACTCAGAGTAGGTGGGCACACCTGGCATTGAACGTGGGTGCTGGGTACTGAACTCAGAGTAGGTGGGCACACCTGGCATTGAACGTGGGTGCTGGGTACTGAACTCAGAGTAGGTGGCCACACCTGGCATTGAACGTGGGTGCTGGGTACTGAACTCAGAGTAGGTGGGCACACCTGGCATTGAACGTGGGTGCTGGGTACTGAACTCAGAGTAGGTGGGCACACCTGGCATTGAACGTGGGTGCTGGGTACTGAACTCAGAGTAGGTGGGCACACCTGGCATTGAACGTGGGTGCTGGGTACTGAACTCAGAGTAGGTGGGCACACCTGGCATTGAACGTGGGTGCTGGGTACTGAACTCAGAGTAGGTGGGCACACCTGGCATTGAACGTGGGCGCTGGGGACTGTGGGTGCTGGGCTGGGTACTGAACTCAGAGTAGGTGGGCACACCTGGCATTGAACGTGGGTGCTGGGTACTGAACTCAGAGTAGGTGGCCACACCTGGCATGTAACGTGGGTGCTGGGTACTGAACTCAGAGTAGGTGGGAACACCTGGCATTGAACGTGGGTGCTGGGTACTGAACTCAGAGTAGGTGGGCACACCGGGCATTGAACGTGGGCGCTGGGGACTGAACTCAGAGTAGGAGGCCACACCTGTCATGTAACGTGGGTGCTGGGTACTGAACTCAGAGTAGGTGGGCACACCTGGCATTGAACGTGGGTGCTGGGTACTGAACTCAGAGTAGGAGGCCACACCTGTCATGTAACGTGGGTGCTGGGTACTGAACTCAGAGTAGGTGGGAACTGGCATTGAACGTGGGTGCTGGGTACTGAACTCAGAGTAGGGGCACACCTGGCATTGAACGTGGGTGCTGGGTACTGAACTCAGAGTAGGTGGGCACACCTGGCATTGAACGTGGGTGCTGGGTACTGAACTCAGAGTAGGTGGCCACACCTGGCATTGAACGTGGGTGCTGGGTACTGAACTCAGAGTAGGTGGGCACACCTGGCATTGAACGTGGGTGCTGGGTACTGAACTCAGAGTAGGTGGGCACACCTGGCATTGAACGTGGGTGCTGGGTACTGAACTCAGAGTAGGTGGGCACACCGGGCATTGAACGTGGGTGCTGGGTACTGAACTCAGAGTAGGTGGCCACACCTGGCATTGAACGTGGGTGCTGGGTACTGAACTCAGAGTAGGTGGGCACACCGGGCATTGAACGTGGGCGCTGGGGACTGAACTCAGAGTAGGAGGCCACACCTGTCATGTAACGTGGGTGCTGGGTACTGAACTCAGAGTAGGAGGCCACACCTGGCATTGAACGTGGGTGCTGGGTACTGAACTCAGAGTAGGTGGGCACACCTGGCATTGAACGTGGGTGCTGGGGACTGAACTCAGAGTAGGAGGCCACACCTGGCATTGAACGTGGGTGCTGGGTACTGAACTCAGAGTAGGTGGGCACACCTGGCATTGAACGTGGGTGCTGGGTACTGAACTCAGAGTAGGTGGGCACACCTGGCATTGAACGTGGGTGCTGGGTACTGAACTCAGAGTAGGTGGGCACACCTGGCATTGAACGTGGGTGCTGGTACTGAACTTAGGAGGCCACACCTGTCATGAACGTGGGTGCTGGGTACTGAACTCAGAGTAGGTGGGCACACCTGGCATTGAACGTGGGTGCTGGGTACTGAACTCAGAGTAGGTGGGCACACCTGGCATTGAACGTGGGTGCTGGGTACTGAACTCAGAGTAGGTGGGCACACCTGGCATTGAACGTGGGTGCTGGGTACTGAACTCAGAGTAGGTGGGCACACCTGGCATTGAACGTGGGTGCTGGGTACTGAACTCAGAGTAGGTGGGCACACCTGGCATTGAACGTGGGTGCTGGGTACTGAACTCAGAGTAGGTGGGCACACCTGGCATTGAACGTGGGTGCTGGGTACTGAACTCAGAGTAGGAGGCCACACCTGGCATTGAACGTGGGTGCTGGGTACTGAACTCAGAGTAGGTGGGCACACCTGGCATTGAACGTGGGTGCTGGGTACTGAACTCAGAGTAGGTGGGCACACCTGGCATTGAACGTGGGTGCTGGGTACTGAACTCAGAGTAGGTGGGCACACCTGGCATTGAACGTGGGTGCTGGGTACTGAACTCAGAGTAGGTGGGCACACCTGGCATTGAACACCTGGGGGCATAGGTGGGCACACCTGGCATTGAACGTGGGTGCTGGGTACTGAACTCAGAGTAGGTGGGCACACCTGGCATTGAACGTGGGTGCTGGGTACTGAACTCAGAGTAGGTGGCCACACCGGGCATTGAACGTGGGTGCTGGGTACTGAACTCAGAGTAGGTGGCCACACCTGGCATTGAACGTGGGTGCTGGGTACTGAACTCAGAGTAGGTGGCCACACCTGGCATTGAACGTGGGTGCTGGGTACTGAACTCAGAGTAGGTGGGCACACCTGGCATTGAACGTGGGTGCTGGGGACTGAACTCAGAGTAGGTGGGCACACCTGGCATTGAACGTGGGCGCTGGGTACTGAACTCAGAGTAGGTGGCCACACCGGGCATTGAACGTGGGTGCTGGGGACTGAACTCAGAGTAGGTGGGCACACCTGGCATTGAACGTGGGTGCTGGGTACTGAACTCAGAGTAGGTGGGCACACCTGGCATTGAACGTGGGCGCTGGGGACTGAACTCAGAGTAGGTGGGCACACCTGGCATTGAACGTGGGCGCTGGGTACTGAACTCAGAGTAGGTGGGCACACCTGGCATTGAACGTGGGCGCTGGGGACTGAACTCAGAGTAGGTGGGCACACCTGGCATTGAACGTGGGCGCTGGGGACTGAACTCAGAGTAGGTGGCCACACCTGGCATTGAACGTGGGCGCTGGGGACTGAACTCAGAGTAGGTGGGCACACCGGGCATTGAACGTGGGCGCTGGGTACTGAACTCAGAGTAGGTGGGCACACCTGGCATTGAACGTGGGCGCTGGGGACTGAACTCAGAGTAGGTGGGCACACCTGGCATTGAACGTGGGCGCTGGGGAATGAACTCAGAGTATGTGGGCACACCTGGCATTGAACGTGGGCGCTGGGGACTGAACTCAGAGTAGGAGGCCACACCTGGCATTGAACGTGGGTGCTGGGTACTGAACTCAGAGTAGGTGGGCACACCGGGCATTGAACGTGGGCGCTGGGGACTGAACTCAGAGTAGGTGGGCACACCTGGCATTGAACGTGGGCGCTGGGGACTGAACTCAGGTCCTCAGGCCTGTGCAGCAAGTGCTCTTATCTGCCGAGCCATCTCCTCCCTGAAGTGCAAGAATCTTCTGTTTCAGAAAGTGCCTTCCCACACTGAATTATTATTATGATGTTTTTTTGCTTCTATAAAATCCGTCTCCCACCTCTGCTCTAGGTCTCAGAGGCCAGACCTCTTGAGAATGCTCCAATTCCAAGAAACACAGGCCAAAGCCCATGCCGGCGGATATGTAAAACCTTCTGAGAAGGAACTGTGTCCTTCTTAGTAGCCTCCAAATAATTGGAAGATGCATGCTCATGGTAGCCAGTCCTCTGCTCTGGGTGTGGACTTGCCTCAGAGCAAAGTAGCATGTTTGTTCTGTGTCAGTTTTGATGAAAATTGTCTAAAGAGACAACTTTCGCACGTGCCTGTCCATTAATTTCAGGGAGATGCAATTAAGCCATCCAGACTAAAGAAAGATGTCGTGTGTTAATACATTTTTGGTTTGCAGGCATTCATTTAAACATGCTACAAATAATCAAAATATTCCCTGGAGGTGGGCTATTGCACAGTATCATTATCCTCAATTACAGATGAAAGAAAATGTGATATGATGAAGCAAAGAAATGTGGTTGACAGTTACACAGTCAATACCCGGGATTCAAAAGCAGAAAACGCACGTCAGGTGTGTTTGCTGTGCGTTGCTAAGCGAAGTTACCAGATGGAACAAGACGCTGGCAGATTATCTGCTTCCCTCACCCCTCTTCCCACAAGCATTCTGCATGTAACCATCTCTCAAGACTCTACTGTACTTTTCCTTCACATTTTCCCTCGACTTTGGTCTCTTCTCTTTCAACTGCTCTCTTTCCTCCTCCCTCACCTCTCCGAACTTTGTATCTGCCCCCTTTTCCTCCCCCCCATCTCAGTCTGGTCATATTGTGAACTTTCTTGTGTCTCTTTGGGAACAAATAAGGGTGGTTCATCTTCATTGTCAACTTGACTGGATTTAGAACCACTAGGAGACACCGCTGACCATGTCTGTGACAGTGATTGCAAAAAGAATTAATGAAGGAGGGAGACCCAGCACCAATGCGGATGGTGACAGCCCATGGGCTAAGGTCCCCGACTGAGTAAACAAGGGAAAGGGTGGAAGCCAGCTGAACGCCAGTTCTTATTGCTCACTGCTTGTTCACTCCGAAAACGGTGTGTCCCGCTGCTTTACGGTCCTACTGCCTCCTTGACCCTGCCATGATGGACTATGTGCCTTTAAACTCTGAGCCATGACAAACCCTTCCTCTTTTAAGGTGGGTATTTTGTCACAGCGATTAAAAACTCTAATAAACTATGGACTGGAGAGGTGGCTCTTTAGTTAAAAGGCACTTGCTTGCAAGCCTGTCCATCCACGTTCAATTCCCCAACACTCACATCAAAGCAAACACAAAGTGCCAGGCACCCGTGTGACCCCAACACACCGATGGCAACGGGAGGCAGAGCCAGAGGAATCTTGACGCTCCTGGCCAGCTAGACTAGTGCGTATGCAGTGGCAAAAACAAGAAGGAAAGCATCTCAAAAAGATGACAGAAGGTGACCTTCACACACACCCATCCACACATGTTTAATATATACCTCCCCCCACATACACAATCACTAGAAAAGAAAGGTCACTCTTACAGTAAGTAAATGTCAATCAAGAGGAATGAGACTCTCGTTTGGAAGCAGGGGAGGAACTCTCAGAGTGAAGAGAGGGGCGCTTACCTCCGTGTGTGTGGATATGGTTCACTCATGAACACATGTGATTCCTGACCATTTCCATGTGTTGAGTAGATTGAAGATCTTCTCTTTGTTCACACAAGGTCTCCTTGCCCTGATCTATGGGCGTATATATGCTTCTTAGCTTAGAACTTTCTCCCCACTGAATAAGACTCCAGCAAAATCCAGTTTTCTCTTTCTTCTGGGTCCATGGTATGAAGCCATTCTGTATTCACTCACAAATAAAACTTAGGGAAGGGGCTGGAGAGATGGCTTAGCAGTTAAGGCATTTGCCTGTGAAACCTAAGGACCCATGTTCTGCTCTCCAGATCCCACATAAACCAGACGCACAAAAGTGAGGCAAGCTCAAGGTTGCCATGCTCAATAGGTGGCACAAGTGTCTAGAGTTCAATTGCAGTGGCTGAGACCCTGGCACACCCATTTCTCTCCCCCCCCCTCCGTCTTTCTGTCTCTGTCTCTCTCTCTCAAATAAATAAATAAATGAAATTTAAAAAAAAAAGGAACTCAGAGAAGGAGCATGTGTAACACAAGAGTAGCCGGATCACCACGCAAGTTCCACATTCTCATGAAAACTTCACATTTAAGTTGTGTCCAGACCCAGCATAAGTGCAACAGCATGCTGACTAAAGCTCATGGAGCAGGATTTTTCAGTGTGAGGTCAGGGTTGGATGTGTCTTAGCTTCATCTCAGGAGATGTAAAAAATGACATCACCATTACTGCACACCAGTTTTTGGTCTGGACTAAGAACTGCATATATATATATGTGTGTGTGCGTGTGTGTGTGTGTGTGTGTGTGTGATATAATATGTAACAACATAATATGATTATAATATAACAGTTCTAATCTAATGTGAGGTGAAGACCCATTGTACTGTTTGGTCTTTAGTTATAAAGCACACTAATTTCTTAATTTTTTTTTTTTTTTTTTTGGTTTTTGAGGAAGGGTCTCACTCCAGCTCAGGCTGACCTTGAACCCACTATGTAGTCCCAGGGTGGCCTCAAACTCACAGCGATCCTCCTACCTCTGCCTCCTGAGTGTCGGGACTAAAGGCGTGAGCCACCACGCCCAGCACTAACTTCTTAATTTTTATTTTGTGTGCACAACGTGTGTGGTGTGGCATGTGTGTGCAGATGTGAGAATGTCAGGTTTCCCCCTCTGTTCTCTTCTGCTTTATTTTCTTGAGATAGTGTCTCTCACTGGACCCCCCCTTCTGCCATTTTATGGGTCAGACTGACTGAGCAGAGAGCTCCAGTGATTCTCCGTCTCCTTCCTCCCTCTTGGGTCTGAGGTCACAGGTGTGCATGGTCACACCTGGCCTTGTACATGGGTGCTGAGGATAGAACTCAGGTCCTCATGCTTGCACAGCAAGTGCTCTCACCCACTGATATATCTTCCCAGCTCTTTTGTTTTCTTTTAAAATATTTATTTACTTGTTTTCTTTTTAGAGAAGATGAAGGAGAGAGAAGAGACAGAGAACTGGCACACCAGGGCCTCAGCCACTGCAACCCAACTCCAGATGCTTGCACCACCTAGTGGGCATGAGTGACTTTGTACTTGCCACACCTTTGTGCGTCTGGCTTACATGGGATCTGGAGAATCAAACACAGGTGCTTAGGCTTCTCAAGCACGTGCCTCAAGTGCTAAGCCATCTCTCCAGCCCTTGTTTTCTTTTTTAATAGAAGGAGTAAGAACATACTAGTATGCATTCAATGAAGTAGGAGAGTACACTACCCTGTGAATTTTGCTTAGTTCCAGGATATTAGGGTAGATATTGTTGTATTGATTATTTTATTTACTTTCTATGTTGTTATTTTATAAATAATCAATATTATTTTTATAATAATTTTAAAATATTTTAGCTATTTAGCTATATATAGAGAAAGAGAATATAAGAACGGTCATACCAGGGCCTTTTGCTACTACACACAAACTCCAGATGCATACACCACTTAGTGCATCTGGCTTTACATAGGTACTAGGGAATTGAACCCATAACCTCAAGTTTTGCAAGCAAGTACCTTTGACCACTGAGCAATCTCTACAGCCTATCAAAATAATTTCTTATTGTGGACTGTAGTCGCAATTTGAAAAAGCAGTATTTTAGATAACCCTCAACAGAGAAGGTGTGCCGATAGTTTCCTAGGGAGAATCAGAAAATTTCCATATGTGCTTGGAGAGAAGCCCAGTGGGATTTGTAAGTGCCTGCAGGGCAAGAAGCTGAGGTAATATCAAATGGTCCCCACACTATCAAATGCCTCTTACCTATTTATAGAAACACTTACAGGCTCCCCGAGAACAGGAGTCCAGCTCCTCTGACTTCCAAAGACTGTGACACCGTTTAAAGTTAATGAGATGCATCTCTTCAAATATATCTCTGTCTTCGTTTACCAGCAGCTCATGGCGCCCCTTCGTTAGGGAAATTGAAGGCAGGGTTATGCTTCCAGAAAGATGGTAGATTTCAGTTCACGTAATAAAGTCATCTGTCAGTTCTCTGACAATCTCTACCCGGCTGGCAGGCTGACTTAACACAACTTTCTGGAATCTTCCGGGAGGGTTTCTGTGAGGAGACGGGCTGTCGAGCTTTGTCTTAACACTAAGTCCTTAACTATTCTGCAATATTCAATAATTTTTCTGGATGACACCAAACCCAATCAGCTCCGATGAGCTTGTGAACTGCTATCATGAAAGCCAGGAGGCTGTGTCCTCTCCTTCCCACCTTTTCCCTTCCTTTTCCTCTTGCTGTAGTACCCCCATGAAAATACTGAACATGGGGCTGAAGAGATGGCTTAGGGTTAAGGCACCGGCCTGAGAAGCTTAAGGACCCATGTTGAACTCTCCAGATCCCATGTAAGCCAGACGCACAAAGGTGAGGCAACTGCAAGGTCGCACGTGCTCTCTCTTTCTCTTATGCTTGCTCTCTCTAAAATTAAAACAAAAAAAAAAGAAATTAAAAAAGAAATAAAAAAGGAAAATATTGAACATGGTGCTATATGCCTACAATCCCAGTGCTGAAGAGGCAGACAAATAGAATCCCTCAGGCCCCTGGTTCTAGAGTTCTAGACCCCTGGTATGCCCTGGTTAATGAGTTCTAGGCTAATGAAAGACTGTCTCAAAAAAAGGGTGTTCCTGAGGATGACATCCAAGATTATCTACATATGTATATGCACCCCCCAATGTACCTACACACACAAATATACATATACACAAGTACAAACACACATGCAAAAAAATATCTTGGCTTGGCTGATCTTGACAAGGGAAATATGCAACCCACAGACTACACCAATCACAAGGACTGTTTCCACACGTATTTGAGTATCCAGCGTGAGTTCAATCCTCCAATCCAACCAGCCTTTGATTTGAAATTCAGTCCCATCCCCTCACAACACCATGACCTGTGGTAATGAACTGAACTTGCTATGTTGCATATGTACAGCAAACTTTACAGAAAAAAAAATTATAGAACTAGGCTGGAGGGATGGTTCAATGAATGGTTAAGGCACTTGCCTACACAGCCAAACAACCCAGGTTTGATTCCCCAGAGCCCTTGTCAAGCCAGATCCACAAAGTAGCAGACGCATCTGGAATTTATTTGCAGTGACTAGAAGCCCTGGTGCACCCATTCTCTTTTTTCTCTCTCTCTCTTCCTTTGCAAATAAATAAAAATATTTTAAAATGATAGAACTTATCTCATTGGATCTCTGTGAGATTTAAGTGAGATCATGTATGTACAAAAGAAGAGTACAAGTTCAATACATGGTAGCTATTTCAAACATGGTAAGAATCCAAATCAGACATAGAATGTGCATGCCATTTGCCCATTTCTCTGTACTGAGTCATCTACTCTTAGCCTTTTGCAGATAAGGGGCCCTGACTCCAGCACACTATGTTTCTCAGGCATCCTTATAGATTGGCTTCTGGCTAGATTTAAACCTTAGCAGGTTCAGAATAGAATCAAAACTGGACAGAAGAGTGGTTAAAAACAGAATGCAGGGGCTAAAGATGTGGCTAACTTTGTCGAGTGCTTGCTTCCTATGGATAATGTCCTGGGTTAGATCCCAGCCCTGATTAAACTGGCCATAATGATGCACCAAGAGAATGAAGGGTCTGGGGATGTGGCTCAGTTGGTAGTGCTTTGTCTAGCATGCATGAAACCCTGTATTCAGTCCCTAATACTGCATATATTAGGACGTGGTAGCTTACACTTATAATGCCAGCCCTGGGGAGGTCGAGGCAGGAGGATCCGGAGTTCACTGTCACACTTGCCTACATCATGAGTTTGAAGACTCAAAACCCCACAAACAATAAAAAGTTTTTTTTAAATAATGAAAACATATACCGTAATGCATTGAGGTACTATTTCAGAAGAGAAAACAGACCGCAGCAGAGAACTGGGCTCTCTTCCAAGCCCAGCATGGACCCGTGTGGGATTGTGGCCATGGAGCAGGACGGGGGCACAGAGGAGGAGACGCACCAATCAAAGGCAGATGCAAGTGAAACGCACTTAATAGTACTTTTGCCCAATGCAAGAGCCAAGAGAGAGGGAGGAAGATTGGTCTTGACACTGTATCGGTTACTTGCTAGTTGCTGCTACAAAATGCACAGCCTGAAGCAGCTCCAGGAAGGAAGGATTTATTTTCAGCCGACACGCTGCAGGAAGTAGTAGGAGCAGGAAGTTCCACTTCACATTATAACATCAACAGGGACGATAGAATGAATCCCTGTGCTTAAGCCAGCTCTTTCCATTTTCTTTTTGTTTTATTTATTTATTTAAGAGAGTCAGAGAGAGAGAGACAGACAGACAGACAGGGAGAATGGGCACATCGGTGCCTCCAGCCACCGCAAACGAACTCTAGACGCATGCGCCACCTTGTGCATCTGGCTAATGTGGGTCCTGGGGAATCCAACCTGGGTCCCTTGGCTTTACAGACAAATACCTTAACCGCTAAGCCATCCCTCCAGCCCAGCTCTCTCCATTTTTATGGTTTAGGACCCATACCCACAGTGAAGGTGGGTCTTCCTGCCTCAATTAACCTAATCGTTCACAGGCCCAGAAGTTAACCTAATCCAGGGTTATCCCTTCTAGGTGATTCTAGCTCCTGTCAAGTCAACAGTCAATATAAACCGTTATAGACACCAATATCTGGCCAAGAGTGACCAGATATTCAGGATGGGGGCTTCTCTCTGAGTGCTCTGCAAGATTCTTGCTACAGCTCGGTAAAGGATGAAGACTGTGGTGCAGACTAGAGGGTTCCGGAGAGTTTCCCCAAAGTGCAGTCAAGGTGAGGGCCTTTGGCAGAGGGGTCACAAGCAGCAGAGGTCAAACTCTCTCCCAACAGCATCTCCCTGCACACACAGCTCCCCGTCGGCAGCCCTGGGGCCTTGGCTGACTGCCGGCTTTCTGTTGGGGAATGAGACCAGCACAGGCAACAACAGGAGAAGCGCACACAAAGGATAGAGTCCTAGGGGTGAGCGTCGCTTATTCCTCAACCAACAAGGCCCGAAGATTATTTAGGATAAGACGTCAAGCAAGGGCTGGAGAGATGGCTTACCGGTTAAGGTGCTTGCCTGAGAAGCCTAAGGACCTAGGTTTGATTCTCCAGATCCCACGTTAGCCAGATGCACATGGTGGGCATGTGTCTGGAGTTTGTTTGCAGTGGCTGGAGGCCCTGACATGCTCAATTTCACTCCCTCTCTCGCTCTCTGTCTCTAATACATAAATAATATTTGTTAAAAAGATGAGACGTTGATATATGAGCCAAATTATTCAAATTCCTGTTGGCCTGAGTTTCTTTCAACTGCTACTGTGCAAGTCTTCATGCAGTGTCTGGTAAGCTTTGACGTAGTTCGAGTTAATATCCCAGCAGAAAGAAATTGGTATTTGCTGTGGATACTTGGTGCTGGAATTCATCTAACTGGTATTTATTGTCCTGCCAGGATTAAGGATGTGAAAATGAGCGCTTAAACATTGTCCTTCTCTCTGTTAGCACAATAACAAGTAATTAAAATTTTGAAAAATGTTAACCTTTACTGTGATGATTCGAAAATGTCATTTTCTCTAGAGAGCTAAGCCTCCTCCTTGGTTACTGCCTGTCTTAAAACAAAAGGACACCTCATTCGTTTTAATACAAGGAAACAAATGTAAAAGCAGGAGCTTTGGGGGGTTCATTTATATTTGATAAAGTAAGTCCCAAAGCTCCAATGGTTCTTTAGGAAAGTTTCCCAAGGTGGGAGGGTTTGCAGTGCTGTAGAATGAACCTTGTAACTACAGGCCACTGCGCACCCTACTATGCACTTTCCTGGTGCTCCCCCCCGACCCCCGCCGACTATGGTGTGATTTGTCTTCTCTTTTGTTTCCTTTTTAAATTAGGTTTTTATTATTTATTTTTTAAAATTTTTTATTAAAAATTACAGACAAAAAACCATATTTCCCTCTTCTCCCCCATTCCCCTTCAGAACTCCATTCTCCATCATATCCCCTCCCTCTCTCCATTAGTCTCTCTTTTATTTTGATGTCATCATCTTTTTCTTCTATTATGAGGGTCTTGTGAAGGTAGTGCTAGGCACTGCGAGGTCATGGATATCGAGGCCAGTTTCCGTCTGGACAGTTGCACTCTAAGGAGTTGTACCCTTCCTTTGACTCTTACATTCTTTCCACCTCCTCTTCCGCAATGGACCCTGAGCCTTGGAGGGTGTGACAGAGATGTTTCAGTGCTGGACACTCCTCCATCCCTTCTCAGCACTATGTTGCCTTTTGGGTCATCCCAGTGGTCATCGCCATCTGAAAAGAGAAGCTTCTCTAACCAGAAGTGAGAGTAGCTTTAATATGTGAATATGGACATTAAGTGTAGTGCTTTCAATGTGATTTGTCTTCTCTTAAAGGACTCTTTTCCACCTTATACTTAATATTAGCCCCTGAAGCTTGCACCAGACCTGGACAAAGTTCACGAGCTTTGGGTGAAAATTTGGGAAATTTTTTTTTTTTTTCATGGTAAAAGACAATTTATAATCATGAAAGAACTAGTGCATGTTCGGTTGTGTTGTGGCTGTGTGGGGTGGTTTCAACATAAAAATGGGCTGACATGTTTACTACTTAACCCAAAACTGGTGACATTGTTCTGGAACCTTTAGGAGGTGGAGCCTTGCTGGAAGAAGTGGGTCCCTGATGGACAGTGGTTGGGGGAGGGCTTTGATGTGTCAGCCTCACTTCCTGTTTCCTCTCTACTTCCTGTGCTCCTGAAATGTGAAGATGGCTTCTTTCTCCTGACATACCTGCCCCACCCTCTCAAACTATAAACCAAATCAAATCTTTTTCTGTTAAAAAATATTTATTATTTGTTTGTTAATTTAGAGTGACTGATAGAAAGAATGGGTGTGCCAGGGCCTCCAGCCCCTGGAATGTATCCCCTTGTGCATCTGGCTTTATGTGGGTCCTGGGGAATCGAACCTAGGTCCTTTGGCTTTGCAGGCAAGTGCCTCAACCTCTAAGCCATCCCTCCCAAGCTCATGCGTTTCTTTGAATAAGCTGCTTCTGGTTGGTTATTTTGTCCCAGCAATGGAAAAAGCAGATGATACCATATATATGCATGCTTTGCCCTTAAAACATATGTGGTAGTCTTTTGATGTTATGAGAATATAGTTGCTATGGAAACGGTATTCAGATTTTTGACCATTGCGGTAGGATGAGTCAGTGGTGGTAGCTATGATCAGCTAAGAGATTCCTGGGAAAAAAATCCAAGTAAAGATTTGAGAGGAGAAAAACCATGTGCTGAAGCAAAACTGTTCATGAAGGAGGGACAGCCACCCTGGCAAAGCCGACACACAGCTAAGTAGGAACCATAAGGCAATGAGGAGTGGAGGGTGGGGGCGGGGAGGACTCAAATGGACCCAGCAGGAGTCACACTCTAGATGGAGCCGGAAGGCTAAGTGTAGAGGTACTGAACTTCAAAATTCACATATGGGGCTTGGTGCTTGGCTTACCTGCATGACCACCCAAGTTTGATCTCTCCATTACCCATATTAAAAGGCTGCGGGATAGGCTGGAGAGATGGCTTACTGGTTAAGGCGCCTGCCTGCTAAGCCTAAGAACCCCAGTTCCAATCTCCAGGTTCCACGTTTAGCCAGATGCAAAGTGACGCAAGGGCGCAATGCCGCACTTGACCACAAGGGGGCGCACACATCTGGATTTCGTTCACAGCAGCTGAGACACCGCTGGCGCGCCCATCTCTATCTGTCTTCCTCTCCCTCTCTGACTGTCTCTCTGTGTGTGTCTCTCTCTCTCAAAAAAAAAAAAAAAAGGCTGCGGGAAGGGAGGGAATTGCATATGACTGTTATCCTGGCACTGGGAAGGTGGACAGAGAAGCGTCCCTGGGACTCACTGACCAGCCATTCTTGCCTAATTGGTGAGCTCAAAGCCTGTGGGAGAACTTGTCTCAGAACAATGCGGTGGAGTTCCTGAGGGTAACCCTGAGGTTGTCCTCCAGCCTCCAGACCTATGCTCCACATATTCTACTATATGTGTCAAAGATTTTAAAGCAGAGATAAGCCCAAGCAAGTGAGTAAGCAAACGTGGAGATGGGACACGATCCAATGGTTAAGGGACACTGGACAGATCAATAATGCCAGGGCGAGGGAGGAGCAGAGTGATCTAATACATTCTCTCTGGGAGTAAAGATGCTGGGGAAGTGGCGAGGGCTTTGAATGACAGACCAGGAAATCTGGGCTTGTGTAGACCCCTGCTGACACTGAAGACAACATGCTTGAATTAATTTGGGGTCAGGGTGAAGAGTATAGAATGGTGACAAGCACGGTGACTTGTCACTGACTTCCTCGTGAGAAGTAGCCAGTTGATGTGAATGGGATTTAGTTGTAAATCACATCAATGGCAAACAAACACAGAAGGTCCTCTGGGGTCATGGGTCATGGCTAATGCTTCGGAATTATGAAGGCTGCTTGAGTTTTATTTAATTCTTCAACAGATTTAGCTTGTCCCTCTGACTGTTGGCCTTGGGTTATTGTCATGGTTGGCTCTTCGTTGTGAATGTCAGTTGCAAAGAAAAAGGGCTTAAACCCTAGCTATTGCCTGTGAAATTGTATCAAGTATTCACACATGGCAGGTATTTTATAAATTTTCATTTTTCATATTGTGGCACTTTGAGTGAGTGAAAGAGGTATATTTTTAGTGTCTGTCTTATCTATATGACGTTGATAATTTTTGTTCTTGTTTTTATTAGTTGGCATGCAGAGATTTAAGTATCACTCATTCTGGCATTTTCAAATAAAATTAGTTTTTGTCGATTCTCATCCCCCTTGCTATCCCCAATCCCCGTCTCCTCTACAATTTTCCTCTCCCCTCAAATAGTGCCTCCCTTCTGTTTACATGTCACATTCACTGTGCGTTTTCTGCGTCAAGCTCCTAACAGTGAGCAGGATTGACAGCTTTCCTTTCCTTTCTCTTTCCAAGGACCTTCTCAAAAAATGCTATTCGGCCAAGGCATCCTACCTCTTCCAGCAGGATAAATTCTATGACGTCAGCTACGACACAGGAGATAAGTCTATCCAATGTAGCAGGAGACCCGACGCATTCAAGTTCTGGATGACCTGGAAGGCCCTGGGCACGTTAGGCCTTGAAGAGAGAGTTAATCGTGCCCTTGCTCTATCTAGGTATGTGCATGTGTGTGCTCACATAGTTTATGTGTATGCCTGTCTGCCTGTATCTCTATGTCCATGTTTGTCTATGATTACAAATATGAAATTTGGGCTGGAGAGATGGCTTAGCAGTTAAGGCACATGCCTGCAAAGCCTAAGGAGCCAGGTTTGATTCTCCAGGTCCAACATAATCCAGATGCACATGGTGGCCTTATGCATCTGGGAGTTTGTTTGCAGTGGCTAGAGGCTCTGCCATGTCCATTCTCACTCTCTCTGTCTCTCTCTCACTCCTTCGCTGTCTCTAATAAATAAATAATATGAAATTCAGGGCTAGAGAGATGGCCTAGCAGTTAAGGTGCTTCTCTGCAAAGCCGAAAGACCCAGGTTTGATTCCCCAGGACCCACATAAGCCAGATGCACAAGGTGGCGTGTGTGTCTTGAGTTTATTTGCATTGGCTAGAGGCCCTGGCACACCCATTCTTTTCTCTCTCTCTCTCTCTCTCTCTCTGTCTGTCTCTTTCCTTCTAAAAATAAGAAATTAGTATTGGCAGGATCTCTGCATGCTCTTTAGGGGCTGGGGCGCTTCAGGGTGGGTGGGAATAGCCGGATGGATGGTATCTCCCCTCCCCCTAGAGACTGCTGCAGCCTCTTGGTCCCCACAATGAATTCCAACAACCGAAAAAGACACTTACTGCCTTTGAGGAGGGATGAGGAGGTCTAAGAGTGCAACCTTTTTATCTAAAAAGAAAAATCAATACAGGGGCTGGAGAGATGGCTTAGTGGTTAAGTCATTTGCCTGCAAAGCCAAAGGACCTCAGTTCCATTCCCCAGGACCCACATAAGCCAGAAGCACACGGTGGCACATGTATCTGGAGTTTGTAGTTGCTGAAGGCCCTGGTGCACCCATTCTGTCTTCTTCTCTCTCCTTCTTTTGTGTGTGTGTGTGTGTGTGTGTGTGTGTGTGTGTGTCTGCCTCTTTCCCTCTCTTGCTCCCTCAAATAACAAAATAAATTTTTAAGAAAAATAAACACATTTAAAAAAAGAAGGAAAAAAAGTCATGCTCCTCCATAGAAGTGGTTGCATGAGACTGTTAGTTACAGAATAAGCGAGCGCCATAAATCAGTGCATTTACCACAAATACATTGGAGGACCACAGCTAGACAGATGTGCTAAGCTGAGAAAGCTTTGTTATAGGCCTCCCATGCTTTCGGCCGGTGTTCTTAGCTTTGGGGTGGTGGAAGCGAGCAGTCTGCAAAGAATCCATTTCAAAGGTCTAACCTGATGTACAACATGTGGTTAGGCCAGTCACAGAGGTGGGCAACGTGTGTCTGTTAAAGGGACTAAAGAGAACCCAGGAGAGTTTGGCTTTGGAGCTGTCACATTTCAACTCTCCATAATCATGAAGTGCTCATGAGACATCCAGACTTTCGAAACCTCAGCACAGGTGAGGCTCTGGGGAACTTCAGCTTATGTTATGATACACAAATAAAACTAGCATGACCTCATGGTGCTTATAAGACTAATAGGCGGGACTAGAGAGATGGCTTAGTGGTTAAGGCGCTTGCCTGCGAAGCCTAAGGACTCAGGTTCAACTCCCCAGAACCCACGTAAGACAAACCGCAAAGATGACGCATACACACAAGGTGGCACATGAGTCTGAGGTTTGACTGTAGTGGCTAGAGGCCCTGACACATCAATTCTCTCTCTCCCATAAAAATAAAAATAAAACTGAGACGACATAGTGGATTCCAGGTCAGCCTGGACTAGAGTGAAACCCTACCTCGAAAAACCAAAATAAATAAATAAATAAATAAATGGCAGTAGAATGACTTCCGGAACGGCTTGATCAAGGAGCTGACAAAACTTCACCAGAGCTCTTGCTGTCTCCGTGTGTCAGCCCTGATTCTCTGCTTGTTGGGTTGATTCCCATCTACTGTGGGGGCTGTCATGAATCTCACCTATGCTCTTCCAGGTGTGAGGTCAGGTTTCAAAGGAGAACACGTGCCTCTCTTTCCACCTCTCAAGGAAAGCTTCACTATTCATGAGTGAGAGGAAGGGTACTCCATTTCTGTTTCTGTTGCCTGGGCAACAAGCAGCACACATTGGTCACATTGACTCATATACCCTGGCTTGGGTCTGGTACAGTGTCACTTTCTCTCACAAAGGATGCCGTAATACTGGGGGGAGGAAAGTGTCTTTACTAGAAGTGGGGTCTTAGTGTGCCTAAGCAACATCCCCCAGGTAGAACAAAGAAGGCTGACTACCATCAATGCTCATACCTGCCCATTAAATTAAAATGAAAGTCGAGGAAGCTCCACTCCCTGCTTTGTATTTTCACCTACGATTCAAGTGTGACAGAATCGCTGTATTATTTTGCCTATGCTGCTAAGCAATTCAATGACAGGTGTCTTGAAATCAGGCTAAATATAAATATTTGATGATCATATTTATTATGAAGTTAACATTCATCTCAGGGTGGAATTCAGTTTATAGTCTAAAGATAGTTTCTAATTTTGCAGAGCAATATCACAGGAGGATAAATGTTAACATTTCTATTCAATCCAACAAACACTTATTGTTTGTAAATGTTTGTCAGGTTGGATTGAATAGAATTAGCATTTCAGTGAGCCTCACTGCACACTCCGTGACCTATATTTTAATATTTGACAGAGGAATCCTTCCTGCTTCTTGCTGTTATTCATAATAGTGTTTTCACCCTCCACTTTCTATACTCCTGCTATCCAACTATCATAGTTCTCAGCATTGGGAAAAATCACCCTATTCTCCTCTGCCTAATGTCAAGAAAAAGGACAGCATTCGTTTATGCATGCCACTCAGAATGGCTATATGATGAGATGCACGGGGAGTCTCCCTAGGATTAAGACTCTCAGTAGGGCCGGGGAGATGGCCCAGTGGGTAAAGTTCTTGCTGTGTGAGCATGAGGATCTGAGTTCAGACTAACATGATTAAAACAAAGTGCTAGGTGTGGGGCTGGAGAGATGGCTTAGTGGTTAAGGCACTTGCCTGAGAAGCTTAAGGGCAAAATGCCACACATGTGCCACAAGGGGGCGCACATGTCTGGAGTGTGTTAGCAGAAGCTGAAGGCCCTGGCACGGGCATTCTCCCGCTCTCTTCTAGATGTGGTGGCATCCACCTGTAACCCTGATGTTGAGGAAGCAAAGCTAGGAGGATTTCTAGGACTCCCTGCTGACTAGACTGGCTGAGTTAGTGAGCTCGGGACCAGCCAAAGACTTTGATTAAAGAATAAGGTAGAGAATGGCTGAGCTCTGATGTTGACCTCTGACTTTCACCTGCATGTACACTTGTGCATGTGTGTGTACCTGCACAGGCATGTATATGTATATGTATATGTACATGCCCACATACACATGCACAAAACAACAACAACAAACAAACAGTACATTAGTAGCAGAAATATCCATCTTCTGGGTCTTATTTCTTTGTAAGTTTAATGATTAGATAGTAGCCCTGCTTTTTAAGAACGGCAGCATGTTATCTCGAATCTAGTTTCTGCCGACTTCAGTAGGTCTCTTACTACACTGTATGCAGGAACAGGCTGATACATTGGCTCTTGGGGAAAAAAAAAAAAAAAAAACGAGTTCCCAGGTTGTATTTTATGCAGTTATGCAGTTATCATCATGTACATATCCCCATCGTGGAAATAGAAAACTATCAAGACTTGGGGTTGTAGAGTTCCAGCTGATTTCACCGTAGGTCTGCATTGGCTCTAGTCTAGAAGCCTATGGAGACGAGTCTGCATCAGAGGTCCAGCACTGTCTTGTCTGCGCTTATGCTCCCTGGCCCATGGGAATTTACGTGTTTACCAAATACAAACCAGGCATACATGTTCCTATGTTCGTTAAGAAAGCTCTGCCTAACATACCTTTTCTCTTTCTTTCTTTCTTTCTTCCTTCCTTCCTTCCTTCCTTCCTTCCTTCCTTCCTTCCTTTCTTTTTCTTTCTTTTCTCCTTTCTTTTTTCTTCTTTCTTTCTTTCTTTTTTCTTTCTTTCTTTTCTTTCCCTCTCTTTCTTTCCCTCCTTCCTTCCTTCCTTCCTTCTTTTCCTCCTCTTCCTATACCTTCTTTCTCTCTTCCCTCCCTTCCCTTCCTCCTACTCTCCTTTCCTCTCCTCTCCTCTTCCTCCTCCTCCTCATTCTTCTCTTTCTCTCTCTCATCTCATATATCTCAGGATGGCCAAGAACTCCCAGTGTCCTCAAGAATGACCTTAAACTTCGGGTCCTCCTGCCTCTGCCTCTTGAGTGTTGGGGTTCCAGCCCTGTCCCACCCTACCTGGCTCTGTGAGGTGCTGGGGGTCTAATCTGGGGCTTTGTGAATGTTAGGCATTCCCTCTACCAACGGAACTATGTGCCCAACCCCTACTTGGCATAATTTGTAAGTCAGAGCAGTGCCACTTACTTGTGAGAATAGAACTTCCTCCCATAGCGAACACTTCTGTGCAGTAGGCAGTGCCTAGGACTGAGGAACAGGCTGCAAATGGGACACACACATATTGTTGGCAGCCTCGTGTCCCTAGGTCAGCTGACTCCAATATTGGTAAACCTGTCCAGCACTTTCACCTGCCTTAGTCTATGGCATCGTGCCAGCTCCATAGACATTTGTCTTTGGTCTTGAGATTCAAGGACCAGATTTTGATAGCACAGTGTCCAAATAATTCTCTCCTTCTTCCCTGGCCAAACAAAAGCATATCTTTCTTTCTTTCTTTCTTTCTTTCTTTCTTTCTTTCTTTCTTTTTTTTTTTTTTTTTTTTTGGAGGGGGTCTCACTCTAGTCCAGGTTGACCTGGAATTCACTATGTAGTCTCAGGGTGGCCTTGAACTCACAGTGATCCTCCTACCTCTGCCTCCCTGAGTGCTGGGATTAAAGATGTGCGCCACCACACCTGGCTCATTTTGAATGTGTGTGGTGTATGCACAAGTGTGAGCAGGGATGTGCATCTTGTGTGCGCACGTGTGGAGACCAGAGAAAGCGATCTGGTATCCTCCAGAAGTCCACCTGTTTCTACCCTTGTTTGCACTGGGTTACAGGTGTGTGTGGCCACATCTGGCTCTTTCTGTGGTTACTGAAGATTGAACTCAGGTCCTCACACTTGGATAGCCAGTACGCTTAGCTGCTGAGCCATCTCTCCAGCCCTGAAGAGCAGATATTTGTAAGAGGATTCAGGTTCTGTTTACATGGGTTGTCAGAAATCCAGCAAGAAGGGAAAAAAATATAATCAAGTGTCTGGAAAACTTCTCATTTTCCTAATTTCCATTTGACCTGTCATTCTAACTGGAGAGAGCACATTTCTCCCAAGCAATATTAATGATCAAATGTTATTTCCTTGGGTTGTTGGCACGCCGGTCACACTGGTCACAGAAACTAAGCATACTGATGAGGTGTCATGGCAACCCAGTGGGCTGAGGTTGACAGCCACCTCTTCGAGCACACAGCACATCTCTGGCAACTGCCTAGAAAATTCTGCCCTGTTTTCCTATGCCAGGGAGTACATGCATCTGACGGCTCTGTCTCAGCCTTTGTTGTGGGGTTCTGGCTTAATGGATGGTCACTGGGGGGTGGGGACAGTGTTTTTAAAGCCATCCTAGAGGAGTACTGAGGGAGAGTCTCCAACAACAAACAGGTCAGAATCTCCCATTCCGCCGCTTTATCGGGTCCCCAGTGCACCATTACCAGTTCCCTTGACACCCAATCTCTGCAGTCTGTTTGGTGGAATTCATTGCTTAGGCAAGCACAAACACTGAGGTATTTATTGTTACCCATCCGGAAAAAAAGGCAGCAGTTAGTCCCAGTCCAGTGTTCTTATGTTCCGCCGAGGACAGAGTGTGGAAAGACCAACGATCGATTTTATCATTTTTACACACACGTGTGTGTATTTACATATATGTTGATGTAAATGAATACAAATCAATTTAAAGATATTTTATTTTTAATTCTTTTAATTTAATAAAGAGAGAGAGAGAGTATATAGGTGTGCCCGGGCCCCCTGCTATTGCAAATGAATTCCAGCTACATGAGCCGCATTGTACATCTGGCTTTACATGGGCACTGGGGACTGAACCTGGGTTAGTGGGCTTTCCAAGCAAACGCCTTTAACCTCCGAGCCGTCTATCACTCTTCCTTGACAGAGCCTCTCACTGAACTTGGAGTTTACCACATTTGGTCAGACTGGCTGACCAGTGAGCCACGGAGATCTTCCTGTCTCTGCTTCCCTCACCACTGGGGTGACAGATGCATGTCCGTGCCATGCCAGGCTTTTTCGTGGGTGCTGTGGGCGCTGGAGTGGAATTTAGGTCTTCACGCTTGCACAGCAAGTGCTGTTACCCATTGAGTCTTCTCTCCAGCTCCGAGGCAAGCACATTACTATCTCCCAGACTTTAACTCAATATTTTTAAAAAATTACCGAGGCTGGGCTGGAGAGACGGCTTGGCAGTTAATGCGTTTGCCTGCAAAGCTGACAGATCACTGTTCGATTCTCCAGGACCCACGTAAGCCAGATGTACAAGGGGGCACATGCATTTGGAGTTCGTTTGCAGTGGCTGGAGGCCCTGGCACACCCATTCTCTCTCTCTCAAATAAATAAATAAGGTATATTTTAAAAATTTATAGAGGCCAAAGGAAAAAGGCATCTGGCTATTTGTGATGCATCACACATGCCATGAAGTACATTCTGATAGATGAAACATACAGAAAATATTGGAGGAAGCTCTAGCTCCAGAGCCGGGGCAGCCTCCGCATATCCATCAGAAGAAATTTCAACTGAGAACGGAGCCCTGAGGGTGTAGCGGGGCCTGGGGTGCTGAGGGAGACTCCTAAGTAGCTGGCACATTCAGAAAGGGAATAGGAAGCTATTTCCAGAAAGGAAAGAATGGCTTTCCAGGGCTGGGGAATGGCTCGGCAGTTAAAGGCTATCCCTTGCACAGCCTGCTGATGCAGGTTCACTCCTCCTCGGTACCCACCGAAAGCCAGCTGCAAAGTGCCACATGCATCTGAGAGTCCAGTGCACCTAAAGCAAAGGGAGGCAGAACCAGGAGAAGCTGGGGCTCTTTCCTTGTCCAGCCAGTCTGGCATTTGTTTGTAGCGGCAAGAGACCCTGTCTCAGAGGTAGAAGAACACAAACCCGGCCAGGCTTTCCTGTGATCACCACACACATGCCCTGGCATGCGCAAGGCCCCTCACATAAATGAATGAGTGGTGTGCTAATAAATGAAATTAATAATAAACTGCTTACCAGAAGAACATTGGTAAGTCAGGGAAGAAGGGCTTGGGGGAAGGTTATGATGGAGGGAGATCAATCTCAGGATCAGGCTGGGATGTTGAGATCAGAAGTGCACCATTACCAGTTCCCTTGACACCCAATCTCTGCAGTCTGTTTGGTGGAATTCATTGCTTAGGCAAGCACAAACACTGAGGTATTTATTGTTACCCATCCGGAAAAAAAGGCAGCAGTTAGTCCCAGTCCAGTGTTCTTATGTTCCGCCGAGGACAGAGTGTGGAAAGACCAACGATCGATTTTATCATTTTTACACACACGTGTGTGTATTTACATATATGTTGATGTAAATGAATACAAATCAATTTAAAGATATTTTATTTTTAATTCTTTTAATTTAATAAAGAGAGAGAGAGAGTATATAGGTGTGCCCGGGCCCCCTGCTATTGCAAATGAATTCCAGCTACATGAGCCGCATTGTACATCTGGCTTTACATGGGCACTGGGGGACTGAACCTGGGTTAGTGGGCTTTCCAAGCAAACGCCTTTAACCTCCGAGCCGTCTATCACTCTTCCTTGACAGAGCCTCTCACTGAACTTGGAGTTTACCACATTTGGTCAGACTGGCTGACCAGTGAGCCACGGAGATCTTCCTGTCTCTGCTTCCCTCACCACTGGGGTGACAGATGCATGTCCGTGCCATGCCAGGCTTTTTCGTGGGTGCTGTGGGCGCTGGAGTGGAATTTAGGTCTTCACGCTTGCACAGCAAGTACTGTTACCCATTGAGTCTTCTCTCCAGCTCCGAGGCAAGCACATTACTATCTCCCAGACTTTAACTCAATATTTTAAAAAAATTACCGAGGCTGGGCTGGAGAGACGGCTTGGCAGTTAATGCGTTTGCCTGCAAAGCTGACAGATCACTGTTCGATTCTCCAGGACCCACGTAAGCCAGATGTACAAGGGGGCACATGCATTTGGAGTTCGTTTGCAGTGGCTGGAGGCCCTGGCACACCCATTCTCTCTCTCTCTCTCTCAAATAAATAAATAAGGTATATTTAAAAAATTTATAGAGGCCAAAGGAAAAAGGCATCTGGCTATTTGTGATGCATCACACATGCCATGAAGTACATTCTGATAGATGAAACATACAGAAAATATTGGAGGAAGCTCTAGCTCCAGAGCCGGGGCAGCCTCCGCATATCCATCAGAAGAAATTTCAACTGAGAACGGAGCCCTGAGGGTGTAGCGGGGCCTGGGGTGCTGAGGGAGACTCCTAAGTAGCTGGCACATTCAGAAAGGGAATAGGAAGCTATTTCCAGAAAGGAAAGAATGCCTTTCCAGGGCTGGGGAATGGCTCGGCAGTTAAAGGCTATCCCTTGCACAGCCTGCTGATGCAGGTTCACTCCTCCTCGGTACCCACCGGAAAGCCAGCTGCAAAGTGCCACATGCATCTGAGAGTCCAGTGCACCTAAAGCAAAGGGAGGCAGAACCAGGAGAAGCTGGGGCTCTTTCCTTGTCCAGCCAGTCTGGCATTTGTTTGTAGCGGCAAGAGACCCTGTCTCAGAGGTAGAAGAACACAAACCCGGCCAGGCTTTCCTGTGATCACCACACACATGCCCTGGCATGCGCAAGGCCCCTCACATAAATGAATGAGTGGTGTGCTAATAAATGAAATTAATAATAAACTGCTTACCAGAAGAACATTGGTAAGTCAGGGAAGAAGGGCTTGGGGGAAGGTTATGATGGAGGGAGATCAATCTCAGGATCAGGCTGGGATGTTGAGATCAGATCAGCTTTCACCCCAGAGCAGGCTTGGTGAAAACCTTTGCCGATCTTTTTTTTTTTTTTTTTTTTTTTTTTTTTTTTTTGAGGTAGGGTGTCACTCTAGCTCAAGCTGACCTGGAATTCACTATGTATTCTCAGAGTGGCCTCCAACTCAAGGTGATCCTCCTACCTCTGCCTCCTGAGTGCTGGGATTAAAGACATGCACCACCACGCCCAGCTTTTTCTCCCCTCTCTTTATTGGGGTGGGCAAGAACGAATTGAAAGGACTGTTGGCTTTTTGAGTTCTCTGGCTCGCATGCATTGAACAGGAAAGAATTCTGCCCCAAGCTGAACTCACAACCTTCATATGGCTTCATAAAAGAATCACTTTTTTTTTAAATGTGCATTTTATCTTTGAGCTGTTTCATTCATTGGACAACGAAGTTATAAGGAATAAATCCTCTCTATGAATGCAGATAGAGGTGACCCGCAGCTTATTTGGACTCCTTCCTGTCACCCTGCTTCATTTAAGCATTTGAGGAAGAAGAGGGTCAGGTTCCCTATAGAAGAATACTTCTAAACTAGTATCATTTTTTTTTTTCGAGGTAAGGTCTCACTCTAGCCCAGGCTGACCTGGAATTCACTATGGAGTCTCAGGGTGGCCTTGAACACATGGCGATCCTCCTACCTCTGCCTCCTGAGTGCTGGGATTAAAGGTGTGCACCACCATGCCCTGCTTAAACTAGCATCAGTTTTTTTAAAAATGTGTATGTGTGGTGGTATGCTTGTATGTATGTGTGTTCATATGTGTGTGAGCACACGTATGTGTGTACACGTATGTGTGTACACGTGTGTGTGTGCACGTGTGTGTATGTGGCGTCCAGAGGTTGTTTTATGGGATCTTCCTCAATTGCTCCCCATCTTTTGTTTCAGACAGACTCTCATTTTTTAACTATTTGTTTATTTGAGAGAGACAGAGAGAAAGAAAGAGAGTGGGGCAGGAGGAGTGTAAATGGAGACCACAGGGAGCAGAAAAGGTCTCTTCCAGTCACAGTGTCCAGGCCAGGCTTTCCCCAGTTTGGTTCCACATCTCTAGTGCATGCATGAGGAAACCGGGGCCAGCTCCTGGAGCCTAAGGGATTCGCCTGCAGTTACAATGGTGATCAGCTGCCTGCTAACAGCTTCTAGCCTGGAGTCACTCAGGTTTCTGGGGAGGCAGAGCACCCACAGAGTCTTGGGACACTGAAGGCAGGGGTTGGAAGCAATTAGAGCTCAGAATTCCTGTTTTAACAAATTACCTGTACATTTATGTCTGTGAGAGTGAAAGTGCCCCTGGGAGAGGGAGACGTGGTGCATGCCTGTTCTGTGGTCTGCTTTACATTTTTTCTTCCAATTTCCTTTTCAAAAATTGAGCAAGAGAGCGCAACACTAAAATCGACTTATAACATGCCCTCCAAGACTCAGGGAATGTTGGGGAAGAGGGGGCAGGAGAATGTAAGAGCCACAGGGTGAGAAAATGATTACGAGCATTGCCCCCACCCTACCCGCAGACACTGACTGGTGCCTTCATGTCCACACAGTGAATACCGATAGACAACCAGGAAGGGCCCGCAATAGAGTTCTCAATTAAAAATTACCCTAGGGCCGGATGTGGTGGCGCACGCCTTTAATCCCAGCACTCGGGAGGCAGAGGTAGGAGGATCGCCGTGAGTTCGAGGCCACCCTGAGACTACATAGTGAATTCCAGGTCAGCCTGGACTAGAGTGAAACCCTACCTCGAAAAACCAAAAATAATAATTAAAAAAAAATCCTAGGAACTACACCTATGAAACCCTGAAACTCTGCAGAAAAGGTTAGTTGATAATGCTTAGCGCTCCCTCCCTCCCCCGCACACACTCCACCACTGCCATGGTGTTTATCCCTCAGGTAAATAGAGAGTGGATAATGTATCCCCATACTTCACATGGTGCTCATATCTGCATGTAGGTAGAGATTCCTTTTGCTTTTTAAAATTTATATAAATAAAAAACTTCTTAAAAGAGGATCAGTGTTGGGGGAGGTAACTCGGTTGGTAAAGTGTTAGCCTCAGAAGCAGAAGGACCTGAGTTCGATCCCCACTGCCTATATGTATATATGTATGTATGTGTATATATATGTGTGTGTGTGTGTGTGTGTGTGTGTGTATGTATAAGGTCAGGTGCAGTAATGCACACTTGTAATCCCAGCCCAGGGAGGGGAGACTGCTGGTGGACCCCTGGGGTTTGCTGGCAAAGGACTGTAGCCTGAGTATGTTAGTTATAAGCCAACAGGAGAGTCTGTGACAGAAGAAAAAATAAAAAATGGATGGCATTTCTGGGGACTGACAACCAAGGTTCTCCTCTGGCCTAAAAACACACACACACACCCTTACACACATGCAATATGCACACGTGCATGCAAGCAAGTGCTTCCACACAAACATGAAAGGGCTCCCCACCTACAAAACTCCCATGTGGTATTTAATTAGCTATATTTCTCAGTACCTTGGTTTTATGTTTTGCCACTCCTTCATGAAGGCTCCTCGGGCTTAGCAGAAGTTAAGAGACACCACTCATTTTCATAGTTACTGCCTTTTACCATTGTCCAATTTGTGTTTCTGAGTATTGTGTATGGAACACACACACACACACACACACACACACCCCAGCAGCAGCTTTGGAGACAACATAGGTATGTGTATTTCAGATAGAAACTGTCTTTTCTATCCTACTATAAGTCTGTTTTCCTTGCCGACCATCACAGAAGTTCTTTGTGGGGCTTGGGCGATGGCTCAGTGGGGCAAGTGTCCGACTCCCAAGCACGAAGACGTGACTTCCGGTCCCAGGCACACCCACCTAGAAATGCTGGACGGGGCAGTGCACACATCTGTAATCCCAGCTCGGGATGCACTGACGGAGTCCTTGGGATTCACTGACTTGCTTGGCTAGCCGCCAGATGAGTGAGATGTGGGTTCAGGGAAAAACCCTGTCTTCAAGAAGTGCAGAATGACTGAGGAAGATCCCTGCCCTTGGCCACTAGCTTCCATATGCACACACATGCATGCATAGCTTCTACATGGACCCACACATGTGCATGCATATACCCACATGTGTCCAAACACAAAGGAGCGCGCATACATGCACGCACATTACCTACGCATTTAAGAAGTGGTTTGCTCAGTCAGGAGAGATGCTGTTACATCGTGGCCATCTTCTGTCACACCCTCACATTCCAGCCCATCCTCCCTGGTCCTGATGCTGCTCTTGTCTCTGCTGTGATGTGAACTGGGGTTTCTATTATTTCATGAGCGTCTCTTTGATTCCTGCTGAGCACAGGCATCTTTGCGGACACCTAATGCCTGTTGGAATTGCACTTGTTGTTTTTAAGTTAGGCAGTGTGCTAAAGATTCAATTTTTTTTCGCATACACATTCTCATGCATGTGTGTGTGTAGTAGACCTGGGGTGGTATGTGTACGTGGCCTGTGCACATGTGTGTGAAGATGCACATACCCACGCAGAAGCCAGAGAAGAACTTTGGGTGCCTCCCTCCGACTGGGCACCTCATTCTTTCCTTGAGACAGAATCTCTTCTCTGAACCCAGAGCTGCTAGGTCGTGGTTGTTATTGTTACTGGAGCCCCAGTGGTTCTCTAGTCTCCATTCTCTACAAGACTGAGATTAAAGCGATTTGTGGCCACCCCCGGCCTTTTACGTGGGCACTGAGGAACTGAACTCAGGCCTTTCTGGACCCTTCCCTTATGCTTGTGTGGGTGTGGAGAACTCTACCTGACGATCCATCTTCCCAGTCCCCACTCTGTGAACTTTTTAAGGCTTGTGGTCAAATCACTAGTTTTCAAGGTCAAATATTTCAAGCTATTTTTTTAAAATTATTTATTTTATTGCAAGCAGAGAGATACAGAGAGAAGACAGAGAGAATGGGTGCACTAGGGCCTCCAGCCACTGCAAACAAACTCCAGGCGCATGCCCCACTTTGTGTATCTGGCTTTACGTGGGTTCTGGGGAATCAAATCCAGGCTGCTAGTTTTTGCAGGCAGGGGCTTTAACCACTGGGCTATCCCCCCAACCCCCTCAAACTGAGTGTAGATGAAAACCAAGGGGACAGAGAAGTCAGTGTTCCTTCACAACGTTCTCAGTGTTTTACTTCCCCCCATATTCCACAGCTTGTGGACGTGAGCCCTTTATTTCCTCTGCGTTAATACCCTTTACACTGAGCGAACATAGAAGATTCTCTATTCGTAACTACAATGTGCTTACATTTTACTTGAAACTCATTAGCATAAATCCTCCTGCCCTCCATTTTGGCCATGGAAAAGATGGTTTTGATCTTTAGTTAATACACAAGCAAGGATGACACAAGCCAATGTCCCATCAAGAGGATGCATGTGAAGCCCACATAGGCAGAGGCGCTTACCCACTCGGTTTCGTGCTGATAGTACAAGATGACATTGTCATGGTGATGGGCTGGAGTTCAGGAACAGTTTATAAATCACAATGCTTTTTGAGGAGGGGATTTTATCTATTTATAACAAAGAATTGAAATAAACAGACTAAGAAGGACAGATTATAAATTATTGCACTTGTTTGAGGGAGTTTGTGAATGAAGGAGGGGTGCCGGAATGGGGATATACATCCACGTGGAGACAGGAACCAGGGAGCCCATGTGGGAAGCTGAACATGGAAGTGGAGTTACAATGTGAAGGGGGTTTTTCAGGGAGATTACAAAAGAGATGCCTTAGTGGTTAAGGCAGTTGCTTTTAAAGCCTAACGACCCAGATTCGATTCCTCAGCACCCATGTAAATCAGATGCACAAAGTGACCCTTGCATCTGGAATTTGTTTGCAGTGGCTAGAGGCCCTGGCATGCCCATATATGCTCTTCCTCCGTCCCTACTTCCTTCTCTTCTTCCCTCCCTCCCTCCCTCCTTCTCTATCTGGCTCTGCTTGCAAATAGATAAATAAATAAATAATTGTTAAAGGTGGTTAGGGCTTTAAAATAAAGCTCAAAGATAATAATAGAGTAATAAAATGAAAAATTAAAAAAAAAAAAAACCTGCCCCTCCCCAGCAGCTGCTAAAACAGGTAGAAGGGTCATAAGACACCTTATGCTACAGGAGCCCTGAGGTTTAGGCCAGGGGAAGGGAACAGCTAAGAAGGAGGTCTTACCCACCTGGTAAGCCCCTCTTACAGCTTAGTTGAGTGGTGGGTGGGCTCCGGTGGGCTTGAGAAAGCTGATTGGTTTTGACTCAGGGTGCTGGCCCCAAAAGAAGCCAGCATACCTGAGTAGAAGGGGCTGCCACTGAGGGATGAGATTGGATCTGAGGCTGGATTACAGTTTTGCTGAAGCAGAAGTTGAGACATCTCTTTAGGTTCCCTCTAAGGGCCCTCCCCTAGTTATTAAAAAAAAAAAAAAAAAAAAAAAAAGAACTACCTTGCTCCTATTTCTCTCTCAAGAACTCATCTCATCAAAAAGATGTACCTGTTCAGAGAGGAGCAGAGGAGAGAAGTAGGCTTAGAAGTATTTATTTAAATCCATAGCTTTGACTACCCCGTCACTTACCCTAACCCTTATAGAAGCCATGGTCATGGGGCCTGGAGAGATAGCTCAGCAGTTAGGGCACTTGCCTGCAAAGCCTAATGACCAGGGTTCGATTCCCCTGTACCCAGGTAAATCCAGATGCACAAAGTGTGCATGCATCCAGAGTCACTTTGCAGTGGCTAGAGGCCCTGGCACACCCATTCCCCTTCTTTCTGTCTCACTCTGCTTGCAAAGAAATAATAATGAAAATATGAAGTCATGTTCACAATATCCTCAGATTATGAATATAATTATTTTAAGTTACTATTATTTTAATTTTAGGTACCTGGTAGATGAAATCAAGAAAAGAGAAGGATTCAAGTTACTCATGGAAGTAAGTAACTAAGAAATCATGTTTGTGATTTTTGTCAGTCAACAGCAGTGAAAGGGGTAATTTGCAAGTGTTTTATTTCGCTGGTCTTTGTGTTGCAGACTTAGAAACAAGTCATTAGCTTAATTCACAGAGTCCATTATGTTAATTTACTGTATTAGTGAGTGTTTTTTTTCTCTTGGCTGCATTCACAGGGAATACACTTGCCTTTAAGGATTGAAAATTAAAATTCTCAATAATAATTACCAGGGATAATATTGAATAAATTATGACTTCAATCTTGATGTATAAATTGCATCATGATGGCACTGCAAATATTCGACTGTGCTGTGTGGGTGCCTGCACGTGACAAATGAATTAAGGGGTGCACACTAGGCTCACACATTCTCTTTTTATTAAATAATGATGGCGTATTAGCTTTAGAACATTGGGAAAATGAGCCATTTTGTTGAAGTTGTTGGACTGGTGTGTGGGTATGTGTTGTGTGTGTGTGTGTGTGTGTGTGTGTGCAAAATCAGTGGCTATAAAGATGGGGAACATTTCCTATAAAATATCTCATAAGGAAATGTAAAGAATCTTGTTTTATTCTGAATTTGTTTTCTCTTTGGTGGTGGTGTGTGTGTGTGTGTGTGTGTACACATACAGCACAGTGCATGTGTGAAGATCAGCAGAAGACAGAGTGTCGATCCTCCTGTGCCACATTGTTCAAGGCAGAGTCTCTTGTTCACCACTGCATTCACCGGCTACCTGGCCTCCAAGCTTCAGGAGATCCTCTTGTCTCACGTCCCATCTCACTTTACGTGTGCTGGGATTACAGACTCCTGCTTCAGCATCAGGCTTTACAGGAGTTCCGGGGATCTGAACTCAGGTCCTCCAGCTGCACGGCAAGCGCTTTAGCCGTTTAGCCATCTCCCCAACCCTCATTCTGATTTTTAAGAAGTAGACCGTGTGAGGGTGGTTACTTTAGATCTCATTGAGCCATATACCTGACAGGGGCTTATAACCGAATATAAATCCAGAGTCTACAATCTAAGAATTTGTGCTCCTAGTTATATAATGAGAAATCAGGCTTATCTTCATGAATCCTCTACTGGCAAGGTAACATTTGGCGCTGCTTAGCATAGCTGGTGGAGTACAAGGCAGGCGAGGTCCCTGCTCTGCCGTGTTTACATCCAAATGAAAAGTGAAGGCAAACGACAGGGAAATCGCACGAGGAACACTGGGTAGTGAGAAGCCTTCAGGAAACAAACAAGTTCCTGAGACTCACCTAGTATATGTCTAAATAAAGCTGTCGGCAAGGCGTTTGCCACAGTGTGAACGGGGGATTCTGACATGGGGCAGGGACTTGCATAGTTTGCATAATCAAGGTGGCAGCTTACTTTTGAATGTGTGTGTGCATGCATGTGGGTGCCCGTGTCTGTGTGTGGGAGCATGTGTGTGTGTATGCATGTGTGTGCCCATGTGTGTGTGTGCATGTTTGTGCCCATGTGGGTGCAGACCAGAGGCTGAGGTCAGGAGTCTTCCTAAATGGTTCTCCACATTATTTTTTGTTTATTTTTAATGTTTTATTTATGTATTTGAGAGAGAGATAAAAAGAGACAAATAGAGAGTGAGAGAAATGGGTGAACCAGGGCCTCTAGCCAGTGCAAACAAACTCCTTACACATGCACCACCACACGTCTGCCTTAGTACTGGGGAATCAAATCTGGGTCCTTAGGCTTTGCAGGCAAGTGCCTTAACCACTACGTCATCTTCCCAGCCCTTGTTTATTTATTTTAATATTTGTTTATTTACTTATTTATTCAAACAGAAAGATAGAAAAATGCAAAGAGAGAGAGAGAGAGAAAGAAAAGAATACATGGATACACCAGGGCCTCTAGCCACTGCAAACTCCAGATGCATGTGCCACTTTGTGCACATGGCTTTACATGGGTACTAGGGAATAGAACTTGGGTCTTCAGGGTTTGCAAACAAGTGCCTTTAGCCACTGAGCTATCTCCCCAGCCCCACCTTGTTTTCTGAGACCGGGTCTCACAGAGCTCACCATTTCAGCTAGACAATTCTTTTGTCTCTGTCTCCTGAACATGGGTATTATGAGAGTGCATGGGCACACTCGGCACTGATGTGGGGTTTGGGGATCTGAAATCACATCCTTATTCTTGGGTAGTAAGTGCTTTAACGCTGAGCCATCACCCCAGTCCAAGCTCAGGGGAAGATGTGCAGCAAGGAGTTTAGAGCAAAGAGTGCTCTGCGTTTGGGCCCTAGAGGTGCCTTAAACAGGGAGGGGAAGGGATGGAGGTGCAACGGCTGATGGCGTCATCAAGGTGGGCAGAGACCAGGTCAGCTGGGGCAACGTGATCGAGGTAAAGCTTTGGCTTACCAAGTCATTGGAGAGATTTTAAGAAGCAACTGCCTCCTGCGGAAGGTCATGGGAAGAAAGGGATGTGGTGGGGTTGGAGTGAATGGGTGAAGAAAGTGTGAAAGAAACACACTGGGAGAGGTGCCCACGTGAGGCGCCGTGACTGTCAATCCTCGGCACGTCTGTCTGAGAAGCACAGATCAGGGAACACAGAGACTTGTTCCACCACTCCCCGCAAAAGAGACTCCTGCTGGGCAGGTTCTAAAAGGCCAGAGTACCTTCAAACCAGAGATGTACCAGAACCCTCGTCTTCACGTCAGCATGCGTTTCTAGGAGCAGCACAAAGAACCAAGTCAACAAATGTAGAATCTAGGACATTCCTGAAGACAGGGGACTTGGCTCTTCAGCAGGTCAGTGACACAAAGATTCATGGTGACACTTGCTTGGGGTTCAAAGAAACTTACAGAGTCATAACAGCAAATACATTAAGCAGATCTCGTTGGAATCCCACTTTGAACAGACTTAATAAAAGAAGCAATTTTGAGACTATCTGGGCAATTTGAAATACAATCTGGCTATTGAGAGGACGTCAAGGAGTGACTGATTGTTGTGTTAGCCATGATAACGGAATTGTAACTGCACAAGAATGTGTCTGCAGATTTTTTTCTTTTTAACTTTTAAATTAGTATTCTAAGTAGCATATGGAGTAATAGGTTTGATTGTGACGTTTTTATACATATATGGCATTATACTTTGTTCCTATTTGTATACCACTGTCCTTCCCCACCCCACTCTCCCCCACTTGTTGATTCCTTTCATCATCCCCAAATGGTATCCCCTTTGGCTTTAATGTCCTATCAACTCTACTGCCCTTTCTTGTTCCCCCATCTCCTCTTTTTTTTTATTTGACAGAGAGAGAGAGAGAAAGAGAGAGAGAAAGAGGGAGGGAGGGAAAGAATGGGTGCACCAGGGCCTTCAACCACTTCAAATGAACTCCAGATGCATGCGCCACCTTGTGCATCTGGCTAATGTGGGTTCTGCGGAATCGAACCTGGGTCCTTTGGCTTTGCAGGCAAATGCCATGACCGCTAGGCCATCCCTCCAGCCCCCATCTCCTCTTTATATCTCTTCTTACTGATCCCTGTTGCAGCTGCCTTCTCATTGCTGGGCTAAAACCTCCAACCAGAAGCAGATCATGGAAGGAACAGGTTGATTTCAGGTTTCCACTTTTGAGGGGAAGTGCCATCATGGTAGGGAGAGCATGGCAGAAACAGGCAACCAGCTCACACTTCAGACATCAGCAGCAAGGGGGGAACAGCAAGAGTGAGCTGGTGAGTGAAGACCCCATAGGTCAAGGCCCTCCCCATGACACGCCTCCTCCAGCACCACTCCAACTTACAGACCCCACCTGTTCCCCATTGAGTGTGAGGCTCAATCACAAACACATGAGGCTATGGAGTCATTTCTCAGTCACATCATTACACAAACCCTTTATACTTTCATGTTCTACACACACACACACACACACACACACACACACACACACACGTTTCCACTTAGAAGAAGAAAAAATACAGTATTTGTCTGTGTTTGGCTTATTTCATTTAACATGATCTCAATTCCATCCATTCCTACCAATGTCAGAATAATTTCATTCTCCTTTAAAAATGAATATGATTCCAATTCCTCTGTATAATAATATATGTACCCCCAATCACCTGTGGGTGTACCTTTCAACTGGCTCCATATCTTACAGTGCCTATATACACATGTATATAGGAGAAACAACAGCTTAGTGATTGACTTGAGCTTCACTGGAGAGACTTTTTAAATATTTTCTTGAGTTTCCTCTTTATTTTCCAAATTTTCAGTTGCCTTATTTTCTATGGCACTATTGGTCCCTGTGGAAGAAACTTTGCTACACTTTGCAACTACACAGTCTTTTGATAGAGATGAGGGAAAGTGATGGGGAAATGATGAGATGTTTAATGTTATTTATATATTCTTCAGAAAAGCACAGAAAAGCAAAGGAGGAACTTCTTAGAACCACCTTTGGGAACTTAAATTTGTCTCATTGTAATGAATATTAAGGTAGGTTTTAATCATTAGATAGTCTATGTCCTGGGATTTTTTTTCCTATGCAAGCCAGTTTGGATCTTATCTATAAAGAGGGCTTCCTATAAGACCTTCTTTAATTTCGACTAAACTGGTTGGTTGTTACTGGCTCTGGGATTGAGCCTGATGCTATGTACTCAGACATCCCTGCTATAAGGATTTTGTTGTTGTTGTATCTGATGTCTATTTGCCTCTTTCTTTTTGATTTTGTTGCAAGAAATCTTGGATTTCACATATAAGTGTCAAGTTCATGGGACATGATAGAGGGATATAAGGAAGAAGGAGAGAGGGGAAAAGAGGGAGATAGAGGAGTGGTTGGCAGATAGTGGTGACAATATTAAGTGCAACACTGAAATAGTAAATAAACACAACAAAAGCGTAGCCAGTACTTGAATACATTTTCCTGAAAAGACTGAAAGTAATGTCTGTCTGCTTGAAGATGATTGAAAGTTACCATTTCAAATGAAGCCTGCATTATTCATAGGTCCCTGGAAATCATCTGTGTTTTTCTGTGTGGGATCTGAGATCTGATAGTTATTTCCTCAAGGTATACTCCTTCTTTGACTACCATCCACACATTTTATTTTGCTCTCTTAGGGGAATGAGAATTATTCAACCTTTTGTTTTTCTCTTCCTGAATTCTACCTTTGGAAGTGTGATTTGGGATTCATAGACTTGAATCATGAAGGTTCTTCAAGGACTTCTGGTCAACCTCATTCCTGCCCATAGCAGGAAAACTCACCTGCTCTGAAACAGGGTGTTAACCTCTGTTTACACACTTCCTGTTGTGGAGCACTCTACAGCTCTTGAACACTTCCTGTTGCAGAGAACAATATACTCCCTCTTGAACACTGTTGTGGAGCACTCTACAGCTCTTCCTTCTTGCACACTTCCTGTGGCAGACAGTGCCATGGCTCATCCCACAACTTCCGGTTGGGGAGAACTTTATATCTCATCCCTCTGGGACACTTCCTGTTGCAGGGAGCATCCTAGCCACTTCCTCTCGGACACTGCCTGTTACAAAGAGCTTCCTAGCTCGTCCCTCTTCTGAGGAGTCACCCGTTCCAAGGATTGAAAATTGTTCCCTATAGATATTAAGCATGATGTTCTTTTTCACATTATCTCTTATCTATTCATAGTTGTGGTTTCTCTTACGTCATTTGTTATCTTGCTATATAGTTTTTTTTTTTTAAAATTAAGTATTATTTATTTATATATTTGCAAGAATAAAGGGGAGAGAGAGAAAGAGACAGAGACAGAGAATGGGCATGTCAGGGCCTCCAGGCTCTGAAATACATGCACCACTTTGTGCATCTGGCTTTATGTGGGTGCTGGGGAATTGAACCTGGGTTGTTGGGCTTTGCAGGAAAGCACCATAACCACTGAGCAATATATTTATATATATATATATTTTTATGAGATCACAACATCTCCTAGTTATAAATCCAACCCATAATGTTCACTCTTTTTTCTTGGACATCTGTAGTATTTTACACTGTCATTCACTCCCATCCTTGAATTTCTCTCCTGTCTCAGCTAGTGTACATTTTTTAATTAATTAATTTATTTTTATTTGAGACAGAGCTTGGAAGAGAGATAAATAAAGAGAGATAACAGGCATGCCAGGGCCTCTAGCCACTGCAAACAAACTCGACACATGCACCACTTACATGGGACCTGGAGCATCAAACCTGGGTCCTTAGGCTTTGCAAGCAAGCGTCCTAACCACTAAGCCATCTCTCCGGCCCTTCAAATATATACTTTTAGTGGTGGATGAGGTTATCCTCTAGCTTCCACTTGAATATGCACACGCAGTATCACCCCGCCACACACACATGCACACACCCATTACAGCTAGTATACATTTTAATGAAACTGTTCGTCTATTGAGAAGGACATTTCCTTCCACCACTGCAGCCCCAAGGAATAGTTATTAACTTAACAGAGTGCCTGCTGTGTGGTAGATATGGCACGAAACATGGAAGTAAATTCTCTTTCATTTATCCCACCAAGCCTGCAGCACGCACAGTATCATCTCTAGGTTACAGTTCAGAAAGCAGAGACTCAGAACATTTGGCATTTGGTCAAGCCTAGGCCTGGTGAACAAGGAATTCTAGCTCACATCTTGTAACTCTGCATCCCGGGCTTTGTGTGCTGCCTGGTGCTGTCTTGGAAACGTTTAAATACTACCGTCTCCTTTTGTCAAACCTGGGAGCGTGAAGTCTTTTAAAATCCACCAATTCAGATTTCCCTTCATTCCGTATGTGCAAGACAGATTATTCCAATCTCTGGACTGAGTCTTCATGTTTACTTGTGAGAACACACAGGGCTAGCTTTTTATTACTGTCGTTTATCAACTGTCATTAACAACTTTTTCTTTTTTAAAAACTCTTTATTTGACAATCTCCACATATATACACAATGTACCTGATCATAATTCCCTCCCACCACCCTCCTTTGTCTCCATTCCCCTATCCTTATCTTCTTTCCACCGAACCCTTCTTTTTAATCTTTTAAAATTATTTTTAGCAACTGAGAGACATCAATAATCCCCACGTCCGTCTGAGAAGCACAGATCAGGAACATAGAGACTTGTCCCACTACCCCCGCAAAGAGACTTCTGCCAAGGGTTCTAAAAGGCCAGTGAGTACCTTCTAAACCAGATGTACCAGAACCCTCACTTTCACATCAGCTCATGCTTTCTAGGAGCAGCACAAAGAACCAAGTCAACAAATGTAGAATCTAGGACATTCCTGAAGACAGGGGACTTGGCTCTTCAGCAGGCTTCAAGTGAGCACAAAGATTCATGCATACTTGCTGGTTCAAAGAAACTTACAGGAGTCATAACAGCAAATACATTAAGCAGATCTCGTTGGAATCCCACTTTGAACAGACTTAATAAAAGAAGCAATTTTGAGACTATCTGGGCAATTTGAAATACAATCTGGCTATTGGAGAGGACGCTCAAGAGTGACTGATTGTTGTGTTAGCCATGATAACGAATTGTAACTGCACAAGAATGTGTCTGCAGATTTTTTCTTTTAACTTTTGTACTAGTATTCTAAGTAGCATATGGAGTAATAGGTTTGATTGTGACGTTTTTATACATATATGGCATTATACTTTGTTCCTATTTGTATACCACTGTCCTTCCCCAATTCCACTTCTCCCCACTTGTTGATTCCTTTCATCATCCCCAAATGGTATCCCCTTTGGCTTTAATGTCCTATCAACTTACTGCCCTTTCTTGTTCCCCCATCTCCCCTCTTTTTTTTTTTATTTGACAGAGAGAGAGAGAGAAAGAGAGAGAGAAAGAGGGAGGGAGGGAAAGAATGGGTGCACCAGGGCCTTCAACCACTTCAAATGAACTCCAGATGCATGTGCCACCTTGTGCATCTGGCTAATGTGAGTTCTGCGGAATCGAACCTGGGTCCTTTGGCTTTGCAGGCAAATGCCATGACCGCTAGGCCATCCTCAGCCCCATCTCCTCTTTATATCTCTTCTTACTGATCCCTGTTGCAGCTGCCTTCTCATTGCTGGGCTAAAACCTCCAACCAGAAGCAGATCATGGAAGGAACAGGTTGATTTCAGTGCCCACTTGAGGGGAAGTGCCATCATGGTAGGGAGAGCATGGCAGAAACAGGCAACCAGCCTACACTTGTATATCAGCAGCAAGGGGGAACAGCAAGAGTGAGCTGGTGAGTGAGACCCCATAGGTCAAGGCCTCCCCATGACACGCCTCCTCCAGCACCACCCAACTTATAGATCTCACCTTGTCTCCCCATTGAGTGTGAGGCTCAATCACAAACACATGAGGCTATGGAGTCATTTCTCAGTCACATCATTACACAAACCCTTTATACTTTCATGTTCTACACACACACACACACACACACACACACACACACACACACGTTTCCACTTAGAAGAAGAAAAATACAGTATTTGTCTGTGTTTGGCTTATTTCATTTAACATGATCTCCAATTCCATCCATTCCTACCAATGTCAGAATAATTTCATTCTCCTTTAAAATGAATATGATTCCAATTCCTCTGTATAATAATATATGTACCCCCAATCACCTGTGGGTGTACCTTTCAACTGGCTCCATATCTACAGGTTTACATGGCACACAAGATAGGGAGAAACAAACAGCTTGTGATTGACTTGAGCTTCACTGGAGAGACTTTTAAATATTTTCTTGAGTTTCCTCTTTATTTTCCAAATTTTCAGTTGCCTTATTTTCTATGGCACTATTGGTCCCTGTGGAAGGAACTGGTTACACTTTGCAACTACACAGTCTTTTGATAGAGATGAGGGAAAGTGATGGGAAATGATGAGATGTTTAATGTTATTTATATATTCTTCAGAAAAGCACAGAAAAGCAAAGGAGGAACTTCTTAGAACCACCTTTGGGAACTTAAATTTGTCTCATTGTAATGAATATTAAGGTAGGTTTTAATCATTAGATAGTCTATGTCCTGGGATTTTTTTCTATGCAAGCCAGTTTGGATCTTATCTATAAAGAGGGCTTCCTATAAGACCTTCTTTAATTTCGACTAAACTGGTTGGTTGTTGCTGGCTCTGGGATTGAGCCTGATGCACAAATACCAGACATCCCTGCTATAAGGATTTTGTTGTTGTTGTATCTGATGTCTATTTGCCTCTTTCTTTTTGATTTTGTTGCGCTGAAATTCCGACTCACATATAAGTGTCAAGTTCATGGGACACATTAGACATAAGGAAGAAGGAGAGAGGGGGAAAAGAGGGAGATAGAGAGTGGTTGGCAGATAGTGGTGACAATATTATGCAACACTGAAATAGTAAATAAACACAACAAAGCGTGCCAGTACTTGAATACATTTTCCTGAAAAGACTGAAAGTAATGTCTGTCTGCTTGAAGATGATTGAAAGTTACCATTTCAAATGAAGCCTGCATTATTCATAGGTCCCTGGAAATCATCTGTGTTTTTCTGTGTGGGATCTGAGATCTGATAGTTATTTCAAGGTATATCTCTTGACTACCATCCACATTTTTATTTTGCTCTCTTAGGGAATGAGAATTATTCAACCTTTTGTTTTCTCTTCCTGAATTCTACCTTTGGAAGTGTGATTTGGGATTCATAGACTTGAATCATGAAGGTTCTTCAAGGACTTCTGGTCAACCTCATTCCTGCCCATAGCAGGAAAACTCACTGCTCTGAAACAGGGTGTTAACCTCTGTTTACACACTTCCCAAGTTGTGGAGCACTTACAGCCTTTGAACACTTCCTGGTTGCAGAGAACAATATACTCCTCTTGAACACTGTTGTGGAGCACTCTACAGCTCTTCCTTCTTGCACACTTCCTGTGGCAGACAGTGCCATGGCTCATCCACAACTAGGTTGGGGAGAACTTTATATCTCATCCCTCTGGGACACTTCCTGTTGCAGGAGCATCCTAGCCACTTCCTCTCGGACACTGCCTGTTGCAAAGAGCTTCCCATCATCCCTCTTCTGAGGAGTCACCTGCTCCAAGGATTGGAAAAAATTGTCTCTCATAGATATTAAGATGATGTTCTTTTTTCACATTGACTTTTATCTATTCATAGTTGTGGTTTCTCTTACGTCATTTGTTATCTTGCTATATAGTTTTTTTTTAAATTAAGTATTATTTATTTATATATTTGCAAGAATAAAGGGGAGAGAGAGAAAGAGACAGAGACAGAGAATGGGCATGTCAGGGCCTCCAGGCTCTGAAATACATGCACCACTTTGTGCATCTGGCTTTATGTGGGTGCTGGGAATTGAACCTGGGTTGTTGGGTCATATGAAAGCACCACAACCACTGAGCAATATATTTATATATATATATATTTTTATGAGATCACAACATCTCCTAGTTATAAATCCAACCCATAATGTTCACTCTTTTTCTTGGACATCTGTAGTATTTTACACTGTCATTCACTCCCATCCTTGAATTTCTGTCCTGTCTCAGCTAGTGTACATTTTTAATTAATTAATTTATTTTTATTTGAGACAGAGCTTGGAAGAGAGATAAATAAAGAGAGATAACAGGCATGCCAGGGCCTCTAGCCACTGCAAACAAACTCAACACATGCACTAATTTACATGGGACCTGAGCATCAAACCTGGGTCCTTAGGCTTTGCAAGTAAGCGCCCCAACCACTAAGCCATCTCTCCGGCCCTTCAAATATACTTTTAGTGGTGGATGAGGTTATCCTAGGTTTCCACTGAATATGCACACTTGCATCACCCTCACACACACACATGCACACACCCATTACAGCTAGTATACATTTTAATGAAACTGTTCTGGCCATTGAGGGGCTGACATTTCCTCCACCACTGCAGCCCCAAGGAATAGTTATTAACTTAACAGAGTGCCTGCTGTGTGTGGTAGATAGGCAATTTAAACATGGAAGCAAATTCTATTTATCCCACTGGCCTGCAGCACGCATACAGTATCATCTCTAGGTTACAGTTCAGAAAGCAGAGACCGGGTGAATGAGCTGGTATTTGGTCTGCTTCTAGGCTCGCAGGCAAATGCCATGACCGCTAGGCCATCCCTCCAGCCCCCATCTCCTCTTTATATCTCTTCTTACTGATCCCTGTTGCAGCTGCCTTCTCATTGCTGGGCTAAAACCTCCAACCAGAAGCAGATCATGGAAGGAACAGGTTGATTTCAGGTTTCCACTTTTGAGGGGAAGTGCCATCATGGTAGGGAGAGCATGGCAGAAACAGGCAACCAGCTCACACTTCAGACATCAGCAGCAAGGGGGGAACAGCAAGAGTGAGCTGGTGAGTGAAGACCCCATAGGTCAAGGCCCTCCCCATGACACGCCTCCTCCAGCACCACTCCAACTTACAGACCCCACCTGTTCCCCATTGAGTGTGAGGCTCAATCACAAACACATGAGGCTATGGAGTCATTTCTCAGTCACATCATTACACAAACCCTTTATACTTTCATGTTCTACACACACACACACACACACACACACACACACACACACACACACGTTTCCACTTAGAAGAAGAAAAATACAGTATTTGTCTGTGTTTGGCTTATTTCATTTAACATGATCTCCAATTCCATCCATTCCTACCAATGTCAGAATAATTTCATTCTCCTTTAAAAATGAATATGATTCCAATTCCTCTGTATAATAATATATGTACCCCCCAATCACCTGTGGGTGTACCTTTCAACTGGCTCCATATCTTACAGTGCCTATATACACATGTATATAGGGAGAAACAACAGCTTGGTGATTGACTTGAGCTTCACTGGAGAGACTTTTTAAATATTTTCTTGAGTTTCCTCTTTATTTTCCAAATTTTCAGTTGCCTTATTTTCTATGGCACTATTGGTCCCTGTGGAAGAAACTTTGCTACACTTTGCAACTACACAGTCTTTTGATAGAGATGAGGGAAAGTGATGGGGAAATGATGAGATGTTTAATGTTATTTATATATTCTTCAGAAAAGCACAGAAAAGCAAAGGAGGAACTTCTTAGAACCACCTTTGGGAACTTAAATTTGTCTCATTGTAATGAATATTAAGGTAGGTTTTAATCATTAGATAGTCTATGTCCTGGGATTTTTTTTCCTATGCAAGCCAGTTTGGATCTTATCTATAAAGAGGGCTTCCTATAAGACCTTCTTTAATTTCGACTAAACTGGTTGGTTGTTACTGGCTCTGGGATTGAGCCTGATGCTATGTACTCAGACATCCCTGCTATAAGGATTTTGTTGTTGTTGTATCTGATGTCTATTTGCCTCTTTCTTTTTGATTTTGTTGCAAGAAATCTTGGATTTCACATATAAGTGTCAAGTTCATGGGACATGATAGAGGGATATAAGGAAGAAGGAGAGAGGGGGAAAAGAGGGAGATAGAGGAGTGGTTGGCAGATAGTGGTGACAATATTAAGTGCAACACTGAAATAGTAAATAAACACAACAAAAGCGTAGCCAGTACTTGAATACATTTTCCTGAAAAGACTGAAAGTAATGTCTGTCTGCTTGAAGATGATTGAAAGTTACCATTTCAAATGAAGCCTGCATTATTCATAGGTCCCTGGAAATCATCTGTGTTTTTCTGTGTGGGATCTGAGATCTGATAGTTATTTCCTCAAGGTATACTCCTTCTTTGACTACCATCCACACATTTTATTTTGCTCTCTTAGGGGAATGAGAATTATTCAACCTTTTGTTTTTCTCTTCCTGAATTCTACCTTTGGAAGTGTGATTTGGGATTCATAGACTTGAATCATGAAGGTTCTTCAAGGACTTCTGGTCAACCTCATTCCTGCCCATAGCAGGAAAACTCACCTGCTCTGAAACAGGGTGTTAACCTCTGTTTACACACTTCCTGTTGTGGAGCACTCTACAGCTCTTGAACACTTCCTGTTGCAGAGAACAATATACTCCCTCTTGAACACTGTTGTGGAGCACTCTACAGCTCTTCCTTCTTGCACACTTCCTGTGGCAGACAGTGCCATGGCTCATCCCACAACTTCCGGTTGGGGAGAACTTTATATCTCATCCCTCTGGGACACTTCCTGTTGCAGGGAGCATCCTAGCCACTTCCTCTCGGACACTGCCTGTTACAAAGAGCTTCCTAGCTCGTCCCTCTTCTGAGGAGTCACCCGTTCCAAGGATTGAAAATTGTTCCCTATAGATATTAAGCATGATGTTCTTTTTCTCACATTATCTCTTATCTATTCATAGTTGTGGTTTCTCTTACGTCATTTGTTATCTTGCTATATAGTTTTTTTTTTTAAATTAAGTATTATTTATTTATATATTTGCAAGAATAAAGGGGGAGAGAGAGAAAGAGACAGAGACAGAGAATGGGCATGTCAGGGCCTCCAGGCTCTGAAATACATGCACCACTTTGTGCATCTGGCTTTATGTGGGTGCTGGGGAATTGAACCTGGGTTGTTGGGCTTTGCAGGAAAGCACCATAACCACTGAGCAATATATTTATATATATATATATTTTTATGAGATCACAACATCTCCTAGTTATAAATCCAACCCATAATGTTCACTCTTTTTCTTGGACATCTGTAGTATTTTACACTGTCATTCACTCCCATCCTTGAATTTCTGTCCTGTCTCAGCTAGTGTACATTTTTTAATTAATTAATTTATTTTTATTTGAGACAGAGCTTGGAAGAGAGATAAATAAAGAGAGATAACAGGCATGCCAGGGCCTCTAGCCACTGCAAACAAACTCGACACATGCACCACTTACATGGGACCTGGAGCATCAAACCTGGGTCCTTAGGCTTTGCAAGCAAGCGTCCTAACCACTAAGCCATCTCTCCGGCCCTTCAAATATATACTTTTAGTGGTGGATGAGGTTATCCTCTAGCTTCCACTTGAATATGCACACGCAGTATCACCCCCGCCACACACACATGCACACACCCATTACAGCTAGTATACATTTTAATGAAACTGTTCGTCTATTGAGAAGGACATTTCCTTCCACCACTGCAGCCCCAAGGAATAGTTATTAACTTAACAGAGTGCCTGCTGTGTGGTAGATATGGCACGAAACATGGAAGTAAATTCTCTTTTCATTTATCCCACCAAGCCTGCAGCACGCACAGTATCATCTCTAGGTTACAGTTCAGAAAGCAGAGACTCAGAACATTTGGCATTTGGTCAAGCCTAGGCCTGGTGAACAAGGAATTCTAGCTCACATCTTGTAACTCTGCATCCCGGGCTTTGTGTGCTGCCTGGTGCTGTCTTGGAAACGTTTAAATACTACCGTCTCCTTTGTCAAACCTGGGAGCGTGAAGTCTTTTAAAATCCACCAATTCAGATTTCCCTTCATTCCGTATGTGCAAGACAGATTATTCCAATCTCTGGGCTGGAGTCTTCATGTTTACTTGTGAGAACACACAGGGCTAGCTTTTTATTACTGTCGTTTATCAACTGTCATTAACAACTTTTTCTTTTTTAAAAACTCTTTATTTGACAATCTCCACATATATACACAATGTACCCTGATCATAATTCCCTCCCACCACCCTCCTTTGTCTCCATTCCCCTATCCTTATCTTATTTCCACCGAACCCTTCTTTTTTAATCTTTTAAAAATTATTTTTAGCAACTGAGAGACAGAGAGAGAAAGAGGCAGAGAGAGAGAGAATGGGTGCACCAGCACCTCCAGCCACTGCTAATGAACTCCAGATGCATGTGCCACCTTGTGCATCTGGCTTATGTGGGTCCTGGGGAATTGAGCCTTGAACCAGGGTCCTTAGGCTTCACAGGCAAGTGCTTAACCACTAAGCCATCTATCCAGCCCCCACTGAACCCTTCTTCTTCCAGCTGGTCCCTCCTCTGCTTTGAGGTCATTTTGCCATCTTATCATGCAGGTCTTGGGTAGGCAGCCTTAGCCTCTATGAGATTATGAATGTTCGGTGTCTGGAAGACGGCATTCCCAAGCACGCCTCTCCATCCTTTGGCTCTTACATTCTTTCCACTGCCTTTTCTACAATGGTTCCTGAGCCTTGGAGGTGTGACCGAGATGCCACTGTGGATCACTTTTTCTACTACAATTTAGTTTTACAGAAAGTGGGCTATTCCTAACTCTTTTTTAAATTACTAATTCTTAATGAGCATTCACTTATTTTCCAAGTGGTTTCATATTATTTAATCAATGACCATTCTTATAGTTGGTATCAATGTACCTGTATTTTTTTTATACTTGAGAATCAGAGTAGAAGGTATCCATCTTTTCTTTGATGGAACTTAAAAATATTATGACAATGTATTTGTTGTGGTAGGTTTTGTTTTCTACTCTTACTGGACACTCAGCTGCCCTTTGGATGCCTGCCAAGTGTTATAGTATGTCCTAGAGAACATAGGCTAAGTGTTTCCTATGCCACCCAAGAGTTCACATCTTCATACAGTCATGAAATTAAATAGCATCTGAATGGTTCTGCTCTGCAAGCAGTCATAAGGGCCTTGGCATTTCCTGAAGAAAGTCCCTTTATGAAATACAAGCAACAGAAGGATCAAGACAGGAAAAACTCCAATCATGTCCTCTGCAAAAATTTCAAGACTTTTCCAACTCTTAATCATTCCAGAAATGACTGAAATGAAGTTATGCTACCAAGTAGAGGACCGGATTCCTTCCAGTCAAGTGTCAGAGGTGCTTTACACCTTGTCAAATGTCCTATCACGGAGCCATGTCTTCCCAAAAGAGAGTGTGGGAGGCACAAGAAATCACACAGATGCCACTCCCAAAATCCCTGAGCAAACAGAAACTCTAGGAAGCAAACTGAAAATGCCTGGGGCCTAACTGCTGAAATAAAGTGTCTACGGTCCCAGACAAAGCTGTTGGGAAATGCCTTATTCTTAATAGTCTCCTGCAGGTGAAAATGAACCCAAGTTTTGATGTCCCAGTCCAGCCAGAAGGGAGAAAAAACTGACTGGAAACATAAAATGAGAAAGATGTATATATGTATGTATGTGTATGTATATATATATATATACATATATACATATGTGTGTTTCTGTGTCTGTGTGTATACACATATGTATATGTTTGTGTGTGTGTGTATATATATATATATATATATATATATATATATATACACACACATACATATATACACACACACATACATGTATATGCTTGGATATATATATATCCAGACACATACATAAGAGAATATACACATACATACATTTACAGGCAAGCATCTTAACAACTAAGCTATCTCTCCAGCCCTTACATTTACAAACATTATATATATATATATATATATATATATATATATATATATATATATATATATATATATATATATATGTGTGTGTGTGTGTGTGTGTGTGTGTGTGTGTCTACCCACACACACATAAATAGATACATACATACATACCTATATGCACACATATGTAAGAACACACATATATAGACACATATAACATATATTAGGAATTATTACCATGAAACTGGAGACATGAAAGACTGTCTCAGGAAAGAATGGGAATCTCAAAACTACAGAAGAGCTCACCCAGAGAGCCCCCACCTTCCTAAAAGTGAGATGGAGCACCCAGGGAAAAGGCCATCGTGTTACAGGCCTGACATCGAGCCCCCACCTTCCTAAAAGTGAGATGGAGCACCCAGGGAAAAGGCCATCGTGTTCCAGGCCTGACATCGAGCCCCCACCTTCCTAAAAGTGAGATGGAGCACCCAGGGAAAAGGCCATCGTGTCCCAGGCCTGACATCGAGCCCCCACCTTCCTAAAAGTGAGATGGAGCACCCAGGAAAAGGCCATCGTGTTCCAGGCCTTAGCCCCCACCTTCCTAAAAGTGAGATGGGCCAGGGAGGCCATCGTGTCCCAGGCCTGACATCGAGCCCCCACCTTCCTAAAAAGTGAGATGGAGCACCCAGGAAAAGGCCATCGTGTTCCAGGCCTGACATCGAGCCCCGCCTTCCTAAAAGTGAGATGGAGCACCCAGGGAAAAGGCCATCGTGTTACAGGCCTGACATCGAGCCCCACCTTCCTAAAAGTGAGATGGAGCACCCAGGGAAAAGGCCATCGTGTTCCAGGCCTGACATCGAGCCCCCACCTTCCTAAAAGTGAGATGGAGCACCCAGGAAAAGGCCATCGTGTTCCAGGCCTGACATCGAGCCCCACCTTCCTAAAAGTGAGATGGAGCACCCAGGGGAAAAGGCCATCGTGTTCCAGGCCTGACATCGAGCCCCCACCTTCCTAAAAGTGAGATGGAGCACCCAGGGGAAAAGGCCATCGTGTTCCAGGCCTGACATCGAGCCCCCACCTTCCTAAAAGTGAGATGGAGCACCCAGGGAATCGTGTTTCAGGCCTGACATCGAGCCCCCACCTTCCTAAAAGTGAGATGGAGCACCCAGGGAAAAGGCCCGTGGTCCAGGCCTGACATCGAGCCCCCACCTTCCTAAAAGTGAGATGGAGCACCAGGGAAAAGGCCATCGTGTTCCAGGCCTGACATCGAGCCCCCACCTTCCTAAAAGTGAGATGGAGCACCCAGGAAAAGGCCATCGTGTTCCAGGCCTGACATCAAGCCCCCACCTTCCTAAAAAGTGAGATGGAGCACCCAGGAAAAGGCCATCGTGTTCCAGGCCTGACAGGCCCCCACCTTCCTAAAAGTGAGATGGAGCACCCAGGAAAAGGCCATCATGTTACAGGCCTGACATCGAGCCCCACCTTCCTAAAAGTGAGATGGAGCACCCAGGGAAAAGGCCATCGTGTTCCAGGCCTGACATGGAGCCCCCACCTTCCTAAAAAGTGAGATGGAGCACCCAGGGAAAAGGCCATCGTGTTCCAGGCCTGACATCGAGCCCTCACCTTCCTAAAAGTGAGATGGAGCACCCAGGAAAAGGCCATCGTGTTCCAGGCCTGACATCGAGCCCCCACCTTCCTAAAAGTGAGATGGAGCACCCAGGAAAAGGCCATCGTGTTCCAGGCCTGACATCGAGCCCCACCTTCCTAAAAGTGAGATGGAGCACCCAGGAAAAGGCCATCGTGTTCCAGGCCTGACATCGAGCCCCCACCTTCCTAAAAGTGAGATGGAGCACCCAGGAAAAGGCCATCGTGTTCCAGGCCTGACATCGAGCCCCCACCTTCCTAAAAGTGAGATGGAGCACCCAGGGAAAAGGATCGTGTTCCAGGCCTGACATCGAGCCCTCACCTTCCTAAAAGTGAGATGGAGCACCCAGGAAAAGGCCATCGTGTTCCAGGCCTGACATCGAGCCCCACCTTCCTAAAAGTGAGATGGAGCACCCAGGAAAAGGCCATCGTGTCCAGGCCTGATGGCCCCCACCTTCCTAAAAGTGAGATGGAGCACCCAGGGAAAAGGCCATCGTGTCCCAGGCCTGACATCGAGCCCCCACCTTCCTAAAAGTGAGATGGAGCACCCAGGAAAAGGCCATCGTGTTCCAGGCCTGACATCGAGCCCCCACCTTCCTAAAAGTGAGATGGAGCACCCAGGAAAAGGCCATCGTGTTCCAGGCCTGACATCGAGCCCCCACCTTCCTAAAAGTGAGATGGAGCACCCAGGAAAAGGCCATCGTGTTCCAGGCCTGACATCAAGCCCCACCTTCCTAAAAGTGAGATGGAGCACCCAGGAAAAGGCCATCGTGTTCCAGGCCTGACATCGAGCCCCCACCTTCCTAAAAGTGAGATGGAGAGGGATCGTGTTCCAGGCCTGAGCACCTTCCTAAAAGTGAGAAGCACCCAGGAAAAAGGCCATCGTGTTCCAGGCCTGACATCGAGCCCCCACCTTCCTAAAAGTGAGATGGAGCACCCAGGGAAAAGGCCATCGTGTTCCAGGCCTGACATCGAGCCCCCACCTTCCTAAAAGTGAGATGGAGCACCCAGGGAAAAGGCCATCGTGTTCCAGGCCTGACATCGAGCCCCCACCTTCCTAAAAGTGAGATGGAGCACCCAGGGAAAAGGCCATCGTGTCACAGGCCTGACATCGAGCCCCCACCTTCCTAAAAGTGAGATGGAGCACCCAGGGAAAAGGCCATCGTGTTCCAGGCCTGACATCGAGCCCCACCTTCCTAAAAAGTGAGATGGAGCACCCAGGAAAAGGCCATCGTGTTCCAGGCCTGACATCGAGCCCCCCCACCTTCCTAAAAGTGAGATGGAGCACCCAGGGAAAAGGCCATCGTGTCCCAGGCCTGACATCGAGCCCCCACCTTCCTAAAAGTGAGATGGAGCACCCAGGAAAAGGCCATCGTGTCCCAGGCCTGACATCGAGCCCCACCTTCCTAAAAGTGAGATGGAGCACCCAGGAAAAGGCCATCATGTTCCAGGCCTGACATCGAGCCCCCACCTTCCTAAAAGTGAGATGGAGCACCCAGGGAAAAGGCCATCGTGTTCCAGGCCTGACATCGAGCCCCACCTTCCTAAAAGTGAGATGGAGCACCCAGGAAAAGGCCATCGTGTTCCAGGCCTGACATCGAGCCCCCACCTTCCTAAAAGTGAGATGGAGCACCCAGGGAAAAGGCCATCATGTCACAGGCCTGACATCGAGCCCCCACCTTCCTAAAAGTGAGATGGAGCACCCAGGGAAAAGGCCATCGTGTTCCAGGCCTGACATCGAGCCTCCACCTTCCTAAAAGTGAGATGGAGCACCCAGGAAAAGGCCATCGTGTTCCAGGCCTGACATCGAGCCCCACCTTCCTAAAAGTGAGATGGAGCACCCAGGGAAAAGGCCATCGTGTTCCAGGCCTGACATCGAGCCCCACCTTCCTAAAAGTGAGATGGAGCACCCAGGAAAAGGCCATCGTGTTCCAGGCCTGACATCGAGGCCTAAAAGTGAGATGGAGCACCCAGGGAAAAGGCCATCGTGTTCCAGGCCTGACATCGAGCCCCCACCTTCCTAAAAGTGAGATGGAGCACCCAGGGAAAAGGCCATCGTGTTCCAGGCCTGACATCGAGCCCCCACCTTCCTAAAAGTGAGATGGAGCACCCAGGAAAAGGCCATCGTGGTCCAGGCCTGACATCGAGCCCCCACCTTCCTAAAAGTGAGATGGAGCACCCAGGAAAAGGCCATCGTGTTCCAGGCCTGACATCGAGCCCCCACCTTCCTAAAAGTGAGATGGAGCACCCAGGAAAAGGCCATCGTGTTCCAGGCCTGACATCAAGCCCCCACCTTCCTAAAAGTGAGATGGAGCACCCAGGGAAAAGGCCATCGTGTTCCAGGCCTGACATCGAGCCCCCACCTTCCTAAAAGTGAGATGGAGCACCCAGGGAAAAGGCCATCATGTTACAGGCCTGACATCGAGCCCCCACCTTCCTAAAAGTGAGATGGAGCACCCAGGGAAAAGGCCATCGTGTTCCAGGCCTGACATGGAGCCCCCACCTTCCTAAAAGTGAGATGGAGCACCCAGGGAAAAGGCCATCGTGTTCCAGGCCTGACATCGAGCCCTCACCTTCCTAAAAGTGAGATGGAGCACCCAGGGAAAAGGCCATCGTGTTCCAGGCCTGACATCGAGCCCCCACCTTCCTAAAAGTGAGATGGAGCACCCAGGGAAAAGGCCATCGTGTTCCAGGCCTGACATCGAGCCCCCACCTTCCTAAAAGTGAGATGGAGCACCCAGGAAAAGGATCGTGTTCCAGGCCTGGCCCCACCTTCCTAAAAGTGAGATGGAGCACCCAGGAAAAGGCCATCGTGTTCCAGGCCTGACATCGAGCCCCCACCTTCCTAAAAGTGAGATGGAGCACCCAGGAAAAGGCCATCGTGTTCCAGGCCTGACATCGAGCCCTCACCTTCCTAAAAGTGAGATGGAGCACCCAGGGAAAAGGCCATCGTGTTCCAGGCTGACATGCCTCCACCTTCCTAAAAGTGAGATGGAGCACCCAGGGAAAAGGCCATCGTGTTCCAGGCCTGACATCGAGCCCCACCTTCCTAAAAGTGAGATGGAGCACCCAGGAAAAGGCCATCGTGTTCCAGGCCTGACATCGAGCCCCCACCTTCCTAAAAGTGAGATGGAGCACCCAGGGAAAAGGCCATCGTGTTCCAGGCCTGACATCGAGCCCCCACCTTCCTAAAAGTGAGATGGAGCACCCAGGAAAAGGCCATCGTGTTCCAGGCCAGGCCTAAAAGTGAGATGGAGCACCCAGGAAAAGGCCATGTTCCAGGCCTGACATCAAGCCCCACCTTCCTAAAAGTGAGATGGAGCACCCAGGAAAAGGCCATCGTGTTCCAGGCCTGACATCGAGCCCCCACCTTCCTAAAAGTGAGATGGAGCACCCAGGGAAAAGGCCATCGTGTTCCAGGCCTGACATCCAGCCCTCACCTTCCTAAAAGTGAGATGGAGCACCCAGGAAAAGGCCATCGTGTTCCAGGCCTGACATCGAGCCCCCACCTTCCTAAAAGTGAGATGGAGCACCCAGGGGAAAAGGCCATCGTGTTCCAGGCCTGACATCGAGCCCCCACCTTCCTAAAAGTGAGATGGAGCACCCAGGGAAAAGGCCATCGTGTTCCAGGCCTGACATCGAGCCCCACCTTCCTAAAAGTGAGATGGAGCACCCAGGGAAAAGGCCATCGTGTCACAGGCCTGACATCGAGCCCCACCTTCCTAAAAGTGAGATGGAGCACCCAGGGAAAAGGCCATCGTGTTCCAGGCCTGACATCGAGCCCCCACCTTCCTAAAAGTGAGATGGAGCACCCAGGAAAAGGCCATCGTGTTCCAGGCCTGACATCGAGCCCCCACCTTCCTAAAAAGTGAGATGGAGCACCCAGGGAAAAGGCCATCGTGTCCCAGGCCTGACATCGAGCCCCCACCTTCCTAAAAGTGAGATGGAGCACCCAGGAAAAGGCCATCGTGTCCCAGGCCTGGAGCCCCCACCTTCCTAAAAGTGAGATGGAGCACCCAGGAAAAGGCCATCATGTTACAGGCCTGACATCGAGCCCCACCTTCTTACTAAAAGTGAGATGGAGCACCCAGGGAAAAGGCCATCGTGTTCCAGGCCTGACATCGAGCCCCCACCTTCCTAAAAGTGAGATGGAGCACCCAGGGAAAAGGCCATCGTGTTCCAGGCCTGACATCGAGCCCCGCCTTCCTAAAAGTGAGATGGAGCACCCAGGAAAAGGCCATCATGTCACAGGCCTGACATTGAGCCCCACCTTCCTAAAAGTGAGATGGAGCACCCAGGGAAAAGGCCATCGTGTTCCAGGCCTGACATCGAGCCTCCACCTTCCTAAAAGTGAGATGGAGCACCCAGGGAAAAGGCCATCGTGTTCCAGGCCTGACATCGAGCCCCCACCTTCCTAAAAGTGAGATGGAGCACCCAGGGAAAAGGCCATCGTGTTCCAGGCCTGACATCGAGCCCCCACCTTCCTAAAAGTGAGATGGAGCACCCAGGGAAAAGGCCATCGTGTTCCAGGCCTGACATCGTGAGCCCCACCTTCCTAAAAGTGAGATGGAGCACCCAGGGAAAAGGCCATCGTGTTCCAGGCCTGACATCGAGCCCCCACCTTCCTAAAAGTGAGATGGAGCACCCAGGGAAAAGGCCGTCGTGTTCCAGGCCTGACTGTGTGACTGTGGCTCCCAGGATGGCAGGGAGTTCACTAGGGTGTCACCCTGCAAGTCTCTCTAATCTCTCCCTTTGGGTGTGCTGAGAGGAGCCGAGTTCAGTGAGGTGTCTTAGCGTGGAAGTAGCCGCAGGCTACCTATAGGGGGCGCCGGAGAAGTCGTGCAGGCAGGTGCGTGGGAGCACAGCTGTTCTGAAACCCCTGGGGTGCAGGATGGAGATGGTGCTGGTGGTGGCTGTTTACTGGAGGACACCCATTGCTGCTGAAAAGAACCCCACATTCTGCAGCAGACCATGAGGTGCGCACACAACACAAAGAACTGCGGCTTCCTACTGTGGTATCCCCAGCAAGCGCCCTCTGGTAGCATTGTGGTGACGAGGAGGACATATCTACAGAGCCCACTGCCATTATTGCCCAGCACTAGAAAGCGGACTTGAAGCTGTGCACTGACGTCATCGGTGTCCGGGGGGAAAATATCTTCATTTAAAGATACAGACAGAAAACTACATTTTCCTTCTACTCTCTAATTTAGTCACACTTTGTTTAAAAATATTTAATTAGGGCTGAAGAGATGGTTTAGGTACTTGCGAGAGAAGCTTAAGGACCCAGGTGTAATTCTTTAGGTCCAATGTAAGCCAGATGCACATGGTGGCCCATGCATCTAGAGTTCGTTTGCAGTGGCTGGAGGCCCTGGCACACCCATTCTCCCTCTCTCTCTCTCTCTCTCTCTCTCTTTCTCTCCTTGCCTAGTTTTGTATCTCTCTATCAAATAAATAATTTTTTTAAAATGGAGAAATATCGAGAAAGACATCTAACATTAACTTGTACACACACACACACACACACACACGTAAAAACTGCACATGCAGAAAACCCCTACTCTAGTCTCATGATAGATACTTGTGGAAATCGAGTTGAATTACACAGCAGCACTTCATTTTTAACTACTCTATAGTTTCAAGATTTGTAGCTCTTTTTCTTTGTCAAATACAATAAGAACGTTAGAAATTTCAAAGATGAAAGGACAGCAGATCAAGAAGTTATCTTGTGGAGCTGGCAATGTCGCCGGGTGTTCACTTGTGATTTCAAATCTACTGAAATCAGAGCTCCGTGTGGCACCGACCTTGATCTTACGATGGGAGACGATAGCTCTTTTCGTCTTTCTGAAGTACTGGGGACTTCACAGTGGCCCAGCAGCACAATTCTGGGAGCTAGTGAGAACTGGATAACATTGGTTGTTATCTACAGACTGTATTTGTAGTGGAAAGGAAAAAAAAAATCAAAAGCATTTCAATACTACTACTTCTAAGCATCCCACAAGGAAGTGGAGTATGACCCCCCCCCCAAATCATTCCTGTGTGTCTCACTTGTGAATCCCTAACTTGCTGTCCCCATCCTCTGGTCACCGAGGTCATGTGTTGGGACAGCTTTCAGCATGGCATATCCTGTGTCATGGTTCAGTGATGACAGAGCCTTGTCAGCACGGTAATGGCGGGGTGCCGGCATGTGCCAGCATGTTATGCTAGCTTTATCTGTGAAGGTTAATAATGACTGGCAGCTTGGCGGGATCTAGAATCATCTAAGAGGCAGAGGGGGTTTCTAGATTAGGTTAACTGTGATGGGAAAGACCCATCCTGTGGGCAGCACTATGTCATGGGCTGGGGTTCCAGACTGAATCAAAAAAGAGAGAGTGAACCGAGCACCAGCATTCATCTCTTCTCTCTCTCTCTCTCTCTCTCTCTCTGCCTTTTCAAAAATAATTCATTTACTTGAGGGAGAGAGAGAATGAGAATGGGCATGTCAGGGCCTCTAGCCACTGCAAACAAACTCTAGACGAATGTGCCACCATGTGCACTTGGCTCACATGGGGACTGGGAAATTTAACTGGGTCCTTAGGCTTTGCAGACAAGTGCCTTAACTGCTAAGCCATCTCTTCAGCCCATCTCTCTTGGTTTTTTTTTTTTTTTTTCCAGGTAGGGTTTTACTCTAGCCCAGGCTGACCTGGAATTCACTCTGTAGTCTCAGGGTGGTCTTGAGCTCGCGATGATCCTCCTACCTCTGCCTCCCAAGTGCTGGGATTAAAGGCGTGCGACACCACGCCCGGCTTCCATCTCTCTCCTTTCTTACTGCGGATGTGATGTGACTGGCTGCCTCATGTTCCTACTATTGCACCCTTCCTACCATGATGGACTGGATCCCTGAATTATAAGCCAGAATAAACCCTTCCTCCCTCAGATTGTGCCAGGCATTTGGTCACAGCAACAAGGAGAGTAACTAATGGGTTATCTAAATTGTGTCTGGTAGAAAAACGGATTCTCAGGGGAGATGACTGGGCGGCGGCCACTTCACTTAGTTCAGAATTCTCAAACATAGCACGCCCTCACACAATCACAATGCCACTTGGTGAGCCTTGTCACGGAGGAGCACAGATTCAGCAATCTGCACAAAGAATTCTGCAACCCACCCTCCCCCCCATTCAAATTCTTTTTTTTTTTTTTTTTTTGGACAGAGACACAGAGAGAAATAGAGAGAGAAGGAAAGGGAGACAGATAGAGAATGGGCGCGCCAGCAGCCTTTCAGCCACTGTGAACGAACTCCAGATGCTTGTGCCCCCTTGTGGTCAAGTGCAGAACCAGTGTTCTCAGGTTTAGCAGGCAGGTGCCTTAATCGCTAAGCCATCTTTCCAGCCCCACGTTCAAATTTTTATGTTTGGGAATCAGGAGTCCAGGCCATTCTCACTTTTTCATTTTCTTTTTTCAAAGCAGCATTTGTAAGGGGAAGGCAAGCCTGGCTGGTGACACCAGAACACGTCATGCTGCTGTCAAGTGGGAGAGGCCTTCACATTTGTCAGACGTATCTGGATGAGCTTCAAGCCCATGAGAGATCCTGTCACACACAAAGAAAAGTTGAACAGTGTCGGTGTGGAACAGCACCTGAGGTTGTCCTCTGGCTACCACACACACACACACACACACACACACACAAATACATATATGCACATAACAAAGGATTACCAGGGTTGGAGAGATGGCTTAGCCATTAAGGCGCTTGCTTGCAAAGCCTAAGGACCCATGTTCGACTCCCCAGGTCCCACGTAAGCCAGATGCACAAGGTGACACAAGCACACGAGGTTGCACATGCGCACAAGACCCACACATCTGGAGCTCTACTATAGTGGCTGGAGGCCCTGGCATACCAATTCCCTCTCTTTCTTTCTTCTCTCTCTCTCTCTCTCTCTCTATTTCTCTCAGTCATCTCTTGGGCTTGCCTCAAAAAAAAAAAAAAAAAAAAAAAGGGATTACCAGAAAGATGTAACAACACTGTAATGAATGTCAGGGGTCAGAGGTGAGGAGGGAGGAGCCAGGGCGATTGTGTGCTTGTTTATCAACATTATCTGATGGCCAACACTGGCTGGAGTCAGAGCCACACTTTTCTTTCCTGGTTTGGGTCTCCCTTGATGACGAGAACCCTTTGGTACAAAGAAAATTCCCAAGAGGCCGTTGTCAGAAGTCAAGCTGAATGGATGTCTATTTGGTAAGATTCTGATGTGTTATCAAAATTCCACACTTGAGGGCTTGGAGAGATGGCTTCGCAGTTAAGGCACTTGCCTGAGAATCCAAAGGACCCAGGTTGAGTTCTCCAGGACCCACATAAGCCAGATCCATAAGGTGGCATATGCATCTGGAGCTCATTTATAGCAGCTTGACACCCTAGCATGTCCATTCTCTCTCTCCCCCCAAATAAATAAATAAAAACTAATAATAATAATAGACTGAAGAGGTTGCTCTGTGGTTAAGGCACTCGCCTGCAAAGCCTAATGACCCAAGTTTGATTCCCTAGGTACCCATTGTAAGCCAGATGCACAAAATGGCGCATGCGTCTGAAGTTTGTTTGCAGTGGCTAGAGATGCTAGCGTACCCATTCCTTCTCTTGTTCTGCCTCTTTCTCTCTCTCTCTCTCAAATAAATAAATAAGCAAACCATAAAAAAGTATTTTTAAAAAGTGACACAGTCATCGTGACTCCAGAAGGAAAGCTGAGAGTTTAAGAAGTATTTGCTTAGTTACATTCTAGTATGGATCATCCTAGGCAACAAAGCAACGTTCACGTTCTTTTTTTTTTGTTAACCCCCAGCCTGAATACGCCAATGTTTGCTTTTGGTACATTCCACCGAGCCTCAGAGAAATGGAAGAAGGACCAGAGTTCTGGGAAAAGCTGAGTTTGGTGAGTAAGTCTAGATTGGACAGCTTGTACTTTTCCTTCGGATGAGGTGGACCCAGTGCCCTCGCCCTTCATGCCTCGGGCGAGGTACCAGTGAAAGCCCCTAGAGGAGCCGAAGGGGCAGTTCCTACTGGGTGGCATCCCACTAATGGTAGTTGAGTTGACATGCAATAAATCAACATTCTTCATGTGCGTGTGCCAACACACACACACACACGCACACTCACTCACACACACAAAGAAATCATGCTGTTTGAAGGATTCGCAAGGCATGTAAGAAAACGTGTAACTGGGTTCAAAGCTACAAGTGTGTGATGAGTGCCTGCTGCTTTCAACTCGGCAGGCACACAGCGCCTCAGGGGTTTGTCACCTTGCTTGGAAATGCAGGTAAAAATCTAAATCTGAGAGGGTGACACTCTGTCCTTCTTACCAAAAAAGGGGCCTGCATCATACAACTGAGGGGCTTGCAGGAAAGAAAATGTGTCAGGCATAGGTTCTAAGTGATTGCTTGAACAAAAATTGCTTAAAAGTGTTTTATCCAGGCGTGGTCTAGGCCTTTAATTCCAGCTCTCGGGAGGCAGAGGTAGGAAGATCATTATAAGTTCGAGGCCAGCCTGAGACTACAGAGTAAATTCCAGGTCAGCCTGGGCTAGAGTGAGACCCTACCTCAAAAAACCAAAAAAATAAATAAATAAATCAACAGCTATTGATAACTGACAGTCCAGATTGAGAAACTGCCTAGGCTCCAAGGATAGCTTGGCTTTCACCAGGGCCTCACCCAATCTGGTTCGGCCAGCTAAAATCCAGATTTCCAAGAACTCTGAAATCTTGTTAATCAATACCCCTGGTTGCCACACCCTTGAAGTGTGATCGTAATGCTTATTGGAATGAACCTGGGAGTCCCAGTGGGGATTGTGAGACTGTGACATGCATGGTGAGGCTGTGAGATGGGTCCTTGTTCTTATGGTTAGGCAGTCCCTTCTCTCTGACATCTTCCCTCCCTGTGGATGAAGAGAAGATGCCATCCCCCTGTTACTAAAAGCTCCAATTTGAAAACTCCCTCCTCCCTTTAGGAGATAAAACACTAATTACTTAATTAGCTTTTTTTTTTTGCAAGGTAGGGTCTCACTCTAGTCCAGACTGACCTAGAATTCACTATCTAGTCCGAGGGTGGCCTTGAACTCATGGTGATCCTCCTACCTCTGCTTCCCGAGTGCTGGGATTAAAGGTGTGCGCCACCACGCCCAGCGAATTATTTAAGTAGCTTTCGTAGTTGATATCCTGTGAAGGACAAACTCCTAGTTAGGCAAGCAGTCAAGTTCAATGAGTCTTCACACTGCGTTTGGCACTGGCGGCACAAATTACAAAAGAGCTTGTTCTGTGCCAGGAGCACAGTGAATGGAGAGGCGGCCACTGGTAAGTGACGAAAAGTACGCTCTTTGCAAGGCTGGGAAAGTACTTGATGTGGAAGCATGAAGACCTGAGTTCAGACCCCCAGACACAGGAGGTCCCTGCGGCTCACAAGCCAGCTAGTCTAACTTCCAATTCCGTGGGAGAGCGTGTCTCAGAAAATGAGGGAGACACTTTCTGCCAATCTCAACACATACCACATGCACACACACCTACACACACACACACACACACACACATCACAATCACAATCACATCACTTATGCATACACATTCAAAAAAACCAACCTGAAACCCCGTTTGCAGTGAAAGTAGAAAGAACCTCTGAATTGAACTGAGTCTCTGGAGCAATAAAAGAAGCCCAGCAAAGGGGCAGCTGGAGAGAAGTAGGTCCTAAGAAAGATTCATAGCATGAAGATCCAGAGGGTCGAGGGAGGGAGGGTGTGATTCAAGTGGAGGAGCATGGTGCCTGGCAGGCATCGAATTGCCTATGGCAACCTGTAGCCTTACCTGACAGATTGATCTTTCAGATCACATTCTCTATTCAATATGCATTTAAACCCTTTGCACCATCACGTACTAGATAACCAATTCTATCTCCAATCAAATCTGAGATCAGGGAGTTTAATGTTTAATTTGAATCTTCCACTTGATTGGATTAGGAAAACACCTAGGATATGGTGGGGTTTATGAGACCCCCCACCCTCCCTGAGGAATCAATGACCGTTAATGGTTGTTGGGAAAGGGGGAAAATATTTTCTCTAGTGTTATAACCACTAGTAAGTTGCCCATGTTCCAGTAAATACACCCCACACTCATGGGCGTGTAAGTAGCCCTAACTCAACTCAGTGGGTCGTAAAATGACACGAAAATAAAAGAGGGATTAGTTGGGAAGAGAAAAGGGATGAGTGAGAGTGGAAGGGGGTCAAGAGAGGGTAATGGAGGTGATTAGGCTCAAAATATATGCATATATGAAATTGTCAAATAAAAATAAAAACATTCACCCTTCATAAAAAGCACCCGGGGAGGGCTGGAGGGATGACTTAGCGGTTAAGCTGTTTGCCTGCAAAGCCAAAGGATCCAGGTTCAATTCTCCAGGACCCCATGTAAGTCAAAAGCCAGATACACAAGGTGGTGCATCTTGTAGTAGTGACTGGAGGCCCTAATGCACATAGTCTCTCTCTCTCTCTTTCTCTTTGTCAGCTAAATAAATGAATAAGCATTAAAAAAAAAAAAAAACACCCAGACATTAATGAGGACCATCTTTGGGTGTGTCTGTGAGGAAGTTTCCAGAAAGACTTAGCTGAGGAGGGAATACTCACTCTGAATGTGGTTGGCACCATTCCATGGGCTGGAGTCCCAGACTGAATAAAAAGGGGAAACTGGATCTAGGAAGATGGCTTAGCAGTTAACGGGCTTGCCTGAGAAGCCTAAGCAGCCAGGTTGGATTCCCCAGAACCCATGTAAGCCAACTGCACATGGTGGAGCATGCATCTGGGGGTTCATTTGCAGTGGTTAGAGGCCCTGGCATGCCCATTCTCTATCTGCCTCTCTCTAGCTCTCATAAATAAATAAATAAATAAAATAAAGATATTAAACAAAGAGGAAACTGACAGATGAGCACTGCTATGCCTCTTTCTCTCTTCCCTGGTCCTTTAAGATGCGCAGTCCTAGCCACACCCTGTCATGCCTTCCGACCAGTAAAGACTGTATCCCCTCAACTGTGATCCCCAATGTACTCTTCCTTCCCTAAGTTGTTTCTGCCAGGACTTTGGTTGCAGTGATAATGAGAGTAACCTATACAGGCTACAAAGATGGGGAGAAGAGAGAGGCATTATTGGTATCCTGGCCTGGGCATACCCTCACTTCCCATATCAGCAAGTCCCCACAGCCACTGACGTTTGTCTTGTATTCTTGTCAAGGAATGCCAATAGAAAACTGCTTGGGAACACATTGCAGATGGGAAGTAAGCCATAATGGAAACAGGAACAGGACAAGATGGGAATTTAACTGTGATATTTTAGCGGTGATATTTTTCACTTCAATGGACGGCAGCTAAAGTCTTTTGGTGGGGCCTGGAAAGAAACTGTTTCGAGTTGAGAAAGATGGTTGATATTTTTCTCACAGAGCTAGAAATCACCTTTGGATCGTTAAGAACTCAGTGTCATGGCTCGGACAGGGATCTAGATAACAAGACAGGCCTGGAGACATTGCTCAGTGGTTAAGGTGCCTGCCTGCAAAGCCTACGGACCCCGGTTTGATTCCTCAATACCCTCATAAAGTGAGATGCACAAAGTGGAACATGCTCCTAGAGTTAATTTGCAGTAGCTAGAGGCCCTTGTTCACCCATTATTTCTCTCTCAAATAGATAAATAAAATATAAATTTTAAAAAGATAAGGTAGTTTTATTATACTTGGAAATATTTTTGACCTTCCTTTTCTTTTGCTTTCTAATCTCAGAACATTGTACATTGAGACTGGATATATATCGTTAAAATCAGAGCATTCAAATATTCTATGCATCTTGCCTTCACTAGAGGTCAAATGCACAGCAAGGCATTTATCCTCTTTTATCTCTGACAATCACAAGCAGTTACTCTCTGATGGTTAGTAACCATGTCTGCCCACCCCTGGGTCTTGAGAATGCTTTGCTACCATTTAGAACCACAGCTCCCCTTTGTCTGTTTTATATCATATCATATGATTTCACTTTATTAATGTTTATTTCTTTGTTAATTTGAGAAGAAAAGGGAGGGCGAGAGGGGGAAGGAGGAAAGGAGAGGGAGGGAGGGAGGGAGAGAGAGACACAGAGAGAGAATGAGAACGGATGCACCAGGGCCTTTGTTCATTGTAAATGAACTCTAGACATCTGTACCACCTTGAACAGTTGGTTTTATGTGGGCACAGGGGAATCGAACCTAGGTCTCCAGGTTTTCCAAGAAAGTACCTTTAAGTTATTTTAATCGATATGGTTGCTTCTGTGGGTCAAAGTAGGCACTGCCAGTCACTGCTGTTGGACCTCGGGTTTTCAGCTTCTCATTATTCTCTCTCTGTGGGCGTGCACAGATAAACGTGGAAAGCGGAAAGCGAGGTGTATCCATCTGCTGCCAATCTAGGTGGTCTTGTGCTTATTGTGGTATGAGAGTGTGTGATTTATAACCTGAAACCTCCTCAAAGCACACCTGAACTTTATCTTGGAGAGAGAGAGAACCGCAAACAAGTGAACAAGATTTCCCTCCAGCCCTCTCCCCTCCTCTCTTCAGAGTAGCCAGAGGGAGTTTCTTGGCTAGTCTGGGACAAAAGGGGAGATGAGTCTTTTTTCAGTAGTCTGTAGGGAAAAGGGTGATTGAGAAATGGATCTGGGGTGTCACAGAGTGTCAATGTGTGTGTCCTTGCAGGCGCACATACGTGAGATGACTCTCTGGCAGATACTCTGTGACATCAAAGTCATTTACCACATTACAATGACTTCTCTTTTGGGGCATCTCCCATGAATACTTTTCTTTGTGATTCAGGCATGACAGTATCCTAAGACAGTTCTTCCCTGCCTATCCTGTGTGTGTGTGAGCATGTGCGTGTGAGTGTGTGCACGTGTGTGTGAGTGCGTGTGTGTGAGTGTGTGCGTGTGAGAGTGTGAGTGTGTGTGTGCGCATGTGTGTGCGTGCGTGTGTCTCTGGTCTGTTTGTCCCTTTGCCTTCTCTACTTTGACTTGGTTTTTGTTACTTCCTGTCTATTCCTACCTCAAGACCCCCTGAACCCACACTGTCCTGTTGGAAGACAAAGTTTGTTTCCCATTCTTTCTTTCTTTTAAAAAATATTTTATTTTTATTTATTTATGTACTTGACAGAGAAAGAGGGAGAGAAAGAGAGAGAATGGGCACACCAGGGCTTCCAGCCACTGCAAATGAACTCCAGATGTGTGCGTCCCCTTGTGCATCTGGCTAACGTGGGTCCTGGAGAATTGAACCTGGGTCCTTTGGCTTTGCAGGCAAACGCCTTAACCACTAAGCTATCACTCCAGCCCTGTTTCCCATTCTTACAGCAGCACATTTCACCCCGGCAGGCCCAATGACCACGGCTTATAATAAATATCTTTACTATTCCCTTCAGCCTCTTCAACTGAAACCAGTGGAAAAATGTGACTTGGCACATATAATTTTGTAAAGGCTAATATAAGACTTTATATGTAATAAAACAGAGAAAATGGTTTATAATAGCATAAATACTTCATCACATCAGTGCTTGGGCTCGACATCCTTAGGAGACACCAAGAAGTGATAAAGTGATTTTCCCCAAGCTTTTAGAAGGGTATTAGACCTATCCTGAAGCAGGTGATGTCTGTCTTATAAAGAACAAGGATGGTGTGGTATTTGTGACACAATTTCCAAAAATGGTGCCCAAATTTGATAAAGTTCTGAAGAAATGTTTTTCTTGCTTTATATGGCAGTAGAGAACTGTTCCTTAAACATGGGCACATAGGAAGGAGAGATGGTGCCGTCAGTAATGTGCGTGCCTCTCAAGCATAGAAACATGATCCATGTGAAAATGCTGGGTATGGTGTTGCTGATGGGCACCTGTAACCCCAGCACTGGGGAGGCAGACACAGATGTGTCCATGGAGACCCTCTCCTGACAAGACGGAAGGAAAAAACCAATACTCGGAGATTGTCTGCTGACCTCCACACGCATGCCACGGCTCATGCATACCCAAATACATACATCATACACACATACACATAAATAAATAAATTAAATAAGTAAATAGCGTTGGGAGAGATTGCTACTGATTAAGGTGCTTTGTCTGCAATGCCTAATGACCTGGGTTTGATTCCCCAGTAGCCACATAAAGCCAGATACACAAAGTGGTGAATGCATCTGGAGTTTATTTGCAGTGACTGAAGGTCCTGGCCCACTCATTCTCTCTAAGATTCTAAGTAAATAAATAAATAAAATTTAAGAGGAAGTTAGATTAAAAAATGAGATAGAACACTTCCTTGGGAGAATCACGTCAGGAACAGACGGTGTGGCGTGCAGTTTGCCAGATGCTGTCCTTGTGCCATGATCTGCTCTTGTGCCATGCCACAGCTGAGAGTCCTCGATGTGAGGACCGCCTTGGGAAAAGATAGAGGGTGGTGGCATTTGGGATGTGCTCCAGCTTTTTAGGCCAAGATGTTTCCTCAGATTTTCTGAAGAACTATATTCTAGGAGATTCATAAAATTCCAACCAACAGAAGGTTCTTAGGAAATTTTCTTGGGTGTGCAGTGTACAGGGGGCACTTTACAGTGAGTACAGGGGGCACTTTACAGTGTACAGGGGGCACTTTACAGTGAGTACAGGGGGCACTTCACAGTGTACAGGGGGCACTTTACAGTGAGTACAGGGGGCACTTTACAGTGTACAGGGGGCACTTTACAGTGTACAGGGGCACTTTACAGTGTACAGGGGGCACTTTACAGTGAGTACAGGGGGCACTTTACAGTGTATAGGGGGCACTTTACAGTGTACAGGGGGCACTTTACAGTGAGTACAGGGGGCACTTTACAGTGTACAGGGGGCACTTTACAGCGAGTTTGCTTTTAGAGTGAGAGCCACTTCTACATAGGCAGGACAAAATGTCATTAGTTCACTCTTTAGATTGATTTACGGTGTTTAAGCATTTCTGCACAGGAAGAGAGGAGGTTTTGTGGGGAGGAACTGAGCTCCCTAGGAAAGCCCGGCAGTTACGTTCCCACGAAAGATTTATTTTGCTCTTTATTGCTTTGCTCTCTTGAGGAGTTTTGGGGACATGGGGGTGGGGATAGGAGGTTGGTCATTGATTATTTTTTGTATGCTTGTTTTGGGTTTTGACTTTCTTTCCTTTGTTTGTTGCTTTTCTTTTTATTGCGATAGTGAAAAGGTCTTAGTATCTAGCCCAGGCCAGGCTTGAACAGCTTTATAAAGCTTGCTGGTCCCAAACTCATGATGCTCCTGCCTCAGCCTCCCGAGTGTTAGGAGTATAGGCATGCACTACCTGCCAGGTTTATCTGTACCTCTTTTAATTTATTTATTTGGGGGGGGGAGAGAAAAAAAATGGGCACACCAGGGCCTTCAGCCAATGCTTATCTATATCTTTTTAAAACATTTCTGTTGGTTTTGGTGTGTGTGTGTGTGTGTGTGTGTGTGTGTGTGTGTGTGTGTAGATGCCTCATATGTACGAATGTGGATGCCAGAGGAGAACATGCAATGTCCTGCTGTGTCTGCGAGATGAGGTCTCTCGTTGAACCGGAGCTGCTGTTTGTTAATCAGACTGAATGACCAACGAACCCCAATAACTCTCGGGTCTCTGCTCCCATAGGACTGAGGTTGCAGGCATGCATGGCCATACCCTGCTGTTTACGTAGGTGCTGGGCAATCAAACTCCTGTTGACTCAGGTTCTCTCAGGCCCCCATGCCTGAGTGGTAAGCAATCTTACCCAGTAAGTCAGCTCTCCAGCCCTCTAAAAATTTTTTTTTTTGAGACATAATTTCACCAAGTAACCCAGGCTGAACTTGAACTCACTATGTCAACCAAGCTGCACTTGTAGTTTGTAGTCCACACTGGCTTTGAACTTGTGACTCTCCTGACAGCTGTCCCTGTGTTTTCTCTCCTTTCTTCATCCCTAGAATTAATTCAAGTCTGTGGGCTCCACGCCAATCCTAAGGCTTATAGAGCCTAAGGACGTTCTGTTGTAGGTCCTCTGAGAGCCTCAGGGGACTTGCAAAAGTACCTAGAAGAGGCAGCAGACAGGCAGGCCCAGAGGAAAGAGGGGTGCAGGAAGTAAGACCCCACAGGGAGGGCATCACCTTCGGCCTGTTGTGATCCACGCGGCCTCTGAGAACACCCGAGACTGTGGAAGCCATCATTACGGCTGGCGGTGGGCTTTCCTGCCTTTCATCCTGGTCTTTTAGGACACAGGCTTGGGGTTGGAGTTCATTTTATTTAAAGGAAATAAAGTCCCTATTCTCACGCCCCAGTTTATGGAGCAGAATTCATACCCACAATACAGTCATTAAGGAAATTGCTCTAGACTCTGGGCCGGATTTGTTGGCATAAAGTAAAGGATGAACTTGTACTGAAAGAAAAAAATTTTTTTCCTCCAAATTAACTTTGAAGTTCCTTTGTCAGTGCCTGATCTGCCCCCTGCTGGCGCCTTTGCTCGTTGCATGGCTCAGGGATGGGAAGTGACATTCTGATTGGACAAAAATACCCAGGACCAGGGCCCCTGATTCAGTAGATCCAGAGCCCCTCACCCCAGGAAGGAATTCTCAAAGGATCATTTGGTCTCCCCTCAAACACTTGTCTGTGCCCCTGGCTTCATCGACCTCAGAGGAAGGCACATCGCCATAGCTGATTTTCTCATGTTCGCCCTGGGGGCTCCATTCCAGCCTGGATCGCATCCCACCTGTGGGCTGCCATCTCTGCTACTGCTCTCCCTGCTCCTGCTTCCTTCGTCTCTCTCTTCCTCCTCCTTACCAAACGTCCAGCCCTTTCCCCCTCTGATACATGTAATATTGCTTCCTACAAGCGATGAGCGTGACTAGGTTTCAATCAAGATGAAATAGTGAAATAATCTTTCTTTTCCGATTGTGTCCCCCTCATTTCTCTCTCCCCCCTCCTCTTTCTCTCTCCCATTGGATGTCACCCAGAACCCAAAAACATAAGAGTGAAAAGTGCCTTTTCTGTACTTAATAAAATAGCCTGCCAGAAACTCAACACTAAACAAGTCTGCTGTCAGACCCACCAAGGCTTAGAAAACACTGTGGAAGAGGGGACTGAATGACTATAAACTACAAGGTGGGGAGAAATGTCCTGAAACACAGCCTCCACCCCCAGACTGCCACGGAGGCCTTTATAAACCAATCGTGAACACCAGTGCCCCTGCTGAGGGCCCTTTGGGATGTGGGAAACCCACAATTATAAGTTACTAATTCCTGTGTTGGTATTCAGTTTGTCTCCAGTATTTTGCCACTGTTGACAATAGCACTGAACACCCTCATGCTTGCATTTTGAAACAAGGTACATTCGTTGTTTCTCATTGTTATGACAAAAGCAATTTAAGGAAGGATTTATTTCATCTTAAAGTTCACTATGGCAGGGAAGGCATGGTGGCAGGAAGTTGGGGCAGCTGGTCACAGTCAGTCCACCATGAGGAAGCAGAGTGATGAAGGCTGCTGCTCAGCCAGCTCTCTCCTTTTTATCTTGTCCACGGGGACCTCAGGCCATGGACACAGTTAAGGTGGGTCTTCTCACTTCCATTAATGTATTCTAGAAAATTGCCCACATACTAGCCCAGAGTTGCTCCCAAGGTGATTCTAAATCCCATCAGGTTGGCAATGTTGACCATCACACCTAGTCACCCGTAGCCTAGGCTGGCCTTGAACTCACTATGTTACACAGAATGACCTAGAAGTTAGAATCCTTTTGCCTCCACTTCCAGAGTGCTGGGATTACAGGCACTCGCCCCCATGCAGAGTTTATGATTTGCTGGGAGTCGAACCCAGGACTTCATGCATACTAGGCAAGCACTCTACCAACTGAGTTACTACCCAGTCTTCATAGCCACTCTCCTTTTAACTATTTCTGGAAGATAAAATGCCCCGAAACTAATGATGGAATCAATATGATTTTGAGCCTGACCATGGCTACATGATTTGACTTTTGATGGTGTTTGGATACATTCGCATTTCCACCAATGGAGAGTGAGTACACAGTTTCCATGGACCGAGGACAACGCTGGGTGTTCTGGTATTCTGTGAGGGATTTGATTAGAAAGGGAAATAATTCCTGTCTCAGGTCTGCTTAACGATATACTGTATTAATTATATGTGGTCAACTGATTTTTTCCCTCTTAATTGACTATCTTTCTTTTTTGTATTCCATATTTATATTCTGAGATTGGATGTTTCCCTTATAAACTTGATTGAGGTATACATAGCTTCAGTCTGAAAGCCCTATTTGTCACATGGGATGCAAATGCTGTCCTTATCATAATGCCCTTTTGATTTCAATCTTGCTGTCTTTTTCCTATTGTAGGGAAGTTTTAAATATTTTATATATTCAAATCTGTCAGTCTTTCCCTTCATGATTTATTCTGAGGCTTCAAAGCTGAAGTTACTGTTCTTTCTCAAACCCGATAAATATTCCATTCAGTCTCCTGCTGATCTTTCTGCCATTCAATTTTAACTCCTTAATCACAGTATGGAATATGTGTCTAAGTTGATTATTTCCCAGATTAGCAGCCAGATATTTCAATTCAATATATGAATTAATTCTTCCCAATACTATTATTATCAGAAGTTTGTATTATCATTTGAAAGAAATACTGTATTCTACTTCTGGACATCCCAGTCTGTTTTATTGATTGGTATTGCTGTTTGGAGCTGGGAGCCACAAGCTTTTAGATGGTGTGGCTTTATAATGTGATCTATAATCTGCCCAAACTGCCTTTTCTTTTATTCTTTTGTTGAGTAGAATTCTTTGTTATTGATTTGGGTTTTCCATTTTGAGACAGGGTCACATGTAGCACAGGCTAGCTTTGAAATCCCCATGTAGCCAAAGATGACCTTGAACTTCTGATCTCCCTTTCTCCATGTCCCCTAGGTTCTGGGATTACAGGAGTGTGTCACCATGCTTGGTTTTAAAGTAGTGTACCTTAACATGATTCAAGCAATAAAATCAACACCCCAGAGCCTTTGCCACTATTGGCTATGGCATCCTCAAAGGCCTGGGCCTTCACTGAAACTTTCTTTGTCCTAGTGTTTTCACAGAGAATATGGGGAAAATAAGCCCTGTGTGGTGGCTTATCCAGCACTCTATTTTTTTTTTTTTCTGAGGTAGGATCTTACCGTAGCTTGGGCTGACCTGGAATTCACTATGTATTCTCAGGGTGGCCTCGAACTCACAGCAATCCTCCTGCCTTTGCCTCCCGAGTACCAGGATTAAAGGCATGTGCCACCATGCCCGGCTCCTGTTTTTCTTTTTTTTTAAGTTTTAAAATTATTTTATTTTATTTTATTTATTTGAGAGAGAGAGAAAGAGAGAAAGAGGCAGATAGAGAGAAAGAGAGAATGGGCAAGCCAGGGCCTCTAGCCACTACAAACCAACTCCAGACTCATGCACCCCTTGTGCATTTAGCTTATGTGGGTCCTGGGGAATCGAACCAGGGTCCTTAGGCTTTGCAGGCAAATGCCTTAACGGCTAAGCCATTTCCCCAGCCATTATCCAGCACTCTAGATGTGCAGGCGGGGGATCAAGAGTGAAAGGTCATCTTCAGCTACACAGTAACTTCAAGGCCAGGTTGAGCTATATAAGACCCAGTCTCAAAACAAACAAACAAAAGTCCTTGCCCTATAGGACTTGGACGGGGACAAAAGGCAGCAAAGGGCTCATTGCCTGGTAAAATAAATTCTTAATACTCGTTAGATATGCCTATTAATTATCCTGCTGCCTCAAGTTTGGAGGACCGTATAACCGCCACAAATCTTTTTCTTTTTCAGTACTGAGGATTGACCGTGAGCCTTGTGCATGCTAGGCAAAGTGCTTCAGCGCTGAGCTAGAGCCCTGGTCTTTCCCAGATGTCTTCTTCTTGTCTTTCTATTCATCCTTCTACAGTACACCCGTGTCACTCCCCCAGTGCTCCTGCACTCATTCCGGATGCACTCCCATCTGATTAAAGCCTTTTTTTCTGCTTTCCTGACCATCCTCAGGCCATCCTGTAAAGCAGCCATCTTGACGTCTGCCCCTGTCTCTGCTGTGAGCAGCAGGATCCCATGTCATTGAGCACAGGGGCTCAGCATTTGAGAAGACACAAGTTCACGTCCTGGCTTCCTCATGTCTCTGTAGTATGCCTTGGGGAATAGTACTTCAGCACCCCACGCCTCAGTTTCTTCATCCATGTGAGGGTTGAGCATCCCTTACCCAAAATATGGGGGAATAAGAAGCATTCATAATTCATACTTAGTTTTTTTGGCTTTGTTTATTTGGATTTGGGGATTTTCACCTAGACTTTACTGGTTAAGTTTGTCAAATCCAAAAATCTGAAATCTGAAATGATGTGGGCAAAAGTTGATATTCCTTTTTTAAAAAATTATTTATTTACTAGAGAGAGAGAGAGAGAGAGAGAGAAAGATGCAGATAGATAGAGAAAGAGAGAATGGGCAGGCCGGGGCCTCCAGCCACTGAAAATGAACTCCAGACGCATGCATCACCTTGTGCATCTGGTTTACGTGGGCACTGCGGAATCAAACCTGGATCTTTAGGTTTCACAGCCAAGTGCCTTCACTGCTAAGCCATCGCTCTAGCCCAAAAGTTAATATCCTATTTCCCCTCATTGCTCTCATACCCTCTTTATCTGTGGGGTGTTGCTCCTTCATTATGTCCCCTTTCATTCTTTAAGGTTTCTCATACAGGAGGCTTGCTCCTCGAGACACTAGACACACACACACACACACACACACACACACACACTTACCAATGACCAATAATCTGGTCATTTCCGAGTCAAACTAGTATGTAGAGAAAATTTTATGTCTGTTGGTACCTTAAAATCAGGCTGTTCATCCTTGCATAACTCACATATTTCTTGTGAACACCTGAGTGCTTGGAGCCTTTCCATTTTCTCCTGTTAAACCTTTGTTTTCCCAGAGTTGTCCCATCTCCAAGCAATATTTTGGGGCTATGGAGAAGATGTTGTCAACCTAGAGACAAGAGAAATAAGCAATGAAAATTGCCCATAAGAGGAAATTAGCTTATAGGCAGGCTTCGTTCTCTTGGCCAAATCATCATTAGTTCAGAATGGAAGAATGGAGAAAAAAAGAAGAGAATAGATGAGAAGGAAGAGAAGAGAAAAGTGAATAAGTGAATCAGGTTTTGGGGTGATAGCTTAGGTGGTAAAAGGTTTGCCTTGAAATCATGAGGATCTGAGTTTGATCTCCACAAATCCGTATTTTAAATAAAAGTCAGGCATGGTGGCATGCCTTTATAATCCCAGCCCTAAGCATTCTACCACAGTGCTCCACCGCTGAGCTACACCTCCCACTTTGAGAGGGTGAAAATATACAGGTGTGAATTCAGATGGCTGTACCCCCCTTGATCATCATTCAGACATTTCCTGCCATCTGTCTGTGGGGTGTGCTGTATGTGCACCTACAAGGAATGTTCTGGAAATGGTGATGTTTCTGTTTGGGGGGCAAGAAGCAGATCATTCCACAGTCACCTGCATTGCCACCTGCCTCTTTCATGATGGAGACCCATGGAGTGTCGGCCTCTGGGGAGGTGGGCCTGACAAGAAGCAGGGTCTTGTCTAGTGAAGTCAGTGCTCATCACTCAGCCGTGTCAGGTACCAATGCTAGTATGAGAAAGATGACCACAAGGGCAGAGTTCTTTAATTTCACTCAGTCATTCATTTTTAAAATTTTTATTCTTTTGTATTTTTAGAGAAAGTATGCGAGAGAGACAGACACACGCATGCACGCACACACACACACACACACAGAGAATTGGCATGCCAGGGTCTCAGCCACGGCAATCGAACTCCAGATGCTTGTGCCACCTAGTGGGCATGTGCAGTCTTATGCTTGCTTCACCTTTGGGCATCTGGATAATGTGGGACCTGGAGAGTTGAACATGGGTCCTTGGGCTTTGCAGGCAAGTGCCTTACCCACTAAGCCATCTCTCCAGCCCTCCACTCAGTCATTCAAAAGATACACAATAAACCCCATCCAATGTGCCCATGTTCCTTCTGCCATTTCTCCACAGGATGCTCATTATGAGGCTTAGCAGAGTTGTACCTAGAGACTGGTGTTGTGAACATGTTGCGTCACGTGAAATATAAGGCACTGTACCCTGAATTGCTCTTGATTATTTTAACTAAACAGTTCTTGCTTTGGTCAATAATGAGCCGTCCTGCAGTTTTCTTTTTACTGGGCTCATATATGGTCATTGTAATCTAACAGAAATATTGCGAAATGGAGCTAAGATTTGTTTTAGTCTCAACACCAGAATCTAAGAAATTGTATCTTAGGAATACTTACCATAGTGTCTCTTTTAACATTCTGAGCAGAGAAAATGCCTCAGATCTAAAAATCTCATACTGTAACTCTGTTAAGGGAGTTGTTTTCCTTTGTGAGGGAGCTAAAATTTGAAAATACCTTAAGGCAGTTTCTTGTTTATTTTTTAAGAGGCTGGAATTGAACCCAAGACCTTGTGCATGCTAGCCTAGCATTCTGCAACTGAGCTGTATCTCTTCTACTCCCCCCAGGCAATTCATTTTTAGTTCATTTTTGGCATAAAGTGTAAACATAAAGTTAACTTACTATTTAATTAAAGATAAACACGATTATATCAGATATAAATATATAATATAATATATATAATATAATATAATATAATAAGCAGACTTGTATTTAGCATATAAATTGCAAAATATTTATTTCATTTCCAAAGTATTTAGTATGTGAATATTTTCTATACCCTTATCACTAAATTTGTAGTTAATCAAGCACTTTAAGTCCTGTTATTCTTGCTTAGAGGTTTCAAGTTTAGCTTAATAAGAATACCCCATGAAATGTTGGTTCTTTTCATTACAAAGAAATCAGTGATAAGGTAGTTTCTCTTGTCTCTATCAGTTAAAGAAAAGATATTTTCATATACCTTTAGATTTTATTTCATAATTTGAAACAACCTTGTCACACTGGACTGAAGATTTTATACATGCAAATATTTTATATTTATATGTGCATATATTTGGTATAAACATATATTCATTTGTATATATACATATACAATTTGAATGTGTATACATATTCATAAACCCAGAGAGACTTTTTTAATGGAAATCAGAGGGTTGAAACTATGTAGAGTAATAGAGGTTTAAAGCTTGTCATAATGTTTTTGTTAATTTCCAGTGTCTGGAGGTCAGCCTGTTGACCTAGGGTACTCTGGAATGCTTTATGCATTCTTTTTCACACAGTATGAAAAAAAAAAAAAACGTAAAAACTCAGAAAAACCAAACACAAGCTTTGAACATGTTTCCATAAAGGAATCTATGTTGAGGTAGCAAGTAGGAAAGAAAGCTGTTTAAAAGTGAGTCCTCACTCCCTGTGACGGCTAATTTTCAACAGCGTCTTACCTGGATTAGAATGCCTAGCAGGCGCATCTCGGGTGTGTCTCTGAGAGCATTTCCAGAGAGATTTAGCTGAGAAGAGAAGACCAGCCCTCGATGTGGGCAGCACCGTCTCATAGGTGGGCATCATGAGCTGAGTAACACAGATAAGGCTGTGGAGCATCAGCTGTCATCCCTCTCTGTGTGACTGCAGAGGCAGTGTGACCCGCTGTCCCATGCTCCTCCTCCCCAACCATGATGGAACTGTGCCTTCAAACTGTGAGACAAATTCAGTCCTTCCTAATGTCGCTCTTGTCAGGTATTTTGTCACAGCAGTGGGGCTGAAGAGACTCCCCTTTGCTTCCTGTAGTACTGCACACCCACGTCAACCTGGTGTTTCACGGAGCCTCTCTCTGCACAACTAGTGGGACATGCAGTCCACCCGGGTCCACATCACCCTCAGTCAGTTTGTCTCAGGGAGAACTTCACATCCCCTGTCTTCTCTGTACAGGGCAACCTGCCCAGATGTTTAGCTACGGAGGCTTTTCCTGCTCCACGGTCCGATCCACAGCTGTCCTTGTCCTGAGAGATTCCTTCAGACCCCCAAGATGTGTGCTCAGGGTCTCAGTGCTTTACTCATCCCCCCTTTCCTTACACTCACATTCTCCCCACTTTCTCCACTCTACCTAGGTCCTACATACATGCAGAACAGAGTCACATCCACATGTATATACAATTCACAGCATACATCGTGTGGAAAACAACATGTTTTTGGGTTATACTGTTCCGGTAGCTACTTTTAGATATAGTAACCATAGTTTTGCCATAACCAGTAGAGGTGCTGGGTGGGGGTGAGCACATTGTGAGCCTTGTGCAAAAGATTACATGTGATGTATTTCCTGCTGGTACCAGAAAGCCATCTTTTGCCCAGTCTTTCTTTTTTTAAATATATATTTAAAATATTTCATTTTTATTTATTTATTTATTTGACAGAGAAAGAGGAAGAGAGAGAGAGAGAGAAATGGGCATGCCAGGGCCTCCAGCCACTGCAAACAAACTCCATAAGCATGTGCCCTCTTGTCATCTGGCAAATGTGGGTCCTGGGGAATCGAACCTGGATCCTTTGGCTTTGCAGGCAAACACCTTGACCGCTAAGCCATCTCTTCAGCCCCTGCCCAGTCTTTCAAACATAGATTCTTCTAACAATCTCACTCCAGTCCTCCTTGAGGTCCATATAGTCTGATAACTTGATGTTTTCAAGTTAGATAATGGTTTGGTCAGCCAGAGGGTCAACAAGAGCAGTTTACTCAGTTTTCATTTCCACGCACACCCTCTTAGTGAGAGCAGGAGCTAAATATGTAGCCCACTGTAACACTAAACTCCTAAGGGCTGGAGGAATGGCTCAGTCAGTAAAAAGCAAGGGTCAAGACGTGTGTTCAGATCCCCTAGACTCTCCGTAAATGTCAGCCGTGATGGTGTGCCCCCATCGTCTTTATATAGGAGGTGGAGACAGGTGGACCCCTGGGACAAGTTGGCTAAAGTAACTGAAGGGATGAGCTCTAGGTTCAAGAGAGAGACGCTGTCAAAAAATCAGCTGGAGCGCTGGAGAGATGGCTTAGCGGTTAAGGCACATGCCTGAGAAGCCTAAGGACCCAGGTTGGATTCTCCAGGACCCATGTAAGCCAGATGCACATGGTGGCACATGCATCTGGAGTTCATTTGCAGTGGGTGGAGGCCGTGGAGTACCCATTATCACTCTCTCTCTCTCTCCCCTCTCTGTCTCTAATAAATAAACAAATAAAAATAAAATCTTAAAAATAAAAAATTACTTGTAGAGTGATAGTGGGAGACCCCAGTAACAACCTCTGACCTCCACCTGCACGCATATATATTCACCCACACGTATGCACCACACACACAAACATGCATGCACACACCACACACGTGTATACACCAAAAATAAAAATAAACATATAATAGCCTATGCTTTGCAGTTCATGGAATGGGGAAGGTGTGTGTGTGTGTGTGTGTTCCTGACACTGGGGGCCCACTAGAGGATTACTGAATCACTTTTTTTTTTTGTCATTAAGCTTCACGTGTACTTGGGATGCTCATTGTTCATTCCTAGAATCCACCACATGGACTTCCTGTGAGTCAGTCATAATTCTGCAGTTGCATAAGGAGCTTCGAAGAACTCTCGTCGCCTTCTCCCTCAGAGCTCTCACTGGTATCCATGAGAGAATATCTCTCAATAACATACAATGAGGTAGAAACTCAGCCAGGTTCAGAAAGCTGCTCGAGGAGATGGATAAATAAACCACACGCCATGAGATTTACATCCGGGCTCCCTTCAGAGGTTCTTCCCCCAGTGCCTGGATGAAAACAGATGGGTTGTCTCCTCTGTAAATGGAGGAAGAAATCTAGTTGCAAAATATTTTTATGGGCTGTGTTCTGCATGATAAATTTTATTCCCTGTTTTGCCAGTTTGACTTAATATTACTCACATATATTTTTTTATTGGCCATTGATTTTTGAGTAGGACTGCATGGAAAATCAGCCTGTAATTTTGCTAATCAAAATAGGAGTGGCTGTGGCTTCCTTAAGTCCTCTCTGCTCATCAAATAATTACAGGAATCTTTGTAGCAGTATAGATGAGGCTCTAGTCTCTGTCCATCACCACCCTGTCCTTATTTTTTTGGCACGTGTGTATATGTTTTGTGTACATATGAGAAAGATGTATCAGTGGCTAGCATTTCATGCATGAGTGTGTATTCTCTTTAATTCAGCAAACCTCTGAAAGAGAGAATTTTCTTTCTTGTTTTCCCAGAATCATAACTTATTGTCACAATAAGATTGTGAAACAACCAATCACGAAACTGCACATGCGTATATTGCTGTCACCTCTGCAGGCAAGGGGGAGATGTCAGATAGTGTGCTGGGGCTGGATTAAACTGCCCTTGCTCTGCTCTGAGATGCTCTCTGTTTTTCGGGGAGGAGTCACGTGTGCATGTGTAGTTTGTTTGCGATGTGTGTACAATGTATGTATGGGTGTGCAGATGCACACCCCCAGTACAGAGGAGTGTGAAGGCTAGGGGAGGGTGTCACGTGTCCTCCTCTATTATTCTACATTAGTCTTTCACTGAACCTGGAGCAGCCAGTTCCAGTCAGACTGGCTGAACAGTGAGCCCCAGTGATCCTCCTATCTCTGCTCCATTCAGGGCTAGAATTACAGGCATGCCCAGCCATGCCTGGGTTTTTACATGGGTGCTGGGGATCAAATTCAAGACCTCCTACATTCACAGCCAGCACCCTTACCCACTGAGCTATCTTCCCAGCCCCAATTTGAGTCTCTTATCTTCTCCCTTAAGCATGTGAATTCACGTGACTTACATCTTGATGGAAAATGGCAGAGGGACAATAACATTTCAAGAGTGTTTTTATCATGTCATGTCTGCTAATAGCTGGTTGATCATGTTGGCAAGTTGGATAGCTGAGCCCAACATTGAAGACTGTGCCCCTCCCCTATGGCAGCGAAAGGAAACTAGGCATATGGCCAGTGGAACAGGGACATGTATTTCTGCTGTAGAAGTGGAGAAATAAGGATAAATATTTCTGAAGAGGAATGGAAACCCCCAGAAATAAAGATGCAGTTTAGGTTCGTGTTTGCAACTTTTGAGTGTTAAAAATATCAGCTCCATGTAGAGTTGCTGGTAGTCATGAAAACACATTTTCAGATCATAAACACGGTTCCTCATCTCACAGCGACATCAGATAGGCTACAATAAAACAACCGAGCTTTCCCACACCCGTTTGGCATTGTTGAGTCATGATAACTATTATTGATTCTACTGTTTTGGATTTCAAGCATGTGTATTTTTCACTTGTAAAAATATCACCACGGACGATGGTGAGGTTGAAATTGGTGAGGATGAGTATAACTGTTATGTGAGATCTGAGTTTATTCATAAACCGTAATTTGGTTCCTTTCCCCAGTACCATAAAATCCCAATAGCTACGTCAAAGTGTAAATCAAACACTCATTTTATTTCTCTCTTTCTGTTACTCCTTGCATATGCTTTGATGCAACATATTGCGTAAAAGCACACTGTCTAGTGCTTGACAAGAAGTAAAAACTAACAAGTATGTTTCATCATGATGGGGAAAGCATGGTGCACACACAGGCAGCTGGGACATCATACCTTGTCATTTCAGCAGGGAGGAGGCAGTAAGACTGAGCTCTGAACACCCAATGGTGTTAGACGAGTATACCTCACCATCCACCCCCATCCCAGGGACACACCTCTTCCAGCAAGGCTCCACCTCCTAAAGGCTCCACCAGCTGGAAATTGAGAATGAGGCTTAACTGTAAATAAATGAGGCTCTGTGGGACATTTCATATTTGAACCACCACAGAAGGGGTTCCCTATAAGAGTGGGGTGCTTATTTGTGTCATCCTTTGCAGAGTATTACCTATTCTACAGTGACTCATTTAAAAGGCAAAATATGTTGAGTGTGGCCTTGGAGTTCAAATGGTTAAGGAAAGTTTTCCACTATTATCTAGGCATGATTTTAATAATGACTCTGTATGAACACTATCTTATAAGGCTTTTTACAAATCACTGCAGCTTGCCAGACTTCACCTATAAAATGGGTTAAGTCATATCTAGTTCCCAGGAATTACTGGGACTCAGTGGGAAAGAGAACTTGTTGCATGAACATGAGAACCCTGAGTTCAATATCCAGCACTCACATAAAAAGCTTGGTATGGGGGCTGGAGAGATGGCTTAGCAGTTAAGACACTTGCCTGTGAAGCCACAGGACCCATGTTCAACTCTCCAGATCCCACATAAGCCAGGCACACAAGGGCGAGGCAAGTGCAAGGTCACACATGCCCACTAGGTGACACAAGCATCTGGAGTTTCATTTCAGTGGCTGAGGCCTTAGTGTGTCAATTCTCTCTCTCTCCCTCTCCCTCTGTCTCTCTCTCTCCAAAATAAAAATAAAATAAATTTAAAAGCTGGGTATGACCACATATGCTTGAAACTACAGCATGGAGGAGGTGAGCAGAGACAAATGTAGCCACTGGGACTCACTGATCAGCCAGCGTGGCCAAAAATCAGCAAGGCCAGGTTCAGCGTGAGACTCCAGAAAATAAGGTATAAGAGTGACAGAGAAGGATTCCGGATGTTCTCTGGTCTACACGTATGTACGTGGGACACATACATCTGCACGCATGCACACGTGCACGCACACGCACACACACACACACACACGTGCATACACCACATACAACTCATATACCTAGTTCTTCATATTGATGAGGGAACAGATTTGAAATGAGTTAACCCCATGGGGCTCTGTACATAGTAAAATACTCTGTAAATATCAGTTACATTTATTATTGCTGGAGTCCAGTTTGACCATAGAAGGATTGGGTAAATTTTCTCCATTTTGCTGATGCATCTTAACAAGATTTCTGATGGAGTCTTCTGGTAGAAAGAAGTATGGGACTACAGTCTAAAGATTCAGTCTAAGAAGGGAACTATTGAGGCAAGGGTGGGGTATGTCTGCAGAGGTTGTCAAATTCTTCTGGTTTTGTAATTTGGTGAGACTATTTTTCATGGAAGGTGGTGTTCGGCATTTTCATTCCTCCTCTTCTGTTTATACGTTGTTGATGTGAGAGGTTATGCTGTGGGAAATAAACAAAATACAAATATAAATCAAAACTACAAATGCATGTGTTGGGGATTGTGTGTGGATACTCTCACAACGCCATGCCATGTATGGCAGGGTTCTAGGAGCAAGGTGGCCCTTGTCATAAAAGCACTTTGATGAGTTGCCCTTGCATCTCTTTCACTCCCCTTTCCACTTTCCATGCAAATTTCCCTGCATGGCTTTTATAGACTTTGGATAACCTAACTTCTCATCTCTTCCCATTTCCATTCTTGCTAACTAATGCCTTCCTTCTTTCTTATATCAGCTGAATTTTAAATGTCAGACAGGGGAGGTTGGTTCCAGAAGCTATATTTAAAAAACACTGGCTACAGGAGGAGAGATCTGACCATGGCCAGGAAGCCTTGCTTACTCGCTTTTCAGATTGCGCCTTGGGAATCAGCACCTCTGTTGGCTGAGTTCTGTGAACTCAGGGCGCTTTTTCCGCTGAGGGGGGAGGCTCTTAGTCGTCAAGCTGAGGTCAGCCAACAGCTGTGCCTCCAGCTGCTCTGGAGATGCCGAAAGACGTGAAAGGCGAGCAGAAACATACATGATCACTGAGTCTTAAGACCCACCATTTTCTGCCCATGTTGTCACCCTCCCTTCCTGGACATGTTCCCAGGGACACTTGTCGGAGACTTGTCAGACACCCTCCTGCTGTATCAATTAGCTATTACTGAACAAAATATCCCAGAACCCAATGGTTTGTCATGATGTGTGTGTGTGTGTGTATGTGTGTGTGTGTGCATGTGTGTCTGTCTGTCTGTCTGTCTCACATACATGGACCTACTCATCTTCTTTGTCATCCTTCTAGTCTTGGCTGAACTTAGTTTATTTTTCATTTTTTAAAAAAATTATTTAGTTGCGGGCTGGAGAGATGGCTTAGCGGTTAAGGCATCTGCCTCCTAAGCCTAAGAATGCTGGTTCCAATCTCCAGGTCCCACGTTTAGCCAGATGCAAAGTGACACAAGGGCGCAATGCCGCACTTGACCACAAGAGGGCGTACACATTTGGATTTCGTTCACAGCAACTGAGAGGCTGCTGGCACGCCCATCTCTGTCTTCCTCTCCCTCTCTCTCTGTGTCTCTCTCCAAAAAAAAATTACTTAGTTGCACGTGTGCGTATCGGTGTGCCAAGGTCCCTTACCACTACAAGCAAATGCCTGTCTGGCTAGAGACTTGAACCCTGGGCCAGCAGACTTTGCAAGCAAGCACCATTAACCACTGAGCCACCGTCCCAGCCCCTGGACTCACTTTTGCACATGTCTGCTGAGTCAGCTCAGTGTTGCTGCTGAGCATAGCTGCTTAGGTTGCACTAGTATGAGTCCATGTGGGACACCTGAGCAGTCTGCCATGTGATCTCTCATCTCTGCCAGGTAATCCAGGCTGGTGATCTTAGTTGTGGGAGGATTCCAACACAGCAGGTGGTAATTTATAGGACTTCTTGAGGCCCAGCCTCAGAACTGGCATCACACCGTCACTTTAAAAAAAATCTATAAGATTCTCTTTTTAAATTAATTGAGAACTTTACTGTATTGCATATTGGTATGTGTATGTGATGTGTGTGTGTGTTTATATGTGTGTGCATGTATTATGCATGTCATGTGTGTTTTTTTAATTTTTATTTTTTGGAGAGAGACACAGAGACAGAGAGAGGGAGAGGAAAGAAGAAAACAGAGATGGGCACACCAGCAGCCTCTCAGCTGCTGCAAACGAAATCCAGATGCATGCGCCCCCTTGTGGTCAAGTGAGGCATTGCGCCTCTGCATCACTTTGCATCTGGCTAAACGTGGGACCTGCAGATTGATATTTTACATATGAGGAAACAAAGGCCTAAATCAGTTGAGTAGCTCAGAGTTTCAACATGGTCAGAACTTAAATGTAGCTCTTTTGTTAGCAAAGGAGAGACACAGAAAGAAACAAAGTAAGGGGGGTCTGACCTCTGGACAGTGAACTTTTCCCCCCATTCATTTATTTTATCTATTTAATAATTATTGATAGAGAATTCCTAGGATGCTAAGCCTTGTTCCAGGAGTGCAGCTTTGATGGACACCCAGTGGAATAATATTATAATGGCATGCAGCATCACAATACCCAGCAGGTGCATTTCCTCAACAACTGCCACATTCTCTGGAAAGAAATGGCCCACTTCCTGTCTAAGGTGTTTTAGAGGAGATGCCCCAAGTGACAGTCCAAGTGTTTTCACCTGTCCTTCAGTTTAACATATTTTAATAAATTAAAATATTATTAGTACATGGCTATCTGTGTGAATAGTTATCTTTGTATGTATTCTAGTGTTAGATTGAAGAAAATGTTGGCTTATTAAGTTTTTCTACACATTAAAAATCTTTAAAAAAATTTTTTATTGACAACTTCTATACTTACATACAAAAAAACATATGATATTTCCCTCCCCTTCCCCATTCCCTTTGTTGGGAATATAGCTCAGTGGTACACTACTTCTTTAGCATGTCAAAATGAGGCCCCATGTTCAGTTCCATGTACTGTGAAAGATAAAGAAAAGAGAGAGAAAGGAAGGAAGGAAGGAAGGAAGGAAGGAAGGAAGGAAGGAAGGAAGGAAGAAGGAAGGAAGGAAGGAAAGGAAGGAGGATGGAGGAAGGAAGGGAGGAAGGAAGGAAGGAAGGAAGGAAGGAAGGAAGGAAGGAAGGAAGGAAGGAAGGAAGGGAGGAAGGGAAGAAGGAAGGGAGGAAGGGAGGATGGAGGAAGGAAGGGAGGAAGAAAGGACAGGGTGAGAGACACAGAGGAGGAAAGAAAGAAGGAAGGAGAGAAGAAGAGAGAGAGGAAGGGAGGGAGGAAAGAAAGAGGAAGGAAGGAAATAAGGAAGGCAGGAGGGAGGAAGGAAGGAAGAAAAAGGGAAAAAGGAAGGAAGAAAGGAGGGAGGAAAGAAATAGGGAGGGAAGAAGGGAGGAAGGGAGAGAAAGAGGAAGAAAAGGAAGAGTCTTAACTTTTTTGTAGCAATGTGTTCTTCCCGGGGCTCCATGTAACAGGAAACAGTCTTGGCTCAGTGGACAAAGCACTTACTGTACAAGCAGGAAGTGCCCATGTTTTCATACCCAGGACTGACACGCAAATCCTGACACAATGGTGTGACTGTCTGTCTTCCCAGGGCACTTAGAACAAGATGCTAGGCACTGATGGGAGAGCCCTCGGAAGCTCAAGAGCTAGAAAGGCAGCTGCCATGAACAATGAGAGACCCTGCCTCTAACAAGATGGAAGGCTAGGACTGACACCTGAGGCTGTCACCTGACCTCCACACGCACGCTAAGGCATGGCATGACACAGCCTCGTACACTAGAGAAACAGCATCCAGGTCCTCTAAGGAAGTGGGTTGATGATTCAGCAGGCCGGTATCTCCTACGCATCTTCGAGTCAATAAGCAGTCATCTCCTGCTGGACACACGGCAGATCCCGCTGTGGTGTGTTGTAGGAAAAGACTGGATCTTCCGATGGGGGATGCCAAAGACATGTTGCAGGAGGTAGTGAAACGCTGAGGAACTCAGTGTGCTTTTCGCAGTCCATTCTACCACCTAGGTACCTTTTTGTTTTTCTTAACCCAGCGGTGCAGCAAAGGTTCATCTTTGGTACAACCCATGATCCTCTGATTCTCTTGCAAGGGGAGGAGGCATTCTTCTAGAATATTCCCCAGGCTTTCTGGAGAGAAGTCTCTTGGCCTTTGATATTTGCTCATTTCATCAGTTACTGGTTTTAAATTCTTTCCAAGAACATGAAAGACTATTTTTTTTTCAAGAAGGAATGTTTAAAAAAAATTTTTTTTAAAGGAAAAAGCTCACTGCCTTCCACTGGTCCCCTCCCAACATAGTCAAGATTTTGTTTAGTGAAACACTGGCTAGTTATAGCTTTCTCATTTACCAGTTTCCATCTGTCAAATGGAGTAAACCAGTCCAGGCTTAATTCATTCTCTAGCCATGGCTCTGAGAGAATGAGGCTCTCAGGCCGCCGAGATTTTATGTCTGCCATATCATTTTACTGACAGTATTTTTTAATTGTGTATTTTGGGCTTATTTATACTCCAATATCTTCCACTCTGTGAAGCTTTAATATTTAGCCATCGAGGTAATAAACTTTTTATCATCTGTCAGTTTAACTGGGACGCTATGCTGTGTGGCTTTTGGCTTGCGGCTTTGCTCTCTGTGTTTGGTCCTGTGAAAGCAGGCCAGCTTCTTCTGCCATTATGGAACTTCCCTTGGATCTGTAAACTGCAATAAATCCCTTCCTTCTTCACTGTGCCTGATCTGGAAGTTCCTGATCTGGAAGCTTTCTGACACAGGAGGGAAGGGTTTGTTTTGGCTCACAGTTTGAGCACACACTCTAACATGGCAGGCAAGGCATGGAGGAGGCAGTGTGATGCAGCTGGTCACAATGCAGCCACAGCCAGGAAGCAGAAAATGACAAAGGCTGGTGCTCAGCTCATTTGATCTGGGTACCCCAACATATGGAATGATGATGCCCACAGTTAACAGGGGTCTCACAAGCTCAGTTATCCTAATCTAGAACCTCACTCACAGTCATGCCCAGGAGTGTGTCTCCTCAAAGATTCTAGATTCTTCCAGTGGCTTATGAACATTCACCATTTCTGGCAGATCTTGACTCATATGGAGACTGCATTATCAAGCAGATGTTCCTTAGAAAACCTTGCATATCACTCACTAGGTTTCTTTCTTTTTTAAAAAATTTTTAAATTTATTTTTATCTTTATTTATTTATTTGAAAGCGACAGACAGAGAAAGAGGCAGAGAGAGAGAGAGAGAGAGAGAGAGAGAGAATGGGTGGACCAGGGCCTCCAGCCACTGCAAATGAACTCCAGATGCATGTGCCACCTCAAGCACCTGGCTTACGTGGGTCCTGGGGAATCGAGCCTTGAGCCGGGTCCTTAGGCTTCACAGGCAAGTGCTTAATCGCTAAGCCATCGCTCCAGCCCCTGGGTTTATTTCTTGAAGGAGGGATACACTGAATACAATTGGTTATGTAAGTGGCCCTCAGTTCATAGCTACACATGACTTCTAGTGAGCTCCTGACAGAATAGTGACATCATGCTGAAAACCTGCTTCCTCACCTCTGAACATCAAGACTCTAGTTACATTTGTAGAACCCACTAAACTAAAGATGTTGGGCTGGAAAGACAGCTTAGTGGTAAAGGCACTTGCCTGCAAAGCCAAAGGATCCAAGTTCAATTCCCCAGGACCCATGTAAGCCAGATGCACAAGGTGGCAGCGTGGATCTGGAGTTCCTTTGCAGTGGCTGGAGGCTCTGGTGTGCCCATTCTTTCCCTCTCTATATTGTCTTTTACTCTCTCTCTTTCTCTGTCTCGAATGAATCAATAAAAATAAAATATTTGAAAAAATATTATGAGGGAGGAACCTCATAAGTAGAATTAAATATAGAAGGAAGTTTTCTTGCAGTTCATGAATTAGATAAAGTTTCCATGGGAGAGTGTGTCTTTACAGGTCTCACACTCGGGACATATGTAGGGTTTCAGTAGCTTGTCAGAGTGGTTCTGCTTGGGACCCTGGAGACACTTTGGTCACTTCCTATCATGGCATCAGAGTCAATGAGATGCCAGGAGGAGAGCTGACAACTTCCCCCTTAAGGTGGGCTGGCTTTTTGTTGTTCCCTTGAAAGAACTCAATGAGGGTGGGCGGGAGGGAAAGGAAACTGCCCTTCTGTGATGGTTTATATAGATAATTGTCAGCTTGATAGGGCCTAGAATCACTTGTGATGAATTGCCTACACTAGATTGGCCTCTGAGCATGTGCTTGAGGAATTCTGAATTAGGTTAATTAAGGTGGAAAGGTCCACCTTAACTGTCAGCAGCACCACTGCATGGGTTGGGGGTCCTGGAATATATAAAAAGGACAGAGCAGAGCAGGCCCCCCCAGGAGCATTCGTGGCTCTCTACTTCCCTCCTGCTGACGTGATGATGTGATACCAGCTTCCTGTTTCTGCCTGCTTTCCTTGTCATAAGGGACTCTACCCCATGGAGCTGTAGGCTGAACTAAACTCTCCCTGTAACTCCCTTTTGTCAGGTGCTTTGTCCCAGTAATACAAAGGTAACGAATACACCTTGTATAAGAAACCATCTTCATGGGCTGGAGAGATGGCATAGTGGTTAAGGCATTTGCCTGAAAAGCCAAAGGACCCAGGTTCATTTCCCCAGGATCCACGTTAGCCAGATGCACAAGGGGATGCATGCATCTGGAGTTTGTTTGCAGTGGCTAAAGGCCCTGGCACACCCATTCTCCTTCTCCCTCTTACTCTCTGTCAAATAAATAAATAAATAAATAAATAAATAAATAAATAAAAAAGAAAAGAAGCCATCTCATTAACAGAAGTGATTTGGTTTCTTTTTGAGATGGGAAATAAAACAACTGAGAAAGTAGTGTGTTGTTTCCCTTGAGAAATCAAACACAATGCATGGAGCGGATGGCTCAGCAGTTAGAGACTCTTACAAGCAAAGCCTGATGGTCCAGGTTCAGCACCCCAGTACCCACATATAGCCAGATTCACAAAGTAGCACATGCATCAGGAATTTGTTTGTAGCAGCAACAGGTCCTGGCATGCTCATATTCTCATATTCTCTCTCTCTCTCTCTCTCTCTCTCTCTGTCCTTTCTCTCCCAAGTAAATAAATAAAATATTTTTTAAATAAATAAAATGGGGCTGAAGAGATGGCTTAACAGTTAAAGCGCTTGCCTGCAAAGCCTAAGCACTCATGTTTGAATCTCCAGGTCCCACATAAGCCAGACACACAGTGATGCAGGCACACAATGTCACACATGTGCACAAGGGAGCACACGTGTCTGGAGTTTGTTCACAGCAGCTGAAGGCCCTGGCATGCCCATTCTCTCTCTCTCTCTCGTAAATAAATAAATAAATAAATAAATAAATAAATAAATAAATAATAAATAAAATGCAAAAAAATTAAAAATAAACAATAAGCAGACTGAATTTACCAAAACAAATAGGTTGAAATATATACTATACAGAAACCTGTCACTGATATTTTTGAAGAAGCATTTTGAGATAGGATTCAAAATACATATTTTGAGGAAGGATTTCTGAATTAAAGAAATAAATGTTACAGGGGAAAATATTGTATGTCCAGAGCATATAACATACATTGAAATTCTTTCCATTCATTCAATCCTCCAGCAATTTCTTGCCACCCACATGTCAGGGATGGGGTCATTGGAGTGTAGTTAATATTTCACAAGGTGACTTAGAACGCTGAAGTCACAGTGACTATAAAATCACTTTCTCACCAACGTGAGAGAAAACATTGTGTTTGTTTACAGACAAAGACAATATTTCATTTTAAAAGAGAAGTTGATTTAAGCAGACACATGTTAGGATTTCTGCTTTTCAAATATGAATATACTCAAAATTTGCATGGCCATGCCTGATCTCTTATGAATAGACCTTGGTGGTTTAAATGTAAAATGTCCCTCATAGACTCATGGTTTCTGATTAAGCCTTGTACTGAATCCCAAGCAGCTGGAGCTTTGGGTGGTGAAGCCACGCTGGAGGAGGTGTGTTAGGGCAGGGAGGGGAGACTTGGGACTTTATAGACCAGGACTCTGGGCAGTGCTAGCAGCATCCCTATAGCTGTAAAGAGGGCCACATACATGAATTTGTGCCTAAAATGCACGGTGTAATAATCAGAGAATCAGAGGCAGGCCCTACACAGTCTGACACAAAGGTTCGCTTTCTCTCAAATAACACACACACACACACTGCACGTATAACATTTTGTTATATTTATGACTAGTGGGGGTCAGCTACTCAGATAGAAAGGTAGGGTAATTATGAGACCTCAGGACAATGACTGAAAAGACAAAGAGTATGCAGGCAGGGTGAAGAGGAGCTGGGGAGATGGTTAAAAGTGCTTGCTTGAGAAAACCCTCTGGCCTGGGGTTCAATTCCCCAGATACCCAGGTAAAGCAAGACAGGCTTTTTTTTTTTTTGTACTTTATGTTTTAGAGAGAGAGTATTGGCACACCAGGGCCTCAGCCAATGCTATCAAACTCCAGATGCTTGCGCCAACTAGTGAGCATGTGCAACCTTGTGCTTGCCTCACCTTTGTGAACCTGGCTTGTGTGGGATCTGGAGAGTAGAACATGCATCCTTAGGCTTCGCAGACAAGCGCCTTAACCACTTAGCCATCTCTCCAGCCCCCAGACAGGCATTTTGTTTGCAGTAGCAACAGACCCTGACACACCTTGCCCATCCTCCACACGCACATGTAAATAAAAAACAAAAACTTAATAGTGTAGGCAGGAAGATTGGAGTGAAGATTTTTATTTTCTATTTATTTGCAAGCAGAGGGAGACAGACAGACAGACAGACAGAGAATAAATAGGAATGCCAGGGACTCTAGCTGCTACAAACCAACTCCAGACGCCGGTGCCATATCATGCATCTGGCTTTATAGAGATACTGGGGAATCGAACCTGGGTCATTAGGTTCTGCAGGCAAATGCCTTAACTGCTGAGCCATCTCTCCAGATGAAGGATTTTTTTTTTTAACCAACATAGGATGAGCAAAGACAAAACTATGTAAAAAGTATTGATGATTAATTCTAGAGAAAGTATCACAGCATTGAACATGAGGGGTTTTAAGCTTCTTTACTTTTGGCCTCTCCTGTGAGAAGTTTGGAGAAACCACATTATATTTATCCAATGTGGATAGCACATAGATTGGAATCCAAAGAGACATGACATTGACATGTGGGGTTGAGAAGTTTAAAAATGAAATAAATGGGTGATTCAGTATCATATAGAAAAATCCAAAATATTGTAGCAGAATTATATTCAGCCTTCTTCACAGGTGAGAAATTCTAGCTGCCTCTTTCAGTTATTGACTGATGTTAAATCCATGGAGTGCTGTTTGTGTGCAAAATCCTGTGAAATAGCTGCTATTGTTTCTGGTTTTCTGGTGATAAAAAACCACCGAGTCCTAGAACAATTTTTATTTATTTTTTCACAAAGCCCTCTTACACTGATACTGTTTCACTGAAGAACACCATGAGCTGGTGGTTGTGTGCTTGAAACCTGACTGGCACAATTCTTCTCCAGCCCTTACGTGTCATCCTTAGAGGATGACTGTCCTGGGAGGAAGTTACTCCCTGTCCTGACTCCATTTGTAGAGCATCCCATGGAAAAGCACAGAGACAGGAAGCTCCGTGTTCTCTCCCATGAAAGATACTGGTGGGATAACAAGCTGAATCTGGTCTATGCTAGAGTCATTGTGTTCTGTGCATTTTTCTTAACCTAAAAACATACCATCATTTCTGTTTTATTTTTATTTATTTCTTTAAGAGAGAGAGAAGAAACACACACAAAGAGAGAGAGAATGGGTGCACCAGGACCTCCAACCACTGAAAATGAACTCCAGATGCATGTGCCACCTTGTGAATCTGGCTTAAGTCTGTCCTGGCGAATTGAACCTGGGTCATTTTGGCTTTGCAGGCAAGTGCCTCAACCACTAAGCCATCTCTCCAGCCCCATTCCTTTTTATAAGAAATATTATTACTATCATTGATATTATTGGCAGTACCTGTGGTCAAACTTAGCCCCTTAAACATCCTAGGAAAGTGCTCCACCATTGAGCATTGAACATTGAGCCATGTCCATACCCCTTTTATAATCGTATTTATCTATTTGTTTGTCTGCAGACATGAAGTTGCCCAGATTGGCCTTGAACTCCCTGTAACCCAGCCTGGCTTTGAACTTTCCATCTTTTGCTCTCAGCCTCCCAAGTAGCTGGATCACAGACATTCAGCAACAGGACCCATTTATTCTTCTTTTGGAGACCATTTAAAATAGGCTTGGGGGCTGGGGAGATGGATCAGCAATGTTTTTGCAAGTGCATGCTTGCAAAGCCTAATGACTCAGGTTCAGTTCCCCAGTGCCCACGTAGAACAAGATGCACAAGGTGGTGCATGCATCTGGAGTTTGTTTGCACTGACGAAGCCCTGGTGCGCCCATTCTCTCTTCTCTCTCTCTCTCTCTTTCTCTTTCTGTGTGTGTGTGTGTGTGTGTGTCATCTCTCTCTTCCTCTCCCTTTAGTCGCAAATAAATAAATAAAATATTAAAAGAAAACAGTCCTCAGGGAAGCAACAGCCAAAGGAATCTGGAGTGAATTTCAGACTTTTTCTCTGCATTCCTACATCTCCTCAGATCCTTCACTAGATGGCGTTGTGAATCAACCCATAGCCGCTGTGTCATCGCTTTGGTGCAGCGGAAGGTGTGAAAGCCCACAGCCCTCCCTCCCTCCCTCCCTCCCTCTGTGACCCGCCTCCCTTCCCTCCTTTGGCTTTTATACCATCCCATGAGTAATGAGGACTGTATGTTGTTGGACATTGGGTAAGCCATCCCAGAAAATATTTCTGAGGTGGCTCTGGCAGGAAGCAGTTGTAAACCATTGAATGGTTCCGTGTGACTGGCAGGAGCTTGGCGAGACAGGTCATGGGCCGGCCCCAGTGACCTAGCTGGCTGTGTACATCAGGAACAAATTCACTCCGGACTCCATGCCCAAGATATCCAGTTCTAGCCACAGGCCACACCCCTTCACAGGGGTGAGAATTTGCTTTGCAGATGGGAGGGACAAATGGGTGTGCACAGCAAATATAAACAAATTAGAATAAATCCGTGGAAATGGCTAAGTCCAGTGCTCATACTTGAATTCTTGATCCACGTTCCCTTAGATACAGTCATGTCTAGAGCCTTCATTTCAAAGTAAATTATAGTATAATTTTTTTGTAAAAAAATATTGAAACATTCATGGGATTCAGAAAATATATCAGAGGCTGTCTTTCAAAATGAAATTGGATTTGAGATTTGGAAGTGAATTTACCCTTTACTGGAATTGCTAAGTATGTGTGGTTTCAAACTCTATTAATCCCACATTTTTCTCCCTCTCTCCTGTCCTTCCTGCTTTCTTACTTAGAGAGTGAAGCATACCATCATCTTGACAGATATCTATCTATCTATATATACAGATATCTATCTATATATATCTACATATATAGACATAAGGATAGATAGATGATAGGTAGATAGATAGATAGATGATAGGTAGATAGACAGATAGATAGATGATAGATAGATAGATAGATAGACAGATAGATGATAGATAGATGATAGGTAGATAGATAGATAGATAGATGATAGATAGATAGACAGACAGATAGATAGATAGATAGATAGATAGATAGATAGACAGATAGATAGATAGATAGATAGATAGATAGATAGACAGATAGATAGATGATAGATAGACAGATAGATAGATAGATGATAGACAGACAGATAGATAGATAGATAGATAGATAGATAGATAGATACATAGATAGATAGATAGATAGATAGATAGATAGATAGATAGATAGATAGATAGATAGATAGATAGATAGATAGATAGATAGATAGATAGATAGATGATAGATAGATAGATAGATAGATAGATAGATAGATAGATAGATACATACATACATACATACATACATACATAGACAGACAGACAGACAGACAGATAGATAGATAGATAGATAGATAGACAGATAGATAGATCTGTGTACGTCAGTCGATTCGCTGTAGTTGGTAGTGGAGGAAACGGAGTTCTTTTCCATGAGATGCGTGAGATCTGGAGGCAGCTACATGAAAAGAACTTTCGGGACAATCCAAGGGACAGGATATCAAAATCCTGGGAGTGAATGTGGCCTGCATGTACGTGTGGTCCTCTATCCACAGTCATAGACAGAACAGAACCCGACTGGTGTGTGATATACTTCACACATGAGCCATGCAGGTCAGTCCTGTTGTCATGAAAGTCATCTAAGAGGCCAAAATAAATCCCAAAGGATCTGCTGTAGAGCCCCGCCCTCAACGTTGTGCACACTTCCAGGAAGGGCCTGTGAGGATTCAGATGGAAAATGTTCTGGCCCAGATTACACTCTTTTGCTAAGGAATGTCTCAGTGAATGTCCTGCCCTTTTCAGCCCAGGCTCTCACTCGTTCATTTCTACTCCCTTGAATTATTGCTGGCCCTCAAGAACACCAAAACACAACACCACAATTACACTAAATGCTTTTTGTGTATGTGATGAATCTTGTTTGGTTTTGTTCTAGCTTTTTTTTTTTTTTTTTGCATGTATATATGATGTGCATGCTTTGTGTGTGTGTGTGTGTGTGAACTGTGTGGACATACATGTGTCTGTGAGTGTGCATGCACAAAAATGAAGGGTAGAAGGTGGTATTCAGTGTTTTATTAGATTGCTATCCACCTTCTTTTTTAAAATTTATTTTTATTTATTTATTGGTTTTTCGAGGTAGGGTTTCACTCTGGCCCAGGCTGACCTGGAGTTAACTATGTAGTCTCAGGGTGGCCTCAAACTCATGGTGATCCTCCTACCTCTGCCTCCCAAGTGCTGGGATTAAAGGTGTGCGCCACCACACCCAGCTAAATTTATTTCTTTTTGAGACATGCCCTTTCACTGAACTCAGAGCTCATTAACTCAACTACACGAGTTAACCAGTAAAGCTCTACCTCCGCCACTCCAGCACTGAATTACCAGTATGCGTTACCTTGCCCAGTTTTGAGATGCGTGCCGGGAATACAAACATGGGTCCACGTGCTTGCCCTGCTCCAGCAACTGACCCATTTAGCTCCCATCTTCCAGGCACCAGCGTATACACCATTTTGTTGGGTTGGCATTCCTAAGCATAGAGAGTCTTATGGCCTGGGATTAAGAACTATACTCAGGTGAGAGGAAAGTACAAAGTAGAAAAGAAGAATGCTTCCCCAGGAAAGTCCATCTGTCTCTTCTTTGCTCAAGAAGGTAAGCCCTGCACTGTTTTTCCCATCTTCCATCTGGCAGAATTTAACAGTTCCACCAGCTTGCAGGTTTTCTTCATTAACTCCAGGAGTTAACCAGTTACCTCCGCCACTCCAGCACTACCCCATCGGGAATACAAACATGGGTCCACGTGCTTGCCCTGCAAGCATTTTACCAACTGACCCATTTCCCAGCTCCCATCTTCCAGGCTTTTTAATAACAGTTTTTTTTTTCTTGTATCCACAACGTATACACCATTTTGTTGGGTTGGCATTCCTAAGCATAGAGAGTCTTATGGCCTGGGATTAAGAACTATACTCAGGTGAGAGGAAAGTACAAAGTAGAAAAGAAGAATGCTTCCCACAGGAAATGTTCTGTCCATCTGTCTCTTCATTGCTCAAGAAGGTAAGCCCTGCACTGTTTTCCAAGGATCTGCAGAAATATCGGTGGCGAAGACCCTGCCTCAGGTGTTCTTCATGGTCCATGAGTGAAAGAGGCTCCCACGCATGGCATTGTATCAGAATCAGGGGTAAACTTGATAGAAAGAATTTCCAGGCTCTGGTGGTCTGACTGAAATATCCCCCGTGGGATCGGGTGTTTTGAACGCTTGGTCCCAAGCTGGTGGCATTTTGGGAGGTGGAGTCTTGCTGGAGGAGATGTGACACGGGGAGGGCATTTAGCCTTATTAGTGTAGCCCTTCTAGGTTCTCATAAGCTCACTCTTTTTTGTTTTGTTTTGTTTTGTTTTGTTTTGTTTTGTTTTTTTTAAGGTAGGGTCTCACTCTAGCCCAAGCTGACCTGGAATTCACTATGTAGTCTCAAACTCACAGTGATCCTCCTGCCTCTGCCTCCCGAGTGCTGGGATTAAAGGTGTGCGCCTCCACGCCCGGCTCCTGAGCTCGCTGTTACTGCGACCTCCTAGTTGATGTGATGCCAAGCCTCTGCTCTGCTGTGCTTTGCCTGCCACAATGAACCTTTCTCTCTTGACCATGAGCTGAAATGAAACAGCTCCTTCCCTACACTGCTTTGGGTCAACTGTTTTGTCCCAGCCATGAGAAGATAACTTCTGCACAGGCCTATGTTCTTAAAGACTGGAAGCGCCTGCAGTGAGTGGACCCTGAAGTCAGGACCTTCCTTGTGAGCACCATGTGACCCCAAAACTACCTGTGCCCATTGTGGAAGCACTTGGTGACTCCAGGTTTGGCTCCAACACCATGGTTCACCCACACTGTTGGTGAATTAAGGTACATGGGTATTACAAAGTCATTTCCCAGTTCCATACTTCCTTGCTTAGGTATACAAGCATCCCAACTACCTCACAGAAGTTCCACTTACTCTACAAAGGATGCAGTTCTGTGAGTAACGTGGAAATCTCTTTATGTTGTACCTAAATGTTGCTGAAGACCGTGCCCCCTTCCCTTCTCACACTGCACCTGGAGGGACGTGATCACACCCGTACAATAACTTGTCAGATGACTGATTTGATAATAGGTCACGTGCTGCATCTTGTGGGTGGGAAACATGTTGTGAAATGTTTAATGACTGGTCATTATTATTATAGAGGAAACTGAAAGAATAGAGGAAGGGACTTTTAATATTTGGGGACAGAGTTTCATGTTGGGCGTTTTATCACAGTAATGGAGAGCCAACTGACACAGCTCGTGAGCACATCTGAGTCTGATTATTTATGGAGGAAGACATTTAACAGAACATGGAGCAGTGCATAGATTCATGGCTTTCAAAAAGAAAATTGAAACTCCAGACCAAGTTCCATAAATCACAAAGCTGACTTCCATTAAACTGAGCAGCCTCTTAATATAGCAGAAAGCACTAAGGATTTATTGTCTAGCCTTTGTCCATATAGGACAGAGCTGTATGTAATGGCAAGGTTTTAGGGGCTTTTATGGACTGGTGTGGACCATACCAATTTTATGTCATTTGAAAAATCCACCTAAATTGAAAATAAAGCATTGCAAAGTCAGTTCAATTTAATCAGGGATTGAGTTAATTGACATGTAAGTTGTGACACATATGAATATTCACACCTCATTATCATAAGTTTGCCTTATCAAACCAATTCCTCATCAAATGTTGGCTTAGAGAATTCTCCATTGGCCTCCTTACTTGACTTCTGTAATAGTTAATCTTGATGATCAATTTGATGAGATTTAGAATCACCATAGAAATGTGCCTCTGGGCCTGCCTGTGAGTTTCTGGATTCAGTTAAGGTGGGAAGATGCACCCTAAATTCAGGCTGCACAGCTCCATGGTCTAGGTCCTGGACTGCTTAAGAAAGGAAGAATCCAGCTGACGTCTCTCTGCTTCTTGACCTCAGAGGCAATGTGACCAGCTGCTTCCTGCTTCTGCCACCACACCTTCCCCACTGTGCTGGTCTGTACACTCAAAGTGTAATTCACAACAAACCCTTCCTTCCTTCCTTCAATTACTTTTGTCAAACATTGTATCTCAGCAATGAGAAAATTAACTGACACAATCTCCTTCATTAACTTGTCATGTATCAAATAGACCTTCATTGGGATTTTACTAATGAGGCAGGAGAGTGGGATGAAGAAAGAAGAGAAGAGGGAGAGAAAGATGACTGGGTAGATACAATACTTGCCTCACAAGCAGGAGGATTTGAGGATGAACTCCCAGCCCTCATATATAATGCTAGGCACGATGGCATCTTCCTGTCATTTCAGTGCTGGGGCTCACTGCTTAGCTAGTCTATCTGAACCAGTGAATTCTCAGTACATGAGGGACGCTGCCTCAAACAATAAGGTGGAGAGTGACTGAGAAGGCACCCAACATCAACTTCTGGCCAGTGCATACAGCTGAAGGAGCACTCTTCCACACACATGTGTACCCACATGCATACGTACATGCACACACACCACCAACAAATACACACACACACACACACACACACACACAAAGAAAGATGGAAAGAATGGAAATTCATCACACTCTCTCATTTTAATTCCCATGAAATTGTTACAGAGTAACATTTCTTATAACATTTCTTATAACATTTCTTGTCTGTGTTTACATATAGAAAAAAAATGACTTATCTTTGTCCTTTGCTGGCCACTGTATAGCTTTAAAGTTCAAACTCGACAGACATGGGCTGGAGGGATAGCTAGCGGTTAAGGTGCTTCCGTGCAAAGCCTAAGGACCCAGGTCAATTCCTCAGTACCCACATAAGATAGATGCACAAGGTGGCACATGTATCTGGAGTTGGTCTGTAGTGGCTGGTGGCCCTGGCATGCCCATTCTCTCTTTTCTCTCTCTCTGCCTCACTCTGTCTCTCTCAAATAAGTGAGTATAAATAAATAAAAATAACTTTTCAAGCACCACACATATAATAGAAGAACATTCTACACTGGGCTTGTGTTTTTGGTTTTTATACTTTCCTATGCTATGACAGGGGTCAGCCTGTGACCTGTATTTGTCAGTTTTAATCAGAACACTTTCAGGCACCTATGCTTTCTGTAACTCACCTAGTTGCTTCTGCCTATGGCCCGAGCATTTACAATAGAGACTCCGTGACCTGCAAGTCCATCCTGCCTCCACACACTTAGACAATGTGACACTGAGAATTCTGACTTTCCTTACCAGCTCTGCCACCTCTTCTGGGTGGACCGTTGCTCTGAGTTTCATTCCAGCAAGCTCGTCTCACATTGCATCTTCCACATGGCCCTGTTTCTCTTTTGGGAGTGCGAGCCTCGGACTTAATAAATAATCCACGGTGAGGTAAACTCAGGTTCAGCCAGCGGCTCTTGGTTTATTTCCAACAATACATACTCGGTATTCCGTGGCCCTTGAGTTATTTCTTATCCCTGCTTTCCGTTTGCTGGGGTTAAAAAAAAAGAAAAGGAAAGGAAAGGAAAGCACCTACAAAGCTGCCTTGTGATATAAATTTCAATTTCCTTTTGAAATAAAGCTGACCCCTTTGTGAGTCCAAAGATGAAAGTTGCCTGTTAAATGCAGATATTTCTGGCGGCTCTGGCCTGGAGGTCAGTCAAGTGGAATGAGATATTAAAGATAGCTTCCCAAACTAGGTCAGAACTGTGTGAAAAGATGAGAGGATTATTTCAGGGAACCATACAATAATCCACTCACCCAGGTTGAAAAATTTATGTCGCGTGTTTTGGGCTCAGAAACACTGTCTGAAGAGATAGATTAGTCAGCTGGAGTGGCACACAGTGTCACATTCAGGCTCCATTTTTAGTGCTCCATTCAGCAGAAATCCATTCTTTTAAAAGCTAAGCGAAAGGCAGACCTGAAAAAGCAATTTCATCATTTTTCTACCCGTCTGTGCACAAGTAAATAAAAAAAAATGTAATCCAAAATTATTTCTTCCACTTAAGTGGGTCAAGGATGAAAGAACATCATAGATATTGCCTAACATACACAGGAACTGTGACTTTCAAAACTAATATAAAGGTAGAGAGGTCATCTGAAGATCATATGCTTTGGTTTTCTTGTGTGATGTATTGACTTAATATATATTAAACATGAAAGCATCCTCATTATGCCCAGTAGCAAGCTAGGAGCTTCTGCCTTCTGTGCTATGTGTTAATGTGGTTTTGGCCAGCACAAGGACCCAAATAGATAGTAGCCTAAAAATATTTTAAAAGGACTGGAGAGATGGCTTAGCAGTTAAGGTACTTGCCTACAAAGCCTAAGGACCCAGGTTCAATTCCCTTGTACCTATGTAAGCCAGATGCACAGGGTGGCACATGCATCTGTAGTTTGTTTATAGTAGCTGGAAGCACCCATTCTCTCTCTATCTGCCTCCCCCCTCTCTCCAATAAATAAATAAATACAATATTTAAAAATATATTTAAAAAGGTAAAGCCTAAATATATTTGTCTTAGATTGTGTGATTGAATATCTATAAAACCTAAGGACACTAGTAAAAAGAAAAAAAAGCACTTTTTGAAATCAACCATAGTCAATGTACAAAGCTGAATAATTTAAAAAGGCTTTCTCTTACCTAAGGAGTAATAAACTGTGGGCTATAAAATCAAATTTTCAACAGAAGAGAAGTTCTTGAGTCAGAATGACTTCATTACAATAATAATGAAAATATATTAAGTAAGTAAAAGATAAATAAAGTATAGAACTTATAGATGAAAACCATAAAACTTTAAGGCCAAAATGATTGAATCAGTGCTGTAGGAACAATTTCTGTTTTATAATTTACCAAATATTGCATATATTAAATACACACCCCCCACACACAGAGAAAAAAAACAGAAAAGGGCTGGAGAGATAGCTCAGTGGTTAAGGCACTTGCCTGCAAAGCCTCACAACCTGGGTTCAATTCTCACATATTTATGTAGAGACAGATGTGTGAAGTGGCACATGTGTCTGGAATGCGTTCACAGCAACTGGAAGCCCTGGCACACCCATTCTACCTGCCTGTCTCTGCTTGGAAAGAAAGGAGGAAGGAAGGAAGGGAGGGAGGGAGGGGGGAGGAGGGAGGGAGGGAGGGAGGGAGGAAGTTAAAAAACAGAAAATAACAACAATAATTTAATATTAATAAGAATAGAATAAATGTTCATTAGGACTTTACAGTGTTGAAATGAATACATATGTATCATCATTGCTTAACACCTATTTGTGATTGCTAGGTTTTGATACTTAAATATTAAAACTGTACATGAAATAGCTAAAACTAAAGATAAAAGCAGATAAATACAACATGTCAAATAGACAGAGAGTTAATGTTTTTAACAAGAAAAGTTTCCTTTAAATCAGTAAGAAAAAGTCACATAAGCAGCTTTATTCATCAACGACATTGAGATCCATCTCGCCCGAGTCAGAATGACCACTATAGAAAATAACAAATGCTAGTGAGGATGTGGGACAGGGGCGGGGGGGGGAGGAAGCTTTGTACATCACTGGTGAGAATGTAATTTAGTACTGCCACCGTGGAAATCACTATGGAGATTCCTCAAAACTAAAAATATGATTACCACATGATACAGCTACCCTACTCCTGAACAGGAATCCAAAGAAAATTAAGGAAGTATTCAAAAGAGATTCCTGCACACCCATAACTGTTGTGCCACAATAGTTGTTATCAAATAATCCTTTGTGCCCATAAATATGAATATATAATGTGTATATATGTATATTATTCAGCCATAAAAGGAATAAGATGATGTAATTTGCAAGAAAGTTGATTTAAAAAATACTGAAGTATGCTCCAGTTAAGTAAAATAAGCTAGACATAATACAACACATAAGCACATGTTTTCTCTTATATATGGAAACTAAAGTAAATACACACTTAAATAAATAACCTAACAGGAGGAAAGGTGCTATGACAGAAGTGAACCAGAACAAGTGGAGGAAGCTAGAGGAACAAGGACAGGAGAGAAAAGAGGCAGGCATGATCAAAGCAGGCTGCATGTGCGTGGGGAGCCTCACAGTGAAACCTGTTAACTTGTACAGTTAACGTGTTAATGTCATGAGAACTTACAAAGTCAAACCACACACACTTTGAGAAAAGGTGTTGAATGAGTTGTGCAAAAAAGATTTATATAATTCACTGTATTCGTTTTCTCAACATGTACAAACTGCAAAGCCAAAACATTTCATTACTTAAGTAAACCGGATTGCTATTTTGTTTAATAATACAGACTTAATTGTAAGAAACCTTTGTGCGTGTGTGTGTGTGTGTGTGTGTGTGCCATATATCTTACTTATAAGGCCCCAGAATATAGTATAAAAACCCATTAATTTAGCAAGCTGGAAAGCTTTCCTTCTGAAGCCCAAGAAGTAGGTTCTACACCTTAAAAATCATTGTGGTGCCATGTGTGGTGGTTTGATGCAGGTGTCTCCATAAACTTTGGTACTCTGAATGCCAGGTTCCCAGCTGATGGACGTTTGGGAACTGACGCCCCTGGTGGTGGTGTGTTGCTGGGGGCGGGCTTATGGGTGTTACAGCCAGCTTCCCCTTGCCAGTGTTGGGCACTCTTTCGATATAAGTACTGTGTCCCTGCTAACACAGCCAGGTGAAGAATGCAGAAATATTGGACAATTTCCCATGAAACTTAGAAACTTTGGGTTTTACTCAATTTTGGCTTTTCAGTAGAATGGTAACTTATGACAATGGTCAGAATCTTTGAAAACATAAAAATCCTTTTCAACTCTTTTCTATGCTGACCCCCTCCCCAATTTGGTCATTTATTCTCAGCCTCAGCAAGATGAATGACTCATGAAAGAAGTTAAAGAAGGGGGTTAGAGAGATGGCTTAGTGGTTAAGGTGCTTGCCTGTGAAGCCTAATGACCCAGGTTCGATTCCCACGTAAGCCAGATGCACATGGTGGTACATATATCTAGTGTTCGTTTACAGTGGTTCGAGTTCCTGGATGTGCCCATTCTCTCTGTGTAGCTGTCTCTCTCTCTCTCATAAATAAATAAATAAATAGTAAAATAAAATAAGAAACTAAGGAAGGGCTGAAGAGAAGCTGGAGGGATGTTCAGTGTTGTGGTGGTAAAGTGTTTGCCACGCAAGCATGGGGCCCAAAATTCAGATTCCCAGGACCCCCAAAAAAAAGCTGGGTGTGGCAGCACGTGCTACAATGTCAGCACTGGGGAAGCAGACAGGTGGGTTCCTGGGGCTCACTGCCTAGCGTGTCTAACCAAACTGGTAAGAGGCCATGTCTCAAAGACTAAAGTGGAGTATAACTGGGGAAGAAGACTGACTGTGAGCTCTGGCTTCAACATGCACACACATGCATGTGCACACGCAACTGCACCCACATTCCACAGACGCACATAGAACATGTGCACAAATTACAGACAGACCAAGACAAAAAGAAGAGAGAAATGCTGTGGTGGCACATGCCTTTGATCCCACCCAGCACTCAGGAGGCAGAGGTAGGAGGATCAATGTGAGTTCGAGATTAGCCTGAGACTACATAGTGAATTCCAGGTCAGCCTGGGCTAGAGTGAGACCCTACCCTGACAAAAGAAAGAAAGAGAAAGAGAGAGCGAGAGACAGAGAGCGATAGAGAGAGAGAGAGCAAGCAAGAGCAAGAGAAAGCACGTGAGAGAGAGCAAGAGAAAGAGAGGATAGAGAGAGAAGGAGGGAGAGAAAAAGGAGACAGAGAAAGGGGAGAGAGGAGGAGAGAGGGAGAGAGGGAGAGGGAGAGAAAGAGAGTGAGAAAGAGAAAGGGAGAGAGAGAAAGAAAAAGAAAGGACAGGACTCAGAGGTAACAGGGCACATACTGGGACTCCTGAACTGTGTTTCTCAGTAATGACACGGTGACTGACACTCTGGACATCTGGGAGAATGTCAATCCTTCTCCAGCAGACTTATGAGGTGTTAAACATCAATGACCTTGGACACTAGAGACAAGTACCACCCCACGGTCACGCCTGCGTCCCAAATGCTGCGACACGCTTTCAGCTGCCCCACCCCCACCCTGGAGCCACGGCCACCTCTGCCCGCACGTTTCCACGTCACTCTTCATTTTTCCAAGCAACACAGGGACGCAGGTGAAGGCCCGCCACGGTCACTCGGGAGCTATTAGCTCGATGGCTCCTGGGACTCGGCTGAGTGTCAAGCGTCTGCTTTATAGAGTGTGTAAAATGTTTACTGTGTCCATCCTTCGGCTAAAGCGCTCAGTTCGGTTTGGTTTGGTTTTATGACCATTCATTTCAGCTGCCTGGAAATTCTATGACTGACATTAGGTTTATTGGAACCGCTCTCCTCCTCATGTCTACATTGTAAATGCCAAAATGCGAAGCTAACTGTGTCTCCAGACGCGCTGGGATCCTCACCGCTTCTGTATTGTGGCCTGTCTCACTTATATTAGAAGCAGCCTGAGGAGGGCAGTTCTTTTGAATACAGACACACTTTATTTTGTGCCTGTCTGAATTTTCAAATGTGCTCCAGAGGAAAAGAAGGGCAGAAATTCATACTTGGAAGACGCATGTCCAGCCAATGTGGAGCTTATTTCTTCGTGTTCTGCCAAGCTGAATTGATCTCTTGCAGGCATATGATTTCATGGGCTACAGACCACCAATTTTACATAATTTGAGCTTGAGAGACTTAAAGTGATGCACCTCAACTTTAAATTATTGGGGAGTGGTGGTTATCAGCACAAGTAGGTTGTATGAAGGAGTAAGACAAGAACAAGACAAGTAAGGTGGGGTGGAAAATAGATTGAAAGGGGAAAATTGGTTCTTCGAGTAATCAAAACAAAGAGGCTGGCTGACTCGTGGGCTACAGTTAAGTGTTTTTGACACCTTATCAAATTTTATCACTGACACACAAAAAAAGTTGGCTAACAACTTCGTTGAAGGTCATTGGCTTGTTTTAGTTTACTTTTGCAAATCTGACATAAGTGACCCAAATAAAAGGAGAATTCACTATCTTTATCCCATTCTTTCAAACTTGTTCTTTCTGTCAAAAACACCTCTTGGGCTGGAGAGATTGCTTAGTGGTTAAACACACCTGCTTGTAAAGCCTGACAGCCAGGGTTTGGTTTCAGGTACCCACATAAAGCCAGATGCACAGAGTAACACATACACCTGGAGTTTGTTTGCAGTGGCAAGAGGCCCTGGCATGTCCATTCCCTCCTTTCTCTCCTTGCAAGTAAATAAATACAAAATATTTGTATTAGTTACAAAACCTCTCATCATCAACCTACCATTTCCTCTACTAAAGTCCCAGTAGAAGGACGTCATTGTATACGTTTTCAAATGTACATCATGACAATAAGCCCGTTGGTCCCCTGGGAATAAACGGGCCATTAAGCAGACCTCATTAAAATCCAAGTTCGGCTACTCTGATTGGAACCAGAATCCAGGTGACATGCATCCTCACGTACATGTGGCAAATACCTCAACCTGCTTTTGATAAAAATATAACTAGCATGGGGGGGTGGATAAAGAGACATTTTCATTTAGTGGTGCCCCTGGCACCTTCTCCATGGTCCTGTAAATAACCCTCTACCCATGCTCCTGAAGCAACCCTGATTAAACTCATTGGGTCACCCTCCCGCCCCCCAAAAAAGACATGAAAGTAGAATGGGGACTAATTGGGAAGCAGAAGGAGAACAACAGGCAAATGGGAAGATCAGAGCAGGTCACGGGGTGCAGAGTATGCAAACACATGACATGCATGTATGCAACTGCCACCGTGAAGACCATTGTCATGTATAGCTTTGAACATCTACTGAAGGAAGAAAGAGGAACAACCCATTCAGTCATTTTCATCTGATTTGTAGTTTTGACAGAAAGTGTTCTCAATTCTGCAGGAACAATGAACGGTCCCAGAGGGTCAGAATGTACAGTGGGAGCCCCTGTGTGCAGAGCTGTGAGAGAATTATATTCTCCTCTCACAGTGTTTGTTTCCTATTTCCTGTTCCCAGAGGAAAAGCTGTTCACTGTGTTGATGAGATGATCCAGAAATAAGATCATTTAACCAAAGACTATATTAGGAAGGGGAAAAAATACCAAAGTCGATAGATTTTGATGGCACCTAGACGTGAGCAAAGCAGGTGCTGCTTCCTTCCTTTGAATGTTCAGGTGTTGAGGAAATGTAGCTGTGCCGAAGCCTGCGTACCAGAGAATGTCATGCTCCTAGGTGGGAATGCCGGAGTGCCTTCCGTTCAGGACTGTGGGTAAAAGCGTGCTTTGCTTCTGTCTGGCAAATAAGATGTCAGCCACACAACAGATGACTTAGACATCCTTGGAAACATAAAGGAGAATGGTCTGTATTTTAAGCTAGAAAAAATGGTTTTATTTCAAGTGAGATAGTCCGTTTTCCCTATTTAAAAATGTGAAGCTGGGGATGGAGAGAAAATACGTTGGTTAAGAGTGCTTCCTGTGCAAGCATGATGCTTGGAGGTCCTGAGAGCACTGAGTTCAATTCCCCAGAACCTACATAAATAGCACATCTCTGATTCCAGACCTGTGAGGAGTAGACTGGAGACCCGCTGGGGTTCCCAAAACCATCAAGGTGCAGAATCAATAAGAGACTCTGTCTCAAGGAAAACAGGTGGAAGGGGCAGGGTGCGTGGAGGTTCTGCGTCTCTCAGCCTAGAGATGCTCCACTGACCCTGGCTCTGATGGTCTCCTTTGGCCTCTGTGTGCACGTACAGGGCATTGCTTCTCACACATGTTGCGTGTACACCACGCATACACCACATCACATCTACCGCACTCGGGCAAATAAACGAATGTAAAGCTAATCGTTACCCATCAGCCTAGATAGCATCACTTTCTTTTTTAAATTTATTTTTATTTGAGACAGAGAGGGAGAGAGAAAAAAAGAAGAAAGAGAGAGAGAGAGAGAGAATGGGCGCACAAGGGCCTCCAGCCATTGCAAACAAAGTTCAGACGCATGCACCACCATGTGCATCTGGCTTACGTGGGACCTGGGGAATCAAACCTGGGTCCTTAGGCTTCACAGGCAAGCACCTTAACCACTAAGCCATCTGTCTAGCCCATCACGTTGTTTTTTTCTGCTAAACTATATTTAGACCATAAGGAAATGTTTTCTCTTAACAACTGTTCATTTAGCATCAACCTCCCTTAGGTGACAGGTCACACAGAGTTTGCAAAAGGCACATGCACATGCGTGAATTCAAGGCCTGGTTCAGTTCATGTTTTGAGTTCCATGTATAAAGGAAAATCCAGTTAACACTTACAGTGAGAAAATACCCAGGCATCTAATTACACTGTAAAGCAATCATTCAGTAAGTTCTTGTACAAGGCATATCCTGAGCTCTTTCATCATCATAAACAGATGGAATCTGAGTTTTCCAGTGGAGAATAACACTTTCTTTCCATTTCCTTTGAAGTTAGGAGGGAAATAAGTCAAAATCATCTTTTGGACCGTGGGTCCCTTCACGGGTGCTCTGGTGACTTTAAATTCCCTTACTCACGAAAGGGTAACCATAACGCTGAAGTGAAGGGCACAGTCCGTCTCTCCAGTTTGCTTCCCTAGGGTATCTGGTCGTTCTTTGAGAGCGAGCACCGTGCACGCGGAGGCAGGGAGGATCCTCAGTGCTACACCTGTTGGTGTACTGGCTCCACCCTTCTCAGAAGGAGCAGGGTACGCGCAGGTTCTGTGTCTCTCAGCCTGAAGATGCTCCATGGATCTGGCTCTGTCCCTGCCTTGATTTCTAGTGATGTATCTCCACTGGCCTCAGAGTTAGAAATGTCCTCCTGACTCATGGTATGTCCCCACCTGAGTTTAATCTGCTTTTCTTTTCTTTTCAAGATATTTATTTATTTATTTATTTGAGACAGATAGACAGTGAGTGAGAATGTGTGCACCAGGGCCTCTAGCCACTGCAAACAAACTCCGGACGTGTGTGCCACCATGTGCATCTGGCTTACGTGGAACCTGGAGAATCGAACCTGCATCCTTAGGCTTTGCAAGCATGCACCTTAACCACTAAGCCATCTCTCCAGCCCCTAATCTGTGCTTTTCTAACCCTGAGGTAGAGACAGGAGGATTCTCTTGACTTGCTACTAGCTTCATCAGTTGAATCGGTGATTTCTGGGTTCAGTGAGGGGCCCTGTCTCAATAAACAGGATGGGGAAGTAACAGAAGAAGATACTTCATGTTGATCGAGGGCCTTCGCATGCATGTGCATGCACACCTGCCCACATATATGTAGTCACACTCACATGAACAAGTGCACACATATGCCCACAACACATGCCTACAAAAATAAGTAAACAATTAAATTCAAAAATTAGACTGGGGGGCTGCTGGAGAGAATGCTTAGCAGTTAAGGTGACTGACTGCAAAGCCTAATGACCTGGGCATCCCCATCTGAATTTATGTGAATTACTCACATAAAACCAGATGCACAAAATGGTACATGTATCTGGAGTGTGCAGTGGCTAGAGGTCCTGGAGCATCCTTTCTCTCTCTCTCTCTCTCTCTCTCTCTCTCTCTCTCTCTCTTTCTCTCTGTTTGCAAATAAATAAAAATATAAAAAATATATTTGTGGGCTGAAGAGATGGTTTAGTGGTTAAGGTACTTGCCTGTTAGAATATTCATGTCCCACGTAAGCCAGATGCACAATGACATTAGCATAATGTTGTATATGCTCACAGGGGGCGCACACATCTGGAGTTTGCTCACAGCAGCTAAAGGCCCTGGCAGCACCGATTCCCCCCCCCTCTGTTTCTCTCTCCCTCTTTCTCTCTCTCCCTCTCTCAAAAAAATTAATTAAAAATAGATTTGTATTTTCATGTCTTTTTTGTTGTTTTTTCAGGGTAGGGTCTCAATCTGGGCCTGACTGATCTGGAACTCACCCAGTAGGCACAGGCTGACCTCAAACTCATGGCAATCCTCCTACCTCTCCCTCCCAAGTGCTAGGATTAAAGGTGTGTGCCACCATGCCCAGTGTTTTATCTCTTCTTATTTCATTTGCCTTGTAGTGAATTTTTATTGCATTTCACATAAAAATTAGTCTGTTATACATTAAAAAACTGACCCTTCCCCATAGATCGTTTGTGAAGAAACACGTTATACACTTCTTATATATATATTTTTTGAGACAGTGTCTTACACCACCCAGGCTGGTATCCCAAGTGGAGGATAACCTTGCTTTCCTAGGGTAACCTCTTTCCTCCACCTCCCAAGGACTGGGACTTCAGGTGTGCACCACCAAGCCCCATCTGAGAAATCTATTCATGTAAGCATCAACCATGAGCACGTGTTTTCAAAAGAAGGGCCACTTATGGTGACCCCTGGGGTGACTTAAAAACTCACCAACATGCTGAGAAGAAGTGACACCTCTATCAGACCCTCCAAAGCTCAGAGACCTTTGTAGAAGAGGTGATGGAAAGACTGTCAGAGCTAAACGAAGGGGGAGACTGCTAGAAATACTGTCTTCCAGGCACAAAGCAGCCATGGTATTCATAGCCTCACAGTGGCTGATGGTACCTGCACAAGATCTGTAAACTAGGAGGAAAAAAATGATGACATCAAAATAGAAGAGAAACTAATTGGAAAGAAGGGAGTCAGTGGAGGGGGGGTTGAGAGGGGAAAAACAAGGAGGGTGATGGGAGGAGATTATGATCATGGTATATTGTTTATATCTGTGGAAATTGATAAGAGTTTAAAAAGAAAGGGACGAGGCCATTTTGGGAACATGACCATTTTTCTTTATCCAAGGATGTGTGCTTGCTAGGCCAGTAGCTTATCCAATGGCCACACTTGGCCAGAGAAAGCCATTTTATTTTATTCTTTAAGCAACTTTTAAATATCAAATACTCTCATGTGTTACAGCAGTATGACAACAAATTTCCGCTGAAATGACTAAATCATTTGCTGGAACATAATTTAAGGTGTGGGAAACAGAAATCCTACAGAAACGTGCAGATGAAGTTGCTGTGCAGCCAGATAGAAATGTCAGAATTTTCCTCCACTTAAGATGCAGGGACTGGTGCACTGAGGCACAAGGAAAGAATCTGATTTACAATTCGAAGGAAAACCGGCGGTAAAATAATTGAGCGCCGGCAAGCAATCTCACTCCTGCCAAATTGCTTTCTGCCGTGCACCTTTTAGGCATGAGGCTTGCATACTTACATTTAGTCTGTGCATATTAGCATCTTTCGCCTGTGAATATTCCCCCCTGGAACATTAGGGCTGTGTCGTTACTGTGATCAGCAAAAGAGAGCATCCAAATTGTCCAGCATTGGATTATGTCTGTAGCTTGACAAATAGAAAAAAAAGAAGACTATTTTTTTTAAGTACAAGAGAGGTAATGAGATCACTGTTGGCCTCTGACATGGCAACTGCTTGGGCTCCTTTCAAGTAGGTTTTCATTTGGGTTTTATGGGGCGTAAGACGTACATGATCATTGTAGATTGTAAATAACCATCAAAATATTTGTTAACAATACATATGCCTAACATCACAGTAATCACATGTGATAGGGATCTGACGAGTGTCAGTTTTGGGGTTCCTTATGACTTTCTGAGCTCACTCAGTGCTCAGAGATGAAGGATGTGGTCCACATTTTCCTCGTAGTAACTACCTCTCAGGATCTAGCTCATGGTTCATGGAGATGCTAATGAAATGTCTTCTGTTCTGTCAAAGCCTCATTTTGCTCATTCTCTGAGTTGTGGGGTTATTTAGTTGTTTCTTTACAACTCCAGAAATCCAGTGAGAAGTTTGTTGTTGTTGTTGTTGGTTTTATTTTGTTTTATTTTTTCGAGGTAGGGTCTCACTCTAGCCCAGGCTGACCTGGAATTCACTATGTAGTCTCAGGGTGGCCTCGAACTCATGGCGATCCTCCTACCTGGGCCTCCCGAGTGCTGGGATCAAAGGTGTGCGCCACCACGCCCGGCCAGTGAGAAGGTTTGGCGTAGAAAGGTTCCCTCCTCCTACCCAGGCTGAGGAGAGTGCTCAGGGGTTAGAGCACCTGCCATGCCGAGGACCCGAGTTAGATCCATACAACGCACGTTTATGAAGAAGCCAGACATGGGGGCTCGAGAGATGACTTTGTGGCTAAAGTACTTCCTTGCACAGCCTGATGGCCTGAGTAAGATTCCTCAGCGCCCAACCAAAGGCAGATGCACAAAGTGGTGCCTGTGTCTGGAGTTCGTTTGCAATGGCTGGAGGCCGTGGTGCCCCCATACTCGCTCTCTTTCTCTATCTGAGCCCTTGTCTCTCAAATAAATAAATAAAAATTTAAAAAATAAAATTATATTGAAAAAGCCGGGCATGGCTACATGTACTTGGAATCTCAGTGCTGGGGAGGAAGAGACAGGAGGATTCCCAAGACTTAGTGGTCAACCAATCTAGGGGAATTGGTGGGCTCTGGGTTCAGCGAGAGACCTTGTCTCAAAAATATAAGATGGAGAAGCAATAGTGGAAGAGAGCTAACCTCTGGTCCCTACATGTATGCTTGCAGTATGTGTACCAGCACACACACACACACACACACACACACACCAAATAATAAATAGAAATTCACTCGCCGTTCCCCAGGTTCTGTTTTACCTTTATGCTCTCTCCCCTTGCAGGTGGCCCCAGCTATTAAGGAGAGGATGATGAAGAAAGGAAGCCTCATGCTGGGCTACCAACCCCACCGGGGGAAGGTTAACTTCTTCCGCCAGGTGGTGATCAGCCCTCAAGTGAGCCGGGAGGACATGGACTTCCTGCTGGATGAGATAGACAGCCTTGGTAGAGATATGTAGCCATGGCTTTCAGCCTCCCCCCGAGGCAGCTCTCCTGATCTGGGGAGGGAGACAGACCAGGGTATTTAGAGACACGCTAAGTAGATCACAGCCCTTTTCATGAGGCTTAGGAGAGACTCACTGCCTAGGTAGAACACTGAAATGCTAATAGTCATAAAGGCTTGTTTGCTGCCTGGCTGCTATTGTGGCTAGAAAGGAAAAATAAATTGAGGAATACATATGATATATATACGCTATATTATACCTGACATATATATATTTCCTCAAGGAATGTCTTGGGCCCTGAGGAGAGTAATTACCATGTATCTTATGAGTCTTGGGTTCCAAGCTTCCATTGCTCTTTAGAGAACATATATAAATGAGTAGTTAAAACACTGGTCCTCACAGCAGGCTCCTTGTGCCACCAGCATCAGCCTCACTGGTCCTCCCAGCACGGTCCCTGGACCACCAGCATAAGCACGACTGGGAACTTGCTGATCGTGTTGGTACTCGGGCTTCACCCCACACCCACTGAATGAGAGACTCTGGGCGTAGGGTCCAGTCCCTTGCATTTGAACAAGCCCCAGCGGGATTCTCTGATAAATCTGAGGAGAAGCTTTGGTTTAAGAAAATCCTTGTATTGATTAAACAACTAGTCTGGTGTTTTGCCAAGAAATGGTTATATACCATTTTAGTGGCCTCCGGGCCACTCTTTGAAAACAACTATGGCATTTGTAACACAAAGTGTTAAGGGCATTGGAAGCATGACAAAGCTATTTTTTTAATATATATAAAAGAGAAACTATATAAAATATTTACTTTCTAAACATGTATGCTTTACTTGGGCTCAAGGCTTATTTTCTGGAGTTAAAATTAACCCTTACCTATTCTGCTTTATCTAGGTGGTTAGGATAGACAGAATCCTTTGTCATCTGGTCCATTAGATCAGGGGCTCACAGAGCTAATTCACGTCCTCAAGTCATTTGTGTCTTTGCTGGGAGTACAGACAAAGTGTGTGTGTCTCTGTCCGTGTCTGTCCCTCTTTTAGATTCAGGAGCCAACGTTGTTTTTCTCCCTGCTTTGTAGGGAGAACCAAAACTGAAGTCAAAGGTCATACAACATTCCCTTTCCCAAACGTTGAAATGTCACTGTAGACCACTAAGTGGTTTATTTTAATCAGAGAATCCAGAACGAGAGGCTTGTGGATGGCTACCCCTCCCCCACTGCTCCTCGGAGTAGATGATTTTAACATCATGTCTGACTCTGGTCTTCGATTTCTAGAAGTGTTTGTTTGACTAAGAAATGTGGCGACATCAAATTGCCCCCGAGATGTTTATATTTGTGCCCATAGACTAGTGCCACTCTCACTTTTGGTCAGAGGAGCTTCTTTTTGCAATTTGCCTTGACTACTAGGGAGATTCGAAATTCATTAAAGCGCTGAGAATAAGGGACTGTGGAGAGGTCAGCACTGAGTAAGGCTTCTATCACATCCCCCAAGGCTAAAGGAACATTCCTGCACAGGGAGCAGAAAGAATGTAAGAGCCAGAGCACAGGGAGCTGTGCCGTGCAACAATGTCTGCTGGACATAAGCTTTCTGACCTCATTACTTGCACTGGGGCTGCCCAATATAGGGCCATGGACATGTTACCGAAGTAGAGGGGGGAACAGTTGGAAAGAAGAACGGGTTCAATAGAAGGGCTGGGGGGAATGTGGGGACAAGAGATGGTAACGGGAGGGATTTGTGATCAAAATACACCATATGAAAATTGTCGATAAAAAGTTAAAAAGAAGTGGCCAGAATTCAGTGCTATTGAGTCTAGAGTGAGCGATACACACCAACAGGTGTTCAAGTGCTGGGCTTAGCATGCGCATGGTCACCAATGCATACGTCACCATCAACTCATGCCATTCAGATTTTGAAAGAAAGATATGTACCGTTCTGCTTTCCTTGAACATCTTTATGTGAGTGTGCATAGATTGCGATAGCTCCATTCATTAAAGGATTTTTAATCTTCTGAATTACTTTAAGTTTTCTGGTGGTGGGGGATATTTTTGTGTGTAGTGAATTTCCTATCACCTTTTTAAAAAATGTTCTACACAAAATGTTCCTGAAACTGATGCTTGCAATAAAATGGATTTTATGAAATAAAAGGCTGGTCCGACTACTTGGTGTGGTTGACTCTTCTTTTCCTCGACTCCTCTGCAGATTATACCAATACATTTTAAAAGTAAACTGGACTCAATTAGAATTTTAGTTTAACAACTGAGAAAGTTGGATTTTTTTTTTTTTTTTTTTGGTCAACACCCTAAATAAAATGGAAAAAGTTTACAATGAAATCTTGGTTGGAGGCCTGGAGAGGTGGTTTAGCAGTTAAGGCGCTTGCCTATGAAGCCTAAGGACTCATGTTTGAATCTCCACATCCCACAAAAACCAGATGCACAAGGTGACACAGGCACACAGGGTCGCACATGGGCACAAGGGGACACACGTGTCTGGAGGTCGATTGCAGTGGCTTCCACAGCCGCAGGCTTTTGATTAGGTTTTCAGTACCAGGCGTGAACTCCCCCCCATGGGACGGGCCTCCAGTGAGAACTGAGGTATAACGTGAGGCGAGAATCTTCATGCAAGTCTTGATAAATAAACAGTCCTTTGATAAACACACCATCTCAACAGACAAAGACACCCTGTCCTGATGGGAGAGATGAGTCACGTGTTTGGATAAAGCTAGTGGGCAAGAATTTCCTAAAGCAAACAGGAAAGTTACTCATTGATTCAGAACCCGAACTTTCTTTTTCTTTTTTTTTTTTTTTTTTTTTAATTTGAGAGAGATAGAGAGAAAGCTAGAGAGAGAGAGAGAATGGGTGTACCAGTGGCCTCTCAGCCACTGTGAATGAACTCCAGACGCATGCGCCCCCATGTGGGCAACTGTGGCATTGCACCCTTGCGTCATTTTTTGCGTCTGGCTAAACGTGGGACCTGGCGATTGGAACTGGTGATCTTAGCCTTGGCAGGCAGGCGCCTTAATAGCTAAGCCATCTCTCCAGCCTAGAACCTAAACTTTCTGAGCCAGACTCTCCTAAAGCAAACAGTGGAATCATGTTGACCACAGTGCGCTCCAGCCTCTGCCCAGGTAGTGAAGCTACTTGGAGAAAAACGAGACTGGTTTTCAGGATAAAGTTCAGGTCGTGTGAGTGACTGCATCTGCGTCTTGCATGTCTGAGGCCTTGCAGGGTTGTGTGGCTATGTCTTCTTCATCAGGAGTTCCAGAAAATTCGGTCTTCAGTTATATCCCACCCTCCCTTCCTTTCCCTGCACCCCAAACCCTATGGGCATAATGGTCCCTCTTGCCTTGAGTTCTGTTACGTTTTATTCCCTTTACCTAACAAAATTGGTATTTCCAATTCAGATCTCAGATTGATTTTCAGATCCCTAAGGATGGTCGTCCGTCCATCCAAAGGTTATTGTACCAATATAAACTCTAGAGAATTTTCTTAAACCGGAATCACATGGGAGATTCATCACATAGTCCTTGGTGAATAAATAATTGTGGAAGTAAGGAAGACTGACAGGTATGAGCATTGATTTGCCTTTCAGATGACTTTTTGCTGTATTTCGGAGGCATTTAGCTATATAAATGTAAATTAGTTGGGTGTGATGGCTCATGCCTATAATTCCAGCGCTCAGGAAGCTAAGACAAGAGAATTGAGGTGAGTTGGAGGCCAGTTTGGGCTACATAGTGAGTTCCAGGCCAACCTGGGCTAGAATGAGGCCTTGTTTTGAATGGATGGATGGACAAATAAATAAATTCACAAAACAAATAAATGTAAGTCAACTAACCTGCTCAGAGAGAATTCTAAGTCATGTTTAATTTTCCAGCTGTGATTCTGACACACCCGGTGTTCTGATTGGTAAATGGGATCGTAAAGAAGAGAGAATGAATTTAGACTTATGAGAACATTTTCTCCTGGGGACAAGCATCCACTGGGCTTCTAAGTGGCAAGTGGGAGTAGCTGGTGACCTTCTCCACCTCAGACGTCACCTGTGTGGATAGGTTGGTTCACACTTCACTGCCACTGCTTGCCACTGCTTCATATTATGAGTGTGGTATGTGTGCATGTGAGCGTGCATGTTTCTGTGTGGGGGTGCCCGTGTACACATGGGTGCATCTGTGTGTGTGTTTGTGCATGCGTGCATGCGTGTGGACATCAGATCAGAGGACAACCGCAGAGGTCGTTCTCAGGTATGCCATCCACCTCTTTTGTATATTTTTATTTATTTGCAAGCAGACACATGATAGGTAGGTAGATAGATAGATAGATAGATAGATAGATAGATAGATAGATAGATAGATAGATAGATGATAGATTGATGGTAGATAATAGATGGATGATAGATAGATAGATAGATAGATAGATAGATAGATAGATGATAGATTGATTGATGGTAGATAGATAGATAGATAGATAGATGATAGATAGATAGATAGATAGATAGATAGATAGATGATAGATAGATAGATAGATAGATAGATAGATAGATAGATAGATAGATAGATAGATGATGGTAGATAGATAGATAGATAGATAGATAGATAGATAGATAGATAGATAGATAGATAGATAGATAGATAGATAGATGATAGATAGATAGATAGATAGATAGATGATAGATTGATGGTAGATAATAGATGGATGATAAATACATAGATAGATAGATAGATAGATAGATAGATAGATAGATAGATAGATAGACGATAGATAGATAGATGATAGATAACCACTGCAAACAAACTCCAGATGCATGTACCACTTTGTGCACCTGTGTGGGTCCTCACCATCCCCTGGGGTCGTTGGCCACCGACGTCCCGGGTGCAGGAGGAGTTGAGGGGAATCAGGGTCCTGGAGTGAGTGAGTGCGAAGATGGGCAATGAACACCCAGGAGGCAGTCCGATGGATAGCACGCTCTTGTTTATTCAACAGGGGAGTGGGTTTATAAACACTTGGGAAAGGTTGAGACAAAGCACCAGCCTTATCCATGGTGTGGGGTGTATGCATGCACGTGTGTGTGTGTGTGTGTGTGTGTGTGTGTGTGTGTGTGTGTGTACAGGTTGGGGAATGGGTTATAGGTTGAAGGTAGGGGGTTATAAGGCCAGGACTGACTTAATCAAGTTGTTGGCAACACAACCAGGTTTTCTGAAGTTCAAAAGGGAGTAGGATATGTTAACTGGAATTTTGCAATGCAGAAATGTCACTGTGTTGAACACCTTATAAATGCTTCCAGGTCAAGGCTAATCAATCATATCCATTACCAAAGGTGAGGAGCAAGGAAGAGTTGACAGAGCCTGGTGGCCATTCTTTTAAGTGAGGCTATATTGGTCCCAGCAGTATTGATCTGAGCAGTAAGCTGATGTTGGCGTTTCCACTTCAAGGTGAGCAGTTCAAAATATGCAAGGTGGTAGGCATCGCACTATTCTAAAGGGCCAAGGTCAGGGCGCTTTCTCCTCAGAAAAGGCACCTGTAAAAAAGTCCAATGCAAACCTTTGATCCTTGGTAAGCAGGCAACACTCTGGGGTTACCTGGGCAATTTGGAAGAGAGATCATTTAGGAGGCAAGAGGGTGAAAGGATTTAAATGAGCAAAAGACGGATGTATTAGAACTCAGAAAAGTGAAACAAGCCAACAGTCAGAACTCGTCCTCACGTCTGAAAGCTGCAGGAAACTGGGTCACAGCCGCTGTGCCAACTGTTGTCTGGTATGAAGTGCCTGGCAATTAAGAAGCCGTGCCTGGCATTTATGCTGCTCTGGCTCATCTCGGTGTTTTGCGAGGACGCCTGCTGCACTCCTCACTGAGTCTCTTGGAGTCTTGACCCCGATTCTCCGTGAAAGCTGCCCCTGCTTCTCATTCCCGTAATGATGACAATAAGACAGAAGCAATGACTGGTGCTGAATGAAGATCGTAGCTGTGTGTTTGACTTTGGACTTTACCGAGAACTTGATGGCTTGTTAGTGATTTTCCTTACTCATAGAGTCATTGTGTCACTAACCTCTTTTCCAAAGGAGCCATGAAGTTCTGAAAACGAAGGAGAATTTCTCAGCAGTAATTATTCTGGCTAACTGTGTAAAAGCATACTTTAATATTTTATTTATTTACTTCAGAGAGACAAAGAGGCAGAGAATGGATACGTCAAGGCTTCCTGCCACTGCAGACAAACTCCAGATATTTGCACCACTTTGTGCACCTGCTTTTACGTGCATACTGGGGAACTGAACCTGGACACCAGGCTTTGCAAGAAAGAGTCTTTGGGCTGGAGGGATGGCTTAGCAGTTTAGGTGTTTGCCTGCAAAGCCAAAGGGCCCAGGTTTGATTCCCTAGGACCCACGTTAGCTAGATGCACAACGGGGCACATGCGCCTGGAGTTCATTTGCAGTGGCTGGAAGGTCCTGGCATGCATGTTCACTCTCTCTCTCTCTCCCTCTTTCTTTGTCAAATAAATAAATAAAAATAAAATAAAATAAAAGAGCCTTTAACCACTGAGCAATCTCTCCAGCCCTAAAAGCATATTTTATTCTATTGCAATGATATATCGGTTTCCTTTCTGAGGGAGAATAAACCTAACAAGCCTCAGTAGGGATGTGGGACCTCAAGCACCCATGGGTTCCTCAAGAACATTGAGGCCAGATCTGAGTGAGTGGAGGGGGGAATGAAAGCAAACCAACCACAGCATGCTGGGACAAACATGCTCATAGTTTGGCCTCACAGACTTGATAAGAAGCAAAACCAAACAAAGAAATACAAAGGAAAAAGACAAGGGTGGGTAAAGTTTTAAAATAATAACTTTTTACATGTGTGTGCTGTATGTTCATATGCATGTTCATAGGTGGGGGGTGCATGTGTATGCACACATGTGTGCACATGCATGTGGAGGACAGAGATCTATCTATATTAGGTGTCTTCTGTGACTCTTCACATTATTATTATTTTTTTTTGAGAGAAACACAGAGAGAAAGAGAGAGAGGAAGAGGCAGAGATAGAGAATGGGCACACCAGCAGCCTCAGCCGTTGTGAATGAACTCCAGATACGTGCGCCCCCTTGTGGGCAAGTGCGGCATTGTGTCCTGCATCACTTTGCATCTGGCTAACGTGGGACCTGGAGATCCAATGGGCGTTCTTAGGCTTGGCAGGCAGGCCCTTTAACTGCTAAGCCATCTCTCCAGCCCTCTTCTCATTATTTTTGGAGACAATATCTGTCCCTGAACCTGTAGCCCACTGATTGAGCTAGATTAGTGAACCCCAGGGAACATCCTGTCTCTACCTTCCCAGCACCACCACACCTAGTATGTTTTGCAGGTGCTGGGGATCTGAACTTAGCATCTTCTACTTGTGTGGCGTGCACTTTACAAATTGAGCCATCTGTGCAGCTCCAAACAAATTTTTTTAAGAGCTGGAGAGATGGCTTAGCAGTTAAGGTGTTTGCCCGAGAAGCCTAGGGACCCAGGTTCAATTCCCCAGTACCTATGTAAACCAGATACACAAGGTGGCACATGTGTCTGGAATTTGTTTGCAGAGGCTAGAGGCCCTGACACACTCATTCTCTCCCTCTCTCTCATTTTCTCTCTTCCTCTCTCTCTCATTCTTTCTCTCTCTCAACTAAATAAAATATTTAAAAATATTCTGATGCTAGATACTTACCCAAATATTACTTGTGAACTTTTTCAAAAACTGAAAACTAGCATCATTTTATCACTCTGTTCCTTTATTTTGTACATTCTGTATGCAGTCAAGACATTTCTGCAGCTCAGCCTTGCACTGGAGATCATAGGTATTAACTGTAACACTTTGATCCTTATAAAGCAAATGAAAGAATACAAAAGAACATAGTGTAGAGGTGAGTCAAGCCCAGCATTGACTTTAGAAACTGGTTATATGTAAACACATGGAACCGAGTCGAAACAATTAAGACATGGTGATAGAGGTAACCTCCTGTGCTGATTCCCATTGATGGCCAACTTTACAGGACCAAGACTCACCTGGGAGCGATTGTCCTGGCTAGATTAATTGATGGGGGAAGAGACACCTTACTTGTAGGCAACACTAGTCCATGGCTGGGACCCTGGACTGGACACAAAGGAGAGAGCTGGCTGAGCAGCAATATTTGGCATTGTCTGCTTCCTCCATGCTGATGTGATACCAGCTTCTACCATGTGCCATCGGCCATGTTTTCCCCATCATGATGGACTCTGCCCTCTGGAACTGTACGCTGAAGTAAACCCTTTCCTTCCATTGTTCTAACAATGAGAAAGTAAGTGATATACCACTGGACTTTCAATAGAGTATGGCCATGTCTGAAAACGTTGACTTTGGTTAATTCACAAGAACGAAATTCACTGAGAGAAATCTGTTGGGTCACTGGACATCTCACGGACAATAAGCTACTGCATGTGGGGGCTTCTTATCAGATGGACTTCTTACTGGGAGGCAACACAGGGGGATACGTTCCTTTCCCATGATGCACTATCATGGACGGGACCCTAGGACAAACAACGGGTTCACAGGAAGGAAGCCTAACAAGATTAACATGCCCACATGTCCACAGGCACAGGACAAAATGTGAAGGTCAAAGAAGGGCCACGTGATCAAAGGTTCAAAACCTGCTTCAGAGTGAAGAAGGAAATGGGGCACAAAGGCGCTGGAAGCAATTGTAGAGGGATTCAGGGTGATGTTGGGGGCGGGGATGGGGCCCAATGGCCAGGGGCGAAGGTCCTCCGTCTCTGTGTTGGGTATTTGATTTCAGTCTTTCACTGTGACATGAGTTATTCTTCCTTGGCTAAGGACGTGTGCACGAGAAGATTTGGATAGACTTGTGCTATTTTTTATGGTGGTTCTAGACTTCCAGGGAATCAGGAAATTTTTTGAGGAAGCCTCTTCTTGCACTTTGGAAGAAGAGTCAAGAAGATCTAGAGACACGGAGGACTGCAGGAGGGTCAGTGAGTCCTTGGTTCTGAACGCAGTTCTCCAAGCCATTGTGTACTGTTTCCTCAGCTTCGGTATGTGGAAGAGTATGGGTGCAATTCCAGGGCACCGTGACATGACCGGATCCCGGAATTCTGCAGTTTTTAACTTAGTGTTTGTGCAATGCCCAGGGATGGACAGATGCCAGTCGGGTGTAGCACATGGATTACTTTGAGGGACAACATACATCAGATGCCCAGGGATGGACAGATGCCAGTCGGGTGTAGCACATGGATTACTTTGAGGGACAACACACATCAGAGATGCTATGAAAATGGAGTAGCAATAACCTTTTTGAACAACAACAAAAAAAACTACACTTATGAAAGACATATCCTTTTGTAAGCGTTTCCCACTCTCTGTGACGGGAAGTGAAAGATGGGGAAATCACCATGTAAAGACCCATCAGTGGAGAAGGAACTGACCAAAAGCTGTGCAACAAACCTTATTCTCACCTACTGAACCTGCCCTGGTCTCCCCATAACTGGTGTCCATGTTGCCTTTGTCCTTCGCTGGACTCGAGGGATACCCACCTTCTCTGGGTATCTCTGTGTGTACATGACGTATGCAGGTTCCTTTGTTTCTTGTCTGTCTTTGCTTATAGAAGTATCAATTAAGAACTTAGAGAGAGTGAAAAAATTCTTTTTATTCACCTCTATAAAGAAAATAAAGAGATACCACGGGGTTGGCTGCGGAGAAGGCTCAGTGGATAAAGCACTTGCCATGCAAGAATGAATATCTGAGTTTAGATCCTCAGAACCCTCATAAAAGACAGATGGCGTGGTAAGCATCTATCATTCTAGCACACCTTGGAGGAAAAGAAGGCAGAGACAGGAGATTGTCTCAGAAGTTCACAAGCCTGATGAGCACAGCAGTGAATGCCAATGTGATAGCTATAGTAATAGTGAATGGGCTGGGGAAATAGTTTAGTGGTTAAGGCATTTACCTGTGAAGCCTAAGGACCCTGGTTTGATTCCCCAGGACCCACATAAGCCAGATGCACAAGGGGGCTGGAATTCTTTTACAGTGGCTAGAGGCTCTGGAGTGCCCATTCTCTCTCTCTATTTGCCTCTCTCTCTCTCTCAAAGAAATAAAAAAAGTGAATAACAATAATGGTAATTATATAATATATATACAACATAACGTATATAATACATAACATATATCATATAGTACAATAATAATAATGAATAAAAGAGACCTGGCATTGAACAAAGTGGTGGATGGGGAACAGCACCTGAAGTTGTCCTTTGAATCCATATACACACTGTGGCATACGCATGCCACACTCTCCCGTGCAAACCAAAACAGTGGATATCATATATGAGAAATTACCTAGTTCATAGGTGTGTGTGTGTCCTGAACTATATTCATAACCAGTCAGATATATTAGTAAATCCAGAATTTGAGGGAACTTTTAGAAAGACACTATGATAATAGGGTGTGACACTCCATATATAACACTGACACCCCATCATCATTAGTATTTTTACCATGTAAAATGGAATGGGAGAGAATAGGAGAGGGTAATAGGGGACAGGGTTTAGATTAATAAAAACACATTGTTATACTGTGAACATGTATGAAAATATCATAATAAAGCCCAATGTTACGTATAATTAGCATATGTTAATAAAAAGAGCATAAAAACATTCACTCCAGTGGAATGGAATCAAAACTATAATTAGATACACATCATTATAAATTAGATTTATAAGCCAATGATCTAGAAAACTTTTAAAGATTTTTCTGAGCACAGTTGGATGCAACTTAGAATGTACCAGATCATGGGCATGTGTTGGATCGCCATTTTGGTCTCTTTGAGCCATTTCTTCAGTGTCTCCAGCCATGAATGAGGCCACTCTTCTTCAGACCGAGGAGGCAGAAGGAGGCAGCAGTCAAGCACAGACTCAGGGAAACTGTCAGAAGGAAGTGGGACTCCCACTTTGCAGAGGGAAACATTCACTCTCACTGGGGGAACAGTCATTGATCTACTCTCATTTCTTCGAAGAACCGGGGAGATGGGAAGCAAATGTCGTCATTTCCAGGGGAAGCATGAAGATTAGTGAACTCTTTAACTGCTTCTTTGTGTCGTGGATGGGCTACCGAAATCTACCGAGGAAAGAGCAGGAGGCCGGCCTAGCAAGCAAGCAAGCGGCTCCAGGTAAGAGTCCTGAGGACCGGAGTTGGGACAGCTGGAGTGCTTTCTGGAGTCAGCCTGGGCCACCAAGCAAGACTATCATATATATATATGTGTTCTATATGTTACTACATAGTGAATTCCAGGTCAGCCTGGGCTAGAGTGAAACCCTACCTCGAAAACCCAAAAACAAACAAACAAACAAACAAACAAACCAAAACAAGCCTTATAAATAAATTTTGCATGTGTGTGCACGTGTGTGTGTACATTAAAGGATAGATTGCAAAACAGCAAATATTACAGTGTGTGCAATTACAGCTTAATTAAAAGAGGAAGACTATTAGCACATTATTTTAAGTAACGAATATCAGGAGCTAGCTATATAAGAATTAAATGACAGTGTGAGGTTGACTGGGAGGTCATGTACTGTGGGCAAGTTTGCAAGCTTGTCTTTATTGGCAGAATTTGCAAAGTAGTCCTGAAGCGTATGGACCTGGACGCATGGAGTATGGAGATATAATTATTCATGTTGGAAAAAAAAAAACTAAAACTAATTAGAAATGTGATAAGCACCAATTAGGCAGCTATTTCAGGAGGAAAATGAAAACAATGAACAGATTCCAAATCTGCTGGTTTCACTGAAGAAGGATAGACGTGCTTGTTTCAATGAAAAGTTCCGTCTGTCACCTAGTGACGGGATTTCCCTCAGGACCGGGTGATTAGTATGTCATCCCCATAGAGAGCGTAGGACATAAAACTGCCACCACAAAACAGGACCAAGTAGGCACAAAGAGAATCTGGCATCAAAAAATCCTGCCTGTGTGAAGGTGCTTCGGAGTGTATTGCCAACTGCCAATGTCCCTCGCCTTGCCTGAAGGAAAGTCAGAAGACCTTGGCTCCTGTTTGGGCTCAAGTTCTTGGGGCTGAGCCCAGAGCCCTTGTGCATTTTTCATTTTATTTTTTTAATTTCTTTTAAACTTTTTAAAATTTATTTGAGAGAGAGAGAATGGGCATGCCAGGGTCTCCAAACGAACTCCAGACACATGCGCCACCTTGTTCATCTGGCTTACGTGGGTCCTGGGGAATCGAAGCTGGGTCCTTTAGCTTTGCAGGCAAGTGCCTTAACCACTCAGCCATCTCTCCAGCCCACCTTGAATGTTTTTTAAAATTTATTTTTATTTATTTATTAGCAACAGAGAGAGAGAGTGTGTGTGTGTGAGAGAGAGAGAAAATTGGCGCGCCATGGCCTCCAGCTACTGGGAGCAAACTCCAGATGCATGCACCACCTTGTGTATCTGGCTCGCATGGGACCTGGAGAATTGAACATGAGTCCTTTGGCTTTGCAGCCAAATGCCTTAACCACTAAGCCGTCTCTCCAGCCCACCTTGCACGTGTTTGAGGGATGATTTCTCTCTCCCTGAGCTCTTGCTGGTCTGGTCACCGCTGTTCCATTTCAAGCTAATTGAATCTTCTTACTCCATAGTCAGGCCATGTGTTGTGGTTTGAATATTCAATGGCTCCAAGAGCACATGCGTTTGAATACTTTGTTCCTAGCAAAGAGGCGTTGTTTGGGAAAGTTGTGGGACCTTTAGGAGGTGGAGGCTTGTTGAAGTGGTTCACTGGGGGTGCACATGGAGGTTTGATAGCCTGCCCCACTTCCTGTGTGCTCTCTGCTTCCTGACTGTGACACAGTGTGACAGCCACTTCACATTCCTGCCTCGTGCGTTATCCACTACTCCCGTGGTAGTTTGAACAGGTGCCCCCCCCCCATAGATTCAGGAATATATTAAAACTTCTTGGAATACAAGCCACCTGGCTGGAGGAGGTGTCACCAGGCTATCTTAGGGTTCAGCCCTAAGGTGTAGTGGTGGATTTGAAATTCACATATAAAGATATGCAAAGTGCCTGAGTTCTCTCTCTGTTCCTAAGTGTGTGCTGTGCAGTTTTTTTTTTTTTTTTCCTCCCCTCTGCTATCTTCAATAAATCCCTGCCTCTGTAACTGTGTCTGGTTTGGAAGTTCATCTCAGTGACCTGAAGATGTCGGCTGCAATCCCTAAATTGCTCAAACTCTTCCTTAAGTTACATTTTGTCAGCTATTTGGCCACAGCTATAATAAACTAATATAAATAATGAAAAGGACTCTTGAGCCCTCCAGAGGCTGGATGTTGCCCCTGCATTCCAGCCTCGTTCCTGTTCAAGGTAGGGCTTAAGTGACGGTGCTTAACCTCCATTCAAATCTTGGCGCTAGTGTGAGACCCTTGGAAAGACCTGGCTTTCTGCCCCAGTTCCCTCCTCTATAGAATGGAGGGAGGACTAATTAATAACCTGTGTGAGGATTAAAACAGTTTTTTTGTTTGTTTGTTTTTTGAGGTAGGGTCTCACTCTAGCCCAGGCTGACCTGGAGTTCACTCTGTAGTCTGAGGATAGCCTTGAACTCATGGCGATCCTCCTACCTCTGCCTCCCGAGTGCTGGGATTAAAGGCATGCACCACCATGCCCAGCTACAACAGATTTTCAAGAGGAGGACAGTAAAGAAAAATGCATGGTGCTTACGAAGTTCTTGTACGTGTTAACAATTGGCAAATTTGCTTCCTCAGGTAGTTTCCACCCCATCAACATTCACATTCCCATCTCCTATAACAGCCCTAAATAAGTACCCTTACTTACTGGAGATGGCTCAGCGGGTAAATTCTTGCCACACAAGCACGAGGTTTGAGTTCGGATCCCCAGTACCCATGCCAACATGCTGGGTATGGCTGTGCTTGCTTGGAGAAGTGGAGACGGGAGGGTGTCCCAGGCATCCTGGCGAATTAATCTAACAAACTAGGTGACCTCTAGGCTCGGGGTGAGATTCTGTCTCTAAACAAAAATAAGGTGGAGGGTCTGGGGAGATGGCTTGGCTGCCAAGCCAAGTTCAATTCCTAACATCCATGGAAAGCCAGACACAAAATGGCACGTGTGTCTGTAATCTCAAGGCATCCATGGCAATGGGAGGTGAAGCCAGGAGAATCTCGACATTATATTGTGTGCATGTACGGAGTGATCAGTAACAATAATGATAATTAAGTGAAGAAAGCCCTTCCCAATGTTCGAGTGACTTGGCTTTGCACCTGACTATCCTGTGAGACTGGGTTCTAGGAATGTTCCAATCTACCGAATGCTCCTGTGAGCGTGACTTTTCTGTCTGTCCTTTCCTGTTGATGGCCAGATAATAACTTTCTCTTTCCCTCTGTTATCACTACCCTCATCCAAATCCACCTTTTCCCCAAAGTGACATTTGATATTGACTAACCAACTTCACATCAGCTAAGGTATGTTGAGATCTTTCCAAGCTCAAGACACAAGTGACTCGTGTGTGCTTCTTACCTCAGGGTGCACCCTGCATGTGGTGAGGTTGTAAAGTCCATTTTCTCACAGTGTTCACCGAGGCCTGGAGAGAGGCTACTGGTTCCACCACCTAGCTGGTAAGTGGAGGAGTATGCAGCCCCTGAATTTAATAGCTACGGACATTTAATGATAATAATGATTTAATGATAACAATGCCCACAAGAAGGCCACTTGATCCTTTCTCAACTGAGAGGTATTTTGTTCCCCAGACGATATCTGGCCTTGTCTGAGACATTGTTGATTGTCGCAGCTATAGATAGGGTGGGCATTACTGGCATCTAGTGGGTAAAGGCTAGGGATGCCACCAAACACCCCATGACACACAAGACCACCTACTTCCCCCTGCCCCCAGCAAAGAATGACAACACAAAAGGTCAGCACCACCCTGAGATTTTGAGAAACTTAGCAACATAAAACCCAGTTGAGAGCTGGAGAGATGGCTTAGCGGTTAAGGTGTTTGCCTGCAAAGCCAAAGGACCTCAGCTTGATTCCCCAGGACCCACGCGAGCCAGATGCACAATGTGGTGCATGCATCTGCAATTCGTTTGAAGTGGTTGGAAGCCCTGGAGCACCCATCTCTCTCTCTCCCTCTTTCCTTCTCTCAAATAAATAATTTTTTTTAAAAAACCCATTTGATATCTAAGAAGATGCTCTCAAATCTGTCAGATTCCCAAACCATCTGCACCTTCTGACCTGGAGTCAACTGCCCAAGGCGCAATGAGAGCCTATGAGTTGGTTTAAGGCGTCCATGGGACTCGGCGAAGAGGTGACAGAGGCCCACCACCTCGTAGCAGTCTCTGGGGGGCCAGAAAACACAGCAGGTGTGCACAGTCTTTGAAGTAGTCTTCACTGTGACAATCTCTAGAAGGAACAGCCATGTGGACCGGGGCAGTCCCTGGGATGGGGAGAGAGATCCAGCAGGCACATTGACAGCCACCATGCCAGGGAGAAGCTACAGGCCACCAGGGGCAACTTGTTCACCTTATATTAGTGAACTTCTGTTGTGCATTTAAAAATATTTATTGTGTGTGGTGGAGCATGCCTTTAACCCCAGCACTCCGGAGGCAGAGGTAGGAGGATCGCCATAAGTTCGAGGCCAGCCTGAGACTACATAGTGAATTCCAGGTCAGGCTAGAGAGAGACCCTACCTCAAAAAAAACAAAACAAAACAAAATATTTGTTTATCTGTTCATTCATTCATTCACTCATGTGTACGTGTGTGTACGTGTGTACACACATGCCAAGGCATGGATATAGAGGTCAGAGGTCCACTTGGAGGTGTCAGTGGCCCACCTTCTTTAAGACAGGATGTTGAATTGTCAGGCTCCAGCTTAGGATTCTTCTAAGCCTGCCTCCCATCATCATACGATCACAGATGTGTGCTCCACTTGTCACCCAACTTTGCATGGGTGCTGAACAATTGAATGCCGGCTGGCAGGCTTTGCAAGCAAGCATCTTTAACCACTGAGCAATCTCCCCAGGCTCCTGACACACATTTTAAAATTTATTTTATCTATTATTTTATTTTATTTTTATTTTTGGAGAGAGACACAGAGAGAGACAGACAGAGAGAGAGGGAGAGGGAGACAGATAAAGAATGGGCTTGCCAGCAGTCTCTCAGCTGCTGTGAACGAAATCCAGATGTGTGTGCCCCCTTGTGGGCAAGTAGGGCATTGCGCCCTTGCGTCACTTTGCATCTGGCTAAACATGGGTCCTGGAGATTGGAACTGGGTCCTTAGGCTTAGCAGGCAGGCGCCTTAACCGCTAAGCCATCTCTCCAGCCCAACACACATTTTTTAAAGGGACCTGTGACTGTCAAAAGGCAACCCGTGTGGGAAACCCAGATGTGATTTGTCCACTGCTTATTGTGTATGCTGGAACATAACGAAGTGAGGCAAATGGGCTTATTACTAGGAATTTCAATAGGAGGCAAAAAAACTCACCTGAGGACTTTTGCTTTATTCAATCTATTAAACATTTTATATATAATCTATATATAAAAGACAAACAATGCATAGGATGAAAATAAGTGCTTGAGTCTTCTGATATCAAAAGAGTATTCAGAATTCACATTCCTATTTTAATACATGAGTATGGCTGAAGTGTTCCATATAGAATACAACGTTTTTACCTGTATGTATAGTAGTGAACAAAAGGCAGTATTTTTAGGAACTACAGAATGTTATTCCTTGGTCTCTTTCTTGAATAAGAAAAAATAATAACACAAACACAACAAGCCACAGTATCACCTGTGTTCCAGTTTATGCTGTAGATGACCTGGAAGTGAAAAAAATAACACACTTTGGAGCCCCCGGAAATCCCATTAGTGGGCCAGCATTTTATAAATTCACCACTAGAGGGTGATGAGCGACAGCTATTGGGATGGAGCAGCAGGCCCTAAGGTGCAAGTAGGATTTGGGGACTTTCCATGGCATTGCAGCGAAAGTGTCCTCCACTGTCCAGGCCCACATTGAGTAGGGTGACTTGAAGTGTCCCCCCGCCCCAGCTTGAACATGTATCCTGAAACCGCAGTGAGACAAGCCCCTGAACAATGCAAACAGGGGCCATGTGCTCACTGCTGTTCCTCACTCAGATTCCTATTTGGTGAAAATTAAGTAGCTTCAAAACCATGTTTTAAAAAGAGATTTTTTTTTTATACTTGCAGTGCCAACATTTGTTGGCAAATTATCAAGTTTCCTATTAAAGCTCTTTCTTCGCTCTTATCCAACTGGACAGAAATTTCCCGACTGTCCACTGGCCTCTCCTGTGTACATTCAAGTCCTCAAGAGTAATTTCTGCAAAGGTGGGCACCATGAAGAGGCTGGTAACCATGATGAAAGCTTCTTGGAGCAAAGAGGTCCCCTCTCAAATATAGAGGAAACAATTCCTAACATAGAAGTACAAGAGATTTGGCATAACCAGGACCTTATTCAGGAAGTCCTGTGATGTCCACTGAAGTGTCAGCTTCAAACCCTAACATGAGACAAGGTGGGGGCTGTCCTCTTCTGTTGCCAGAGAAGGGCTGCACGCACGAGTATTTCTTACAAGGGGTCTTGGTTAGGGGCAGGTTTTAGTTCCAGCCTTGGGTGGGTACGGGCAGCTGGAACGATAGAGGCTTACAGTGCAACAGGAGTCTGTGTCTTCCTGTTGGGTCTGGAGAGAAATGTGGTCTGGATGGAACCATAAATCATCACCTACCCCCACCTGGAATCGAGATTTTTTTTTTCTGCAAAATCTGCAAATATTGCAAAAGTAGCTCAACTTTTTCAAACGCCATGCTGACCAAACAAAACAAAGGGGCCAAGTGCAGAGGCCACAGTCCTCACAGTGGCAGTATTGTGTCATTCCAGTCCCCCAGCAGGCCAGAGTTTGTGTCAGCATTTGAGAGCCCAGAAAGATGGACCCCACTGGTGTTGTTGTGGCCTGCAGGAGGTGTGACCCACATGAAACACAATGGCTCCCAGGGGCTGGTGGGAAGGGGGCTGCTCTCAAAAAAAGGATGGAATCTGGCAAAGGATAATAGGAACATAGTTATAGGATTTAAGAGAGAGAAAGAGAGAGAAGAAAACAATCTCCTCAGGAGATAGTGTGGCAATGTCATGAGTAGGGAAAAGATTTTTTTTTTTTTTTTTTTTTTTTTTGCAGCCTGGCAAAGTGGAAGGTGTGGTTTCAAGCCAAGTATGAGAGATGGGGCTGAGTTTCTGAGCTGCGTTGAGCAAGAAGGTTCACAAGACCAGATAAGGGGCTTGGTGATCAAGGGCAGAGTCAGGAGGAACAAATGGCACAAGGGGTACTCTCTTTAAAAACACAATGGGAGGGTTACACTTAGCGCCTTCGTCAGGACAGAACTCTTGTTTAGAGAAAAGCAAGCTCAGGCTCTGAGACATGGATCCTTTTTCAGAATGTAAAGGTCTCCCCATCGTTGGGTCCTAGAGAACCACTGTGTGTTTGTGTGTGTGTGTGTGTGTGTGTGTGTGTGTGTGTGTGTGTATGATTGTCATGTGCTAATGCTGTTTATAATGGCTTCTTTCTCTGCTTGGTTCTGGAGCTCTCCAATAACACCAATTTCCTGGGAATACTTGATCTTTTTTCCTTGTCTCTTTTCAGAATATATATATATATATATATATATATATATATATATATATGTAGATAGATAGATATAGACATATATAGATATAGATATATATATAACATAGCTATTCCATATTTATATACAGGCATCAATAAAGTGCAAATGTTATTGGCTGTTGTAAAATCAATCTCATTTCCTGAGGAACTGCTGGCACAGCTTATCCTATGACAACGTCAAAGGCATTTCTGTCACCCACTCCCAGCTGCCACTGCTTCAGAGGCACCTTGCAGCTTACAGGGAGGAAGTGAGCCCTTGGTTTTTCAGAAGCATCAGTCAGGACACCACCCCGCTGCCTCTGTTCTTTGGTACAAGGCGGCCTCTGTAGGCTTGGCCCAGTATGCTCAGAAGAGCTATTTGGTAGTGTTCAGAGAACCATCTTCTGGAATCTTCTCCTCTGAGCAGCTCCTCCCTGGACAGTCTGTCCAGGTGCTCCAGCTCGCTGAAGCGCTCTGCCACACACTGGGCTGTGAGGCGGGCTTCTGGGTCATGGTCCCAGCACTCAGTCAGTGTCTCGCAGACTATCTGGATGCCCTGCGGAGGGAGGGTACCATCAGTGGGGGGCTCTACAGAGGTAGCATTAGCACATCATTAGTCAAAGTCCAGATTGGGGTTGGGGGAAGAGGGTCACTCTCAGTGGTGTGTATTGTACAAGTTGTGAAAAATACAGGGTAGCACATACCCACCATTACAGTCACACACAATAGATGTCTGTCTTAAACCCTTGCTCTCCTCTTACTTATTCCTTCTTCCCATCTTCTCTTGCCTCGCATGCGTCTGGAAAGTGGAGCTTTTGGAGAATGTCATACGGTGAAGTGATATGTACTTGTATATTGCGAGTGGCACACACATTAGCCTGGCATCATTGTGTAAAGTCCATGTTTCAAGGGATGAATTGGGAACAGCTTTCAGAGTCGCCAAGGATGAGCCCCGGACATGCCCTGTTCCTCTCCCGTGAAATCAAGTTGTGTGACACAGCTATGTTGCTATGCCAGAGACGTGCTATATATCACAGGGGTCTTTCTACCCTGGGACCGCCCTCGTCTGCCTCCACCCATGAAAGAATGTCCGGGAAGATGGCAAGAGTACTCTTCCCCTAGCTTGCTTCTATTTTGCACCAAAAACATTTGTTACCCTTTCAAGTCTTTTCTGAAAACCAAAGGAGGCAGAAGCTAAGTAAACAGTGGGATATATGGAAATAACATGAACTCCGTCCAATTGAGAGGTCCTCCTTCCCAGTGGGGATCGTTATACAGATGCCCAAGTTGTCAGCTATATGTAACGCTGTCTTAGCTGGCATTTGCCTACCAGTACCAACACCTTTCCAAACACCCGGGAATCCCTTCTCCCACTTCCCCAGCCCAAGAGTTCTGGATTTTTCTTTTTTATAAGTTAATTGCATAATTCACCTAATTGACGGGATTGACTGATGGCCCTGTTAGAGCAGAGTGTTATTGTTGGTATACCAGTAGCATTTATTTTGTTCTGACACTGTAATTACAGTACATTAAATTAAATATTAAGCATTAACTTGAAATCAATAGGGCCACAAATCTCATTAAGAGAAAAAAAATGTATTATGCAAATTCTTCCCTAAACTTTATCATCGTGAATAATGGCTTCATTATAAGAACTTTACGGCAGAGGAGGCGAGAGTTGAAAGGAACACCCATAGCACTCAGTACCTTCCAGTTTCCAGGTTTAGGCCACAGCTTTTCATTTTCATAGCCAAGCACAGTATACCTGACCCTGGAGGAGCAGCAGGCCCTGGCAAGCCTGGTTCACCAATAGCCTCCTGAGTTGGGTGGCTCTGAGCAGGGCTGACTCAGAACAAGCTTCCTGCCCCGCCGCTCGTCGTGACTGGGCCTGACTTGCTGTTTCTGTTTCTTGTCTGAGTTTGCCTGGCCTTTAGGAAAACCTGACAGCCTCGAAGCCTATGCAGAAGGGAGTCTATCCAAGAGAGGAGTAAAGGGTTCTGTTTGGTGGCAAGAATCAATTTGCCAAGGAGACAGGGGCACACTGTTTGACCTCATTCTTCAAGGATGGCCCTTTCCTGGGTGTGGCACACACACATATGGCCAATTCTCTTGCTCATTCCATATATATATATATATATATATATATATATATATATATATATATGGTATATAATTGACCACTGTCCTCATCAAGTAGTGCCCTCACCACCCCGCCCCTCCTCCCAGAGTGAGGAATCTGGACTGTCTTTGCCTGGAAGTACTATGGGCAGCTTCACTTCCAGTTATGAGCAAGGAATAACAAAGCCTTGGCTTTCCTGCAATACAGCCCCCTCTTCCTCAGGCATGCTCACACAGCTCTGTGTGCAGATATACCCTGCAGACATCTAGACACCACCGGTGCACATCTGCTCCTTCTCAATCCAGCCACCTGATAGCCCAGCGTGCTGTCAAGTGTTAAGCACCTCTTTCTGAAGCTAAAGAACCCCTGGAGGAAAACATGTGGAGCCCAGAGGGAATGAGACATAGTCTCTCTAGGAAAAGGCATGGGAGTGGACAGCAGATACTGCAAACGAAATTATCTTCACCCAGCGTCAAGAGGGATGGAGAAGGTGAGTAATGCCCTTCAGCGGTTGCCCAGGCTCTTGTGAATGCCACTGTACTAGTTACATTCTTGGGAGGAAGGGTTTATTTCAGCTTACAGTCCCAGGTTACAGACCGCCATGGCAGGGAAGGCACAGCAGCAGGGACTTGAACCATAGCTGCTCACAGCCAATCGACAGCGAGGAGGCAAAGAGCAAGGAATACTGCTCAGCCAACTCTCTCGTTTTTAATCTGGTCCAAGACCTCAGCCCACAGTTAGGGTGGGTCTTCCCGCCTCAAGTAACCTAATCAAGATAATCCCAGAGGCTAAACCTAATCTAGATAATTCCTCCCAGGTGATTCTGAATCTTGTCACATTGATTTGCAATTACTGATTTGCAAGCTGCCCACTTACATGGAAATCGTCCTTATGAATAGACTCTAACAGAGGTACAGAGCCCTCAGAGTGGAGCCCAATCTCCCAGAATTCACTCCTACCCAGAAGGCTCCTCTGCATGAATCTTCTGACCCTGTGTGGCAGGCACATTTTACCTGGTGATTGAGCCAGGAGCTGGGAATTTCTGGCCGTCCTCGGTCTCTGAGCACATTGTCCTTCATGCTCTCCACACAGGGGTGCTCCCTCACCTTGGACCCAAATGGAGGCTCGTAATCCTTCACTTCTGCGAAGAGAGCAGGCCAACAGTGGTCAGCTGAGCAGGTGCCCGTGGCGGACAGAAGCGAGTTTGGTGAGACATCTGAGTGTGTAATTTGAGGCACTGGGTACTGAGGGTCAGGACACACCTGCAATACTCAAAATGAGATTATTTTTGGAATTTTTTTTATGAGAGAGACAGAGAGAGAGGGAGATTGAGAGAGAAAGAGAGAGAGAATTGGCATGCGAGGGCCTTCAGCCACTGCAATCGAACTCCAGATGCAGGCACCACCTAGTGGACATGTAGGACCTTGTTCCTGCCTTACCTTTATGCATCTGGCTTATGTGGGACCTGGAGAGTCAAACATGGGTCCTTAGGCTTCGCAGGCAAGTGCCTTAAACACTAAGCCATCTCTCCACCCCCAAAATGAGACTTATAAAAAATATTTTTTATTTTTATTCATATATTTGAGAGGGAGAGAGAGAGAGAGAAAGATTGGGTGTGCCAGGGCCTCCAGCAGGCACTGCAAACAGACTCCAGGCACATGTGCCACCTTGTGCATCTGGCTTATGTGGGTCGGGGGAATCAAACCTGGGTCCTTTGGTTTTGCAGGCAAGTGCCTTAACCATTAAGCCATCTGTCAGCCCTAAAATGAGATTTTTAATAGTAGTGGATTAAAACAGGAAGGAAGGAGTGGTTATGGAAGGAGGTTGGGAAGTATTCCACTTAGGATTTTTGAGGTTTTCCATTTGTTCAAAAATCCAAAGGCCATTCTTGGAATACGTGTTTATATAACAGGCATTAAACTAAAGCTTAGGGATCTAACTCTGAATTAAGAGTTGCAAAGTACGTGATATTGAAAAGCTTAGACTCTGGGCTAGGGATGTAGCTCAGCTGGTAGAGTGACTGCCTAGCTGTGGGTTCAATCCCCAGCACTGCATGAACTGGGGATCATGATGCTTGTAATGCTAGCATTTGGGAGGTGGAGGCAGAAGGATCAGATGTTCAGGGTCATTCTCGGCTACACAGTGAGTTCAAGGCAAGCCTGGACTACATGAGGCTGTCTGAGAAACAATCAATTGATCAATCAAAGTTATCTCTCAGGTTAGAAGAGGGGAGAGGACTTGAAGAATACATACATTCCAAGCCAACTTTGCTCCAGTCTGAAAAACTCATTTTCATATGTCCTTACACAACAGATAACAACACATGCTTAAATCTTTTTTTCTTATGAAGGATTTTTTTTTTTGGCAGTCCTTTTTCTACTTTTTTCTCCCATGTTGAATATCCTGTTCCACCCCGACTTTTTTCTCTCATGCCCCACAGGATGTACCACACTTGGCTGTAAAGCACACCTCCTATCAGCACCAGCCTGGCATCTGCTCTGGGCAGTCGAGGAGGTTTTTGTTAGTACGTATGTAGTTCTTTAGGGAATGCCATTAACCATTCTCGAGGCCACCTCAGGGACCTGGAGGGCAGCCACTTATAGACACTGCCCTGGAGGTCCGTTCCCTCCCTGAGGCATTTTCCACCCTCCTCAGATCTAAACACCCATGAGGATGTGGTAGACATTAGCTTGGACTCAGCAGGAGACGGCCAGGCTATGAGAGGAAGCTGGAACCCTGAGGGAGGAGGACAGTGGGCAGGGAGTCCTGTACTGGGTCTCTGAGAACTGATGTCCTTCCCAAGGTAAGATCTCATGCCCTGAGACCCAGTGTTGAGATCTGAGAGGAGCACGTGACAGGCAAAATGTGGGTGGCCTGGGTTTCCGTATCTCCGTGTGTCTCCTGACAGCTCCAAAAGCTGAAGACCTCATCCATGCTGGGGAGACAATTATATCCAAGCTGGTATCAATTATCCCCAGCTTCCTTTTTTTCACAGTGCTCAAAATATTTGTATGTTAGAAAAAACATGTGATTAAACACATGGAATTGTTAAATGAAGGTTTCTAGGAGAAATCAAATCTCCTTGACTCCGAATTCCGAGGTCCTTTCAGAAAAGTGGCCTAGGTGGAATGACAGGATTAAAAGTGATTGAAAGTGTTCCCTTCTCAATTGACCTTTTATAAAAGATCAGGTATGTGGTCCTCCTTTTAGTGGATGACAGCAGAAATGAAAGACAGGACAAATGAAGCCCACGTCATTGTCTGGTAACCTGGCACTGCTATAAAAGTCAGTGAACACCCACTCTGAGCCTCTGGGCACAGGCCCTTGTGCTATGACAAATTTGAAACCCCTTCCACATATGACACTTGCATCAGGACTACTTTAAATCAAGTGTGTCCAACCTGTGGCCCATGGGCCTCATGCATCCCCAGGAAAGCTATGAACACGAGCCCTTGCGTCTGCAGAAGACAGATCATGTTGCAGGGTCAAAAGCAGAATCTCTGCTCGAAATGTTTCACAGGGGCGCGAGCTGCTTCCGCCTGTGTGTGTTTTGTCCCAGCAACGAAAAAGTAACTTCAACACACATGCTCGCACATGTGCGCGTGTGCGTGCACACACACATGCGAAAGAAAGAAAGAAAGAAAGAAAGAAAGAAAGAAAGAAAGAAAGAAAGAAAGGAGGAGGAGAGGAAGAAAGGGGAGGAGAGGAAGGGAGAAAGAAAGAAAGAAAGAAAGAAAGAAAGAAAGAAAGAAAGAAAGAAAGAAAGAGAGGAAAAGAGAGATAGCAGGGAGAGAGGGCAGAGGGAAAGAGGGAGAGAGAAAAGAGGAGGGAAGGAGAGAGGGAAGAGAGGGAAGGAAGGAAGAAAGGAAGGAAGAACAGAAGGAAGGAAGAAAGGAAGGGAGAGAAGAAAGGAAAGGAGGGAAGGAAGGAAGGAAGGAAGGAAGGAAGGAAGGAAGAGGGAAAGGAAGGAAGGAAGGAAACTGATGCTCAAAGGCACTACACAGGATTCCAGGAAGAGCATTCAGAACTGAAGGCACTATTCTGCTGAGATGGCTTTGTTTATTTATTTATTTATTCACACACACACAGAAGAGAGGCAGAGAATGGGCACATCAGGGCCTCCAGCCACTACAAATAAACTCCAGATTCAAGGGCCTCTTTGTGCATCTGGCTTTATGTGGGTACTGAGGAATCAAACCCGGGTCATTAGGCTTTGCAGGCAAGAGCCTTAACCACTGAGACAACTCTGCAACCCCAAATATTCACTTATTTTTAATTGATTTTCTTTCTGGTAGAGAGAGTACAGAGGCAGACACACAGAGGGAGGGCTTTGCCTTCTTAAGAAGCTTCCGCATGTTCCCTGCTCTACCAAGAAAGTGCTTTAATCCCCACCCGGAGCACACACAGCCATAGGGAAGCCAGTAGTGGGAACTTGCCTGCCACAAATGGGACAGGTGTGTCCTCCTTACTCTGGGGGACCCGGTCCACCTCAGAACATGCGGATGCGCTGCAGGGCTGTGGTTTGCACAGTCTAAAGGGGCTATGCAAAATTTACTGACTGCAAAAAGAATTCCCCTTCACTGTGATTATTTACCAGCAGGAAACCCAAGCATGCATGCTTGCTGGGTAAGAGAAGGCGGGGCAGTAGCTGGGGTGCTGTGGGTGGAAAAAAACCAAGAGCCTCATTTTAACCAAGGGTACGAGAGGAGGAAATGGTTGGCATGGTGTCAGGGCACTGGATCGAGTTCTTGATCCAATGATGTCCGGTTTCACGCTTCTCTTTTGTAAAGAGAAGGACACAGAAGGGCTGAGTGGGTTTAATACAGACAGAATGCTGGACCTGGCTGACCTGTGGAAAGAGCCATCTCTTAGGGAAAAACTAGAATTGCTTCAAGGGAAAAGGAAAGAGCTTAGCAAGACTAAAGTGAGCACCGTAAAAAGCGCTAACACGGGGCTGGAGAGATTGCTCAGTGGGTAGAGCCTCATTGCCTGTGTTAGACCCCCCAGTACCCACATAAAGCCAGACACAAAGTGGTATATTCATCTGGATTTTGTTTTCAATGACAAGAAGCCCTGACGAGCCCATTCAGTTCACCCTCACTCTCTGAATGAAAATAAATAAATACAGATTTTTTTTAGGTGTTACCCTGGTGCTACAGAGATGGTCCTGTAGATAAAGCACTTGCCTCACCAATTGTGAGTTCCTGAGTTTGAAACCTCAGCATACAGGTTAAAAAAGCAGGGCAGTGGGCTGGAGAGATGGCTCAGCAGTTAAGGTGCTTGCCTGCAAAGCCTAAGGACCCAGGTTCGATTCCCCAGTACCTAAGTAAAGCACAAGGTGGTGCGTGCGTCTGGAGTTCCTCTGCAGTGGCTAGAGGCCCAGTCTCCCCTTTATATGCCTCTTTCTAATTAGTTAATAAAGAAAATAATTTAAAAAAATTCTAGGTGTGGTAGTACATGCTTGCAATCCTGGCTCTGGGGAGGTGGAGACAGGAGGATGCCGGGAGCTTACGGGGTATCCAGCCTATGCCGCTTGGTGAGTTACAGGCCAGTGAGAAATCTTGTCTCAAACAAAGGAGAAGCGTACCTGAGAAACAACACCCAAGGCTTGCCTGACCTTCACATGCCTGACACACACGTGTGCACAACTCCTGTCCCCCACAATCATGCGCACCTACGCATGCACACACACACAAATATACAACATACCGTTGAAAGACTGTATGCCTCGTTTTCGGCATTTACAAAGTGCCAAGGGTCATGGGTCCTCCGCCTATCACCACACGACCAGCACTCTTTTCAGCTTGCTAGCCCAACACCAAATGCGGCAGGTTCGGGGTGATGGAGGGGTCATCCTTCCAGCGTGACCCCAGCATTCCTGCTCCAAAACATGAGTGGGTGGTGCCAGGTTACCCCCGCCCCCCTGTGTGCTCTGAGTTCTGTGGCATGATGCACAAGCCCTGTCCTCACGACACCCACACTTACCTTCCTGCAGGGGTGACCACTGGACACAGTGCCTTTCTCTGGCTCCCTCCGCGTCTCTGAACTCATCTCCTGATTCCCTTCTCCCCCGGCACTTCCTGCCACCTCTTTGCAATTGAAGTACTTGAACTCGAATTCTTTTCTCAGCATCTGGGTCACCTAGACCGAGGTAGATGCTCCCAGAGCAGTCACACCCGTCCCTTTTGTGTTCCTGGACTGCAGCCATCCCAGGAGTTCTGCGGAGGAATGCCTCCAGTCTCCCGGCGTGTCTCAAGCCACATTTTCACTGAGAAACCTTTGACTCCTCACAAAGGACTTTCTTTACTTCCTTCCCTTCTCCCTTCCCCTGCTGTTCACCATAGAAGCCAGGGGCTCTGGCCCCTGCTACTCCTTGCTCTCAGCAAATTCCTTAGCTCCCCTTAAAGAGAAACAGCTTGCCCCTCCTAGCAGCGCGGGAGACCCGTCCCTGGGACAGTACGGGTATGGCTCTGGCCAGCAGCATCTGGGATACAGCTGCTGACTTTGTAGCTGGATTTAGCAGGTCAGCAAAGCTACTGACAGTGTGCCCCAAGGGAGTGCCTCTCTGATTTTCTATCTGCTTTCCAAATGGTGCCACCTTGAACTACAGAAACACAAAATGTATTTCTTCTTGGTCTCACAGCAAGCTTCTCTCCATCCTGTCCCCCCTTCCTTTACCAGTCTTCCTCCAGCCTCTTGCCTTTCTTCTTTTTTGTCCTTCTCCCAGGACAGCGGCAGCCTTGTCTGAGAAGGAACTGCACTTGGCCTTGTTAAGTGCTTGCTCCCAGGCTGTTGTCTGTCGGCTTCTATTCAAAGGCCCAGATGACCAGGGATTTGTGTCCATCTGCATGTGGGCCAGCTCTGGCTCTGGATGCCATGCGTGTGGTACCTGCTGTGTTACCCAAAGAGGGTCAGGGCAGTGCCCTCATCCGCCTCCCACACACCACGCTGCAAACACTTGCCAGGACCCAGGGCCAACTGCCTGTCCAAGACAGAGGCTCTTTGTAAAGGGAACCAGTCCCCAGGTCTGTCCTTGGTGAAGGCTGTCCTCTAACTTCTCTCTGTGATAAACAGTAACACAGCAATCACTCCTTCCATCTTGCCCTCTTCATAAACATGTTCTCTTGGCTTTTCTTTTTGTATGTGTTCAGATCAATAAAATATTGGACATAACACCCCATGTCATCATGGTCTACCCCTTAAATCTACTGTCTTTTCCTTTCTTTTTTAAAATTTTTAAAAAATTTATTTATTTGCAAGCAAGGAGAGAGAGAGAAATAGAAGAGAGACAGAGAGAGAATGGGCGTGCCAGGGCCTCTAGTCACTGCAAATGAACTCCAGATGCATGTGCCCCTTGTGCATATGGCTTGTGTGGGTCCTGGGGAATAGATCCTGGGTCCTTCGGCTTCGTAGGCAAACACCTTAATCACTAAGCCATTCCTCCAGGCCGTTTTTCTTTCTGAAAGTATCACATTCATCTCATTCTCCCCCACTTGACATCATATTACTTGTCTGTTTATTGGTTTTCTAGAATTCACCTCCTTGCTGTGTTAGGATGAAAGACACTACTCTTAAAATCACTGCTCTTACCAGGTGGCATGGCTAAGGCAAGAGGGTGAGTGAGAAGCCAGTCTGGGGTACATAGGAAGACCCTGCCTCAAAAATAAAATTACTGGGCTGGAGAGATGGCTTAGTGGTTAAGGAGCTTGCCTGCAAAGCCTAAGGACCCATGTTTGACTCTCCAGGTCCCTCATAAGCCAGACACACAAGGTGATACAATAGCACAAGGTCGCACATGCACACGTGTCTGGAGTTTGATTACAGTGACTGGAGGCCCTGGCACACCAATTCTCTCTCTCTCTCTCTCTCTCTCTCTTGCACACAAAAAAAGGACACTCTGTACATCTTACCTCAAAAAAAAAAAAAAAAAAAAACCCAAACGACAACAACAACACAAAACCCCCCAACAATCTTGATATTTTGTTAATGGGAACTCAAAGGGGTTGGGGGGTGGGCAGGAAAATCCATACAAGTAGACCATGAGAAGCGAGGCTAACCCAGAAACACTTCTGAGGTGTATGGAGGCCTCACTGGACACGTCCGGAAAGGCCTTGCATGGCTGTAGGATGTCCAGAGCAGCTCTGACACCGCCCTTCCCCCAAAAGTAATCAGGGAACTTATGGCATCTCCTCCATCAGTCAATCAGTCATCAACCAGGCTGACTGTGCACCAGGAAGCGGAGGGCCTGCAGGCTATGGCTACAGAGCTCCTGCCTCCTGGGTTTTCCCATCTGTGAAAGGAGGCTGAGAACATCCAGGCATTGTTGATAGCTGACTGGTGAAGCAACTGGTTCAGCAATGGTAGCTGCTATTCCCTAGGGGCTTTCTTCCTCTGACCAAAGCTCCTCAACCATGAAGCACTGCTCCTTGGACCACTCATGGCTTCCTACAGTGGTCTCTGGAGCTCCCCAGTAGAATGGGGACACGAAGGGAAGCTGCAGAAACTGGCTTCAGAAGGGGCTGTTATCATCCGTTTACATAGCCTCCCTGATAATAGCCGGGGCTTCTCTCAGGGCAATGATGTTCCCCTGGGCTGCCCTGCACAGAGGAGGGTCTGGCTGAGACAGAATCACAACCTGGAGCCATACTCTTCCTCCTTCCAGAATTGCACTCTCCCATTCATTGCCAGACCCTGGCATTGACAACTTTCAAATGGCCTGGCTATGCAGACCTCTATCCCCTTTGCCTCCTCTGCCTGCAGCTGTGGTCACAACTGAACAGCCCCTGGCTTCTAGAATGTCTGTGTCAAAGTCAATGTGCCAGACCTGGGACACAGCTCAGGACAGAGCTGAGAGATGGGACATTAAAGTTGTCCCACAGGGATGAAGAGATGGCTTAGTGGTTAGGGTGCTTGTTTGCAAAGCCTAAGGACCCATGTTCACCTCTCCAGATCCCACATTAGGCAGATGTACAAAGGTGAGGCAAGTGCAAGGTCTCACATGCCCACTAGGTAATGCAAGCATCTGGAATTTGATTTCAGTGGCTGAGGCTCTGGCATGCCAATTCTCTCTCTCTCTCTCTCTCTCTCTGACTCTCTCTAAAATAAAAAAAATTAAAAGGGCGAAGTTAAATTTTTAAAAAGGTGTCCCATGGGCTAAAGAAATGGCTTAGTGGTTAATGCATGTGCCCATGAAGCCTAGGACCCAGGTTCGATTCCCCGTAGCTCCATAGCCAGATGCAAAGGCGGTACATGTGTGTGGAGTTTGTTTGCAGTGGCTAGAGGCCCCGGCACACCCATTCTCTCTCTCTCAAATAAATACATAAAATAAAATAAAAACAAATTTTGGAGTTATAGATCAAGTCTTTCTAATAGACTGCAAGCTTCCAGAAGCCTGGTAAGACACACCTCCCCACCTGTGACCCTCAGAGGCCAGTGGTTGCAGGGACCACATCTGTATTCACACTTCATACACTGTCTGCAGGCTCTTTTTTCTCTTCCTTTTTCTTTCGTATATGTGCAGTGTGGATGTGTGTACGCATATATACATGCAAACAGGAGGTCACATGTGTGTTTAGGGGGAGCATGCATATTCATAAATGTGGAGGGCAGAGTTGACATCAGGTGTCTTTCTCAATAGCTTTCCACCTTATTCACTGAGGCAAGGCCTCTCCCTTGAACCCAGACTCCACGGCTCTAACCAGCCAGCTTGCCTCAGCTGTCTCTGCTTCCTGAGTGCTAGGATAATAGGTGAGCCACCATGCCTGTCCTGGCACTTACATGGGGTCTGAGGTTCTGAACTCGTCTTTAAAGGGCAAGCAAGTGCTTTACTGACTGAGCCATCTCCGCAGCCCCCAAGGAGCTCTTTGAATGGAAAAGAAAAACAAGAAAAGAAATGTCTCTGAAATTGACTAGGCTAACCAATCCATGTTGAAAGTGTTTAAGATGAACCCAGACAGAAGTCCCATCCTAAATCTACTGATGGGCTTTGTGCCAGGAGGAATGGGGTGGCTGGATAAGCAGCCTCCATTTCTGCAGGGGAAGGAGGATTTTGGGGTTGGATCAAACAAGAGAGGGCAGGGCGGGGTCCTTTCCGGTCCTCTTGAAGCCATCTGTCCCTATCCGGAAGGTTGTTAATGGATTTCTTTTCCCCTGAGTCTCACTGCACAAAACATATCCTGTCCCTTCCTCAGGAAAACATGTTTACACCACCTCTCTTTTTAGAACTCGTAAAATTGGATGAACTTGGGTCTTCCCCATTCACCTAAATTCTTCCACAGTCAGCAAATATCAACAGGAAGAGGCTTTAGTCCCTGATAACCGTGCCAGCAGAGCTCGCACGGGGACCTGAAGACGCCGGCTGCACTGACAGCTGGGGACAGAGACACCATCCCTGTTTGCAGAAGCGTGGCTCGGCGAGCACAGGAGAAGACAAGGTATTCAGGTGAATTTACTCGTCAATGACAAGGACATCCCCTCTGACGACACTCCTCTCAGTCCAGAGATTCATTTGCCGCCTGTCAGGGCTTTCAAGCAGAAAAGCATTTACAGTGGCCGAGACTTGGTGAAACAAATTTCACTGTCCAAGGAGAAATGGAGTTATTTTTGGAAGTGTTGTGTGTGTGTGTCGGGGGGCGGGGGGTGGGTGGACAGGGAATCTCTGGCAGGAAACCAGGATATAATTGTGTCAGCCAGATAGGGATCGCCCCTCTCGGCAGCAGGGCCAGGGAAACAGATGACATGTCAGTCATGGGTGTGGAGGGAAGAGGAGAGCCAGGCTCTCCCCAGGGTGCGGTGGTAAATATATACTGCAAGGGCTAAAAGCTTAGAGCCAGCGATGAGGCTAATCAGATTTCCCTAGGCAATATACTGGTTGCACCAGTAGACCAAACTATGGCTAACTGGACGACAGAATAATGATAGTATTGGTAGGGCGTGGTGGCGCACACCTTTAATCCCGGCTCTCGGGAGGATCTGTAAAGTGCCTTGATTTATGACTTTCTTCTGCTCTGTGCCTGTACACCTTCATGGAGCTGTTAACACGTTGGAACATGGAATTTGGGGTTACATAAATCTGCGTTCTTCTGTTCTGTACCTATACACCTTCATGGAGCTGTTAACACGTTGGAACATGGAAGCTTCTGTTCTGTACCTATACACCTTCATGGAGCTGTTAACACGTTGGAACATGGAATTTGGGGTTACATAAATCTGCGTTCTTCTGTTCTGTACCTATACACCTTCATGGAGCTGTTTAACACATTGGAACATGGAATTTGGGGTTACATAAATCTGCGTTCTTCTGTTCTGTACCTATACACCTTCATGGAGCTGTTAACACATTGGGACATGGAGTTAGGGTAACATTAATCTACGTTCCCAGGCCCTGGTCACTCAAATTTGGCTCCAGAATAAACTGTCTCTTCTGCCCTTGGAGGTGAGAGCTGTGTCTTTTGCCTTGACAGTGTGTACGTACCTCCCACCGCATTGCAGCGTGATGTCATTTCCCAGAGCACCAGAGCCATGGAGTAGACATCCGTCTGCTTGAAGGACTCCACGTTCTCCAAGTTCATCCTGGATTCCAGAACTTCTGGGGCCATGTATCGGGCGGTTCCCACCTACACCCACGAGAGACACCACGTGAGATGTTTTGTTGAGTACCGGGCGCATCTTTACTTTTACAGTCGAGCTGGTGCCTGCCCGCCTCTCAAGCACAGACAATTTTCAGTGTTTGAGACAGGATCGCATGTCACTCAGAGTGGCCTCCAACTCCCTAAGTAGTAGAGGATGGCCCTGAACTCCTGATCCTCTTGTCTCCACTCCCTGAGCGCTGGGATTATAGCCATGTGTCACCACACCCTGTTCTGTTTATTCCTGTGCTGAGAATTGAACCCAGGGCTTCAAGCATGCTCGGCAAACACTCTAGTTTTTAAGCTATACTCCCAGCCTTGTTAAGGTGATTTTTAAGGAAAAAAGTACAGGCTGGGGACACAGCCTAGTGGTAGAATGCTTGCATGATATACATGTAGGCCATAGATTCCATTCTCAGTACTGGAAAAAAAAATCATGTTAATCCCTATGCCACATAGCTTTTGGGCTAAGGAGATGGCTCAGCAGTTAAAGGTACCTGCTTGTGGGCTGGAGAGAAGGCTCAGTAGTTAAGTCACTTGCCTGCAAAGCCTTAGGACCCAGGTTTGATTCCCCAGTACCCACGTAGAGGCAGCTGCACAAAGTGGCACATGTGCCTGGAGTTTATTTGCAGTGGGAAGAGGCCCTGGTGTGCCCATTCTCTCTCTCTACATTATATATATATATGTGTGTGTGTATCTGTGTGTGTGTGTGTCTATATCTATGTCTATATCTATCTATCTATCTATCTATCTATCTATCTATCTATCTATCTATTTCTCAAATAAATAAAATAGTTTGTTAAAAAGGTTCCTGTTTGCAAAGCATTCCAGCTTAAGGTGATTCCCTAATACTCATGAAAAGCCAGGTATGCAAAGCAAATGACTCATATGTCTGTGTTCATTTGCAGTGGCAAGATGTCCTCGCATTTCCATTCTCTCTCTCCCTCTCTCTCAGATTGAAAGAAATAACCATAATGCTGTTTTAAATAATGAGAACTACAAGGAAGATACAGAATATATGGTTATTTAATTTAAAAAAAAGATGTCCTTGTTCTGAAAACTCTTTAAAGACTGTAAGTAAAACCTTCCCAAGCAGGAAGTCGCACAGCCCAGCAGCACCCTATCTAGCTGCATATGTCATCACATTATTTAGCAAGATCCTCCAGATAACCTGACAGATCAGAACTGTGATATTTTAGATGCTTATGTTTGCTTTCGCAAATGAAATATTTTTTTCATACTTGAAACTATAAGACTTATGATGAAAATAACTGCCACGCCTTTTGATCTGTTTAGGACTATTTATTTTTCTCATTTTGTTTATTTTTTTTTAATTAAGTAGCAACTTTGTACGGACACATCATGCGTTGGTACCATCATTTCCCTCCTCCCTGCCCCCATTCCACTGAGGGCCCTCCTCCGTGGGGTTGCTGGTATTCACCATGGGATTGGGGATCGTATAAATTGTGAGAGCAACAGTCGTTCATTGCCTGGGGGGAGCAATGCATCTGGATAGGGCTCTTACAATCTTTCTGCTCCCTCTTCTGCAAAATTCCCTGAGCCCATTAAGAATTGTTTGGCTTATCCATTGGCACATGCCAATGCGCCAAGGATATGGGATAATTTCCATCATGTCTACTAAATTAAAATCATATGACAGTGTTTTCCCCATAAAAGACCAAATGCTCACTGCAGGATAATTTTCAGGGGTTTGACATGTAATTGTGTTTTGAATTTTAGGCTTGTAATATGCCAACATGAGAGCCATAGACGAAGGGAAAACTATTTCTAGGGGAAGCCTTTCCAACTTAACTGTTGGATGCTGGAGTATGGAGCGCTCAACCAAATGTCAGCAACTATCTTAACTTGCCAAGGACCCAGGAAGGTCAAGTCGTTTGATATTATTATTTCACGGGATGGTTCTTATGGATGGGCCTCAGAAGACATTTTTCTTTTTAACAGATCACTGCCTGAGCCATTACCCTGGCAGAGTAATTTGTTTGTGTCTCAACATGTTGACCTCAATTCTGTGTGTGATGCTGTGCGCAGAGGGCTGACAAAGCAGGAGCTTCAGTAGTCCTGAACTTCTGAAGGCTTCTGATGTGTGCTTTGCTACGCAGTCACTGTGCAGAATCAGGACTCCCGTCTTCCAGAAAGGATGCCAGGCCATTCCTTGTCACTTTCCAATCACCCCTTACTCAGCCCCAAAGATTTCCATTTGAAACTGTAAAAATGCTGCAAATATGGACTGGTTCTCTTATTCAGCAACTACCTCTTTATCACTTTCATTGCTCAAGATATTGTATTGGGTGCCGGGGAGTAGCCACAAGGATGGATAGGAGACTTACAGAATGTGGAAATCAATACAACCATTAATAGTACAGTGGGGACAGGATCAAGGACAACTATAAGAGAGAGGAGAAACAGAGATCTTAATTGTGCTTGAAACAAAGAAAATCATTTGCAAATGGAAGAGAAATGGAGACTGACTCAGGTAGACCTGCCTGGGATCTGGAAGAGAGTCATCCCCAGACAGTTAGCTCGTCTAGTGCCAGAAGGTGCTACATGAACTACTGCAGGAAAGTGGCCAGCATCTGTCTGAGCAGTTTGAGGTCTAAGCTACTCAGCAGCAAACAACCTGACGTGATGCACACCCAAGTGCAACAGTGGCACACAGCCATGGTGGGTAACCAACTGCTCTTGGATTGGCTAACAGATCCGCTCAGTGGAAAGGAACCCATAGCTGGAACTGGGAAACAAGTCAGAACCATTTCCAAATAACGAGTTCACTCTCCAGTATCAAGCTCCCACCAATATGGGGCTACGAGAGGGCCGACACCTAATAACTTCTCTCTAAACTAGCAATAGTTATCCCATTTAACTGGTGCTGACCTCACTCTCTGTTGGAGAATCTGCTTCTCTTTTTCAAATGGATGCAGAACGAACCTGAGGAGAGAATCTGCCCATCATGCCTCACCAGGGCCCCAGCTGAAACCATAGAGTAATGGGGGAAATGAGCAAGAGTGCTGCTTTCTTGGTGAACCTGGTACCAACACAAGGGTGAAGAAGACAGACACAGAGAACACTCAACTCCTACCAAAGCAGAGATCCAGAGACACAGCGGCTCCCAAGACACCATCACTGAAGTAGACCTAAAACAGCCCCAACATGGCTCAGGGAAATTTGTGGAAGAAGGGACAGAAAGATTGTTAGAGCCACAAGTTGGGTTATTATGTACAGAGACATGGTCTCTTCCCCATAACTGATGGCTACCCCCCAATGCACCATCCACATTCCCCATGGGGATAACTGGCATCCACAATGAGGAGGGTCCCTTCAGAGGGGAGACAGGGATGAGGAAAAGGATGGTACCAACATGTGCTATGTACATATCAAGTATGTCCATAACTAATAAAAAAAAAAGTTAAAAAAATTTCTCTTGAAGCCGGGCGTGGTGGCACACGCCTTTAATCCCAGCACTCGGGAAGCAGAGGTAGGAGGATCGCCGTGAGTTTGAGGCCACCCTGAGACTACATAGTTAATTCCAGGTCAGTCAGCCTGGACCAGAGTGAGACCCTACCTTGAAACACAAAAAAAAAAAAAAAAAAATTTCTCTTGACTTGGAAAGGATTTGAGGATATGAGGAAAAGTTTTGTCTGTTAGCAAAGGTACCCATATAAAAAGAGTGTGAGCTATGCCTGGGTAGTCACTCTCTTTTGGCTGGATTCCCTAAGTATTCTGTGTAGAAATGCTTAAGATGGGCTGGAGAGATGGCTTAGAAGTTAAGGCTCTTGCCTAAGAAGCCTAGGGACCCATGTTCAACTCTCCAGATGCCACGTTAGCCAGATGCACAGAGGTGAGGCAAGTGCAAACGCAAGGTCACACATGCCCACTGGGTGGCAGAAGCTAAGCATCTGGAATTTGATTTCAGTGGCTGAGGCCCTGGTGTGCCAATTCTCTCTCTGTGCCTCTAAAGAAAAGAAAAGAAAAGAAAAGAAAAGAAAAGAAAAGAAAAGAAAAGAAAAGAAAAGAAAAGAAAAGAAAAGTCTTAAGACAAGAGGGATGAGGGGGTGGGCCAATAGGTGAGGTTAAAAGCTGTCAGGATGGGCTGGAGAGATGGCTTAGCAGTTAAGGTGTTTGCCAGCAAAGTCCAAGGACCCAGGTTCAATTCCCCAGTTCCCATGTAATCCAGATGCACAAAGTGGCGCATGAGTCAGGAGTTCATTGCAGTGGCTGGAGGCCCTGGTGCACCCATTCTCTCTCTTTTTGTCTCTCTATCTGCCTCTCTCTCTCAAATAAATAAATAAACAAAATGTTTTTAAAAACTGTCAGATTATGGAGTCAGTGTAAGAGCTCCCCAATGAGTGATTGCGTAAAGAAAGCACAGCACAGGTAGGTACACAATGGAGTCTTATTCAGATGTAAGGAGGAATGCAATCCTGTTGGTTGAGGCAGGCAAACGCAAATGGATGGAACTGGAGACCACTGTGTTCAATGAAATACTCCAGACTCAGAAAGAGAAGAATCACACGCTCTCTCTTGTGTGTGGAATTTAAGGAGGTGAGGGAAGAACATGAAAACAAAAGAAGAGCTATTAGGGATATGGAAAGGAAAAGGAGAAAGAAGTTCATAGAGGAGAAAAAGAAGGGTTTTAGCAGAAGAGGGGGAAAAAGTCGGCAATAGGTGGTGATTGTGATAAAATACATTGTAATACATGTCTAAAATTATCAACAAAAGAAATTCAAAAGGGAAGAGAGCCACAGAGGGGATGAATAATACCAATGTACATTATCTGCATGGATGGAAATGTCATAATGAAACCCATTATTTTGCTCAATCTATACTAATAAAAATATTAAATGAAATCGTTTTGAATGAAAATAAAAGAGGAGGTATGAACCCAGGTGTGAGCTAGCCCCAGATCTCACTTACCTGTCCACTGTTGGCCAGGTCATCAACAGACAGAGTAGGGTCCAGGCGTAGGGACAACCCAAAGTCACACAGGCAGCAGGTCAGGTCATTCTTCACGAGGATGTTGGAGCTCTTGAGGTCTCTATGCACGATGGGCATCTTGGGCCTTCCACATGGCGTATGATCACTGTGAAGGTGGGCGATGCCCCGGGCCAGCGAGCTGCCCAGCTTACGCAGGTCCTCCCAGCTGATGACGTGCCTCGTGAGGTACTCTTGGAGGTTGCCCTTGGCGTGGAAAGCCGTGATCAGCCAGTACTGTTTGCCCACTTCTGTCTTCCTCTCCTCGGCCGTCAGGAACTGCAGGACATTCTCGTGTTTCAGGTTGATGTCTGAGAAAATGTCCTTCTCTGTTTTCCAGGACGCGTATTCCTCGTAGGGGAAGATCTTGACCGCCACCGTCTCAAACTGCTCTGAAGTGTTTTGTTTCAGCTTGGCCTTGTAGACCTCGGCGAAGCGGCCCTTGCCCACCAGCGTGTCCAGCTCGATGGGCAGCAGCTCCGTGTTGTGGTTGATGTTGTTGGCGCACGTGGAGCTGATGTCGGAGCGGTCATCTTCCAGGATGATAGCACAGTGCTCGCTGAACTCCATCACCTTCCGGGGCTTGCTGCTTTCCCAGGACGGGCTCAACTTCTGCTGCCGGTGGACTCGGTAGCAGTAGAACGTGATGATGACGGCGATGGCAATCCCCAGCGGAGGCAGGAGGCTGACTCCTGTCACTTGAACTATGACTAACAACAGGTCGGGGTTGCTGGTGGTGTACTCTGATGTGGACACAAAACAATGGAGAGAAAGGGTTAGGCTCAGGTGGAGGCACATCATCAGGAAGTGAGTCTAGGTGCATGCTCAGATTGGCACATATAACACCTGTGGTGGTTGAATGTCAGAGGCCCTCTAATAGCATCATATGTTTTGAAAGCTTGGCCCCAGTCAGTTGTGGTTTGGGAAGGTTGTGGGAGCTTCTTTGGGATGGAGAGCCTTGCTGGAGGAGGTGTGCTGCTGGGGAACAGCTTTGAGGTGATATATCCAAGTGTTAACCCCAGTAGATAAACTACTTCATCCTGCTGGGATGTGAAGATGTAATGGTGTTTTACTCGGCCCTGCTTTCCTTGCCACAAAGAAACTTCCCTTCAAAACGGTAAGTCAAAAATAAACTCTTCCTTCCCGTAAGCTACTTTTGGTTGTGTGTTTTACCCCAGCAATGAGAAAGTAACTGCCACAGAAAGCATCTCTGGGGCTGGAGAGATGGCTTAACAGTTAAGGTGTCTGCCTACAAAGCCTAGGAACACCTGTTCGATTCTCCAGGCCCCACGTTTAGCCAGACGCAAAAAGGGATGCAAGGGTGCCATGCTGCACTTGCCCCCAAGGAGGCGCACGCATCGGGAGTTGGTTCACAGCAGCTAAGAGGCTGCTGGCATGCCCATTCTCTGTCGCTCTCTCTCTCAAAAAAAGTATCTGTGTAGCTGGGCGTGGTGGTGCACGCCTTTAATCCCAGCACTCAGGAGGCAGAGGTAGGAGGATCGCCATGAGTTCAAGGCCATCTTGAGACTACATAGTGAATTCCAGGTCAGCCTGGGCCAGAGTGAGACTCTAACTCGAAAAACCAAAAAAAAAAAAAAAAAAAAAAGTATCTGTGGAATCTGTAATGTGTTTCCCCCTCCCAGGGTTATGAATGTATACTAATCATGTCCTTCTTCCTCAAACCAAGCCATGTCCCCAGCCCAAGATGCCAGGTCTCTATTCTGCTGTGGGTCATCCACCTATCCTTGACAGTAGTAATTACCAAGCAGGACTCTGATTCTGACGTCAAAATCACTCATTACATCACTCCTGAGGGTTGACTATGGGTATATGCTGTCCTTGAAGGGTGAAGGGTACCCAGGAGGGGAATGAGGGCATGCATACCAACCCTGCACGTAATGTTATGGAAAGAGAACATGTCCCATCTGAGGAACTGTTCTACACATGGGAATCAAGGGGGAAAGGTTAGGTCAGGGCACGGAAGTGGTCACTGTGTCAAAGGACTTGTAAGTTTTCACTTGATAGAGCTCACATATTTTAGCTGTTTGAGAACAAATTTTTTTAAAAAAGTTAAATAACAGCAAGTGACAAGACTCCAACCCAGGTGGAAATGAAGATAACCAAGATGTCTCACAGAGACGTCAGGATCTAGATGACATTGACCCCACTGCTTTCAGAAGACAGAGATGAAACGACAGGAAGCTGGACACCGTGGCACTTACAACTGTAAGCCCAAGGGGCCTATGGTCAGGGGAAGTGAGGACAGGAGGATCCTGAGACCCTGGGCAGCTTGTTGGTGTGCCCTTTCGGGACAGCGCTGTGCCCACAGTCAGGAGGGCGTTATGAATGACTTCTGATGTCAGAGCCTGACTGACTGCTAACGTTTGCTGCAGCACACAATGATAAAGAGGGACCGTGCCTCAAACTTGATGGAAGGAGGGACCCAGGTTCTTCTCTGATTTCTACACGTGCACTGTGGCATGTGTGTGCTCATGCGCACTCACATGCACACACTAAAAACGTTCATCATTAACTGTGTGATGCCTTAGCCATGTCTCCAATTCATTAAAACATGCAAGAGAATTGTCCCCTTATCACTGGTCCTATCATAATTCCTAGCCATGCACAAAAAAAGATTCTCCTCGCTAATTCCTGTTGCATTTAACACTAAGGAAAACATGAAAATGGAAATCTTCCCAAGTTTATGTTCGGTACTAGCTGCAGAAGATTCTAGGAACCACCCAGTTCAATGTCACAGACCAAAAAAATTTATTCTCCCTCCAATTTCCCATGACTTCCTTTTGAAAACTTATATGGAGAAAGAAAGAAAGAAAGAAAGAAAGAAAGAAAGAAAGAAAGAAAGAAAGAAAGAAAGAAAGAAAGAAGGAAAGAAAGAAGAAAGAAAGAAAGAAAGGTACAAGTACGGGGGAAGAATGATTAAAAAACATCTGTCAATCTTTAAATTTCAAAGAGGAGGTGAAAGGCAGTAACAACAACCACCCAGGCAGGAAGGCAGTTTGGGGATGTGGCTTGATCTAAACAGGAACCACCCAGGCCCTCCACAGCCTTAACCCCTGACGCTGCCAGAGGAAACAGTGTTGTAGCTGAGGGCGCAGAGCTGGGTCTCCGCTGTGGAGAGACCCGCTGGAACTGCTCCTTCCTGCCAATCCCCTCTTCCAGACCAAGTCCCCAACGGAGCACATGCTGCGACCTGGCTGGACGCTAAGTGTCTCACGCAATACTTACATGTAATCGACAGGGAGACTTTCATTCTTAGAAGCCTCACTTTATAGATAGGGAGGGTAAAGATTGGTTTCGTAGCCCAAGGTCAACACTGGCAACAAGCCAAGGTCAAGGTCATATTCACAAGCTCTGTGTTACTGGACATAATTCTAAACCTCATGCTGAGTGTTTCTCAAATGTCACACTGGTGAGGGCCAATGAAGAATGACTTTATCGTTTCATTAATTGTGTGTGTGCACGTTTGCGTGTGTCTGTGAGTGACGGGGGGGGGTGTGGCACATGCATGGCAAGGTGCACATGTGGAGGTCAGAGGTCCACTTTAGGTGTAGGTCCTCACCTTCCACCTTGTTTGAGGCGGGCTCTCTTCTGGTTCACCACTGTGCACACCCAGGCCAGCAGGGATTCCCCTATCTCTGTCTCCCATCTCACTGAGGGTACATCGGGGGTGACAGGTACGCTTGGCTTTAATGGGTTCTGGGGGATCTGGACTCGGGTTTTCAAGCTTGCATGGCAGGGGTTTTACCCCTGAGCCATCTAGTCAGCCTCAGAGTGACTTTAAACGCCTCCTTAGTTTGATAAGGCGGTTGTCTTTTGGAGGCTGGAGCAAGGACTCTGATGCCTTATCTGGTCGTGTTGCCCATTCTCAGAAAAGACATCTCAAGAGAAGCGCTGTTGATAGACCATTTTCCCTCACTCTCAACTAGGAACCATGGCTGAGTGCCTGGAAATACGCATTTTGCCCTTGCGGTGGTTTGATTCAGGTGTCCTCCATAAACTTAGGTGTTCTGAATGCTAGGTTCCCAGCTGATGGAGATTTGGGAATTAACACCTCCTGGAGGCAGAGTATTGTTGGCGGCAGGCTTATGGGTATTACAGCCAGCTTCCCCTTGCCAGTGTTTGGCACACCCTCCTGTTGCTGTTGTCCACCTTATGTTGGCTAGGGGGTGATGTCCACCCTCTGCTCATGCTGTCATTTTCCCCTGCCATCACGGAGCTTTCCCTTGAGTCTATAAAAAAAAAAAAAAAAAAAAACTTTTATTTTCCCCAAAACTGCTCTTGGTCGGGTGATTTCTGCCAGCAGTGTGAACCTGACTGCAACACCTCTGCTTCAGAAGAAAGGGTTTTACATGAGGGAGGTTCTCAGAGCTTATCCAGGAGACTACGAGAGATGCGGATTCAAGATATAATTGTGGCCTGGTGTGCTGGTGCATGGCTTTCATCCCAGCACTCAGGAGGCAGAGGTAGGAGGATCCCTGTGAGTTTGAGGCCATCCTGAGACTACATAGTGAATTCTAGGTCAGCCTGGCCTAGAGCTAGAGAGAGACCCACTACCTTCCCCCAATAACTGCTGCTTCCACAATGCATCACCCACACCCCATGGGGAATACCAGCCCCCTCAATGAGGAGGGTCCCTGTGGAATGGGGGCAGGGAGGAGAGAAATGATGGTACCAACACATGATGTGTCCATATAAAATGTTCTTAATAATATATATATATATAAAATTGTGAAACTGTTAAAATCTTCCATAAGTATTTTTTTTTTTTTTTTTGTTACGCAATACAAAACTAGGTATAACTCTTGCAAGAATTTCTGTAAGGTTCATGAAAACTGGGGCACCACCCTTACAATAATGCATGTTGTAAGCCTGGGCTTTGTGAATGGAATTCTGTGCTTCTGGGAATTTATATGAGCCAAAGTTATGCCTCAAATTTTCTCTCACTTTTAACTAAAATGTAGCGTTGCCTTATCCCAGTATTCATGGTCCTTTGACTCTGCCACCACCAGACGGAAGTCGCAGAGCTATCCCTTCACACCAAATTAGATTTGCAAGAAATGTCTTGGCACATCACTAATTTTCATCACTCAGGTATTTTATTGTTTTCCATCTCTGCTGCTACATCTTATTAAAGGATTACTGGTAAAAATCTTAGGATGCTGCATTTCAACAGTGTGCTTTTATGCACATGTGTGCATTCGTGGATGTGACAGAGGTGTATGCATGCACATGTATGTTGTATGCATGTGGAGGCCATATTTAGTGTTGCCATCTGCCTTGCAAGCCCAACAGACTGACTTTGTTTTTAAATGCAAGACTGAGTGTGTGTGTGTGTGTGTGTGTGTGTGAGAGAGAGAGAGAGAGAGAGAGAGAGAGAGAAAGAGAGAGAGAAAGAGAGAGAGAAATGGCACTCCAGGGCCTCCAGACAATGCAATTGAACACCAGATGCATGCATCGCCTTGTGCACATGTGTGACCTTGCACAGTTGCATCACTGTGCGTCTGGCTTATGTGGGATCTGGAGAGTTGAACGTGAGTCCTTAGGCTTTATGCGCAAGTGCTTAACCGCTAAGCCATCTCTCCAGCTTCCCCCTTTTTTGAGATAGGGTCTCTCATTGGCCAAAGGTTTGCCAGTGAGCCACAGGGATCTTCCTGCTCAGTATTGGGATTACAGGCATGCCCCAACATGCCTGGCACTTTTACATGGGCACAGGGGACTGAACTCAAGTCTTCATGCTTGTGAATCAAGCACATTACTGACTGAGCCACCTCCCCAGCCCTTAGCAGTATGGTATCAATCCTAGGCCATCCGCAGGCTTCATCAGACGTCAAGAAGTCCATGGTACACACATACAAGAGGCAGCAAGGTGCCTTTGTCAAAGTGAAGGCATCCAAGTGCTGGCTTACCCGCCAGCGTTTCCTACAGTAAAACTGGAGAGTCATCCGTTTCTGTGAGGTTTTGAGATTCATCCATTTCCCCGGGACACTGGTAACCTGTGCTATTTGATCTGCCTGGATTGGGTGTGTGGTATTCCAGACAAAAGCAACAGAGCTATGCTCAGGTGGGAAGGAGCTCTGCAGTGGAAGAGGAAGTCCTTCTAGGAATTCTGGTGTCAGTAATAAAGATAGTAGCTGTGGTAGTTTCATAGATGGCCCCCAGTATATTCAGTGTTTTATTAGTTTGTTGGTTGCATCTGCAGCCACCTTGCTGGAGGCAATGTCACTGGGCGGATCTTAAGGCGTGGCAGTGAGTTCGTTTGCAGTGGTTGGAGGCCCTGGCGCACCCATCTCTCTCTCTCTCTCTTTTCTCTGATAAATAATAAATAAATAAATTCCTATTACCTCACCGCTGGTGGGTGTTAACACATGACTGCTGTGCTTTTAAGGTTCTAGTTGACATCACCACCTGAGACAGGGCGCCCTTCCTTCTCCGGCCGATCTCTCTCTAGCACCATTTCCTTCCTGGCTGGTTGCACATACATCCTGTTGCCTGAGACGAGCACGGTGGCGTGTGGGCCTCGTTGTGTGTTGAGTCTCTCACACCTTCCCAAAGGTCTTTCTAGATGACATTCTCCATTGGCTAATTCACCAGTGCACGGAGGTGAGCAGAAAACTTAGGTCTTTTGTCCAGTGATCAGATAAATGACTATTAGTAATTTTTGCCCCAAGTGCCTCAATTCAGTAGAAAAACTATCCAAGTACGTCAAATATTAAAGTAAGCATCCAGATTTCATTGTTAACTGATCCATTCAAGAATTTTTTTTTGGGGGGGGGTCTCATCTTTGCATTTGAGACAGGATCGTATCTAGCCCAGGCTGGTCTAGAATTTGCTATGTAGTGTAGAATGACTTTGAACTTTTCATCCTCCTGCCTCCCGAGTGCTGGGATTTTTAGTTGTGTACCACCATTCCTGATTCACGTGGGGTGCTGGGGATCAAACTCAGGGACTTTTTGTATGCTAGACAAGCATTCTACAAACTGAGATATAGCTTCAGTCTTTCACTTAGGATTTTTTTAACTATGTTTGCCTTTGTTTACTTAAAAAAACTAAATCATTACAGGAGTTCAATATCCGCAGGCTTCATCAGACGTCAAGAAGTCCATGGTACACACATACAAGAGGCAGCAAGGTGCCTTTGTCAAAGTGAAGGCATCCAAGTGCTGGCTTACCGCCAGCGTTTCCTACAGTAAAACTGAGAGTCATCCGTTTCTGTGAGGTTTTGAGATTCATCCATTTCCCCGGGACACTGGTAACCTGTGCTATTTGATCTGCCTGGATTGGGTGTGTGGTATTCCAGACAAAAGCAACAGAGCTATGCTCAGGTGGGAAGGAGCTCTGCAGTGGAAGAGGAAGTCCTTCTAGGAATTCTGGTGTCAGTAATAAAGATAGTAGCTGTGGTAGTTTCATAGATGGCCCCCAGTATAGTCAGTGTTTTATTAGTTTGTTGGTTGCATCTGCAGCCACCTTGCTGGAGGCAATGTCACTGGGCGGATCTTAAGGCGTGGCAGTGAGTTCGTTTGCAGTGGTTGGAGGCCCTGGCGCACCCATTCTCTCTCTCTCTCTCTTTCTCTCTGATAAATAATAAATAAATAAATTCCTATTACCTCACCGCTGGTGGGTGTTAACACATGACTGCTGTGATTTTAAGGTTCTAGTTGACATCACCACCTGAGACAGGGCGCCCTTCCTTCTCCGGCCGATCTCTCTCTAGCACCATTTCCTTCCTGGCTGGTTGCACATACATCCTGTTGCCTGAGACGAGCACGGTGGCGTGTGGGCCTCGTTGTGTCTGGAGTCTCTCACACCTTCCCAAAGGTCTTTCTAGATGACATTCTCCATTGGCTAATTCACCAGTGCACGGAGGTGAGCAGAAAACTTAGGTCTTTTGTCCAGTGATCAGATAAATGACTATTAGTAATTTTTGCCCCAAGTGCCTCAATTCAGTAGAAAAACTATCCAAGTACGTCAAATATTAAAGTAAGCATCCAGATTTCATTGTTAACTGATCCATTCAAGAATTTTTTTTGGGGGGGGGTCTCATCTTTGCATTTGAGACAGGATCGTATCTAGCCCAGGCTGGTCTAGAATTTGCTATGTAGTGTAGAATGACTTTGAACTTTTCATCCTCCTGCCTCCCGAGTGCTGGGATTTTTAGTTGTGTACCACCATTCCTGATTCACGTGGGGTGCTGGGGATCAAACTCAGGGACTTTTTGTATGCTAGACAAGCATTCTACAAACTGAGATATAGCTTCAGTCTTTCACTTAGGATTTTTTTAACTATGTTTGCCTTTGTTTACTTAAAAAAAAAAACTAAATCATTACAGGAGTTCAATTTAAAATTCTTTTAGAAATGAATATTTGATGTGTAAGGATGCTAGGAGTTATCTGTTTTCATTGTCTTTTTTCTTTTGGAGAGAGACAGAGAGAGAGGGAGAGGAAGACACAGATGGGTGCGCCAGCAGCCTCTCTGCTGCTGAGAACAAAATCCAGATGTGCGCCCCCTTGTGGTCAAGTGTGGCATTGCACCCTTGTGTCATTTTGCATCTGGCTAAACGTAGGACCTGGAGATTGGAACCGCTGGAGACTGGAACCAGCCTTCTTAGGCTTAGCAGGCAGGCGCCTTAACCGCTAAGCCATCTCTCCAGCCCTTCATTGTCTTTTTAAATTTTTGTTTATTTTTATTTATTTGAAGGGGAGCACAGGGCCTCCAGCCACTGCAGACGACCTCCAGATGCATGTGCCACCTTGTGCATCTGGCTTTATGTAGGTACTAGGAAATCAAACCTGGGTCCTGTGGCTTTACTGGCAAGTGCCTTAACCACTAAGCCATCTTTCCAGCCCGTCTTTTTGTTTTATGTATATGTATGAAGGACTTGAATTAGAAAACAAGATGTTTTCATGACGAAGTTTTCTGTCAATCTAGTTTTTTATGTAATGCTAACATTTATATATTGTATAAACCAAATGAAAAGCAGAGAAAAATATGAATTTAACATTTGTCATTCAGAAATATTTGTTTGTTAAAACTCTGGCATTTGTTAATGGTTCCTTAATTGGAACGTAAATCTAGCCTCTGTGGGGCACATGTGGCTGGAAAATTTCAGTTATTAATTGGCCCTGTGGGTTCAGCAGTAGGCTGACAGCTTCATGGTATGGAAGAGCAAAGCCTTGGGAGCTTTTTCAGGCCTGGAGGAAATGGGGCTCATTTGCCACAGGCAAATGACCCTAACTTGTCGTTTCTTACCCCTAAAATGAGACAAATACATAGAAAAGGGATTCTGAGCATCAAATGGGATTTTACATATTTGAAGTTCTTGGCACAGAGCAAGTGCTTCAAAAACAAGTTAGAGGAGATTTCTCTCAAGGGTATCTGAAAGAACACACTTGGCCCAGAAGCAAAGCAAGGTCTCCATGAATTACTACTCTGATTTGTCTCTTGTAATTTTTTTTCTGTCCAAAAGAAAACACGAATACAGTAAAGTTCATCAAACAGGTGTCTTACGTAGTTAACATTCTTATAACCACTGGTCAAGTCATAAAATACTCTTACCAGACACGTCACACGTCCCTGCAGGACCCCAAACTCAGCTACAGACAGCTGCCTCCCTTTTCCTCCAGAACAGCCACTATTCCTGACTTCTACAGCTATAACTTTTTTTTTGCACTTTTTAAAGATGGTTTTACCATCCAGGTGTGCATCTGTAGTTTTCTCAGTACCGGCAAGCTTGAATATATTTTGCAGAATCTGTACTGCTGCGGAATTATATGTAAAAACCTCCCTGCAATAAAAAGCAGTAAAGTAAAACCTCTACAAAAAAGTGTTTGATCACAATAATATAATCAAGTAGGAAACTCTCAAATTCTGCAAGTGCCTGTATAAGATAAATGACCTGACTTGTTCAAATTTCGTCTTTGTCTAAGTATCCTTATCTGTATACATGAATATATTATCTACATACATGATTATAAAATAATTTGTAGGTATCATATATGTGCATATATCACACATATAATATACACACATGTTATATACATCGAGGCAGAGACCTCAGTCATGGTATTCCCCATTTACTTTACAATGGTAGAGTTCACAGACCTTCTTATTACCATCCCTTCATCTGCTTCCTCTTTTTCTTTTTAGTTTAGAGAGAGGGAGGGAGAAACAGAGAGAGAAAGAAATGCACACCAGGACTTCAGTCACTGCGATGGCACTCCAGGCGCTTGCGCCACCTAGTGGGCATGTGCAACCTTGCACTCGCCTCACCTTTGTGCCTCTGGCTAATGTGGGATCTGGAGAGTCGAACATGGGTCCTTAGGCTTCACAGACAAACACCTTAACCACTAAGCCCTCTCTCCGGCCCCATCACCTGCATCTTTAATTATCCTGTTGACATGCTACAGACTCTTGGTCCCCAGATCAGCACCATCAGCAAACATCGCCTAAGAACTCACGGGAAACAGAACTGCAGAACCCTAATCCCTGTCCCATATTAGCTGAACTGCTATGTGTTTTGAGACGTTCCCTAAGTTAATGCTTTTACACACTAAAGTTTCAGAAGGACTTTTCTGCCAAACTAGTTTAAGTCTCTCGGTACTCAACCTGAGAGGTGCTTCACTCTTACAGAGAAATTTCTTAGCGGTATTGTTTACAGAGCGCAAGCACGGCTGTATTCAGTGCTGGCCATTAAGAAAATGGTCCATGAGAACGTTCTAGTCAATTAACTGGTGGAGGAGTGCAGGATGAGATAGAATTCCCCATTCATCATCATACATAGAAAACTAATTCAAGCAAACAATAAAAAATCATTTTAATTACAGCAACAGACGGGGCTTGAAGGATTTTAATCCCCAGCCCGGTACATTCTGGATAGACTTTGAGAATATATTTTTGCTTGAAATGATAGAAGGAAGCCTGCTCTGGGTGTTTTATTCCAATTGTAAAGATCTCAGAGCCGAGCCTTTTCCCCCTCTCCCACCGTCCCCCAGTTTCCTTCATATGAATTCCCTTTGGTTTTCCCTTCAACAGAACAGTTGATTATGGTCTAATCCACTTCAACAACCTCTTCTGGCATATTCCTGCATGGAAAAGGAAAAAACCTACAGCAGAAAATTATAGGTGAGGGGACCACCGCTTTTTTCTCTACTGGCACAAAGTCCAAATAGTGGGATACTTTTAAAAATGTCCTTTAGGGGCTGGGGAGATGGCTTAGCACTTAAGGTGCTTGCCTAAAAAGCCAAAGGACCCAGGTTCGATTCCCCAAGACCCACATAATATAGATGCATAAGGTGGTGCATGTGTCTGGAGTTTGTTTGCAGTGGCTGGAAGCCCTGTCACACCCATTCTCTCGATCTGCCCCTCTCTCTCCTTTTCCCTCTCTTTGTCACATACATACAAACATACATACACACATTTTTTTTAATGTCCTTTGTATTGAGTCTACCCTGGTGTTGGGCTCAGCAAGGAGCTGGAAGACTAGGAAAGGAGTCAGATTCTCAATGAAGCAGATGAAAACTTTCAACTGCTAGACTTTTAGCAAGAAAGCCTTAAATTGCTTGTCAATGCTCTGTTAAAAAGAAAGAAGAAGGAAAAGAGAGAGAGAGAAAGAAAGAAAGAAAGAAAGAAAGAAAGAAAGAAAGAAAGAAAGAAAGAACAACACCGCACTACACCACACCACACGTACCACTACACACAAACACACAAAACGAAATAAGAAGGGTAGCTTGGGACTTGGAACTACGAGGTTAAAAATAAGCCAACAACAGGGAAGTTCATAGCCAACCCAAAGCTAAGAGATGAACTGAGCAAAAAACAGCTGGGTATTTTCTTCTAGCTACAACACGCATTCTAGGTTTGGGACCATGCAAAACAGCCTTCAACAGACTACAGACTTAAAATCAGGGCTGGAGAGGTAGCTTAATGGTTAAGGTGCTTGCCTGCAAAACCTAAGGACCCAGGTTCAACTCCCCAGAACCCATGTATGCACATGGTAGTGCATGTGTCTGGAATTCATTTGCAGAGGCTGGAGGCCCTGGTGCACCCTTCTCCCTCTCTCTCTCTCTCTCTCACACACACACACACTCACTGTCTTGGTTTGGTTTGGTTTTTCTGGTGAACACTAGGAATCTCACAAAGTAACCAAATCTATCTAGGTTTATCTTACCCGTCACCACCCATGGGTTAAAGTCTAGTCACAGCTAGGCATGGTGGCAGGGATATAACACTTTAAAACCACTGCTATACCAGGTTCAGGGGTCTAGCCACTGGGATGACCACTCATATCCAGTGGATGAACCCAGGACAGGCTGTCACTGCCCACATTGGACCCACTCTACTGTGATTCACGTGAGAATGGGCTGGAAGCATGAAGCACATATATTCACAACTGCCCATCACCACTTGTGCATAGGAAAGAAAGAAATCTAGAAAAGTGGGCTGTTCTGCCTTGAGTCTCATCACATCCGCTGTAAGCTTCACCTGACTGAACCACAATGCACCATATCTTTGTTATTTTCCTGTCCAGACACAGAGTCAGTGTGCTTTCTAACCAGAGTTGGTGCACAACCACCGAAGGCCCCTTCAGCTCTGAGTCATCACCCCAAATGACTGACTCCCCTGTCCCCAGGAAGACACTACAGACCTTAATCCATAATTTTCTCCCTCTTCTAACAACTTTTTTTCAAGCACACTTCCACACCTATTTTTGTTTTAATCTGCATTTAGACCAGAAAGTAAATCTGGTATGTTTCTCTCAAAACAAAAATACACAGCTAGAAAGTGCCTATTTTGAGAGCTGAACACAAAGTTCAAAGGCAGCAGGCCCAGAACTCTCTAGGGTGCCAAACCCCACGTACTTTTCTTTTTTCCTTCCCTCCCTCCCTCCTTCCTTCCTTCCCTCTTTCCTCCCTGCCCGTCCTCTGCCCTTCCTTCTCCCTTCCTTCCTTCTTTCTTCCCTTCCTCCCTTCTTGAGACAGTGTCTGAAGTACCCTATGCTGGCCTCATCCACATGCAGACAAGAATGTACTTGAACGTCTAATCCTCCTGCCTCCACTTCTTGAGTGGTGCCATTGCAGGTAATAAGCTGCATGCTAAGCAAGTACTCTACCATCTGAGGTACATCCCGGCCCTGGCATTTCTCAAGAGCTAACAGTTTCACGCAGGAAGCCAGATTCCTCATGCCGGGGCTGGACCCGCACACAGTGTGATGGGAAGACAGAGGGTAACCCTTCTGACCTTCCCTTACGCCGCCAAGCAGAGGCAGCGCAGGTCGATAACACACAGTGAGCATTCCGAGGGCTTGCTGGAGGGCATGAGGCAACATCATTAAGGTTACAATGGGCCCAGAGGGAACCAGCTGGCTGAGATGTTCTGCTAGCAAGTTAAACACAGACAGGAAACCACATGTCTGATACAGTAAAAAAAAAAAAAAAAAAAAAAAAATCATTAGTCTTCCTGCCAGAATGAGGCTTGCAAACCAAAGAGGCTGTTTTCATTTGTAAGAAATTCTACAACAATAAGAAAAAAAAGAGAAGGAAATGAATGAAACTTCTCAATAGCTCTGGACAAACATGGGACTCCATGCTAGCTGCTAGAGCTCCACAATGGTCAACAACACACACCACTGGGTGATGGCACACAGGGGTCTGCTTTCCCAGTGAACTCTGAGTCAGAAGTGATTGCTGGGCTGGAGAGATGCCTTAGAAGTTAAGCGCTTGCCTGTGAAGCCTAAGGACCCCGGTTTGGGGCTCGATTCCCCAGGACCCATGTAAGCCAGATGCACAAGGTGGCGCATGCATGTGGAGTTCATTTTCAGTGGCTGGAGGCCCTGGTGCACCCATTTCTCTCTCTCTCTCTTTCTCCCTTTCTCTGTCTCTAATAAGTAAATAAATAAAATTTTTAAAACAGTAAAAAGAAAGTGATTGCCAGAGTCCCGTTTTTTTAATTTTTAAAAATACATTCATATGTGTGTGTGTGTGTGTGTGTGTGTGTGTGCTTGCACACACACGCATACAAATAGATATTTGTGTGTGTTTGTGTATTAGAGACTAGAGGACAACGCCAAGTGTTTCTCAGAAATGTAGCTCACAGTCTTTGAGACAGAGTCTCTCACTGGCCCGGAAGCTCATCGGTTATGCTGGACGTGGCTGGTCAGCTTGTTCCCGGGACCTTCCTGCCCCTGCCTCCCTGGTGCCACGATCATTGGTGTATGTGTGGAGACGCCCGGCTTTGACATGAATATTGGGGATCCAACTCAGCACGAGGCCATGTTTAGTGTCATTCCTCACAGCCAGCGGCCAGCAGAGGCCCAAGGACTCCTTGCCAAGGGCTTGGCTGAGTGGTGACTCTGGGCTGCCAATGAGCGAATGGGACGGGAGCTCTTGTGAAAGGTTATACAGCTTCTAGTGGTGTGCACACCACCTCACCTGGGATCCTGAAAGGGGGGAGGGCAAGATTCTTATTCTCCTATGGACAGAAGGTGGGGAAGCTGAGTGTGGGAAAATTCAAGCTATGTTCTGAGACTCTCTTCTTTGCCATTAAAATGAAAAGAAAACTGGGTGAGGTAATTTCATGGATTTCATTTCCATATTCAGACGTTATGACTATGGGCTGAAGGTGTGGCTCAGTGGGTAGAGCACGTGCCTGGCACACACGAAGCCCTGACTTTAATGCCCAGCATCGCGTAAACTGGGCACGGTGGCCCATGTCCGCAGTCCTAGCATTTAGGAAGTGGAGGCAGAAGGAGCCGAAGTTCAAGTTCTCCTCAGCTACACAGCGAGCCCAGGGCAGCCTGAACTACACGAGATGCCATCTCAAAATACAAGTTATGATGTGAGAGAAGACATCCAGAAGTAATTAGCACACGCGAGCGTGTCAGATCCGCTCCCCACCAGAGAAGCCTGCCTCCCTGCCGGCTGTGGGCCTGTGATTTCCCTCAGCCTTGACCACGGGCGTGGTTGCCGCCTTGCCTGCATTTTAATGAAGCTGGACAACTCTTCTACTGCAGTCTAGGATTGGCTCACTGCTCCAATTCCTCTCTTCGATGGCCAATGTGCCCCTAAGTTGCTAGAATCCGCTGCTTCACTGCATGTGAGAAGGAAAGGTAGGCTGAGCAGGGATCCAGTCCCTGGGGACCTGGCAGTCCCCCGAAGCACACCTCCTTTCCCTCCCCACGAGTCACAAGCTTCCTTCCCATGCTCTCAACTCCAGCCGGAGGACATAATGCACATCCAAGGAACAGAGTGACACAGGTGAGTCCTTTTCAGCACCACAGTCCCTCGCCATGATTTCCCCACATCCCTGGTGCATCCATGTCAGTAGAGCGTCTTGGAAAAACGCATCCTCAAGATGCCCCTCCAAGTCCTCTGGCTTTGGGAAACCCAGGGAACAATCCTCTAGATGCACAAACACAAGGCAGGAAAGGTGGCTTAGTGGTTAAGGCGCTTGCCTGCAAAGCCTAAAAATCCAAGTTCGATTCCCCAGGACCCACGTAAGCCAGATGCGCAAGTGGTGCATGCGTCTGCAGTTTATCTGCAGTGGCTGGAGGCCTGGTGCACATATTCTCTCTATGTGCCTCTCTCCCTTTCTTTGTCTGTCTCATAAATAAATAAATAAAATGTTTTTTAAAAATAAAAAAAATGAACACAAGCAGAAGTATGTTTGAAAGAAATGTTTACTGAAGATGAAAAATGTCAGAGTCACTCCTCTTGAGGGAGGCGTACATCAAAACTGTGGTGAGTTATCATCATTGCATCCCAATTAGAATGGCTGCTATCAAAAAGACAGAACCTGCCGGGCATGGTGGCACACGCCTTTAATCCCAGCACTCGGGAGGCAGAGGTAGGAGGATCGCCGAGAGTTCAAGGCCACCCTGAGACTACAGAGTTAATTCCAGGTCAGCCTGGACCAGAGTGAGACCCTACCTCAAAAAAACCGAAAAAAAAAAAAAGAAAGAAAAAAAAAGACAGAACCTTACAAATCCTAATGGGAAGAGGAGACAGGAGAGCTGTCAGTGTGTTAGGGATTAAATTAGTATAGCCATGAAGCAAACAGCATGCTGATCTCTCGTAAGCCAGAAATAGAACCGCCCAGCGACCCATCAATCACACTGCTGGGTGGACATCCAGTACACATCCAAAGGTGCTAAAATCAGTATGTTGAAGACATTATTCACTGCCACATATTCACGGTTGCCAAGATAGGGAAGCAGCCTAAGTGTCCACTAATGGATGAATCAATAAACAAAGCCAAAAATGTGTTTTCACGTGTGTGTGAGATGGTTCATAAAAATAGAATGAAATTCTGACATTGGTCATAACGTGATGGCATCAATGTTACATTCTGTGAAATACAATAAGTTGGGCACAGGAAGACGAATATTGCATATTGTCACATATGAAAAGCTAAAATGTTGGCCTCATAGAAGAAGAGGATAGAAGAGTTGTGACGGGAGCCTGGAAAAGGAGGGGGGGTTAGGATGGAGAAACAGTGGTTCAGGGACTGGCGGGTGCAGGGGGTGGGAGGAATTATGTGCAGCGTTCTGTATAGCACAGTATCGTCTCTGGCTGACAGCAACTGACTGAAGATTTCAGGTAGCTATGAGAGAAGATTCTCAATGTTCCCACACAAAGAAGTGGTAAGTGTCTGCAGTGACAGCCACACCAACTGACAGGATTTGTTCATGACACATTGAATACATACATGGAAATATAATACTATGTCTAAAATGTGTACAATTATTCTATGTTGATTAAAAATCTAAAGTGTATTATATATATATATATATTTATTTTTTTAAAAGAAAAAGGGTGAAGAGATTGCTTAGTGGTTAAGGTGAAGGCCTTTGAAGCCTAAGAAGCCATGTTTGACTCTCCAGATCCCACATAAGCCAGACGCACAAGATGACACAAGCATGCAAGGCTACATGTGTCTGGAGTTCGGTTGCAGTGGCTGGAGGTCCTGACATGACAATTCTTTCTCTCTCTCTCAAATAAAATATAAAATGAAAGTTTTATTTCTTTTTGTTTTGAGGCAAAGCTGACCTCAAACTCATTCAGTGGCACCAGGCTGGCCTTGAACTCATAGCAACCCTCCCGGGTGCTGGAATTAAACACATAAGCCACCACATCTGGATAACAAGAAATGTTTCCTGAAGAGGTGCCTCAGTTACTCTACAACCAGACTTACATTCTCACCACAGCTGAGGAGTATATGAAAGCCAGATGTACATTGCGAGAGAGTCCTGTCCTATGACTGGACCTAGTACCGTGTATGTAGTTCGGTTCCAAAGGACCATATTTAAGACCGAACCCACTTGTCTTGCTCCTATGAACCAGGCGAGTTTGTAGCATAAAGACAGCAGCCCTCCATCTCTGGTTCCACCCAACCTGGACAAGTCCACTTACTGCCTTTGACACCACAGTGTACAACCACGTCCCTGGAGCCCATTGCAGTGCAGAGGCCAGGAGACCTAAGGGTCACCAGATCTCAGAACTTGCCTGTGGCAGCGCTGCTGCTGCTGCTGCTGCTGCTGCTGCTGCTGCTGCTGCATACACAGTGAGCAGCAAGGGTCTGTCTGATCTGGACGTATGCGCTCTACCCGGGGAGGAACGGGTGAGGCGGGAGGGGGAACTGAACTATAGAAGATGCTGCAGACTGATTAAAACTTGCCGATTGTGGAGAATTAGGCATGCTGCACAATCAGCTCGGAAGCGATCTTGGATTATCTGATACTACTTATCACCAACCTCTGAATCTGGCCTAACAGCTTTTGGCCTATGGAAAAAAAAAAAAAAAAACAAAAAAAAAAACCTTGGACTGTAGTAATTCGCTAGCTTCCATCAACCTTAAAGTCAAGTCATCAGATAATACCTACATGGGCTGGAGAGATTGTTGTGTGGGTCAAGGCGCTTGATTACAAAGCCTGACTTCCCAGCTTTGATTCCTGAGCATCCATGTAAAGCCCGATGTACAAGGTAGCACATGTGTCTGGAGTTTGTCTGCAGTAGCAGGAGGTCTGGAAGTGCAGATTCACTCACTTTCTCTCTCTCTCTTTCTCTCTCCTTCTCCCAATAAATATGTATTTTAAAACTTCAGCAGCCTGGAGAGATGATGTAGCGGTCAAGGCACTTGCCTGTGAAGCCTAAGGACTCATGTTCGACACTCCAGGTCCCATGTAAGCCAGACACACAAGGTGACACAAGCGCACAAGGTGGCACGTGCACACAAGATGGCGCATGTGTCTGGAGCTGGATTTCAGTGGCTGTAGGCCGTGGCAGGCTATCTCTTTCTCTGTCTCTCTCTGATAAAATAAATAAATGAAAAATAAAAAAATTTAAATATAGCAGAGATTTCTCTGCTTTGCTGAAAACCTGTATGTAACCTGATGTGTACCCGCACCACACATCATGCACACACACTCACAAAATGTAAAATGTATACATGCCTTAATGTACAACTTTCTGTTGTCCTGTGATTCTAAAAAAAATTAATGTAAGGGCTGGGGAGGTGGCTGGGTGTTAAAGGTACTTGCTTGCAAAGCTTGTTGTTGAGGTCAGCCCCCCCTGCCCCCCCCCCAGTACCCACATAAAGCCAGGTACAAAGTGGCTTTGTGCTCCTGTGATCCCAATGCATAGATTAACAGCGGGAGGTGGAGCCAGGATAATTTGAAACTAGGGGCAGGCTAGCCTGGTGTTTCTTTACAGCAGCAAGAGACCCTGTCTCAAAGAAGAAGGGAAGTTGTCCTCTGACCTACGTGTACACTGTGACATGCATGCACCCCCCCATATACTTACAAATAAACAAACAAGCAAATATATAAACAAAACACTTCCGCAGGGGACATGTCCCATGGGGCAACCTGAATCTGGCTTCCCAAGCCATGGCCGTTTATATTTGTCTCCCAATGGACTGCTACGTAGGAACCCTGCTAGTCTCCTCCCCTTTTCGACACAGTGCTGTGGTCTGCACTGACTTAGAGCCATGGCCTATGTGGTAGTTGCTGTTTTGGGGTCTTCTGAGTATCATTTCCTTGAGTCCCCACAACATCCCGGGGGCACCATCACAGCTCAACGAGGTCAGCCTGGGAAGGGCTCTTCAGACAGAAGGCTGCGAGGCCCAGAGCTCGAACAGCAAGCCCAGAACTGTGATGATTCTGCTGCTGATCCAAAAGGCCCTTGAGAGCCGTTCCTCTTTTATTTAGCTGTTTCCTGCCGTGATCCTGAGTCAAAACAGGAACAAAGTGCCTAATTTGTAATATTATCCAACGATGTCAGGGCTGTGGTTGGCTTTGATCAGAAATCCCAGACTCAGCATGTTCCCCTTGACTCAGGGAAGGCATGTGCGGTGGGGAGCGTGGGGGAAGGAGACTGGAAGAGACAGAACTGAACGCAAAGCAAATGTCTCTGGAATGCTGCAGGGTGGTACCAAGGCCTCTGGAGGAGGTAGGTGCCAGCAGGGCCTGGCCAGAACAGACCTGAGGGCTGAATGAGGCTGGTTCCCAGCCACAGACAAACCTAAACCCCAAGCCCTGTACAAAAATCCCAGACGACAAAGCCAACAGCTGACCAGCAAGAACTGCTTACGCTGTACCAGGCTGCACACTGTCACCTTCTGTGCTCATCTACCCAATCCTTAAAGGCCACCAATCTGTATTTTTCCATCTTAGGGATGGGAGGACTAAGACGTGGGGGACATCAGGTGTGAAGGGGTTCAGCTAAGAAGCAATGGAATGGAAGGGACACGTGGGGAGATGGCGCTGTGGATAAAAGTGCTCGCTGTGCAAGCAGGAGCCTGAGTTTGGATCCCCAGAACTCTCATAAAGCTGACACAGATGCTAGAATCTGTAACCCCAGTGCACCTACCAGGAGACAGAGGTGGGACAGTGGAGACTCCCGGGAGCAGGCAGGCCAGCTAACCTGGCTTGTGCCGAAGTGTACAGGAGACCCTGCCTCAAAGCAAGGTGGAAGGTGAGGACCAACCCCAAGGTTGGCCTCCACACATGAGTGCTATGGCATGCACATCCCCACACTCACATACATGACCACATGTGCACCATATGCATGTGCACACAAAGATTTTTTTAAGTAGTAAAATGGGATGCAAACTGTGGTGACCCGCCTCTAGCACTCATCTTGACCCTCCCCCTAGCCTGTCTCTCTTCCTAAATAGCTGAAATCATTTCCTTGTATCATGTTCTACAAACACACTATCTTTCCTGCACTCTGAAACAGCTCATGAACTGAATGTGGTCACAATGGCATTTAGAATGAACGGTTCAGGCAGATACACAAGTGTCTGGCAAAACAGTTGTGACTGGGGCTGGAGAGATGGCTTAGCAGTTAAGGCATTTACCTGCAAAGCCAAAGGACCTCGGTTCAATTCCCCAGGATCCACGTAAGCCAGATGCACAAGGTGGCTCATGTGTCTGGAGTTCGTTTGCAGTGGCTGGAGGCCCTGGTGCTCCCATTCTCTGTCTGTCTGTCTGTCTGTCTGTCTCCCTCTCAAATAAAAATATTTTTAAAAAAAGAAAAAGAAAAGATCTGGGCATGGTAGTGCATGCCTATAATCGCAGCACTGAGGAAACAGAGACAGAAGCATGCCTATGGCTCACTGCATAGTGAGCTCTAAGCAATGAGAGACTCTGTCTCAAAAAAAATGGTGGATGGGGGCTGGAAAGATGCCTTAGTGGTGAAGGCGCCTGCCTGCAAAGCCTAAGAATGTCCGTTCGAGTCTCCAGGTCCCATGTTTAGCCAGAAGCAAAAAGTGATGCAAGGGTGCAATGCCGCACTTGCTCACAAGGGGGTGCACGCGTCTGAAGTTCATTCACAGCCACTGAGAATGGCACACCCATTCTCTCTCTATCAAAAAAAAAAAAAAAAAAAAAAAAAGAAAAAAGGTGGATGGCATTTAAGAAGGACGTCTGAGGTTTTTCATTAGTGTCCCATAAAAATACACACATATACACATGCATTCTCATACATGCATGTGAACATGCACAAATACACAAGGACATGAAAAAGAAAAAAAAAACATGGGACTCAAGATACCTGCTCGCCTTCTCTAATAAGAAGCCATGGAGCTGTCCCTTGACACTCATGAGGCATGGCCTCCAGGGGCTCCATGGATGCCCACACCCTCCAGTGCTGAAGTCTCTTACATGCAACAGGGCAGTTTGCGTATCTGCATGCCATGTCGCACAAAACATCTCTATGTCACTCTAGCACCAAATACCATGTAAATGTGCACAGTCCTTACAGTCTAATTTAGAGAACAGTAGCTCAAATGGCATTTGTATTCATGTTCACTTCAGAGCTCAGTTTTCTTAGTATTCATTCAAGTCCTGCTCGGCTGAGTCCAAGGATTCAAAGCCCACAGACGTAGATGCCAACTGCACTTCTTAGCCACTGGGTGGTTGCAAATCAGAAACCTGGCCATAGGTGCGGCCCGTCACCCCACAGCCTGCTCTAGTGGAGGCTGCAAGAGGACTTCTCTGTGGGACCATGAACATGGATGGATGCACGAGGAGGTCATCCCCAGGCCCTCAGGAGAGGCCAGCTCACCTTCGGAGAAGATGATGTGGTCGTTGCACTCGTCCTCGTCACACGAGCACATGAAGAATGTCTCGCCGGGCACTTTTTTTTCCTTCATGACACACTTTGGAGAGGTTGCGTCTTCCAGGGTGAATCCGTGGTAGGGAAGCTTGGGGTCATGGCAGACTGTTTCCAGTGTGATATTCTCGTCATTCTTCCTCCTGGGGTGCATGGGATTCATTGAAGAGGGGGAGAGGGAAAGAGAAGAGAACGGATGAATGTGGAATCTGAAGAGAGAGGCAGTCCAGCTGTGCATGTGACTCATGAAGCTGCTACTAATAGCATCTGCCAGCTGTTCTCCACCCCTCAAGGCTATCCTATTCTCTCAAGCATTCACCCCCTTCCCTCCCATTACCCTTTGCTTATTCTCAGAACATATCCATTACTATACACACGATGGCTCTCCTTGAGGGCTAACCTAAGGGAAAGTTTACAATGTTAAGGCTTACTTGCATCCTTAATGAAAAAAAAAAAAATAATAGAAAAACAAATTCTTAAGGGCTCGGATCATTTTAAGCCTCTTACTTCGAGGGTGCTGCAAGCTCACATCGTGTCCCTAGCTTATTTAGCAGAGCTGGGGCCTTGTCCCACTAGAGAGTTCTTAAAGAGTCGCCTAAGCACTGGCTTGGAAAGCACACCCACTGAGGTTCAGTTCCCCAATACCCACATGAAGCCAAATGCACAGTAGCTGAGGGGCCTGGAGTTCATCTGCAGCAGCAAGAGGCCCTCGCAGGCTCATACTGACCCCTTCTCAAATAAATTAATTTTTTTAAAAAAGGGCTGGAGAGATGGCTTAGCGGTTGAGGCACCTGCCTCCTAAGCCTAAGAACACTGGTTCCAATCTCCAGCAGTTCCAATCTCCAGGTCCCACATTCAGCCAGATGCAAAGGGGCACAATGCTGCACTTGACCACAAGGGGGCGCACGCATCGGGATTTCGTTCGCAGCAGCTGAGAGGCTGCTGGTGCGCCCATCTCTGTCTTCCTCTCCCTCATTCTCTGTCTCTCTGTGTGTCTCTCTCTCTCAAAAAAAAAAAAAAAGTGTGCCTGGAGACATGGCAGCAGACCCATTTCTCCTGCTGGCCTGGCCATAAGGCACTGTGTGTGATGGACATATTCCATGTAAGTAGCTGGTTCCAAAAAGAAAATGGGAAGGAATATTCCAGATGAGTTGTAACTCCCCAAATTCCAGAAAGGAACAAGGGAGTTAAATTAATGAAAACAGGGGAAAGAATTGCAAGAACTTCTTTCTTTAGACTACAGAGGACTATTTTATGCTGTCATAAATGAAATACTTCTATAGTTAGTGTGGCGGTTTGAATCAGATGTTTCCCATACACTCATGTGTTCTGAATGCTTGGTGGCCAGCTAGTGGGAATTTGGGAGGTAAATCCTTGCTGGAAGAGGTGTGTTGTTGGGGTGGTGGAGCTTTGGGGTGTTGCAGACCAGCTTCCCCCTTTCCAGAGCTCAGCTCACTGTTGCTGCTTCCTGCCAGCTGCTGTGACAAGACGTGACATCCAGCCTTTGCCCATGCCCTGTGTTGCCTACTGTGGTGAAGCTTCCCCTCGAGACCGTAAGCCAAAATAAGCTCTTTCCTCCCGTCAGCTGCTTTGGGTCCCATGGGCTGTCCCAGCAACATGACAGTAACTCGAACATTCCCTAGCCTCTTGTATCACATGTTGGAGGCCAGTTTGGTTGAGGATTTGGAGGACCCTCGACAGAGCATGTTACTTGAGAAATTTTCAGTCCATCGGCCATATCTTAAATCTGAAATGACATGAGATTGGCGGCGGGGAGAACTTTCAGTGGTTAAAGGTGTTTGATCGACAAGCCTGCCAACCAGAGTTCGTATCAGCAGTACCGACGAGTGGCGGACAATTCCACAGCCCAGCATGCTTGCAGCGTTAGGGTGCAGAGTGAGGAGAATCATGGGACAAACAGTGTGGACTTCCCAGCAGTCAAAACACAAGAGACATCTTGTCGAAAACAAGATGGAAGGCAAGGACTAATAGCCCAAGGTTGTCCTCTGATCTCCACATGACCACCATGGCATATGTGTACACACACACACACACACACCTCATCATCATACAATGCATGCCGACATAATTTCTTTTAAATGACATGATTACTGTCTGCTATTGTCATTGCAAAAGCCAACACCAACTTTCAGCATCACTGGACAGAGGCCTAACTTCTCCACCATTTCCCTCTGCTTCCCTAATCAGTAGCCGTCATGGGTGGCTCACTTGACACCAAGGTGGGCCTGGCACCCCCCCCATCCCAGCTCTTTGCAGATGCAAAACATCTGTCTTCTACAGTGAAGGTCCCCATGCCTACAGTAGGATAGTGGGGACAAGCACATTAGGCCCCCAGTGAAATGTACTTGTCTCATGGCCTTGTCCAAATCCCCAAAAAGAAGTGACTTACGGGAGCAGGATGTGCGTTAGCTCTCAGTTTCATAGTAAGGGGAAGCATGGCGGCGGGGCTGCCGGCCTTGGTGTGGCAGCTTGTGGCAAGACAACTCACTGTGGAAACACACAGGAAACAGCCAGCCAACCTATGACCCATGAGCCAGGCTCATGACCTGCTTCCACCAGCCAGGCCTTGTCTCTTACAGGTTCCATAGTGCATCACTAGCAAGGATCAGGTGTTCACACACACGAGCTTGTGGGACAACATGTCACATTCCAGCCGTGACAAGGATTCTGGGTGCCTGTCCATGAGGACACAAGTGCATCAACACATATGTCTGCATGCTCATTAAACCCCAAAACACACACACACACACACACACACACACACACACTCGCTTCTCACAGTAAGGAAAATGACAGGCAGGCAAGAATCCAGAAGCAGCTAAGACAGAGAACTCAGAGAACTTCCACCTAGAAGAGGCAGGACTTTTTCTCAGGATGCAAAAGCCAAGGTTGATTAGCACCACTTTCTTAGTGTTACACTAAAGAGGACAGAGTCAACATGGAGGTAAGAGGAGAGGCGATGTGCGAGAGGCTGGTGCAGCCCTGGCAGGAGTGCAGTTAGTGTTGGTGACTCTGCACAGTGTTGGAGAGGCATACCCGCCCCCCTTGGAGAGTGTCAACTCCAGTAGATGTAAGGGAGCTAGGCTCATGCCAACACTTGCACGAAGAGTGACATGGAATCCTTCATCTAAATTGACTGCAGTAGAGGGAAGGCCATGGTTCAGAGACCAGAAAGGAAACAGAGGCAAGGAGCTTGCCTAGCACACACAAGACTCTGGGCTTCATCTCCCCCAGCACCAAAATGAAATACCTGCTTGCTCTGAACCTCAAGGCTGCTGGACCATCTTGCATAAGCTCGGGTCATGCAAGAACATGGTCTGCCCTCGAGGGTTTATGAGTGTGTGTATGTTCAGTTAGGACTTTACATCTTGACGAAGGCAAACCCTCTTGTAGAAGAATGGGGTAGTTTGAATCAGATGCCCCCTTAAACTCATGTATTGTGAATACTTGGTGCTCAGCTAGTCTATTTGGGAAGTGGAGCCTTGCTGGAGGAGGTATGTAGCTGGGGTGAACTTTGAGGTTCATTATCGCTTAGCTTGCAATGTTAGCTCAGCTCACTGTCTTGCTGCTGTTTTTCACCTGCTGTGGCAGAAGTGATGTCCAGCCTCTGCTTGTGCCATGCTTTCCCTGGCATCATGAAGTTTCCCCTCGAGACTGTAAACTAAAATAAATCCTTTCCTCCCATCAGCTGCTTTTGGTTAGGTGTTTTGCCCCAGCAACATGAAGTAACTACAACAGTGTGGATAACCAGGAAGGAGAAATGCAACAGATACTGTCCACACCTCCCATCTTCCCTTCAGGACTGAGGATCCAGATGCATGAGGTTGGTCTGGAGGTTGACTAACAAGATGAAAGCGTGTTGAACCTCCAACTCTGCCAGGGCAATGCTTGGTGACTCACTCTCTCTCTCTCTCTCTCTCTCTCTCTCTCTCTCTCGCTGCTAAGGACCAAGGATGGAAGTGTGAGCCAGGACAAAACTTCTCCAGTTACCAGGGAGCGTGGCTGGAACATCTGGCTTCCTCTCTCGTTTCTGTTGGGAGAACTAAGCTTGCAGAGAGAAAACAGCTCTGGGGAAAATCTGACTGATTTCTCCACTAAGAGCGGAAACATCTTCCTGCCTGGTGGGGCAAGGCTGACAGATTATCTCAAGATACATGAGCACAGGAAGCTAACACACAACGCGATATCTATGGAATTCTTTTTTTTTTAAATCTTTATTTGTTTTGAGAGTGAGAGAGAGAAAGAGGCAAATAGAGAGAATGGGCATGCCAGGGCCTCCAGCCACTGCAAACGAACTCCAGACTCATGTGCTCCTTTGTGCACCTGGCTTATGTGGGTCCTGGGGAATCAAACCCAGGTCCTTAGGCTTTGCAGGCAAACTTCCTAACCACTAAGCATTCTCTGCAGCCCATGGAATTATTTTTTCTTTTTCTTAAATTGTTTAAAAAAATTTAATTATTTTTATTTATTTATTTATTTGCAAGAAGAGAGAGAGAGAGAGAAGACAGGCAGAAAGAGAGAGAATGGGCACACCAGGACCTCTAGCTACTGCAACTGAACTCCAGACGCATGCACCTCCCTTGGGCACCTGGCTTATGTGGGTCCTGGAGACTCGAACCAGGATCCTTTGGCTTCACAGGCAAATGCCTTAATCATTAAGCCATTTCTCCAGGCCTGCAATCCTTTTTTCCTATTGCATATTTGCTCAAGATCTACTATGAGCATCACTGGGGTGGGGCATGGGTCAGTGGGTAAAGTGCTTGCCATGCAATGATGAGGAGCTGAGTTCAGATCCCCAGCACCCACATAAAACACTGGGTATAATGGGGTGCACTGTAGTGTCAGTGCTGAGGAGACAGAGACTGGGGGATGCCCTGCACTTCCTGGCTAGATAGTCTCACCAAACTGATGAGCTCTTCGTTCAGTGAGAGACGCTGCCTCAAAAAAGAAGGTGAAGGGGCCAAGATGAGGGCTCAGCAGGTAAAGGCACGTGCTTGCAAAGTGTGTTGGCCAGGGTCCAAGTCTCAAGCCATTCCATGTAAGCCAGATGCAAAAAGTGGGGCAAACATCTGGTGCTTGTTTGCAGTGACAAGAGGTCCTGGTTCATGCGTGTGCATGCACACACACACTCAAGCATGAGTGCAAATAAAGAAAGAAGGAAGGTAGGTAGGGAGTGACTGAGGAAGACACCCTTCAACCTTCCATACACATGTGTTCACGTACCTGCACACACGCATGCTTCTATACACATATATACACATACATTACACCACAAAAGAGAAAAAAGAAAGAAAAGGAAGAGAGAAAGGAAGGAAGGAAGGAAGGAAGGAAGGAAGGAAGAAAGAAAGGAAGGAAGAAACGAAGGAAGAAATGAAGGAAGAAAGGTACCATTTGTATTAAAATAATTTTAGTTTCAAAATACTTCTATACTTAGGAAAAGTGTAAGTATTTTTGCATGGAATAGATATGCAACTGACATGAGCTCTGAATGAATGAATGAATGAATGAATGAATGAATGAATGCAAAGCAATGCTAAGCCTGAAAATAACAAGGGGACACACGCTCCACAGTAGACACTCTTGGTTACCACAGTTGGGTCTTTTAAAAATAGCCTCGTGCAGCAAGTCCAGTGGCGACTTCCCCGTGACCAAAACTGAGCTCCGAGACGGTCACCACACATTTGTAGAGTGACTTGCGGGGGCTGACAGAGGGCGAAGTTGGACAGTGAGGCAGGGCTGTCACCACGGTCTCAGTTGACTTCCCAGAAGACAGAATGGTCCCTAAAGTTGCCTCAAGTTGAGGCAACGGGGCCAGCAAGTTGTCACCTGGCATTACAGGATGCTCAGAAGGGCCTCAGGGGGATGCAGCAAGCAGCTGCTGTGAGCCAGGGAAAGTCCCTGGAGAGATTTAGGGTGGTGTCTGAGCAGCTCTTGCACCCAGAGAACAGGTCTTCAGTGCCGAGGGAGGATGGGGGAGGTGTGTACAGCATCTGTAGCTCTTCCTGTTCCCATTGCCCCACCATGCCCTACTGGAGTGTTTGTCTTCACATAGACAGGTGAGAGTCACGCCCCTGGACCCAGCTCCAGAGCTGGGGTCCCAAAAGAGAAGGGCATTTCATCTCCCCACACGATCACAGTTCTGTTCCAGAGATTTGGTTCACATGCCTATTGGAGCAGGGCTGGGAGATGACCCAAGCTGTCAAGTATTTACCTTACCAGCATGACTCCTTGAGTTCAGTCCCCAGAACCCCGTAAAATACTAGGCATAGTGATGCGAGCCTAGAATCCAAGCATTGGGGAGGCCGAGATGAACAGATATCTGGGGCTGGCTGGCCAGCCAGTCTAGACTTCTTGGCATGTGCCAGCCCATGAGAGACACTCTATTAAAAAAAAAGAATTGGGCTGGAGAGATGGCTTAGCTGTTAAGGTACTTGCCTGTAAAGCCAGAGGATCCCGGTTCGACTCTCCAGGACCCACGTAAGCCAGATGCAGAAGGGGACACATGCATCTGGAATTTGTTTGCAGTGGCTGGAGGCCCTAGCACACCCATTCTCTCTCTCTCTCTCAAATAAATAAAAAAATAAATAACATATTTTTTAAAAAAGACACTACCTGAAGAACACTACCGAGATTGTCCTCTGGCCTCCATTTTCACACACACACACACACACACACACACACACACACACGCACACCTAAATGCATCCAAATGCACACACAGAAATATCACAGGACTTGTGTTTCAGGTCAGGAGAAATTTCTTTTCTTAAAGAAGTGGGCACCCAAGGACAGGGTGGCAGCAGAGACCACAGCCACAGCATGACGTGTCTACACCATGGGCCTTACATCTCAGTCTTTCCTCTCTTGCTCACGCAATCTCTCCAGAACTCCGCTTGACCCTTCCAGAGAAGGAAGCCCTCTCCGGTGCTGGGAAACTGTGAACGGGAAAATGCTAAGCTTACTTGGATCACCGTAAATCTCACTCCTCAGAAATGTTACGAATCTTCCACTCACCCTCAAGAGTGAGGGATCAGATATTTTCACCCGAGAGCCTTTCCATTCCTCTCCACGTAAGCCACGTCTCTCATTATTAAAGACACCAGCTGCTGCTCCAGCCAGTCCTCAGAGGGCATACTTTCCAAATCTCCAATCCCATGGGTCCTGTCCCCAGCAGAACACACTCTTCATCAATCCCCTTCTTCGGGCTGAAGAGATGGCTTAGCGGTCAAGATGCTTGCCTATGAAGCCTAAGGACCCAAGTTCGATTCCCCAGGACCCACATAGGCCAGATGCACAAGATGGTGCATACATCTGAAGTTCATTTGCAGTGGCTAGAGGACCTGGTATACCCATTCTCGCTCTCTCTCCCTTCTCCCCCCCTCAAATAAATAAACAAAATATTATGAAAAACCTCTTCAACAGAAAAGAAGACATTTGGGGTTATATTTTTGTTTGCTGAATGACCAGGAAACACATAAACTACTTTAAAACTACCCATTAGGGGCTGGAGAGATGGCTCAGTAGCTAAAGTCACTGCTTTCAAAGCCTGATTGCCTGGGTTCAATTCCCCAATGCCCACGTAAAGCCAGATGCCCAAAGTGGCCCATGTGTCTGGTGTGCTTTTGTAGTGGCAGGAGGTCCTGGTGTGTCATATTCTCTCTCTCTCTTTCTCTCTCTCTCTCTCTCTCTCTCTCTCTCTGTGTGTGTGTGCGTGTGTGTGTTTGTATGTGTACCTCTTTCTCTCTGTCTCAGTCTCAAATAAACAAGTTAATTAAAAAATACCTTAAAAAAGAAAAAAAATAGCCATTAACTTCAAAACTTTAGAATAGATCTGCAAAAATGAAATCCCACTAAGCAACTCGTATTTAAAATTAAATTGAGATCCTTTAAATGATCAAGATTATTTCTCTTATTCATGCTCATATTCATCAGCCATGAATTGAAGAAATGATTGATGACTACCCACTGTGTGCGAATACAGAACTATTTGAAGCCAGGCATGGTGGTAGATGCCTGCAATCCCAGCACTTGAAAGGCAGAGGCAGGAGGGTCAGGAAGCAAGAGGACTAAGGCCAGCCTGGGATACATGAGACCTTTGCTTCAAAGAACAAAACACAGACGCCAATGTGTACAATTAAAGAACTATTTGAGATGTTTGTATAAAGGAGGGAAGAGAGTTTTTTTAAAAGGCAGAGAGAAGATACAAGAGCAAAGAACTGGAACCACTAAATGATTGTCCTCATCTGCAGTAAAATGTTCCAGGGTTAGTAAATCTGGGCTTCTGACTAAGCAAGGGCCTTTTTTCCTGGCTCCCTTCGTAGCTGCCCCATTTGAGGGCAGGTGTTCTCTGTTAGGTCAGACAGGCTCCCCCCAAAAATGGAGTCACCAAGGACAGCAGGATGGCAACAGAGATATAAGGAAGTGGATTATCCACATTCCCCAAGAAACCGCCCAGCCCTTATCCCCTCCTTGCCTGCAATGCCCCCAGCTCATGCTTTCCTGCCCCTTATCTTATAAGTCACCTGGTCGATGGATGTTCTGATGTTACACCTGGCTATCTTAGATTTCTCCTAAAGGAACAATTCTTGTTCAGCTCTTCCTTTCCTCACCTTCCCCAGACTGACCCTATGAAGCCCACTCCCTGAGGATGCCAGGCGGGCTCTGCTCCTCTCTTGTGAGCCAGCCCTGGCAGCTCGTGCTTTTCCTCAATAAAAGCTTTCATCTTTGCCTCAGAGTGGTGTTCATGGTCGTGTCCCTCCTGAACCTTACATCTGGTGCCTGACTTGGACAGGAGGCTTCTGATTGCCCTCTTGGGCGGCCAGACCTCCTTTCCCCTGACCAGACCACTGAGCGGCCATTGACCCTCTGATGGCTTCGGACCATCTCCGCCTGATACCAGCTTTCACACCCACCACAATTCGGCCCTCTTCGTCTCCTCCCTCCTTCTCATTAAGTGCCCCTCTCCGGTTGGCCTGCTCTCAGGGTTAAATCCTCCTCGTGGAAGCTGTGCCAGCATACCAGGCTACACCCCTCACCTGCTTCTGGGCCCCAACCCCAGGACTCGAGAAAGATGCACTCTTAACACCTCGGGTCTCTTGCTCTCTGGTCGGCTGCACCCTAAGGGGCGCCTTTTGGTTCGGTTGCGCCATCTCAGGACCCTCGCCCCCTTCCTCCTCTCCCTCCTGAGGTCTCATCTTTCACTGCCAGCTGCTTTCTCCATCGGAAGCACAGGTGCCCGCCTTGCCCACTAACAGGCTAAAAAGCCAACAGTTGCAACCTGTACAGCCTCTGCCCATGGGGGAGCTGCAGGCCCAATTTACCCTAATGGGCCAGGGGGTCATATTGGTGTTCTGTGTAAACCCAGATTAAGCCCTGGCTCCTTTCTCTCACCCTTGTTTTGCTCTTTCCCTGTCTCCTTAAGAACTTGACTATGATCTTGGACGACATCAAACCTCATCATCTGATCTTTCTCTGCAACTCTGCCTGGCCACAATATAAGCTGGATAATAGGTCCAAATGACCTGAGAATAGAATGTTTTACTCTCACTGATTTAAAAATACGTCTGTCAATGTACAGGCAAAGGGTCTGAAATACCCTATATTCAAGCATTTTTCACGCGGCGTGAACAGCCTTCTCTCTGCTCTATCTGCTCTTCTCACCAGATCCTTCTAGCCAAGGTCTCAGGAATGCGCTCTAACTCAACCCCTCCCCATACTCATCCTCCCCTCTGCTTTGGACCCGGATGCCATAGAAGACCTGGTTCCAAAAGCTCCTCGGCCTCTCCTGACCCCCTGCCTGATAACAAGGTTTGGTTTTGGTCTCTGGAGTTGTAAATAAAATAGAAATTTTAAATGGGAATGCATAGCTTCTAAATAAATGGATAAATGAATGAATGAATATGTGAAAGGGAAATGGTTGTCTAGAGTCTGTATGAAAAGTGCACTTGAAATGAATGTGTGCATATGAATATGTATGTGGCTCAAAGCCCTAAGGCTGCAGAATGATTTCTGTTCTGAGCAGTGCCATTTCATTGTGGGGGATGTTCCCCACCAAGCCAACTGTACTAGATGGCTTAGCCAATTTTTACTGTTGAGTGTCCCCCAAAAAAAAAAAAAAAAAAAAAGCACGATTCTCCTACTCTTACAGAGTTGTAAAAGGGCAGGAGCAGAAAGCTGCCTTGTAGCCCTGAGGGAAGTCCCAAACTCTCCCTGGAATTGGGGGGGGGGCTCTTTCTTAGCCTCTCTGCCTTGCAGAGCCAGGGGGATGCAGGCATAGCGAATCTCAGGATCCTGGCCCCAGCAAAATGGATGAATACCAACTTGCTATGAACAGATGGGGACTTCTTATAAGAATTTGCAACTGTTTTAAGTTTACTTTATCTCCCAATGCTTCTGTGGGACTACTAACAGAAAAATAGTCTTCCAGGTCTATGTTTAAATTTAGACGTGCTCGATACTGAATTTGTAAGAAAATTTCTAATAATGTTCGAATCTGCTTTCATATTTTAAAAAAATGTGTTTCAGGAAAGTTATAAGAAATGAAGTTTCAAAATCAATAAATGATAACATCTATATGTTTATTCTAGATAAGTACTATAAGTCAAGTCTAGTCTACTCTTTTATTAAAAGTTATTTCAAAAGGCCTTTTATTAAAAGTCTTATGGTAAGGACAATGAAAGTTTTTGTTAGTAGTTATAAGATGAACTGACTAAAGAAGATAAACTGAAGGGAAAATTTTAATGTTGGATGTTATGAAAAATATTATTATAGAGTGGTTACATAGATTGTAGAGTAAAAGTATGTGGATGAAGGTATGAGTAAGCTTAAACAGAAGGTCAAACACAAAGTACTAAATCAGATTACAGACTTCTTGAGATATAAAATGACTATTAGCCTAGGGCTTTCATCAGACTAACAGAGTATGGTCCTGGCTGGGAGCAGGTTGCTATGGTAATTCAGGTTGTAAACTTAACTTTACCTCGTTGATGTTAATCTGGTCATAATAATGGTCATGAAAGACTGAATTTAGAGTCCCCAACCCAGTTAGCTAGGTTCCTCTATTTGTCAGCCTTTTAGCTAAATCTTAAGGTTAAAATTGACTCATTAGTGTTTAATTCTCTCCTAAGGTTATTATATCTATAACCCTGCCTAAAAAAAAAATCTCAGAGAAATTATCTGCTCTCTTTTTTCCCATTTTATAAGGTAAATAGACTACATTTGGAGACACTCACCAGTATTTATCTGTCATACACTTGGAAACTATTTACTTCATGGTGATCAGTAAAAAAGAAATTTAAACAAAGTTATGTTGTGATTTAAGATGTAATTTCTCAATTCCTCCAACAATCAATCTTATACTTTACATTTAACTTACGTCATTACTAGCAAGTTCACCAAAGTGCCACAGACAAAATTATAGAGTTGGTTAAGGTTTGAGTAGTTATAGATTTTGTCATGAGATTTTGTGTATGTTTGGAATTCACTATAGTTCTATAAAATTGATTTGGAGTAGATTAAAAATACTTCATTTTCATTTAGCAGTTAAAGGTGCTTGTTTGCAAAGCTAGATGCACACGGTGGAGCTGCATTTGGAGGTTGTTTGCAGTGGCAAGTGGCCCTGGCAGGCCCGTTCCCTCTCTTTCCATGAGACTTGTCTCCTTTTTCATTAGATCATGGCAGTTTAGTCCAGTTCCTCTATTCTTTGGGTATATTAAATATAGCTGAATTAATTTCAGAAACTGACTTATAGATTGGATGGACATCTTATTTAGCTTTTAAAAGTGCTAAATATCCTCATTAAAATATAAAATATTATGTGAAGGTATCCTAATTCTGATGAACTTTAAAAAGTTGTAAATTTTTTCATGTCTTCATATTTAAGCCAAAAATGTTACTACATAATATAGATTTTTTTGTTTATTTTGAATTCTGTCAGCAGATCTTTTGTTCATAGTTTACTCACTGTAGCCTCATATGCCTTAAATATGTGAACTCTACTTTTTGTTATTATCAGACTTTTCCAGATAACAGTCTATGATATTTGGCTATCAATAAGCATACATCACCATGGCTAAAACTCTGTAATTTTAAGATGGTTCTTGTCTTGTTCATGCTGGTTTTGCTGGATGATTATCACTAAGGTTATAATCTAAGTCTTATAAAAGGTGACTTATTGTAATCTTGTTCTTAGGAAAACTGAGGAAGCTCCCCATGTCTTAGGAAAATCCACTGTATACAAACAATGTTAATATAGTTTGTCCAAGCTTCATATAGCAGTAATAAATATTTCTTTAGTTAAGCCTTAAAATTGTTCAATGGTAAACGGTATTTATTAAAAAATTATTTTATGTCTGTCATATTGTCTCTAATGTATGTTAAATTTGGGCTTGTTTAACTCAACAATAACCAAGTTTCACTTTATTCTTAAGCTATGTATAATCCGTCTCAGTCAAGGTTTCACTTAATTAATTGTGTCATTTCTGGTATCTTAAGTTCATTGCATACAGAGCTATTGATACTTAAGACATATTTCCTGCCCTAGAAAAATAATCTTAAATTACTATTCTGCTTCCAGTTTGGGACATTGGTATACAGACTACCCAAAGTTGTTTTCAAATACTGATGCCAAGTTTTTATAGTGTCTTGTCTTTTTTCTGGAATACAATTTCTAGATTAAATCAATTGCCTTAAAGTTACTGATAAAATAATTGATAAAATATTGTTTTCAGGGCTACTAAAATGTTCTGCTTATACTTATAACTGACAGATACTTAAAAGATAGAATGCTTCAGATATAGCTTACCTGTCACCTGACAACTAAACTTAAATATGAATCAAAGTGATTTTAAACTATTGTATCATTCTCTAACCAGATCTGTTTTGCTAACCAGACATGTTTTACACCTTTTCAACTAATCTGTTTCACTAATCAGATATGTACAATCTCTCTGAGTGATTAATAACAATATGTAGAAGCCAAAATCAATTGGAAACATTGGAGTTAAAAGGATAACCAATATTTTGGTTCCTGCTCCAAGGTCAGAAGGCCACAGGAGATGGTGGGACACTTCTAGCGTCACCTGTCTTCTTGATCAGAGAGGATATGGAGACCCAGAGATGGATTCCAAGTCAGTGTATCTGGAATAGGAGAGTCACACCAGAGGAAAATCAGTCCTCCAGGCTTCCCAAAAGAGGGAGGGCCACTTGGTCAGCACGGCCTTGACTTATCCTAGCAGATGGCAATGCTGAGAGTCACAGAAGTCCTCACAGGTCCCTAAAAGTCTCTCCTACAGCGCCATTATTGACCTCCAAAATATACAGTTAATTCTGGCAGCCTACATGGTCTTAATCACCCAGTAAGAAAAATATAACTACAAAATTACAATATAAACAAAGATTCAGACTAATAGACTCCCCTATCTGATGCTGACTTTCAATACTAAACTCTAACATTCACTCACGCCTTCTGCCTCTGCCTGTCCCTGATTAACTTCACTTATCCTGACCCCAGCTCCTCCCACTTGCCTTAGCCAAAATCAGAGCTATCCTTGGCCCCTCCTTCCTTAGTCCTTACCCTATCTCATCCAGGGATAAGTACATCGCCACCCCAAGAGACACTCTCAAATGTAAACTCTCTTGTGTTTCCCCTGATCCCCAAATTCTCCTCTTGAATACACTGATGCCCCTCTGCCTCCTCTCCCTTGCCCCAAGCCCTCTATCCCTCACCTCTGAGTGCTCATCCTCCCCTTGTGCCTGGCGTTTTGATGTCATAACAAGCTCCTTAATTCTTCCTTCTGTCCTCTCACGGGGTGCTCAGAGCCCATCTCCCTGACCTTCTCTATAACAGATGTCGCCAGCAACTGCCCGGAAGCCAGCTCAGTACAGGGATGGTATGAGAAGTCTCTGCTTCATTCAGGACCAAGTCGTAACAGCCACCATGGAGGTGCCTCCTCATCACCCGCCCTGAAGGGAGACCCATCAACCGCATTATCCAGCCTCTCCCATAAGAACTCGTCACCCCTCTGGTCAGCATGAAGACATGAACCTTCGTCTCTTATCATTATCAAAAGGCTGGAATGTTAGGTCACACCAGCTCCCCCCAAAAAACTGGACTCACCAAGAGCAGCAGGATGGCAACAGAGACAAGGAAGCAGGTTATCCACATCCTCAAGAAACCGCCCAGCCATTCCTCCTTCCTTGCCTAACAATGCCCCAGGTCATGGTTTCCCACCCTCTTCTTTCTTAAATTGCCTGGTCACTGACTGGTCTCACACACTAGCTATCTGACATGGCTAAGGTAAAGAAGAAAGGAGTTCTTCTCCCTCCCTCACCTCCCCCAACTGAAGAAGCCTATGAAGCCACTCCCTGAAAACTCAGGTGGGCTGTGCTCCTCTCTTGAGAGCCAGCCCTGGCAGCTCGTGCTTTTCCCGAATAAAAGCTTTCATCTTTAACTCAGAGTGGTCTGCGTGGTTGTGGTCTCTCCCAAACCTTACATTTTTCTTTCCCAACAGCCAACCTTTCACCTCTGCTCCTTTAGCAATGCAAAACTCAGACTGTGTAGTAGTTTTGAGTGGATGTCCTTCAATAGATTCAGTTTGATTAAAGCTTCTTAGACCTCTAGTTCCCAGGCTGGAGGAGGTGTCCCTGTCAGCAAGTGATCCTGGGGCCTACGATCTTGCTGGGGGAGGGCCTGAATTCCAGTCTGAAGATGTGAAGATTGCTTTGCACGCTGCCTGGGCTTGTGCTTGCTTTGTGGTGCTTTTGGTGGTATTTCTCTCTCTCTCTCTACGTGGACCTGTGAAAGGGGGCCAGCTTCTTCTGCCATTATAGAACTTTTCCTGGATCTTTAAGCTTCAAATAAATTACTTTCCTCCTATGAACTGTGCCTGGTTTGGAAATTCATCCCAGCAACATAAAGCTGACTCCAACACACTGCTTTGAGCAATGAATGGGAAATGCCCCCACAGGCTCTTTTGTATGAACACTTAGCCCCAAGCTGATGGTACTGCCCTGGGAGGTTGAGGGGGAGTAGGGCATGATGACAAACCTTTGACGATTCTCATCCCACCTTACTTCCAGCCCCAGTTCTCTGCTTCTTAATCTGCTAAATAGGAACTGCCAGCAAGTTCCCATCACCATGAATCGAGCTATTTTAGCAACTTGCCTTCCCCGCCATAATGAAAATTTATCTTCTGAAACTGGGAGTCAAAATAAACCTTTCCTGGGCTGGAGAGATGGCTTGCAGGTTAAGGCACCTGCCTGACAAACCTAAGAACGCCAGTTCCAATCTCCAGGTCCCACATTTAGCCAGACGCAAAAAGTGATGCAAGGGTGCAATGCCGCACTTGTCCACAAGGGGCGAACGAGTCTGGAATTCGCTCACAGCAGCTGAGAGGCCGCTGGCATGCCCATTCTCTCTCTACATATATATCTCTAGCTCTCTCTATGTATAACTCTCTCAAATAAAAAAATAAAAATAAAAATAAACCTTTCCCTAGTCAAATTTCTACTTCCAGCTATGTAGTAATAACAGTGAGAAAAGTTAAGTACCAAATGGCTGGGATGTACCTGGGTGGTCGAGCACTTGCCTAGCAACTGCGCAAGGCCGTGGGTCTAATCTCAATGACTACCCCCACCCTGCACACACACACAAACACAAGAATGACTTTGGACTGCAGATATGGTTCAGTGAGTAAGGAGAACACTTGCCACTTAAGAATGAAGACCAGAGCTGGGCATAGTGGTGCACGCCTTTAGTCCCAGCATTTGGGAAACGGAAGTAGGTGGACTGCTGTGAGTTCAAGGCCACCCTGAGACTACATAGTGAATTCTAGATCAGCCTGGGCTCAAAATAATAATAATAATAATAATAATAATGAAGACCGGAGTTCCATATCTAGCACCCATGTAAAAATCCAGTCAGCAGGGCCTTGCATGTCTGTAACACCAACCCCAAGCAGAACAGAGGCAGGAGAATCACCTGGGCTTATGGTCCAGAAACAGCAGTTTGGGGTTCAATAAGAGACTCTGTCTCAAGAAAAATAAAGTGAGAGAGGAGAACACCCCATATTCTACTCTGGCCTTTGCACGTGTGTGCATAGGTTGCCTGCACTCTCGTGCGTGCACACACGCACACACACACACACAATTACCATACCTCAGGAGAACAATACTCCTGGCATCACTAGGTGGCACTATAGTGTACTGGGGAGAGACCAATTACTCGAAGAGTATGTGGCAACTTACTCTTCCTGATACAAGGGGGGGTTTCCAGGTTCCTCATGTGGTGGTTTGCATGCAATGTCCCCAGCAGATGTGAACCCTCACTGGAGGAGGCATGTTGCTGGGGTTAGGCCTTGACATTTATTAGCCCCTAGCTTGCCAGTGTTAGGTCAGCTCAGTCTCTTGCTGCTGTTTTCCACCTGATGTTGGCAGGGAGGAGGATGTCCCGCCTCTGCTCATGCCATGTCTCCTCCTGCCATCCTGGAGCTGCCCCGCAAGACAGTAAGCCCAGATAAACCCTTCCCATCCTTGAGCTGCTTTTAGCCAGGTGCTTTGCCCAGCAATGTGAAAGGAACCACCAACACTTTAGGAAATACGAAGAGCTATCTTAAGTCCTCACTGGTGTGTATGTGAACAGAACTGGAAATCACATTCGATATTTAAAAGAGAGGTGACCCTGGTGAAATGGGAATGGGTGATCGGTGTCTGCACGCCAGGGATGAACACACAGTGATCAGGGGGCAAAACAAAGAAAGCCTTCTCATGAGGCGCCTTACCACATGGCCACACAGACTTCCTGCGGCTTCTCGCAGATGGACGTGATGCTGCAGTTGCTCTTGCAGGACTTCTGGTTGTCACAGGTGGATGTTAACACATCGCAAAACTTACACAGCTGTGGAAACTTCACCGCGCCATTGCTGTCACTGGCCATCATGCCACTGTTAACTAGCAGGGAAAGAAAGACAGAGTGAATACTTAACCAATGCTGGGAAAGCCTGGCCGCTGACTCTTGAAGAGGTTATGCGATGTCAAATCAACCCGGTGTCTTAAGTAGAACTGTGCAGAAAGGTAGAATAAACCCGTCACACCTCAAAATTCCAGCCATCTGTTCAAGATCTCATGAATGTCATTGCATGGTGGTGGCTGGGGGGGGAGGGCATGAAAGAGCTTCTTTCTTTTGTCCTTGATGGTCAGAAAGCACTCTTTTCTATAAAGACCTTATCAATCAATAAAGAAGCAGGTTGACCCAGCACATACTCTCTGCTAGACTGAGTTTAGGCATTTGGGGAGTAGGTGGAATTCGGACAGTCACTGGCGCTAAGGGTGCTGGGAGATGCTTCTCCAAGGCGTTTCCTGCAAGACCCCCAAGCAGAGGGCTGTGTGATCCTGCCTAGAAAGGAGGGGCTTGCATGCCTAGCAGTCTCTCTCTCTGTGTTGAGAATTTCAGAGTTTCTGCCACTAACACTTTTCCTCGTAACCTTCTTTGTTGCTCGGGCATAACACCTGCTTCCTGGGTCTCTAAAAATACAAGCATATATATTTAAGATCTGCTTTCTTGTGGTGACAGTAAATACAGAAGAAAAAAAAAAATAGAACCATTCATCCCTTTCAGCCTCAAGTTCATTTCAGGAAGTGTATTTTTAGGTAACAAACTATTTTGAAAATCTCAGCATCTCCCAGACCAACAGTTCTCTGCTTAGCTAAAAATACAGGCAGAAATGATCCCTGAAACTTGTGTTAAATTTGGTACTTACACAACAATGAATATACGTTTTTGCTGCAATGGTTATATTTGGATCCACTTGCAAAAAAATAATAATAACTCGACCCTTTAGATGTCCTTGTAAGATATTGTGAAATAATGTAAAGAAAAGAGAGAAGTTGTTTTCTACATTTGATGTATACGTATGGGATAGGGCATGTTCTGAACCAATATCTACTTGCTGACTGGCAATCGCTGCCATTTTTAAAAGTACAAAAGACAATGTTTGGGGATGGAATTTAGCCTTCTGGCATTTTAGTACGGGAGCCCAGATTAGTGGCTACCACCTTTGGGTGTTGGCTGGAATCAACCCCTGGAGATTCTGAAAAATAGCGAAGCCTAGCTCCTACTTTTATATTACTTGATTGAACTCTCTTGGAGGGTGGCCTGGGCCTCCAGTGTTTTAAAAACAACATGTTTATATAGGGGCTAGAGAGACTGCTAAGTAGTTAAGGCACTCACTTGCTGCAAAACCTAACGACCTGAGTAGAATTCCCCAGTATGCATGTAAAATCCGATGCACAAAGTGGCACATGCATCTGGAGTCCATATCAGCAGTGGCTGGAGACCCTGGCATGCCCATTCTCTCTTTCTCTCTTCTCTATCTCTCTCTGCCTGCCAATAAATAAATTAATTTTTAAATATGTTTATATATTTTTTATTTATTTGCAAGAGGAGAAAGAGAGAGAGAATGAGAATAGGTGGCACTACAAACGAGCTCCAGATGCATGCACACGCATGTGTGTGCAAGATGCATGCACACACACACAGCACCAGCAATAACAACCAATCATAATAACAATAAATAATAAGAAATAAGAAATAATAACATGCCAGAAAACAAATACACAACTTATGTGATGGTGAAGAAAGATGTTCTCAACAAAACTGGAAGAACTAAACAGCTAGTAAGATTAGCTAGCTCATTTGCACCTCATTGGAGAGGAAGTCCTTTCACTGCAGGCCAGTCCTTCTCCAGAAAAGCCCAGAAGTAAGAGAGAAGTGACAGGAGTCAGAAGTGACAAGCAGATGAGCCTGGCACTAGAAGCAGCCACTGCATAGACGTGTCAACAGGAGCATGAAGCTTAGCTTAGGTCTGGTGCATGGAAAGCACTCAAAATGGAAGAGACAAAAGGGGCTGAGAAATACAAGAGAAAGAAAGAAATGGGAGAAGGAAGGACAGGAGAGAGAAAAGAAGGGAGGGAGAGTGGAAGGAAGAAAGGAGGGAGAAAAAGAAGGAAGGGAGAGAAGGAAGGAGGGAGGGAGGAAGAAAAGAAGGGAAAGAATGAGGATGGAAGGAAAGATGGCAGAGAGGGAGGGAAAGATGGCAGAGAGGGAGAGAAAAGGAAGGAGAAAGGAAGGAAAGAACAAGGGGAGAGGGAAGGAAGGGAGAACGGGAAGGAAGGAGAGAAGCTGGGACAACAATTCACAGCCCATGACTTGAACCAGTCTATACCAACAAGCAGATGGGAAACCATCTCGATTAAATTTGGGGAGAAGGACAAACAGACATTTGGGGGAAGAGGACAGTGTCACCATGGTAGTGCACGTGTCATGGTTCGAATGTGAAATGCCCCTTCCCGCACGCTCCCGGTTTGAACATTTGAACAGGTGGCGCTGGTTGGGAAGGTTGTGGAACACTTAGTTCTACAGGAAGTGGGTCGCTGAGGGCAGAGCAGCTCTCTCTCCCACTCCTGCTAACATTACTGCCCCTGCCATGATGGAAGGCATCCCCTCAAAACTGTAAGCCACAGCCGGGCATGGTGGCACACGCCTTTAATCCCAGCGCTCAGGGGTCAGAGGCAGGAGGATCACCATGAGTTCGAGGGCACCCTGAAACGACATAATGAATTCCAGGTCAGCCTGCACTAGAGTGAAACCCTACCTCAACAAAAACAACAACAAAAAACCCAAAAACAAACAAACAAAAAAAAAAAAAAAAAAATACACCTGTAAGCCACATTAAGCTCTTCCTTTCTGCTGTAGTCAGGTGCTGGGACCAAGGCAGTTTAAGGGAGGAAGGTTTTTATTTCAGGTTTGCAGATCCAGGGGACACAATGCCTCAGAAGACAAAAAAAGATAGAAAGGCAGGGATTCAACAGCTAGGAACAAAGATGCCATTCTAAACACCACAATACAACCCTGCTGTGGACTCAGCTGGTTAAGGTACTTGCCTACAGGGCCTGATAACCTGGGTTTGGTATGTACACATATGCTGTATGCATGTGTATATACAGTCATGTGTACCCTGTGCCCATGCGTGTGGAGCCCAGATTAGAACAGTGAGTGTTCTCCAACACTGCTCATCCACATTGTTTTCTCGAGACAGAGTCTCTAAGTGAACCTGGAGCTAATGTTTTTGGTCAGACTGACTGACCTGTGAGCCACAGCGAGTCTCCTGTTCCCTGCCTTCCCCAGGACTGGGATTACAGGTGTGTGTGGCCACATCCAGGTCATTGTTTTTATTTTATTTTGTTTTGTTTTGTTTTGTTTTATTTTGTTTTATTTTATTTTATTTTATTTTATTTTATTTTATTTTATTTTATTTTATTATGCGGATGCTGTGGATTGACTCAAGCCATCTCAGACCATTATGCTTGTCCAGAAAGTGCTCTTACCTGCTGAATCTTTTCCCCAGCCCCATTCTGGATTTAAAATATATATATATATATTTATTAACTTGCAAGGAAAGAAAAAGAATGGGTACGCCAAGGGCCTCTAGCTGCTGCAAACTCCTGATGAATGTGCCACTTTGTGCATCTGCCTTTACTCTAGATACTGGGGAATTGAACCCCAGGTTGTTAGGCTCTGCAGGCAAGCCCCTTGACTGCTGAGCCATCTCTCCAGCCCTAGGCAGAATATTTTAATTACTGTAGATCTTTTGTGAGCAGATGGCTATCCTCGGGAAATTTTCTACCCAGAGCAGGTGAATTGGTTATTCAGAAACTTCTCCACAAGGAGGCTGCGGTAAGAATTAACTCTCACTGAGGAAGCCATTCACTTGGCAGCGGGTGTGGTTGGTTCCTCTGGGCAAGTGATAGGATCATGAGACCTGTCATTTTTCACTTCTCTGCAAACAGGCCCATCCATGAGTCAGATCAAAACCTTCACCTCAGGTCACACCGCCTTCCTCATTTTATCTCACATGTCCTGCAGACGCACTGTCCACAAGAGGTGCCCGGTCTTCAGACTGTGCTTTGAGTGAATGCTTCACTGTGCTCATTTCTGGAACAGACTTTGAAGGGTCAGGGCGAACAGCCTAATGATGTTCAGATGTTTCCAGAAACATAGTAGTGATTGTGAACAGGACTTCTTTTTTCTTTTTCTTTTTTTGGTTTTATTTTATTTATTTAATTTGGTTTTTAGAGGTAGGGTCCCACTCTAGCTCAGGCTGACCTGGAATCCACTATGTAGTCTCAGGGTGGCCTCAAACTCACAGTGATTCTCCTACCTCTGCCTCCCAAGCACTGGGAGTAAAGGTGTGTGCCACCATGCCTGGCACAACTTCTTTTTTAAATTTGTCATTTATTTATCTGTTTTTATTTGTACATGTGGAGCGTGTGTGTGTGTGTGTGTGTGTGTGTGTGTGTACACACCAGGTCTTTTGCCACTGGAGAAAAAAATACCAGACACTTGCACCAGTTTTTATGTCCTGCTTACGTACATGGCTTGAGAATGGAACCCAGACCAGCAGGCTTGCAAGCAAATGCCTTTAACACTGAACCATCTTTCCAGCACAGTGAATGCTGTGATTACCTTTGCACTGATGGGACAAAACACCCAACCAAAAGTAGCTGACTGGAGGAAAGGTTTTATTATGGCTGACAGTCTCAAGGGGAAGCTCCATGATGTCAGGGGAAAACGTGGTGAGCAGTGGCTGGACATCGCCTCTGCCACAGCAGGTGGACAACAGCAGCAGGAGAGTGAGCCAATCTCTAACACGGGGGAGCTGGTGATAACATCCCCATGCCCAAACTGAACCACACGCCTCCTCTAGCAAGGTTTCATCTCCAAAATTGCCACCAGCTGGGGACTATGCATTCAAAACCCATGAGTTACGGTGGACATCAGATCCTACCACCACACCGTGTCTTGGAAGTGCTGTCTGCTATTAGCTGAAAGTTTAGCTAACATCTCAAAATGTCACAAATGATCCTAAATACGTGGTCAGAAATGCATTCATGTATCCAAGTACTATTGGTATGGTATGGGGGAAGAATATGAGAATTCATTTATTGTACATACACACACATGTGCATACACACCACACACACACCTGTGGATGTCTGGCTTGGTGCTATATATTTCACAGCACGGCCAATGATTTCCATGCAGTTAAGTATGGAATTCCAAAGAACAACCCACGGCAGCCACTGACTATAGAACTCAGTAAGCCTTAGCGTTTTGCTTCTCAAATATTAATATGCACACACATCCCTCAGGGAACATGTTGAGCTGGCAGGTGTTGGGGAGCATACTGGCTCACAGTCCCGTGAAGGCTGGCAAGTGTGACATTTATAGGGTGACTAGAAGGCTGGAAACGCAGGTCCAAATGGACGCTGAATTTGGGCGTCAAATTCCTCCCTAGGAAACTTCATTTTGTTCTTCTGATGTCCAGTGGATTGACATTATTGGTGACCTCTTTGACTTAAGGTCAGCTGACTGTTGCTGCGAATCACATCCTCACAAGACCTTCACGCAGCGCCAAGGCTACTGTGTGATTAAAGACATGGGGGTCAGCATTTAGCCTTGTGTGCTGAACAGAGCCCGTCCAGTTAGGAAGTCTGATCTTACCCTCAGGTGGGTTGGCTGCTTCACCACACCCAGCAGCGAAACTGGCCGTTCTCCCCTTCCTCCGCCTAGTTAGCAGCTAGTAAAATGAAATATTCATTCTTCCCTTTTTCCCAGGCATGTCTCATCTTACAAAGATCTTTCCGTCTGCTTTTCTCTCAAGTCTGGCCTCTTAAACGATCACAGACCCAGAGGGCCCCGGTCACCAGATGGCCCCATACGGAAAGACTCGCTCTCTGAATGGGTTTGCGTTGCAGCTGGCATTTCGGAGCCAGACACAGAGGCAACCATCTGGCAGGCAGCCATTGTGGTCTGGCATGCCGGCAGCCAACACCCCCGGACTTCGAGAGAGAGAGAACAGGTGGGGCAAGTCCACGGGCCTGTCACACAATCTTCCACCCAGAACAAAGACCAAGTGAAGCTATGCAGAGTGCTTGTGTGTCTCGACGTGAGACAGACCTTCCCACTCCCACCCAGTACTTTTGCCAATTACTACACACCAACACCAAACGCTTCCTGTTTGATCCCCAAATAGGACGATTTTGGAATATCCGCTTCTCTGGACATCAATTTATACTTGAAGCTTCTATAATATACTATTTTCTTTTTAGTTTGAAAAATGTAGCCCGAATTCCCTGTGAAATGTGAAGTATTTTGACACAGGAGCCTGGAGGTTTCCTTCAGGTTACAATGTCATGTGATCACTGGACACCAGGATTGGTGCTAGAGAAATCTCACTTTGATCATTGGGAGACCCTGGAAGATGCTAGAAATTAAGAGACAAGAGGCCTGAAGACAGCGAGACTCTCCTTATGTAATACTTTCATAGTAATAGTACTTTCTTGAAACCTTTCAAGGATGACAAATACTCTAAAATCTCTTTAAAATGTTAGTGCTTATAATTCCTGCTTTGTAAATGCTAAGTTGTCAACAAATGCCCCAAGAATCAGTGCTCAAAAGAAGTGAGTGGTATGGGCCAGAGAGATGGCTCAGTGCTTAAGGCACTTGCATGCAAAGCCTAATGACCCGGGGTTTGATTCCCCAGGACCCACATGCCACATGCACAAAGTGTCACGTGCATCTGGAGTTTGTTTGCAGCGGCTTCTATCTCTCTGTTCTCTATCTCTATCCCATTGCAAGAGTTTAATGTCAAAATCAAAAAGTACGAAAAGCAAACAGCCTTTCCCCTGGCATTTTCACTTCCAAGAATATTTGCCGTTCACTGATAAGTTCATTTCAGTGATAGTATCTACAAGGCCTGGTGAAATAAACAAGGCACACACAGACAATACACATGTATATATTCCATGTATATTTTCTCATTTAGGTCAACGGTCTGTGGGTGAAGATGCATCAGTGTGGGTAACAGGACTGGGGAGACAGTTTAGTGGGTATAAGCACTTCCTGCACAAACCTGAGGGCCTAAGTTTGATCTCCAGAACCCACAGAACAAGCCAGGCATGACCAAACATGTCTGTAACACCAGCACCGAGAGAGCTGGATCCTGCAGGATTGCTGAGGCTTCCTGGCCATCCAGAGTAGCCAAAAACTGGGGTGCACCATGGTGCAATGAGAGAACTTTCCTCTGGAAACCAGGCGGAAGAGTGATAAAGGACATCCAATAACCTTCTCTGGCCTCTGCATCTATGTGAACAAGTATTAGCATCTGTACATACATGTACACACATATGCATACAACACACACACACATGAATGTCAAACATTGGCCCTATAAATAAAAAAAAAATGAAGAGCCAAGGAATGGAGATAGAGAAAAAATATTTTATTTCATGTCCTTTTGTCAATTTTGATTTTTAAAAAAATCATTTTATGTACTTTAAAACTCTGTTAAATAAACAATCAAATGCTGGGCAGATTCTGTCATAATAGATGCACGTGTATTTCACTGAAGTGACAGGCCACACGGTCTCCAAGGTCAGTCATGGAGTTACCACCCTCTCACTGCATAGGGAGACTTTGGTGTGGGCAGAGGAGAAACAAAATGGCCCTAAGCAATAACTGTCCCTCCTCACACAATGCTTTTGTAATGCCAGTGGTCTTCTTCGAGCTTTACAAATTGCATAACCAGTAGTCTAAAGTCTCTGACAGGGTGGGGAACTCGTTCTAGTTAAAAACCTCCTAAGAAACGTCATTCAGCTGGGCATGGTGATGCATGCCTGTAACAGCACCTAGAAGGTGGAAGCAAAAGGATTAGGAGTTCAAAGTCAGCCTAGACTACATGAGATCCTGTCTGAAGAAAGAAAAGAAAGACAAGATACAGTTTCCCCACTCGGAAACTGCCCAAGTGTCTGATGTCTCCATAACAGCAAGAGACTTAAATACGAGCTGTCCCCTGCCCTCTGGTGGTATCTATTCTACTTTGATAGGCAAAATAACACACGACACCTCCTGAGCATCAGTACTTGACTTCCCATGCAAACCTGAGGTCAGAATTGGAGTGATCTGATGGGGCATGTGCAGAATGCTGGAGAAGTTGATTGGCCAATGCTGGGTGGTTCTGGGACGCAGAGAGGAAGAGAAGGTATTTCCAGCCCGAAACCCGAGCTCCAGGGAGGAGGAATGAGGGTGCCTGCATCACCCCCCAGCACCCCCAAGACAGAGATGCATTTGACAGACACATCCTCCATTTACAAGTGGAGGGAATTGGGTATTGTCCACAAGATTGCCCTGGGCAAAACCAGACTTTCAAAAGACAAGGATGAAACAACCTGACACGATGCTCAAACAAGTGCAGTAGTGGCAATCAGCCATGGTGGGTAACCAACTGCTCTTGATTTGGCTAATAGATCCACTCAGTGGAATGGAACTCATTGCTGGAACTGGGAAATATATCAAAACCATGTACAAAAAATGAGCCCAGTCTCCAGGATCAAACTCCCACCAAATGTGGGCTAGAAGAGGGCCTACGCATATAAAATTCTCTCTAAAATAACTATGGCCATTCCATCTATCTGGTACTAACTTCTCTCTCTGTTGGAGAATTTGCTTATCTATTTCAGATGCACACCGAACCTGAAGGGAGGATCAGCCTATTGTACATCACCAGGGCCCCAGCTGAAACCATAGAGTAATGTGGGGGAAGGGCAAGAATTCAGTGTTCTTGGAGATCACGACACCAGAAAAAGGCTGAAGGAGATAAACACAGAGAACATCCAACTCCTACTAAGCCAGATATCCAGAGACACACAGGCTCCCAAAACCTCATCACTGAAGTAGAGCTAAAATGACCCCAATGTGGCTCAGGGAAATTTGCGGAAGAGGGGGCGGAAAGAATATTAGAGCCACAAATTGGGTCATTATGCTCAGAGACTTGGCCTCTTCCCCATAGCTCTTGACTACCCCCATAATGCACAACTCACATTCCACAACGAGGAGGGTCCCTTTGGAAGGGGGAGGACAGGGAGGAGGATAATGGAGTCACCACTATGAATGTAAAATTAGTATAAATGAAAAAATAAATTATAAAAAAAGATAAGGAAAATGGGAAAAACAAGGGAAAAGGTACCAACAGAAGCACAATAGTGACAATGGAATCCCAGATCTTGTTCAATTGGCACAAGTCACCTAATGTCAAGAGAACTCTGCAAATTCCACGCCTGGCTAAAAACGTGAGAGCCAAGGGCTTCTCAATAAATCACTGAGTGGACACACATAGACCTCCCCACTCTCGCTTCACTTCAGCCTCACCATGATGGACGTTGTTCTGAATGAGACAGAGAGGCATTGATGAGTGTGTGTGCGTGTGTGTGGTGTGTGTACGTGTGTGCACACGTGGGTTGTCGCCCTGTTGGTGGGGACTTGTTGGAGGGGATTCAGCTAGGAGAGTCTCAGCACTCTTTGAGCTCACAGGCTTGCTATTTCGCGGTGACCGCTATAAAAGAACATAAGCATAAATTTGTATTCACCGAGCAAGTCAATCAAGGGACTAAGGCACAATTACCCGACTTTCAAAGGGATTAATTCAGTGAAAAACTGACTGTGCCTGAAGGGTTTTTTTTAAATACTTAAAAAAAATTAATTTATTTACTTATTAAAGACAGAGAAAGGGGGAGAGAGAGAAAGAGAGGGAGAGAATGGGCACGCCAGGGCCTCTAGCCACTGCAAACGAACTCCAGATGCATGTGCCACCATGTGCATCTGGCTTACGTGGGTACTGGGGAATAGAGCCTTGAACCAGGGTTCTTAGGCTTCACAGGCAAGCGCTTAACCGCTAAGCCATCTCTCCAGCCCAAAAAAATACTTTAATTAAAGCAGAGAGAGATAGAGGGAAGAGAAACAGAAAGAATATGCCAGGGCCTCCAGCCACTGCAAACGAATTCCAAACGCATGTGCCACTGTGCATCTGGCTTTACACAGGTACTTGGGAATTGAACCTGGGTCCTTAGGCTTGGCAGGCAAGTGCCTTAACTGCTAAGCCATCTCTCCAACCACAAAAGGTTATTTTGTTTGTTTTTGTTTTTTGAGGTAGGCTGTAGCCCAGGCTTTCCTGGAATTTACTATGTAGATTAGGGTAGCCTTGAACTCCTATCTCTGCCTCCCAACTGCTGTGATTAAAGGTGTGTGTTATCACATACTGAAGATTTAAAAAAAAAAATACTAACAGGGCTGGAGAGGTGACTTAGCGGTTAAGGCGCCTGCCTCCTAAGCCTAAGAACCCAGTTCCAATCTCCAGGTCCCACGTTTAGCCAGATGCAAAGTGACACAAGGGCGCAATGCCGCACTTGACCACAAGGGGGTGCACACACCTGGATTTCGTTCACAGCAGCTGATAGGCTGCTGGCGCACCCATCTCTATCTGTCTTCCTCTCCCTCTCTCTCTGTCTCTCTCAAAAAATACTAACAAAGGGAATTTTTTGCATGTGTGTATATAATGTGGTGTGGTGGTGGTGATGTGTGTATTTGTGTGTACGTGCATGTGTTTATGTAGCAACCTCTTTTGCCCATTATTATTTGAGACTGAGCCTGTTACTCTCCAGAGCTTGGGATTTCTTATTCTCCTTGAACTCATGAACCAGTGATTCTTGGAACTCTGCTCCCTGGCAGGACTGGGGTTTACACACTCAGACACACGTGGTCATGCCCAGATCGTCATGTGGGTCCTTAGGATAGAACTCAACAGGCCTTCATACTTGCACAGGAAGTGCTCTTACAGTCACTGGGTATCTCTCCAGCCCAGTTGACCAGGAGATTTTAAAGAAGCCATCTCTAGGAGGAACAAAAGCAAATGGAAGAGTAATCACTTTCTTTAAGATGGCTGGAGTTTCGATTCCATCCTCTCTATTTAACTCTCCAGCTCAAACAAGCAGTTGCTAAGGATCCAGTTTCCGTGCTTGTCTCTGGAGCTTTTGGATTACTGAGCAATGAAGGGATTTGGCTTCTCCTAAGAGTTCGGTAATATCTCTCTCCATCTCTCTCTCTCCTCTCTCTCTCTCTCTCTCGTGCATGTGTGTTTCTCCCTCCTTCTCTTTGTCCCTCCTTTCTTCTCCACCTCCATCTCCCTCCCTTTTGCTCTCCTTTCTCTCTGATGCTATATGTCCCAGAATCCAGTCAAATAACAGGAGACACAGCACTTAAAAAGGCTCTTCCGAGTGTAGATAGCTACATAATCACCAGGATAGTGGTTCAGAATGCTGGCTGGAGCCGTTGTCTTAGTCACAAAGCTGGAACACTTTGATCTCTTGGTCATACTCCTTCATCTTTAACACGGATGATGTGTTAAAACATGCTTTTTTGTTGCAGGTGCATGTGTGGGTGGTGTGTGGGCATACATGTTCCCATGTGTGTGGGTATAAGCTCTCATCTGATTTTTTTTTTAATTTGAAAGAGACAGAGAGAGAAACAGTGAGAGAATGGGCACGCCAGCAGCCTCTCAGCCACTGTGAACTAACTCCAGACGCGAGCACCCCCTTGTGGGCAAGTGAGGCATTGCGCCCTTGCATCACTTTGTGTCTGGCCAAACATGGGACCTGGGGAATTGAACAGGCGTTCTTAAGCTTCGCAGGCAGGCGCCTTAACCGCTAAGCCATCTCTCCAGCCTGTGTATGTGTGTGAGAGTGTGAAGGCCAGAGGCCAGTGTTTGGTGTCTTCTTCAGTCACTCCTCCTCTTATTTTTTGAGACAGGGTCTCTCACTGAACCCAGACATCACCGATTCAGCTTTCAGCTATATTCCCAGGGAGTCCTTGTCTCCTCCTCACCAGCACTGGGATCCCAGATATGTGCTCCCACGGAAGACTTTTATGTGGGTGCTGGGGATGCAAACTCAGGTCATCATGCTTGCACAGCACACACTTTACCCACTGACCATCTTCTGAGCCCCTAAAGCACACTTCTTTAAAAATATATATATTTTGGGCTGGAGAGATGGCTTAGCAGCTAAGGCGCCTGCCTGCTAAGCCTAAGAATGCTGGTTCCAATCTCCAGCGGTTCCAATCTCCAGGTCCCACGTTTAGTCAGATGCAAAGTGACGCAAGGGTGCAATGCAGCACTTGACCACAAGCAGCAGCTTGTGGATTTCATTCCCAGCAGCTGAGAGACTGCTGGCACGCCCATCTCTATCTGTCTTCCTCTCCCTCTCTCTTTGTCTCTCTCCAAAATATGTATATAAGGAGAAAGAGAGGGAGAGAGAGAGAGAAAAAAGACAGATGGAGAGAAGGTGAGAGAAGAGAAGAAGTGAATGGGTGGCCAGGACCTCCTTCCACTACAAATGAACTCCAGACCCATGTGCCACTTTGTGCATCTGGCTTTTTGAGGGTATTGCAGAACTGAACCCAGGCCATGGGGCTTTGCAAACAAGCGCTTTTAAACTGTGGGGCCATCTCTCAAGTCCCTAAAGCACACTTCTAAAAGCTGGAAAGAGGTGGGCAATGATTTTAACTTTTCACTGAGAAGGCTGGCTTTAACTTCAAGGAATTCCTGACTACTAAGACAAAGATGAGTAAAAAATGAGAATGTGAGGGCTGGAGAGATTGCTTAGTGGTTAAGACGCCTGCCTGCTAAGCCTAAGAACGCCCATTTGATTCTCTAGGTCCCACGTTTAGCCAGAAGCAAAGTGACACAAGGGCGCAATGCTGCACTTGCCCACAAGGGGGTGCACACATCTGGAGTTCGTTTACAGTGTCTAAGAGGCTGCTGGTGCACCCATTCTCTATCTCTCCTTCTCTCTCTCTCTCTCTCTCTCTCTGACTCTCTCAAAAAAAATGAGAATGTGGGGTTGGATAAGAAGACTGTTGAAAAAACAAAAATTACCACATCAATACAAATGGGACAGGCTATGGAGTGAAAGAGGGAAAGGGTCACTCTTTTATGCACTTTCAAAATAAGTTTCTGCTTCTGCCTAGGACAGGGTAAAGTACGTACTTCATCTAACGTGACAGCAACGAAGACCATGATTGGACAGGGTAAAGCACATACTTTATCTAACGTGACAGCAACGAAGACCACGATTGGACAGGGTAAAGCACATACTTTATCTAACGTGACAGCAACGAAGACCACGATTGGACAGGGTAAAGCACGTACTTTATCTAACGTGACAGCAACGAAGACCACGATTGGACAGGGTAAAGCACGTACTTTATCTAACGTGACAGCAACGAAGACCACGATTGGACAGGGTAAAGCACGTACTTTATCTAACGTGACAGCAACGAAGACCACGACTGGACAGGGTAAAGCACGCACTTTATCTACTTTATCAGCAACGTGACCACATTGGACAGGGTAAAGACCATGATTGGACAGGGTAAAGCACGTACTTTATCTAACGTGACAGCAACGAAGACCACGATTGGACAGGGTAAAGCACGTACTTTATCTAATGTGGCAGCAACGAAGACCACGGTTCTCCTCGGCTGCAGCAACTAGGACAATACACCGAGACTACCGAAAACAGAGATGACAAACTTTCTTGTTGACACTCAAAGCAACTGTGGTACGTGGCACAAGCCAAAATGAGCCCAGGTAAAGCCAGAATGGCAGCTCACAGGTGTAATAGCAGCTCTCAGGAGGCTGGGGTTGGAGAATTACCATGAGTTCAAGGGATGCCTAAGGCACATGTGACTTCCAGGCCACTCTGGGCTACCAAAAATCAAAGTAGAAATAAAGAAATCAGCCAATTGTGATCACGGAGGGGATGGATGTGCTCTGTGTGGGCTTCGTATTGAACCCTGAGGAAAGGGCAGTAAAGACCAGGGCCCTTGCTACAGGATGCCTGTCTGACTGCAGAGTGAGAACAAACAAACGCAAAATTTGAAAATGCCAGTGGCCTTAATGAGGGTGTTCATTCTGACGGTTTTACTTACTGCTGCTGCTGTTCTAGTGTTTGGAGACAGGGTCTCATGGCGCTCAGGCTCGCCTCAAACTCACTGTGCAACTGAGGCTGGCCCTGAACTCCTGCTTCTCCTGTTTCCACTTCCCAAGTGCTGCTATTACATGTGTGTGACACCAAGCCCAAATCTGTTTACTTTATCAATTTCAAATTTAAACAAATTTTTTAAAAATGTATTGATTTATGTGAGAGAAAGAGAGAGAGAAAAAGAGAATATGAGCATGCCAGGACCTCTTGCCAACGCAGATGAACTTGAGACTCATGCACCACTTTATGCTTCTGGCTTTATGTGGGTACTGGAGAACCGAATCCAGACCAGCAGGCTTTGCAAGCAAGTGCCTTTAACCACTGATCCATCTTCCTAGCCCCTAATCAACACTATTTTTCTCAAAGCCAAAGGGTAAGGGGAGGGAGGACATGTTAAAGATTTTCAAGGAAGGGAGGAGTGGAGGAGAGAAACTACACACACAGAGAGAGACATAGAGAGATTGGGGAGGGGTGTCCATCTAACCACATTATCCATGTCATCTACCTATTGAACTCCTATAGGAAGTGGGGTCTGGACTTTTGCCTCCACCCAGGGTCACAAGTGGGACAGTAGGGTTTAGTTAGTTTCATAGCAGTAGGTAGGGATTACCTGACCTTGACCATAGGTATTTGTGGGGACAGAGGAAGAGGAGGCAGCTTTCTTCAAATCAAACAAGAGGGAGGGCTCCAGGAGTTACAGACTGCATCAGGATGCCAAACATGAACCAAGTTTTAAACTTCGGAGACAAGGCAGAGTTTTCAATGAAAAGGTTTGCAAGCCAGGCCCAATGGTGCACACCTGTAATCTCAACCTCATAGCCAAAGGTTGGCATCAAGAAGCCTACCACGTCCTCCGTGGAGAGTCAGCAGACACGGCGGTCCAACTGGACATGGTACTGTGCGCTCAAGTTCTCCCCCACCCTGCTAGTGCTTCATGTCACCTACCCATCCACCACCAGGGCCAGCTGACATTTTATAATTAATGATGACTTAACGTTCTCATCCAATTCTGTCTTGTAATATTAGAAGTCTGCATTGGGATGTCAAAAGTCATGATTTACCACTCTGTTATAGAGATTTCCTAATATGCACTTAACTCGCTAATGTGGGTAATCACATCTCGGGTCAAAGACACAGGCCCTGTACTTCAGAAAGCAGAGCCGTGTGATCACAAAAACTAATTATTATCATTACCGGCATGTGCAAAATGCAGACCGAATGCTGAACTTGGTACTACGTGTTATGGAGATGATTTTGCCCGTGAAAACAATCAGACACCTTGTCGTCAGCATTTTACTCTTGGGGAGATGAAGGTTGAGAGAAGCAGCTAATTGATCCAAGGTCAAAGGGCTGGCAATGCAGCTCAGCTGGTAGAATTCTTGCCTAGTGTTCAGGGAGCCCTGGGTTCTATCCTGGAAATTCATAAACCTCGCAGGATGGCTCACACCTATCATCCCAGCTCTCCGGAGATGGGAGACAGAGGGATTAGAAGTTCAAGGTCATCGATCCTTGGCTACATACTAAGTTGGAAATGAGCGAAGGCTAATGGGAAGCATAGTCAACAGAAGCCCTAAGCCCTCCTCCTCCTGGATTCTCAAAAAATAAAACAGATATCCCATTGACATCAGTTCAGGAGGGCTCCAGGAATGGCAAAGATGGGGGGCAGCCAAGAGGATGTGAAGGGTGTGTGCAGTGAGTAGGACAGGGCTGGGGAAGAGTGAGTTGCTTAGAAAAGAGTGTGGGTCCTCCGTGGTCCCCTCACGCATTTCAGGCGACATTTGTAGTAAGGGCAGGTCAGAGAAGCCCAGGCGTGCCCACGGCCGACCGGGGAGATGGGTCGTCTGGCCTTGCATCTGCTGGGAGGCGTGGACAACCTGCCCAGCTTCTTGTAACCTCTGTTTCCTGAGCTGTGACATGGCACCTTGCAATGTCAAGATGAGGACAAACCACATGTGAAGAGTTTGTGAAACTCCACAGCCTTCTTTTCTCACTAGAAAAGTCACGCTCCACACGTCACTCTCTCCACAAGGAAGACGGCAGGAAAGGAATGACAAGATAATTAAGACTATGCTAAATCTGTCCCTGCTCATCAACAGAAGGTGACAGTTTGGGAAGTTTATGTGGACAGTTAAGTTGAAATATAATCTTGATCAGCATTATACGTCAAAGCTCAAGACGCAATGGAAATGAGAAATCGGTCATTCCAATAAAGTTTCCAAGGTTGCCTCTGATCTCAAAACAACCCTTCTAGACCCAGATCACTTGGTCTTCACATATTCCTTAGTGGCTGTGAGTATAGCTCAGCAATAGAACACTTGCCTTGCATGCACAAACCCCTCAATTCAATCCCTACTATTGACAGCAATAACAACAAAACAAGATTGTTCATGCCCAGCTCAGGCCTGGCAAGTGGGCAGTAAGTTGAGAATCATGTCCCATGGTGAAGTCTTTTGCTGACTCTGGTACATTGATGGGGTGAGAACACCCTTGCCTTGACAACGGGGCTAGTCAAATGAAAACATCAATGTGCAGACGGAGAGGCAAAAAAAAAAAAAAAAAAAAAAAAGCACCTTAAAATTGGGGACTTCTAAAAGATTGCAATAAAGTTATGTTTGACCATGCACCCCAAGATTGTCCTCTGCCCTCCACACACATGCCTTGGCATATATGTACCCTGTATGTAAACACACGCCATACACGTATCCACACATACATACACACAAATAAATTTAAAAGACAAGAAAATGGGGCTGGGAAGATGGTTCAGTGGTTAAGGGCGCTGTTGTATGCAAAGCCTGCCAGCCCAGGTTCAATTCCCCAGTATCCATGTAAAGCCAGATGCACAAAGTGGCCCATATGCCTGGAGTTCTTTTGCAGCAGTAAGAGCCCCTGGCACACCCAAAATCTCTCTCTCTCTCTTTCTCTCTCTTTCTCTTTCTCTCTCTGAAATAAATAAAGAAAGAAAAACATGAATACAAAATAAAGAAAAAGAGGCCCAATGTTGTCAAGCATGCGGGAGCTGTGCCTGCTGCCTTTGGTACGTGAGAAATTCTCTTTGCAACTTCTCGTGATACCACCTAAGGTCCCTCGCCCCACCCAACACTCAAACACACACTTGAACCTAACCATTGTGCTGAACAACCTGGCAAGGACAAATGGCCAGTGTCATTTGCATTTCACGAGGTCAGAGGAAGGAAAATTATGTCAAGTGACAAAGCAGCAGTTTCCATGCAGCCGCTGTAGGCATTTCCTCTGATTTTATGGAGGATGTAGAGGAAACTGCAGTTGAGAGCCAGGCATTTACTGGTGAGAAGTTAAAACAACCCTTGGCGCTGGACGTGTCCGTGTTTGCATTGAGCCCACTGGGCTCACCTTGAACGAAAAATAATGGCAAAAATGCCGACATGGTTGTACAAAAGCGTCCTATTGTATGATCAGTGATATGGTCACGTGGGAGGAATGGGTAGGGGAAACATTCATATCATCTTTCTCATTTTTCAGCACAAGAATGTGGGGTCATGGGCTACATGGGGTAAGAATTCTCAGATCCCTTGCGCCATGCCAGTTAGCTCCAGTCCTCAGGTGGGCTACGTCAGTAAGGGTTCGTAAATTTGTATGCGTGAGTTTGCATGTGGTAAATGTTCATGTTTGTGTGAGTGTTGGGGGGGGGTGTGGAAGCCAGATGTGACCTCAGGGGTCATCCTCAAATTCCCTCCACCCTATTCTTTCAGACATGGTCTTTTCACTGAACTGAAGCTCACCATTCAGCTAGACTGTCTAGCCGGCAAGCCCTAGGGATCCTCCTGTCTCGATCTTCCCGATGCTGGGAGTATAGGCACGCATCACCACACTCAGCTCACTCGGGCCCTCATGCTTACACAGCAAGCACTTCATTAATTTAACCATTGCCCTAACCTCATCAATAAATATAGATGGAATTTAAAAAATCAAAATTTAATGTGAATCTCTTTTTATAATATCTCCTATTCAAGTTGGTTTTCCCCAAAATTCAAATCAGAGATGCAGTGTGTTTTAAGGAAATGAAAGTGGAAGTTTTATGCCATTTTGGTATCACTGCTTTAGATAAAACAGGTGTGGGTAGGCACGAGTCTGAATCTCCAGGCGTCAGAAGCTGAAGTTTCCAGGTCCTTGGGTCTTTTAACCAGAGTCACATGGTAATAGACATAGAGACAGTTTATTAAGAGGGAGAAAGGCACTTCTAAGAATGGGAATGGGCTATTGAGATGGAAGCCCTGAGCCAGGAGCCTCATGCATGACCCTTTGTCGGGCATTTACATAGCACCTGCTTCGCTCACATTTGTATGTGGTGGGTTGCTTCCTGAGCATGCTCAGGTTAGGTTCAACACGGGGAAGATTTCCAGTCTTTAAGTTACTATCACCTACGCTAACGGCTCTCCAAGTCCCCATTCTCCTGACACAGTGTGAAAACAGTGATCACTCCACAAGATCTGGGAAGGCTTCCGACCAGCAGCAGACAAACCACCTCTGACTCGTTGGAGTAAGCAAAAGGGCAAGTGGCAAGTTCAGATTCACTTTGGTTTCCAAGATAACACCAAGTCCTTTGAAACCTCGCCTTCCCTTCCGTATGTTTTTCAAGCAGAGGAAGTGAAATAAAAAGTACCAAGTTTCAAGCATTGTTCAGGCTTCAAGAAAAGACAACAAAGACCAGGAAATTTGAAATGAAATCTGAGAATCTGCCCTTTAAAACTGAACGATGTTGCTTGTTTTCTCGCAGAGTTCTTGGATGAGAACGAGTGAGGTTGCCTTTTCCTGGGCGTAACTCCTTGCTGTCAGGTCCTGAATGTGATTGCAGTAAACGGCATAAAATAGGGCCCTCCTGGGGTAAGGAGCTCAAACTTGCATGATACCACCATCCCACGGGGGAAAACCAAACCACCTTCCACAACCAACAAGCTCATTTAAGTTGATGTTTTAGCTCGTTTGTACTGCTGTAACAAGTGCCTAAAGCTGGGTCTTTTATTAAGAACACTCTAGGACATTTTATTAAGAAGATATTAATTGTGGCCGAGCATGGTGGTGTATGCCTTTAATCCCAACACTTGGGAAGCAGAGGTAGGAGGATCACCGTGAGTTCGAGACCACCCTGAGACTACATGGTGAATTCCAGGTTAGCCTGAACTACAGTGAGTCCCTACCACGAAAAACCAAAATAAATAAATAAATTAATTAAATTTAAAAAAGAATATACTAATCAGGCTGGACAGATGGCTTAGAGGTTAAGGTGCTTGCGTACAAAGCCAGAGAACTCGTGCTGAAATCTCCATGTCCCATGTAAGCCAGATGCACAGTGATACAAGCAAGCAATGTTGCACATGTGCACAAGGAGAGGCACACACCTGGAGTTCGTTTGCAGTGGCTGAAGGCCCTGATGCACCCATTCTCTCGTAAATAAATACATAAGTAAATCAATACATAAAGCATATATTAATTATTTATTTCTTACATTTCTTTTGTTTTCACATGTGTTATGTACGTATTGCTGTGCTAGCGTGTGCATGCATGTTCAAATGTATGTGGGTGCACATGTATGTGCATGTGTGTGCCAGCAAGGACATTTGGAGGCCAGAGGACAACCCCGATGTCATCTGCAGGCATGCTGCCCACGTCTTTTTTGGGACAGAATCTCTCACTGGTTTAGAGATCACTTCTTAGAGAAGTCTGGCTGGCCAGGGAGGTTTAGGGACCGTAATTGTTTCCGCATAAATAGAGTTACAAGTGCAATGCCACCATGCCTGGAATTGATACGGGTACTGTGGATTGAACTCAGATCCTCACACATATAAGGTAAGCACTTTGCCAACTGAGCCATCTCCCCAGCACTATTCCTGGCAATTGTGGAGGCTGGGAAGGTCAGGATCAAGGTCCTGACAGGTTCGGGGTCTGGTGAGAGGCCTGATCCCTGCACCGTGTTGCCACATCCTTCCGAGGGGTCACGTGCTGGGTCCTCATGTGATAGAAGGCAAAAAGACACCAGGGGGCTGGAAAGAAGGCTTAGCAGTTAAGACCCTTGCCTGTGAAGCCTAAGGACCCAGGTTCCACTCTCCAGACCCCACATAAACCAGATATACAAGGTGACACGCGTGCAAGGTCAGTGAAGGTGAATGCATACAAGGCAGCACACACTTCTGGAGTTCAACTGCAGTGGCTGGAGGCCTTGGCATGCCAATTATCTCCGTAGCTCTCTCTTATAAAAAAGTAGACAACAGGACCTGGCTTGCTAACGCCAATCCCTTAACCTGGGCCCAGTCCCATCCTATCTCAACCAATTGACACACAGGGATAATTCCATCTTGAATTATACATGGACACATCCAAACCACAGCACTGGGGAGAAGACAGAACAGCATTTAGGGCTGGAGAAATGGCTCAGAGCATGAAGTTCTGAGGAGGCCTGAGCTGGCACAGGCCAAATCTCCACATCCCGCTGAAACAGCTGGGCATGGCCCTGCATGTGCTATAACCCCAGCCCCACAGGGTAGCAGAGACCTGGAAAGCATCAAATTCCTGAAGTAATAGGGACTCTGGCTCAAACAATGGAGCTGGATACCAATGTTTTGTCCCGGCAGCTGGAGGTGAGCGCACCCTAACAAAGGGCAGCACACCTCACCACGGGCAAGCGTCTGGGGCTCACACCCCAAACGCACACCTCACCATGGGCAAGCGTCTGGGGCTCACACCCTGAACGCACACAGCATTTACGCCACAGTATCGATTGGCTGGCAATGTGCTTCAGAAGAATCAAGACAGATCCCAGCAGCGATTTTTTTTAATATCTTATTTTTATTTATTTAATTTATTTATTTGACAGAGAGAAAGAGGGGGGGAGAGAGAGAGAGAGAATGGGTGCACCAGGGCTTCCAGCCACTGCAAACGAACTCCAGATGCGTGCTTCCCCTTGTGCATCTGGCTCAGGTGGGTCCTGGGGAACTGAACCTGGATCCTTTGGCTTTGCAGGCAAACGCCTTAACCACTAGGCCATCCCTTCAGCCCCCAGCAGCGATTTTTAATGAGACTAATGAAACAGTTTGTGGAGTCCCTTCTTCCGAATATCTACTGAAACCCAAAGTTGGCTCCTTCCGTGAGGGATGGTTTGGGACCTGAATTATCCAGGGACAAGGATGGGGTCAGTAATCTAAACCACTGGCTGGGAAGCAGGATGACTTTCTAGGTGTTCAGAGGACTTTCGTGCAAGCTCTACTGGCTCAGCCTGGCTCTTTCCCCTTCGCTTCTTCTCCACCCTGACCCGAGCAACCTGCGCCTTCAGCCTACCTCCTGCCGAAGAAAGGAAACCAGGTGCGGGCGTGGGGGGGGGGGACGACGACCAGGAAAGTGCCTGGAGCTGATCCCAATGTCTTTCTTCTCCAACTCATCTTCTCATCACGACCACTAAGGTCACGGACTGGGCCCAGTTCTTGTGGAGTCTGGTGTAAAAATATGTGTGCGCATATGCAACTCTTGCAAAAAGCAGTAAAGATAAGAAACCAGAGGGCAGTGGGGCAGGAGACGGGGGCGGGGGAACCAGTACAGCTTGAGGACCCTGTGTTTGCTGTGTCCTCTGCCCCGCGCCGTTGCCTGTTGCCGTCCCGAACATCTGCCTCGTTCATTCCAATACTTGATGCTAATCTCTCTTCTAATATAACCTTATCAGATTGGTATTCTTCATAACGCCCCCCCTTTCAAAACTTATCTTTGTGTGTATGATGTGTGTGTGTGTGTGTATACATGTGTATGTGTGTGTGTTTGTGTGGGTGTGACATGTCACGTTGTGCCTGTGGAGGTCAGAGGACAAAGGCGAGTGGTCAGGCCTCACCTGCCACCTTGTCAGAGGCCCAGCCTCTTGGCTTACTGCTGTGTATGTACATCAGGCTGGCTGACCCCCAGGCTTCTGTGTGAGATCTCCTGTCCCCACCTCCCTTCTCATCATAGGAAGGTGGGATGATGGACGTTTGATATTGCATCTGGCTTTACGTGCGTTCTGTGTATCCAAACGCTGGTCTTCCGGTTTGCAGAGCAAGCAATTACCTGCTGAGCCATCTCCCCAGTCCTAGATAACTCTCAGGGACAGACACAGAGCCTCAGCCTTGGCTCCCAACCTTGTACTTCCCAAGGGACACCCTCAATGGTGGCGTCCTTGTTACTGACTTGGTCACAGGGACGTGGGCGCATTCTCTTCTCTGCTCTGGGGATAGAAAACACCGGCCATGCCACGTACAAGCTTGCCCGCGATACATACTTGATTGTTCTCTATTTCCCTACAACTTGTGAAATCATGCCCCCTACTCCATCCTTAAGTCCCAGGAAAATCTTCCCACTCTTCTGCCAAATCCACCTGATGTATTTTTAAAGAACCCCCCATCCCCCCACACACACTTATAGTTCATGGACAAGGAATAAGAATGTGCTTCAAGAGGAAACAGGACAATGGGGGCGGGGGGGCATGTGAAACCAGGTACGAGGATATAAACAGTTCTTAAAAGACAACAAGCTCAAGGCTCCATCAGTCAAAGTGAGCGGTCAAAGGGCATTCATCAGGTTAGAAGTCAAGGAGAGTTTCTTTCCTGGGGGGAACTGGAAGTGAAGGTGGAGGGCTCTGGGGCCAAGCTGCCGAGAGAGAACAATATGTCTGGCAAGAGGTACTGTCATTAAGAAGTCAAGGGCAGAATCCGGAGTTTGGGGGGGAGGTGAGGGGAGCCATGAGCACGCAGGACTTTTCATATTTTAACTGAGATTAAGACAAGTAACAGCACACATTCTTTTCTGTGCCTTGCTAGCCTCTTCCAAGTGCTTCATAGTCATATGTGGGCAAAAACAGAAAATTTTGTCATGACCACACGAGCCTGTTCTCAACAAATCCCAAAGAACCTGGGGTCTTCAGCTTTCAGGGATATCTGAACAATGAAGACTTATTTATTTATCTGAGACAGAGAGAGACTAAGAATGGGCGTGCCAGGGCCTCTAGCCCCTGCAAAGGAACTCCAGATGCATGCACCACCATGTGCATCTGGCTTATGTGGGTCCTCGTGAATCAAACCAGGGTCCTTAGGCTTCGCAGGCATGCGCCTTACCACTAAGCCATGTCTCTGTCCCCCTCCCCCCTTTTTAAATTTATTAGAATGAGGACTATTAAAATAAATAAATAAAAGGAAAGCTCGCCTGACTCCTAAGGGGTGGTGTCTCAGGCCTAGAATCCTAGTACTCGGGAAGGCTGAGGCAAGAGGTCATAGCAAGTCCCAGGACAGCCTGGGCTTCAGAATAGAATCCCGTCTCAAATAATAAGAGTTATTATTGTTATTAGAAATAAAGATCTCAACAGACCTGGAAAGGGCTGGAGAGATAGCTCAGCTTCACAACTGAAGTGCGGCTGGGGAAATGGCTTAGCAGATGAAGGTACTTGCTTGCAAAGCCTGAAGGCCTGGGATCAACTCCCCAGTACCCACGTAAAGCCAGATGCACAAAGTGGTACATGTGCCTGGAGTTCATTTGCAGTAGCAGGAGGGCCTGGCATGTCCATACTCTCTCTCTCTCTTTCTCTGCAATTAAATAAATATTTGAAAAAATTAAGAGACCTTTAATCCCAGTACTCGGGAGGCAGAGGTAGGAGGATGGTCATGAGTTCGAGGCCACCCTGAGACTACATAGTGAATTCCAGGTCAGCCTGAGCTAGAGTGCAACCCTACCTCAAAAAACCAAAAGAAAAAAATAAATAAATAAAGAGAGACTGGGAGGCAACAGATAACAGAGAGTGGGAAAAGGCATGTCGCCCAGCAGGACCTCATGGGTGGCCAGGATGTCATTTGAAATTAAGTTCCCCGTCACCCTCCAGCTCCTTGAGGAACGTATCTTGTATTAAATAACTGGCTGAGTGGAGCTCTGGGGTCACTTCTGTGACATAAAGAGAACACAGGGACAAGGACCGAAGCTGGACGCTAAACCTAAGCCATGAGTGGCAGCAGCAGAAGGTTCCAGAAGTGAGAGAAATAGACCAAACTAGGTTTACAACAAGTTGAAACCTGCGAGTGCTCCAGTCAGCTGGCCCAGCCACTCAAACTGCAAATCCCTGGGCCCAAGATAAAAGACTGGTTTTTTATTTATTTATTTTTTTTTTTAAGGAAAAAAAAAAAAAGGAAAGCTTGCCTGACTGCTAAGGTATCAAGTAATTCTTGTTAAACCCCATGTCAATGACAGAAACATAACACAGAGCTGAGGCACACAGATTAAGTTTCCAGCCAAAGCTCAGAGAAGCCGAAAGCAAGGAAATTAATATTTTAGAGAAAACATTGGTGGTTTTTTTTTTTTTTAAACTTCCAAGATTTGTAGAGTGCTCCGGTCACAGTATGCCAAACAAGGGTGAGTTCTAGAAGAACAGAGCACAGAGAGGTGGCCAAGGAGGGGAAGATTTACTGACTAGGGAAAACCCCGGTGCCCGAGGGTGTCTGGGGCACTATGCCGATAATGCAAACCGAGTTAAAAGCCTGCGTTCCTCAGGACAGGCGGCACCTGGAAGACCATGAGCCACTGTCACTCCACTTTCCCTCCCCTTCCTGGCATCTCCAGGGAGAGGTTTGGGTGTTTTGTTTTTCTAATTAAGCTTTCATGCTAACGTACAAAGGGATGTCTTTCATTTGGCATTCTGGGTGTACACAAGTGTTCTGTATTTTCTAACTGATCCTCTCTACCGTGGTCTTTTCGGTCCTCCCCACTCCGCTCTGGCTAGTCCTCTTCCTTCCACACACAGTCCCAACTTGAGTTTGAATACTCTGGATAAGTGTGAACTGTTGAGAATTCCTTCCATCCCCTGCAGAGACCGGAGACCATCAGGATGAGCTCTTCTCAAAAGGCCACACTAATTTTACCGTCCTTTAAAGAGCCACATGCAACACTCACAAGAAAAAAGCAGCCTGGCTGGACTTCTCTCTAAAAAAGCATTATAATTACAGTCCATCACTATGGAGTATTTCTAGAAGTTTTTGATGACCAGCTGTGGTAGTTTGAATGGCTGTCCCCCAATATATTCAGGATTTTATTAAAGCTTGTAATTTAGATTTACAGCCACCTGTCTAGAGGAGGTGTCACTGGGCAGTCCAGCCTTAAGGAGTGGGGGTGGATTTGGAATTGCAGTCTAAAGATAGGCCAAGGCCTGAGCTTTGCCTGGAGCTCCTTCAGTACGCTTGCTCGTGCTGGTGTGTGGGTGATGCCTTTTTTTTTTCTCGCTCTCTCGGCTTGGTCCTGGAAAAGGGGGACAACTTCTTCTGCCATTCTGGAACTTGTAAGTTTCAAATAAGTTCCCATCCTCCCATAACTGTGCCTGGTCTGCAGGTACATCCCAGCAACCTGAGGCTGGCTGCTGTCCCGGGTTTCCAGAACAGAAGGAGTGTATCTTTCTAGAATAAAGGAGAGGGACAAATGATTTGATCTAACCCACAGCTAAGCCACGACCTCAAGAGGTCAAGGAAAGAGAGGACTGTGAGGATGGGTCCTCCACAAAGATCATGTCCATCGTGATGGCCAGCTCCCACATGACCTTCCTCCTCTTGCTCCTCCTCCTCCTTCTTCTGTGCACTTTTGGTGTATGTGTGTGTGGTATGTGAACATGTGTGAGTATGCATGTGGAAGCCAAGATTGATGTCAGGTGCCTTCTTCAATCACTCGCCTCTTTATGTTTTTATTGCATGTATGTGTGCATGTGTGTGTGTAGTATGTGTGGGGGCACGTGCATGTGTGTGTGCATGTGTGTGTGCATGTGTGTGTGTAGTATGTGTGGGGGCACGTGCATGTGTGTGTGCATGTGTGTGTGTAGTATGTGTGGGGCACGTGCATGTGTGTGTGCATGTGTGTGTGTGCATGTGTGTGTGCATGTGTGTGTGTGGTATGTGTGGGGCACGTGCATGTGTGTGTGCATGTGTGTGTGTAGTATGTGTGGGGCACGTGCATGTGTGTGTGCATGTGTGTGTGTAGTATGTGTGGGGCACGTGCATGTGTGTGTGCATGTGTGTGTGTGCATGTGTGTGTGCATGTGTGTGTGTGGTATGTGTGGGGCACGTGCATGTGTGTGTGCATGTGTGTGTGTAGTATGTGTGGGGGCACGTGCATGTGTGTGTGCATGTGTGTGTGTAGTATGTGTGGGGCACGTGCATGTGTGTGCATGTGTGTGTGTGTGCATGTGTGTGTGCATGTGTGTGTGTGGTATGTGTGGGGCACGTGCATGTGTGTGTGCATGTGTGTGTGTAGTATGTGTGGGGGCACGTGCATGTGTGTGTGCATGTGTGTGTGTAGTATGTGTGGGGCACGTGCATGTGTGTGTGCATGTGTGTGTGTGCATGTGTGTGCATGTGTGTGTGTGGTATGTGTGGGGCACGTGCATGTGTGTGTGCATGTGTGTGTGTAGTATGTGTGGGGGCACGTGCATGTGTGTGTGCATGTGTGTGTGCATGTGTGTGTGTGCATGTGTGTGTGCATGTGTGTGTGTGGTATGTGTGGGGCACGTGCATGTGTGTGTGCATGTGTGTGTGCATGTGTGTGTGCATGTGTGTGTGTGCATGTGTGTGTGCATGTGTGTGTGTAGTATGTGTGGGGCACGTGCATGTGTGTGTGCATGTGTGTGTGCATGTGTGTGTGTAGTATGTGTGGGGGCACGTGCATGTGTGTGTGCATGTGTGTGTGTAGTATGTGTGGGGCACGTGCATGTGTGTGTGCATGTGTGTGTGTGCATGTGTGTGTGCATGTGTGTGTGCATGTGTGTGTGCATGTGTGTGTGCATGTGTGTGTGTAGTATGTGTGGGGGCACGTGCATGTGTGTGTGCATGTGTGTGTGTAGTATGTGTGGGGCACGTGCATGTGTGTGTGCATGTGTGTGTGTGCATGTGTGTGTGTAGTATGTGTGGGGGCACGTGCATGTGTGTGTGCATGTGTGTGTGTAGTATGTGTGGGGCACGTGCATGTATGTATGTGTGCATGTGTGTGTGTAGTATGTGTGGGGCACGTGCATGTGTGTGTGCCCTGTGGTGTCCATGTGCTCTTGCTTGCTCATGGCGAGGGTCACCTGCCTGCGGTACCCAAAGTGGAACACCAGATATCCCTCTCCATTGCTCTTCTACCTGGTCTGATTTTGAGCTGGAGTCTCTTTTCACTGTTTCTAGAACTTTCAGAACTCCATTAATTCTAGGGTCTCTTCTCCCCTGAGGGACCGGGATTTCAGGAACATGTGACCATGCCCAGGGCTTTAAGTGGGGTTTGGAGGTTTGATCTCAGGTCCCTTCAGGCCCTCGTGCTTGTTCCGGAAGCACACCTAACCTCTGGGCAATCTCCAACCCTCTTTATTTTGTTAATATTTTATTTTTTATTTATTTGAGAGAGAGAGACAGAGGGACACACTGAGAGAGTGAATATGGGCACACCAGTCCTCGTGCCACGACAAACGAACTCCAGGCACAAGTGCCACTTTGTGCACCTGGCTTAACATGGGTCCTGAAGAATCAAACCTGGACTATCAGGCTTTGCAAGCAAGAGCCTTTAACCCCTGGGCTAGCTCTCCATTCCTGTCCTCTGTGATTTTTTTTTCTTTTTCTTTTTAGATTTTATTTATTTATTTATTTGAGAAAGAGAGAGGGAGAGAGAAAGTGAGAACGGGCGCACCAGGGCCTCAAGCCACTGCAAACGAACTCCAGATGCATGAGACACCATGTGCATCTGGCTTACGTGGAACCTGAAGAATTGAACAGGAGTCCTTAGGCTTCGCAGGCACATGCCTTAACCGCTGAGCCATCTCTCCAGCCCTCCTGTGTGTTTTTACTGAACTCAGGACTGACCCATACAGCTAGTCTAGATACCAAGGAAGCCTCTGTGTCTGCCTTGTGCACTCTGAGAATATAGCAGCCAAATGGGAACGCAGGTCTTCACACTGGTACACCAAGCGCTTCATCCACCGAGCTCTCTCCCCAGCTTCCACAAGCTGTTCTTAAGAACACTGGAGTTCACTGGCATGCAGTAAAAGGTCAAGTCCAGTTTCTCCTTACTCATGCCGTAGTTCCAGCCGTGGGGTCTAATGGTTTCCCACACTGGCATCAGAGATAAAAGGCATTTTCGTTCGTTTAGAAAATCCCACTGAACAGTGCTGCTTGCTAAGCTGGCTCTGCCCTTTGCCCTAAATGCATCTTGGGGATCACGTAGTGGAAACTCAAATGCTTTTAGTCTCTGTGATGGCCACCTTCCCCGCTCTGGTGAAGTCTATGGTTCCCCACTTCCCATCTCCCCCATGCTCCCCAGCCTCAAGCCCTCGAAGGTGACTAGATGTCATGAAGTGTGTGTGCTTGAGGCTGTGCCCGGTGAAAAGCTGACATCCTGCACAATGCCAAAGTATGACACAAAATTAACAATTAAAAAATTACACAATGCTTGGGCTGGAGAGATGGCTTAGCGGGTAAGGTGGCTGCCTCCTAAGCCTAAGAACGCTGGTTCCAATCTCCAGCAGTTCCAATCTCCAGGTCCCATGTTTAGCCAGATGCAAAGGGGCGCAATGCCGCACTTCACCACAGGGGGGCGCATGCATCTGGATTTTGTTTGTAGCAGCTGAGAGGCTGCTGGTGCACCCATCTCTATCTGTCTCCCTCTCCCTCTCTCTCTGTCTCTGTCTCTCTCCAAAAAATAAAATAAAATAAAATTTAAAAAAATTGCACAATGCTTGAGGAAAGGATATGTCGGGAAAATGTCTACAAGGGAGGCCCAGGATAAAGAAGGGCTTCCCGGAATCGAACGCTTTGTTTCTTTGGTTTATTTACTTTAATTTAATTTCGTTTTGCCTTGTGGTGCTGGGGCTGGAACCCGGGTCTCACACAGGCTAGGCAATCTCTCTACTAATGCGCTTCATCCCTAAACCTTTTAAAATTATTTCTTAAATTCTGAGACAAAGTCTCACTAAGTTGCCTAGACTGACTTTAAACTTAATATGTAGCCCACCCAGGCCTTGAACTTATGATCCTCCTGCCTTAGCCTCCAAGTAGCTGAGATGACAGGTCTATGCCATGGAGCCAGGATCTCTCCATGAGTCCCATCTCGTTTCACAGCTGTGAGGGCGGGACTGACCTAAGGATGGACTGGGAGATCATGAAAGGTGGGGCTTTAAAGAATTTGTCCGTACAGCTTTGCAGCACAATGAAAGAACTGTTGACTCTAGTTCTCTGTTTGAGATAGGGTCTCATGTAGGCCAGGCTGGCTTGGAACCCCAATATATTATAGTTAAGGGTGTCCTTGAACCCTTGATCTTTAGCTACTATTTTGAAAACACACGAAGGGCTGATAATGAAATGTCAACACAATGTGGGGTTAAAACTGTGGGCGGGCCCGGGTGCTGATGTGATGGGCTGGGTGGGAGTTTGTGGCCGACAGGTTCTCCTGCTTTCTGCTAAATACAGAGACACTGTGGGAACAGAAGAAAGGGGTCCCCTGTTTTTGTGCTGCTAAATCCTGGCTTTGCAGTGGTTTTCCATGCCATCTCCCTGCTTGTTAAGTGCTAGCGACCCAGAACTGCATCTACATTTCTATGGCCTGCTGTGCCTGACCCTGTGGTGGTTTGAATTAGACATCCCGCATAAACTCAGGTGTTCTGAATGCTAGGTCCCCAACTAATGGCAATTTGAGAATTGGAGCCTCCTGGAAGAGGTAGGTTTTTGGGGGGCAGGCATGTGGGTGTTACAGACAGCTCTCCCTTGCCAGTGTTTGGCACACTCTCATGCTGTGGTGTTCCACCTGCTGTGGCAGAGGTGACGCCAGCCTCTGCTCATGCCATCATGGAGCGTCCCTTCGAGTCTGTGATTGAAAATTCCTCCCATACGCTGCTTCTGGTTAGGTGTTTTCTGCCATCAATGAGAAGGTGACTCCAATGGGCACCAACAGTCGAATTAATTTTTTTCTAAACACTTCCCTTAATCAGAAGTCTTGTAACTTATTAGCTACTTCCACCTTGCCCATTCCTAGCACTTCTGCCTTCCCCATTCCTAGCACTTCCACCTCTCCAGATCTACCAGACGGACCACAGAAGCAAGAAGGTCATGTCCAAGGCGGCCTGCCCAGCCCTTGGAGGGAGGTCAGTACCTTCCCTGTCAGCTGTGAGCAAGTCACAGGCACCCTGCCGTCTCTGCTTCCCCAGTGCTGGGACTACAGGTGTGTGCCACCATGTCTAGCTTTGACAAGGGTGCTGGGAATCCAAACTAAGTTCCCTATCCTTGCATGGCAAGTACTTAACTCCCAGGGCCATCTCTCCAACCCATGCATGGAAGTTTTGGACCCAGCAAATAGTACTTCTGTGCTATGGGACACTATATAAGTACCTTGACCCCCCTGGTCAAATGTCCCTTTCGTTTGTATCCCACGTGGGTTCAGCGGGACTCACCTTTTTCAACATGGCGTCCACATCAGAATCAGCTGAGGATCTGTTAAGATAATAATGCCAGGGCTCTGCCTGCCCCGGGGCAATGAATCACAACTCCTAGCGTGTTGACTCAGGCCCTCAAATTGCCTTCAAACTTCTCAGATGATTCCGAGATATAGCCAGGGTTAGAAATGAAATACAATTCCGGAAATGCTGTAGTACATGTAGAGTGGTGAATTCAACAGGTGGAAGGACAACAGTAAGAGCTGGGCAGAGTGAGGCTGGCTACAAAGCAGTTTCTTCTTAATGTTAGCCGGCTCATAGGAACATGGCACAGCATCGGAACAGAAGATAAACTAGAAACCTATGCCGGTGTGCTCAGACCCAGCCCAGAATTTTCTTGGATGACTCAAACTCTAAAAAGTCTTTGTGGGGGCTGGGGGGACAGACAGGAAATATAAACATCACCGACTAGAGGGCTTTTGGTTGTTGTGTACATTCTTCCTAGAAAAAAAATTCGGGGTTAATTCTTTCCCATGGAATTTACAAGTTTCCATCCATTTGAGATCTTTTGCCAATTGTCATGGAGACAACAGAGTATATTTCTTTTTAAAAAATATTTCATTTATTTGAGAGAGAGACAGAGAGAAAGAAGCAGGCAGAGAGAGTGAGTATGGGCGCACACAAGGGTCTTCTGCCACTGAATACAAACTCCAAACACAATTGCCACTTAGTGCATTTGGCTTTAAGTGGGTACTGGGGAATAGAACCCAGACCATAAGGCTTTGTATGCAAGTGCCTTTAACCGCTGAGCCATCTCTTGAGCTAGGAAGATCTAAGATCTAGCTAGCAGGTTTCCTGAGATAGCTGACTCTAAAATATATCTGTGGTTCCACAAGACAATCTGAATACTAAGTTAAAGAGATTGATGTTGGAAACGGATTCTGGACCTCCAGAGATCCAGCAAAGAAGTTAAGGAGGCAAATTGCTCCTCATCTCAGAGGTAACTGCTGGGAATAAACTTGTCCTTCAGAAAATCACAACACTATGTTGGCCCAACACTTTAAACAAGATACATTTTGAGTCATCATGTCCCTGATCCCTGCGGGATTTTCTATCCCACTAAACTATAACCTTTGGGCTAGAGAGCTGGCTTAGTGGTTAAGGCATTTGCATGCTAAGCCAAAGGACCCAGGTTCGATTCCTCAAAATCCACGTAAGCCAGATGCATAAGGTGGCGCTGAAGTTCATTTACAGCAGCTTAAGTCCCTCTGCTGTACTCATTCTTTCTATCTGCCTCTTTCTCTCTCTCTCTCTCTCTCTCTCTCTCTCTCTCTGAAATAAATAAAATAAATTTTAAAAACTATAATCCTAGGCATATCCCAAATTTGAAGAATGATCATTTCTGAAATGCTTAAAATTTGTGTATTTTCTTGTTATAGCAACTCCTCAGTATGTAAAAGTTACAAGTTTTAAAGGATTATCTAAAAAAGGATTATTCTGGGAGATTTATAAAATATGGAATCCTTTTTAGGAAGCACATACATAAAGAAATAACACTGAAATCTATTACAATCTGAGGAAAAGTTTGCCAACCGTAATATCAAGGCATTAATCTAGTCATTGCTTAAAGCAGCTGAACTTTGCTTGAAAATCCCCACGGAGGAGAGACGATCCCCAGACTGCACCACAAGCCGCCGTGAACTCATCCTGAGGCATGCCAGTGCCATAAGAGAAGGAAGCAGACCGCGTCGTTATGCTGGGACTCACGATTAAATAAAACACCATCATGACTCGACTTCTCCTTTTATGTTGGTAGGGAAATCACTTCTATAGAGCAACTTTTAGGTGACCAATGAGCCTGGTCCATTCGCAAACAATACGCTTTCTGCTCTTCAGGGTCTTCCTTTATGCCACGCCCTCTGAAAATGCCATCCTTGTACAGGCAGGCTGTGCTATTCTTCAAGGGACACTTCTTTCCTATTAATGCAGCTTACTAAATACTCGGTGTCCGTCTTAACTTGTAAGCCACGATTCTCTTCTTCGACAGCTCTTTACTCAGACATTCGTGTTTAAGAAATTCTTGGAAAGGATTTCAAGGTCAATAAATGACCTCTAAATCCATGTGGTGAAGAACTATCCTCTTTATGTAAATAGATCAATATTCTTTTTAAAAAATAATTATTTATTTATTTGCAAGCAGAAGGAGAGAGAGGAGACAGAGAGAGAATGGGAGTGCCAAGGCCTCCAGCCACTGCAAATGAACCTAGATGCATGTGCCCCCTTGTGCATCTGGCTTACGTGGGTCCTGGGGAATTGAACCTGGGTCCTTTGGCTTTGTAGGTAAGCACCTTAACCGCCAAACCATCTCTCTAGCCCAGAGTCAATATTCTTTAATGTGTTGGACACCTGAAGCTCTGGGAAAGGACAGAACCAACCTCAGAACTGTAGCATTTGACAAGTCATTTATTTATTTATGTATATTATTTATGTATATTTTGATGCGGGGCATTTGATGTGTGTGTATGGCATGTGAATATGTTTGGGTTCATGTTCATGTGTGTAAGTTCATATGTACATGTGTAAGAAGAACAATTGCCAGCTGTTCATCACTGTATCTGCCAGGCTAGCCAGCCTACAAGCTAAAAGACAAGGTCTCATGTAGCCCAAATGGGCTTTGAACTTGCTACGTAGCTGAGGTTGACCATGAACTTGCTTTTTTTAAGGTTTTTAAAGATTTTTTTTTTATTTATTAGAAATAGAAAGAGGAAAAGAGACGGATAGTGAGAATGGGCGCACCAGGGCCTCTAGCCACTGCAAATGAACTCCAGATGCACACGCCCCTTGTGCATCTGGCTTACCTGGAGAATCGAACAGGGATCCTTGGGCTTCGCAGGCAAATGCCTTAACCACTAAGCCATCTCTCCAGCCCTGAACTTCTGATCCTCCTGCCTCCACGTCCCAAGTGCTGGGATTACAGGCATGTGCTACCATACCCAGCTTGAAACAGTCTTTTGTCAAGGGTAACAATCATCTGTCGCCAATGGCGATAGCAGCTCAGGGAGGCAGGCTGCATGGAATTTAAGAGAGAAGTTGTCTCCACAAGAAAAGGGGAAAAGAATAAATGATTCATGGCACAGTTTGAACTCCTCTAAGACTGTTGGACAAAACCCTCAGAGAAGTGTGACTTGGAAGAGGAAATTCTCCAGCATTAAATATAGCTTCTCAGGGGCTGGAGAGATGGCTCAGCATTTAAGGCACTTGTCTGCAAAGCTTAACGACCTGGGTTTGATTGCCCAGTACCCACGTAAAGCCAGATGCACAAAGTACTGCGTGCATCCAGAGTTCACTGGCAGTGGCTGGAGGCCTTGGCATGCATTTTCATTTTGTCTGTCTCTTCTATCTCTCTTTGCTTGCAAATAAATAAATACACCATATGTATTTATATATGATTCCCATTCCAACCCTCCCCTCACTACATCTACCATGTAGCTATAAAACTGTAAAAATATGATAGGACAACAGATCTTTATCGTAGACCTAATTACAAATTAAGCAGTGAGAGAACGTGAGGTTTATATGTGGAAAAAATATGAGAAGACAAGTTCATGATACGTTACAATGTCTCAGTGGGTGGGCCGTCCTATTACAGCTTAGGCAGAGGGCTTCATCTTTCTGGGCCTCCGTTTCCACATCTGTAAAATGGGACAATTATACCCTCTCAGAGAGATGTTGCCAAGCTTAAAAATGACATTTAAATGAAAGCATTCTATAGGTGAAAAGGCCCTGTATTGAGGTAAGGGCTAATTTCAAAGATTCTTAGAACCAAGGCCTGGGGCGGTAGCCCAGTGGGTAAAGTGCTTGCCATGCAAGCATGAGGACCCGAGTTCAGATCCTCCAGCACCCACAAAAAACGCTGGAGAGGACGGGGAACGCCTGTAATCGCAGGCCTACAGAGGCAGAGACAGGGAACCCTGTCTCATAAAATAGGGCGGAAAGAGAGAGGAAGACACCTACATTGACCTCTGACTTCCACACACATGCCTTCAGATTTGCATGATCACCTGCTGCACACACGAGTCCACGTGCTCATGAACATTAGTACGCACATGCACACACACCCTCACACAGAGATGGGTATAAACAGACAGAGTTGACGGGCTTTTTACAAGGTTTCTAGACTAACCCCAGCCCTGGCAAGTACTCTTTCCCCACTATGTCTCACTGACGGGAGAGATTCAAATTATTTCTCTTTTTGTTTTCCTGTCACGATTTTCCATCTGCCTGGACAACTGGGCAAAGAACTATTCTTATGACATTTTTGCTTTTTATACATTGAAAAAAACTAGTTTATGTATTTATTTGCAAGGAGGAAGAGAGGGAAAGAAAGAAAATGGAATTGGTCACACCAGGAGGACTTCCAGCCACTGCAAATGAACTCTAGATGCATACGCCACTTTGTGTACCTGGCTCATGTGGGTACCGGGGACTCAAACCCAGGCCATCAGATTTTGCAAGCTAACAATTTTAACCAGTGATCCATATCTCCAGCCTGACATTTTTGTTTTTAAAATACATTTCAGGGCCAGAGAGATGGCTTAGCAGTTTAAGGTAATTGCCTGTGAAGCCTAAGGACTCATGTTCAACCCTCCCGGTCCCACATAAGGCAGACACACAAGGTGATGCAAGCACACAAGGTCGCACATGCACACTAGGTGGCACACACATCTGGAGTTCGACTTCAGTGGCTGGAGGCCCTGGCACATCAATTCTTTCTCACTCTTTCTCTCTCTCTCATTAAAAAAAAAAAAAAAAACCAAAAAACATTTCACATCCATTCCTACAACGAAAGACATTTTCTGTGTTCCTAGCATATACAGACCAAAGGAATATGTAGTCTAGGGTACTAAGCACACCTTTGGAAGTGTCTGTGACAGTATTTCCAGAACCGGGGAGGGAAGAACCACCAGCATTCATCTCTCTCTGTTTCCTGACTGTGGAATTCATGTGACCAGCTCCCTGACCCTCCTGTGGCCACGCCATGATGGACTGGACTGTGCCCTCCGACCATAAAGCTAAATGAACCCTTTCTTCGTCAAGATGCTTTTCTCGGGTGTTTGATGATAGCAGCGGGAAAAGTAGGTCACTGGGTGCAAACATTCACTAAAGTGACGCTCCTATACGCCTGGTCCCTCGAGGAGCTGAGCCTTAAGCCCTGCTGCCAATCATGACATCATCAACTACTCCTCGTATCCCTCTGTTTTCTTCTAACTTCAAGACCCCTCAGATCAGAGAGCACAAGAGCAAAGTTGGTGCCATGGTGGTGTCCCACAGGAGGGGGATTTATGAGAAGTGAGGCCGGATCAATGAATCGTGCCCAGACTTCCCAGGGCTGGCTGTAGAGACCTTCCTACATGTAGATAAGCTGTGTCACAACACTGATCACAATCAAATAGTGCATTGTCTCTCAGACCACATACTGTTCTGTTCTTCCTTTCCCAGAACTTCTTATACTTCTTAAAGATGAATGTCTGAAGAACAGATATCTATTAATCTAGCCCAGTTTTTTTCTTTCTTTCTTTTTCTTTCTTTCTTTCTTTCTTTCTTCTTTCTTTCTTTCTTTCTTTCTTTCTTTTTTTTTTTTTTTTTTTGGTTTGCTTTTTAAGGTAAGGTCTCACTCTAGCTCAGGCTGACCAGGAATTCACTCTGTACTCTCAGGGTAGCCTCAAACTTATGTTGATCCACCTACCTCTGCCTCTCTAGTGCTGGGATTAAAGGTGTGCACCACCACGCCCGGCCAGGATTTTTTTTTTTGTTGTTGTTGTTTGTTTTTTAATGATCAAGAAGTTACACTTTGACAGAGGTAAAAACCAATGGGCTTGGCTCATAAGAAGTCAACACTGAACTGTTAAAAAACCTTATGCCTGCCAAGCATGGTGGCTCAGGCCTTTAATCCCAGCACTGGAGAGGCAGAGGTAGGAGGATCACAGTGAGTTTGAGGCCACCCTGAGAATACAGAGTGAGATCCAGGACAGCCTGGGCAAGAGTGAGACCCTAACTCAAAAAAAAAAAAAAAAAGTACGCCTTCTGTATCCCAAAGACACTCTATGCATCTCCTTCATAAATGGGTGGCAGGTGACATTCTGAGTTAGTGAAAATTCCTTGTAAAGTGATTATTATATTGTCACCACAAGCCTTCCTTTCCAACACCATCATTAAGATCTTGCAAGATAAATGTTTTCAGGAATTTAAAAATATAACCAAAAGCATGTCCAATTAAAAGAATGCTATTACAACCATTTCTAAAAGGACCAAAGAATATTAAGACCCAAGGATATAAAAATTCCATTTTCAGGGCTGGAGGGATAGCTTAGCAGTTAAGGCGCTTGCCTGCAAAGCTAAAGGACCCAGGTTCAATTTCCCAGGACCCACTTAAGACAGATGCACAAAGTGACACATGCGTCCGGAGTTCGTTTGCAGCAGCTGGAGGCCATGGTGCGCCCATTCTCTCTCCCTTTCTCCCTCTCTCCTTCTCTCTCTCCCCCTCTCTCTCAGTGTCAAATAAGTAAAATAAATAAAAACTAAAATACATTTTAAAATCCCATGTTCATCTCCTCCACCCTCAGAGACCAAGCAGGTAAACTACCAGGGTGCTCGTGTGTATGCTGTGGTTTGATTATGAAATGTCACCCTTAGGCTCCAGTTTTCGGACACTAGGCCTCCAGGCGGCACTGTTTCCAGGGGGGTGGAGCCTCTGGCACTTGGCCCAGCTAGCTGAAGCAGTCAGTGAGGGTGGGCCCACCAGCCTCTGGTTCCAGCCTGAGCGCTCTACTTTGCTTTCTGCCAAGATGGGAACGAACGACTCTGTTAAGCTCCTGACCTGAGCTGCCGCAAACTTCCTTATGCCTTCCCCACTGTGGACTAAGACCAGCATAGCCTTCCTGAAGGTCAAATCCTCTGTCCCAGGGATGACGACAAAGACCAGAAAGCCTAGAGGGCGCTGTGAAGCCAGTGGCAGCGACGTGGCGTCCACCAAGGGGGAGCACTTCCAGAGATTAAAGAGGAGGCTCAGAAAGCGGTGGGACCACACTTGTGCAGGACACTCAGCTCCTGATCTCCATGCTGCCGCTGGCCTCAGAGTGACCTTGTGGGGAGACAACGGACATCATGGGGAAAGAGGACCGGAGGCCTCCGGGAACTCCCTAGGAGCCTGACTTCTGTTAAGCACCCATCTCAGCAAGATTTCATATTCTATTATCCTGAATGAGTCTGCTAAAAATATTTACTTAGTTATTTATGTGTTTGTTTATTTATTTATTTGAGAGAGAAAGAGACTAATAGAAAGAGAGAGAGAGAATGGACATGTCAGGACCTCCAGCCACTGCTAACGAACTCCAGACACCTTGTACATCTGGCTTACATGGGTTCTGGGGAATCAAACCTGAGTCCTTGGGCTTTGCAGGCAAGCGCCTCAACTACTGAGCCATCTTTCCAGCCCATGGATGAATCTTTCTAACAGTGTGACCTGGAGCACCTTTGTAATAAGGCCCTCACACTACGCTCCGAGAAGCATGTCACTCATCCCACTCCACTTCCTCTTCCAAGAGTCCAGCAGCCAGTCCTTCTGAGCATGCCCCCACCCATGGCAGAAGAGAACCTTCTCCCAGGAAGGACAGGTGGGAGTAGCCAGTGCTTGTCCTGGGTCGGGCATTATGACTTACTTTTAAGATTTGTGCGAGGCCTTAGACTCATGAAGTCTGGGGCACGTGTGAAAAGATTCACACACCAGAGAATAAATGAATTACAGGTGGCTGTGATGTACAGAAAAGCAACAGTCTTTACACCCACTCGATGCAGCACCCCCAAATACACGGAACTGATGACTGCAACTTACATGGGGCAGATCACTTAAGACTCCCCTCAAGTCTGAGGTTCTGTCGGTACCAGTGGTCCTAAGCAACAAAGCCCCAAGGCAAAAGGAAAGCAGTCTGCTTACGGGCATGTCTTTAAAACGACAAATTCCAAACAGCGGTCAACGCAGTGCCTAATTAAAACACACTGATTAAGAGCACACGCCAAGGGCTATGGTAGAATCAGACACCTCAGTTCTTCCCTCCAGGATTTCTCATTCTAATATGGGAATCTGCACACACAGGAAGTTGGTGGACACGTCCATAAGAACGAGCCTGTGAGAGAGACAGTGAGCAGGAGAAAGGAGGGAAATCAAGGTGAGATCACAGGGTTGGGATGTAGCTCAGTATTAGCGGGGCATGCTTAGCATGCACAAGGTCCTGGAGTCTACCCCCTGCACTGAAAACCAAAGGCAAACAAGTGAAACGTGAGGACAAAAAGGAGATGCAGGGCTGGAGAGATGGCTTAGCAGTTAAGGCGCCTGCCTGCTAAGCCTAAGAACCCGGTTCCAATCTCCAGGTCCCACGTTTAGCCAGATGCAAAGTGACGCAAGGGTGCAATGCTGCACTTGACCACAAGGGGGCACATGCATCTGGCTTTCGTTCACAGCAGCTGAGAGACTGCTGGCACGCCCATCTCTATCTGTCTCCCTCTCCCTCTCTGCCTGTCTCTCTCTATGTCTCTCTCCAAAAATAAATAAAATAATTTTTTAAAAGGAGATGCAATGGAAGGAAGCTTTAGGACAGCATGACCTTCAAAGAGTAAGATCCGTTATAAGGAGCAGGTGGAGGATGAATGTTTTCAGGGTGGAGATTGGTCTCAGGCTGAGAGTTAGGAAACCCCAATGAATCTATAAGAAGGCTTTGTGCTAGAAGAGCCTTGAACCAGTGCCCGGAAACCCCAGGGCTAGGGAGCCTGAGGCAGAAGGAGTTTGAGGCAGACTGAGTTACATTAAGATCATGCCTCACAAAGGGGCGGGTGGGGGCTGGGGATGGCTCGCTGAATACAGTGCTTGCTGTGAAAGGATGAGGACCCCGTCTGCCTTTCCAGAACCCACATCGAGCTGGATGCTGAAGCAGCACTAGAGTCCATGATCACAGTGCACCAACGCAAGATGGGACATGGAGACAGGAGAATTCCCCCAGGTGCACATGAGCCAGCCAGCCTGGTGAGCACAGCAGTGAACAAGAGACCACGCCTCAAACAAAGTGGAAATAGGGCTGACCCCCTAACTTGTTCTCTGACCTCCACACACATGTCGCGGCATTAACGCACCTGCACTCACACACACAAACATGCACACACAGCACCTACACACACAGACACACACACACACACACACATACCACCCCCCCCAAAAAAAAAGAGGAATGGGAGAAGCTGGAGAGATGGCTCAGTAGATAAAGGCACTTGCTTGCAAAGCCTGATAGCCTGGGTCTACAGAGAGCCACATGCACAAAGTGGCACATGTGTCTGGAGTTCATGTGCGGTGGCTGGAGGTCCTGGCGCATCCACTCTGTACCTCTTTCTCTCTGTCTCTCCCTCTCTCAAACACATACATAAATAAAATAATTTTTTGGAATTTTCATTTTACCTCTTTTTTTAAATTTTTGTTTTATTTATTTTTTATTTATTTATTTGAGAGCAACAGACAGAGAGAGAAAGAGGCAGAGGCAGACCGAGAATGGGCGCACCAGGGCCTCCAGCCACTGCAAACAAACTCCAGATACATGTGCCATCTTTTGCATCTTTCTTACATGGGTACTGGGGAATCAAGCCTCAAATTGGGGTCCTTAGGCTTCACAGGCAGGCACTTAACCGCTAAGCCTTCTCTCCTGCCCCAATAATTTTTTTTTTTTTTTTAAAGAGGAATGGGCTTGGGGAAGAGATCTGGCCTTATCCACAGCATGTTGTTATGAAAAGGGTATTCTGTTCCATCTGGGGGCAAGGTGCTGCGTGAGGAGTCAGGCTCACTGAGGCAGCCTGTGACCTCAGTGAGGAAGGAAGGCCATGTGGTCACCAAGACTCATGCAGACAGCTCACGGAAGGCTAGAAGTGGGGGCGATGGAAGTGATGGCGGCGTGCCTGTGTGCTGATAAGGAAGGCCGAGGCTGTCCGGGGACAGAGACGTTGGTTAGATGCTCACGGATAACAGAAAATAAAGGCTCCCGTTGGCGTTGCGCTTTCATCATGCAAGCGCAAAAATGAAACCGAATGGTTGTGCATTTCATGTTAACTATGCTTCTGTCCTAAATAAATGCCTGAATACAAGCTTGTTGGTATTAAGATCTGAAAGCCGACCTAACGAATATGTTCAGATGTGATGCAACAGGAAATGACATGAACTGTGGATCGCAATGGAAAACTCTCTTTGTCCTCTTTTGCCAAGTATAGCCCAGATGTCAAACTTCAAAAATTTTTTAAAAGTCAGAAAATTTAAAAAAAACAAAACAGGAACTACCCGTGAGGCCTACTGGCTATTGCGGCCCCTGATAACTCAAGGACGGAGACTTCTAAAAGACAAAAGGAACAGAGGCTCAAAGCGGCCTTCTCCTTGGAAAGAGCAGAAGTCAGTCCCCAAAGCCGGTAGTGGCCCTCGCACAGAAGTTTCAAATCCATACTGAGAGATTCCAGAAAAGTCTGGTCCTCTCTCAGCTTCCATGGAGGAGTACTTCTCAAGACACAAGGAGGATGATTAAATTTTTTTTTTGAGTAAAACTGTTAAGGAAAGCCATTTCGACACAAACCTGTCATTAATTCAACGGGCACCCATTTTGTATGGAGCAGAATGTCCCACATTTTAAGAGACGTCATGCTCTAACACCCCTCCCCCCCCCCAGCATGAGTTAAAGCATGCTTCCAGAAGACTGATTAAGCACTCAATGGGGAAGGCTGGGGAGATGGCTCAGCAGTTGAAAGGCCCTTGTTTGCAAGCCTGCTCGCCCAAGTTCACTTCTCCAGCACCCACATAAGCAGATCACAGAGTGGCGCATGTGCCTATAGTCCCAGCATGGGTATGGCAGTGGGAGGGGAGGGCCAGGGGAACCTGGACACTCTCATGGCTGGACTGGCACACACAGAGCAGAGAAAACAAACAAACCTGTCCCCCCACCCCGGCCCCTGCCTAAAACTGTAAGTTTTTAGGGAATCAAACATAAACCCGAAGTGTGGTCACAAGACAGTCCCTCAAAGCCAGAATCAAAACACTGCCACGCTATGCTAATGAGCATCTCCAAACTACAGACATACGGCGGCCTCGGCTGCTCCTCCCATGTCGAAAACAGCAGTCTGGAAGCGGCCGGTCTGTGTAGCACATTCCGTCGTTTCTGAGGATATTTTAAGAACAGTGATGGAGCAACCTTTGAACAGCAAGAGATCACTCATTATCCCCAGAACCAATTCTCTTTTCCCAAAACGCATTGAAGCTCTTTGGGGGTTGGCGTCTCCAAAACATGGCAAAGGGTTTTGCAAAGTGTGTGTGTGTGTGTGTGTGTGTGTGTGTGTGTGTGTGTGTTTAATTTTAACCTTAAGACAAACCTTCTTGGACATTTTTACCCACTCAGAGGAAGAGGAGAATGAAGGCACCGTAATTAACTGAAGGGAAATGACCTTGCCACCAAGCAAGCAAGGCTTGTCTACAGCTAACTATGAACTCCAGCTAAGGCGGGCCTGCTATTTTGGCAGGCTGTCTTCTCAGACACCTGCAGTGAGAGATTTCCAAAATATCTACTCACATTCTTTTCTACCTATAATCATTTTTTTAAATTTTTATATTGTTTTTTTGTGCATGCTTATGTGCATGCATTTTCCTGTGTGTGTGCTCCCATATGTGGGGTTGCATGTGCGTGTGTGTGCGTGTGTGTGTGCGTGTGCGTGTGTGCGTGTGTGCGTGTGCGTGTGTGCGTGTGTGTGTGTGCATGTGTGTGTGTGTAGACAAGAGGACAAACCTTGGGTGTCATTTCTCAGGAACAGCATACAACTGTTTTGACACAGGGTCTCTCATTGGCATGGAGCTTATCCAGTGGGTGAGAATGGCTGTCCACGCAGCCATGGGAAGCCTCCTTTCTCCATCTTCATGGTGCTGGGATTATAGGAATATACTACCAAATCGGGCATTTTAAAAACTTATTTATTTATTTTTGAGAGAAAGAGAGTACGTGTGTGTATGGGTGTTCCAGGGCCTCTTGCCACTAAAAACAAACTCCGGACACATTCACCACCTTTTGTATCTCACTTTACATGGGGACTGGGGAATTGAACTCAGGGCAGCAGACTTTGCAAGCAAGTGCCTTTAGCTGCTGAGTCATCTCCTTAGCCCCATACCTGGATTTTTTTTTTTTTCTTTTGGGTTTTTTTCGAGGTAGGGTTTCACTCTAGCTCAGGCTGACATGGAATTCACTCAGTAGTTTCAGGGCGGCCTCAAACTCATAGCGATCCTCCTAATTGCGCCTCCCGAGTGCTGGGTTTAAAGGCGTGCACCACCACGTCCAGCTATACCTGGCATTTGAACATGGGTACTAGGAGTTGAATCCTGGTCCTCTTGCTTTTGAGACAAGAACTATACCAACTGAGTCATGGCACCAACCCCATATGGGACTATATACTTTTTTTTACTCATCATTACATACATTTCCTTACCTCTAACAGTAGCTGTCTTCAACAAATTCACAGAGGGAGTTCTGACCTGCTAGGATTAGGGTAGCTTACTGTTTTAAGTAGTTAAGGATTTAAATGAGTGTTTTCTCATGGAAATCTCCTCTTCTAAAATAATTACGTGTTTCTTTCGTAACAGAAATAGGAAAATTTCATCTAGTCCAAATCATGTCGCCCAGAAGGAAAAGAAGACTCAGTGGGGGACCACTTCTTAAGCAGGTGTCTGCAAACAGCTTGATGGTGTGGTGTGTTTCCAGTTCTCACCAGCTGTCTGGAAGGCAGAGACTCACTGATCTCAAAGTGAGGGTCAGCTCTGGGTTACCTTTCGCTCCCGATCAACGTTCTGTGGTAATTACCACTTCTTTTCTACTTGGCAGGCATTATGGCACAGGCAAATGATGAGGGGTTAGCTCAGGGTGGGGGAGGAGCGCTTTGGTTTGGGGACATAACGTCCACTTGGACCTGTGTTTGCAGCAGAGGGAGGGGAGGAAAAGAAATCACAAACTTATCATCTAGTTCAGTGAGTGAGCCCAACCATACAGCATCACTTCCAGTATTCTGGAAGCTGACGTTTATAAACATCAGGGGCACTGTTTAAGAAAAATGACAAAAAGAGTGAGAATAGGAATTTGGATATCAGAGCGGATATTCATGTAGAATTATTAACACGGTATTTTCCAAATCACAAATTCCAAAAGGATACAAACACCAAATACTGAAAATTTAATTTTAAAAATCGTTATTTTGTCCATTAGCAGTTTAACACCTGCCTCAGTAGCTTTCCTGCATTTTCTATATTTTTTATAATATTTTTATTTACTATTTGAGACAGAGAGAGGGAGGCAGATAGAGAATGGGTGTGTCAGGGCTTCCAGCCACTACAAAGGAACTCCAGACGCATGCGTGACCTTGTGCACGTGGCTTACATGGGTACTAGGGAGTCAAACCTGGGTCCTTAGGCTTCACATGCAAGCACCTTAACCAAGCCATCTCTCCAATCCCATCTTTCCTGCATTTTTGTTTGTATGCCTTTGGATCACCTTTCCCAATGATTATGCAGTATTCTCTACTGAAAATAGAAAAATAATTCAATATATTCTCTAGAATTCAAATCAGAATTTATCATTTATGCTTGGAGGTCATAAGCCTTAAAGGGAAGTTGCTACTACTGTTTTTTTTTTTTTTTTTTTTTTGGCCAAAAGGTATATTTTGCCCACCTAATTGCCCTTCAAATATTTATGTTTTGACTATAAATTAGTGATACTTGCACTTTTGGTTAGAGAAGCTAATGATGGCAGGCAGGGACTCCTGGGAAGACTCAAACCTCATCAAAGTGTTGAGAAGTGATCGATCATGGAGAGTTCAACTCTAGTGAGACATCTCTATTACATCCTCAGGAACATCTTATTGTGGAAGAGGTGGTGGGTGAGAATTAAGAGCCAAAGGAAAGGGAGGAGTGCTTTGGAATGCTGTCTTCCAGACACAAAGTGGCTTTTGCACACATGACCTCACAGTGGCTAACACACCCTATGCAAGACTAGAGGGGCTAGTTGGAAAGAGAAGGGATTCAGTGGAGGGGGATGGAGAAGAGGGGCAAAAGAGAGTGGTGGGAAGGGACTAAGATCAGTATAGATTGTATATATGTATGGAGGTTGTCAATAAAAAGTTTAAGATATTGAAAAGAATTTTTCACTTATTCTTGAAAAATTTAGCAAATTTTCTTTCCACTTTATAACACATCTTAGGTCACATCTGGTGACTTTTGTGGATTGCCTCCAAATTGAAGATTACCCTTACCAGGGAAAGGAAAACCTTTCACATACAAACTGCTAAAAGTCTAGGTATTGCAAGGTTTCTTAAATATTGCTTAAATTACTACTGCTTGTTTAACCCAATGCCAGGACCAGGATCTGGAGACTTCTACCAGGGAAGAGCCTTGGAGAGGAAGTTCCACACACTTCATGGTAAATCTACCTGGACCCACCACATGTGCCTCCAGCATGTCTAACACACCCTTGAACTTCCCGAGTCCTTCCAGATAAAGTACCTATTTGACTGGGACTCTTTAACCTCCCTGATGGCATAACTATAAAATCTTCATTTCACCCCTGAGATCACATCACAGGCGTGATGTTTTATTACCTGGTGTACAAACATTATTTTATCCCACTAAGGAAATGAAACAATAATATACAAAAATACTGAAGCATTAGAAACATGTTCCTTCTCTTAACCTCTAGAGTATTCCAACTCCTTGACATAGTGGGCAATCCGTTTATGGCAGCAGAGAAAGCCTGGACTCAGTACAGCCTGGCAACTAGGGGCCCCGTTCCCAACCCAAACCCTGTTGGATCCAATCCCAGAAAAATCATTTGCCAACTGGGTAGCCTCAGGCAAATTTCTCAATCTCTGAAAGACTTTCTGTGAGGATTATAAAATCCACCTGGAAGAGTGAGCTTTATGTAACATACAGGAAATGCTCAGTGCAATCCGGAAGTAGAAAGATCTTAGTAAGTGATACGTAACTGATGCTACATGCCACCACGGTTCTGAGCCATTCGTTTACAGAGAGGAACTACAGGGTGCACAGAGCAGTTTCATCTCGATGTGGAAAAGGACTGTAGACATTTTAGGGTGGAGGGAATTCACCTACAAAGCAGCACAGAGTGACCTCAGAAGCATCGCATCCTCTTCATGATTTCAAGCTTTAATGGGTAAAGAACTAATGCCCAAAATATGCACCCAACTCCCTATTTTCCTTTAGAGACCTGTGTGTGTGTCCACGATGGATAATTTAAAACCTCATGAGCCTTTTTAGAGCACGGGAAAGCTTCTTCTTGCTCTGGCCTATCCTAGGACCCTCGTTGTCTTTAGAAGGACTTGAGACGTGATGGACCACTCAAGTACAATACTATAAAAGTAAGGGCTGAGGAGTTGTTATAGTTGGTAAAGCACCCCCAACCCCCATAAAAATTACACATGTTGGGGCTGGAGAGACGGCTTAGCGGTAAAGTGCTTGCCTGTGAAGCCTAAGGACCCCGGTTCGAGGTTAGATTCCCAGGACCCACATAAGCCAGATGCACAAGGGGCACATGCATCTGGAGTTCATTTGCAGTGGCTGGAGGCCCTGGTGCACCCATTCTCTCTCCCTCTCTCTCTCGCTCCCTCTCTCTCTCTCTCTAATAAGTAAATAAGTAAAAACAATTTTAAAAATTAGGCATGTTGGTACAGGCCTGTATTCCAAGCACTTGGGAAGTAGAAACAAGAAGATCCCAGGGCCGGCCGGCTAGCTTGACTTGCCAAATCAGTGGGCTCTGGGTTCAATAAATAAGGTGGAGAATAACTGAAGAAAATGACACATGCATGCACACACACATGTGCACCCACACAGGTATGAATATGCATGAATATCACATCCAAATGCAATATATAATATACATATGTATGTATGTATGTATATTTGTAACAGTAGAAAAAAATATTCCCATGAGTTTCACCTTGCACTGATGATCTCGGTACCCAGAGGAAATGAAACCAAGACAAGGAAAAATCCAAAATCTAGCTGCAACGGAACACATCGAACAGACGAGTGGACAGACCTTTCTGTTCCTGCACGAAAACACCAAGTGTGGCGCAAGTTTTCCAAAGGAAGCATGCATTCCGTGATGAGCAGCCTCTTTTTATTAATGGCCTGCTGTCTGCTCTGGGGAAAATGTGACACCATCAGTACAAACTAACCTGTCCCCAACCTTTCTGCAAAGACATGCCACTGATGCCAAGTCTGTCCCAGACACTGGAAGGCCCAGGACAAGAATGCAAACACTGACCAATACCTTTGACCAGGGAAAGCTGGGGCTAGGGAGATGGCTCAGTGGGGAAAGTGCTTGCTGTATAGATATGAGGCTATGAATTCAAATCGCCAGTGATCCATGTAAAAGGCTGGGTAAGTGGCACAAGCCTGAAATCCCAGTGCCAGGGAGGCAGAAACCAAGACCGCTGGGCTCAATGATGGCTAGTCCAGCCTAATCAGTGAGCTCTAGGTTCATTGAAAGTCCCTATCTTGGGCTGGAGAGATGGCATAGTGGTTAAGGCACATGCCTCCGAAGCCTAAGGACCCAGGTTCGATTTTCCAGGTCCCATGAAAGCCAGATGCACAAGGGGGCGCACACATCTGGAGTTTGTTTGCAGTGGCTAGAGGCCCTGGTGTGCCCATTCTCAGTCTCCCTCTCTCTCTTTCCCTCTCTCTGTCACTAAAAAATAAATAAAAATAATCTTTAAAAAAAAAGTCCCTATCTCAAAGAACAAAATGGAGAGCAATTGAGGAGAACCCCTGATGTCGATCTCTGACCTCCACATGCATGCACATGCTCATGCACATTCATTGGCACACATGTGCACCACCCCACACAAACACGCACACACACACACACACACACACACACACACACACAAAATGAAGTTGCAAACCAAGCTAACACATTGCTGAATGACACAGGTTATGTCCTACTCCTTTGACTGAGAAATACAACATCCTAACATTTAGAAGGCCAAGTTGAACTTTAGAACTATCATAGTCTTGGTTCAGGAGAGAAGGCTCAGCGGTTTAGGTGCTTGCTTGTAAAGCCTGAAGACTCAGGTTCGATTCCCCAGTACCCACATAAAGTCAAATGCACAGAGTGGAGCATGCACCTGGAGTTTGTTTGCAGTGGCAGGAGGCCCTGGCATGCCTCTTCTCTCTCTGTCTCTGTCTCTCTCTCTCTCTCTTTTTCTCTGCTTGCAAATTAATTAATTAATTAATTATGAAAAGTATTGTTTTAAAATGCATTCCTCAGAATTGTGTGAAGTGGGGTGACACGGATGTAAACCCTAGCTGACTTCCTATCTTCTGTCTTTCTCCCGTGATCCACCCAGCTTTTAAGACAGGCAGAGATGGAAACATATGGGACACCAAGAGGGTTCTCTTCTCCCTCTGTCTCTGTCCCCCTTTCTCTTTCCTTGTTAGTTGCAGGTGCAGATTTTGGGCAAGGATGTTTGGGGTTCAGGTATCCAAACTGATCTAAAATGGGGAAAAGGAAATTGAATTAAAAAGTTAAGGAGGGGCTGGAGAGATGGCTTAGTGGTTAAGGAGCCTGCCTACTAAGCCTAAGAATGCCCCTTTGATTCTCCAGGTCCACGTTTAGCCAGACGCAAAATGACGCAAGGGTGCATCCATCTGGAGTTTGTTCACAGCAGCTGAGAGGCTGCTGGTGTGCCCATTCTCAATCTCTCTCTCTCTCTCGCTCTCTCTCTCTGACTCTCCCTCCCCCCCCCCAAAAAAAAAGGCTAAGGAGTGTCCCTACCTCACGGGCACAATCTGAGCAGAGTACCCTCACAGACCCCAGACAGAGGTACCTTTGGCCCATTTGTCAGGCTCATAGTTTTGTTGCAAAGCTGAAAATAGGTAGAAAAAAATATGCCCTCCGACAACAAGGGGGAGAGGCTGCCTGCCTCTACCTTTCCCAGATGGAATCTCACAGCCACAGCTACTTTCCCTGCAGAGAATCCTTTTTGAGGACTTAATACTCTGACCCAAGGAACAAAACACTGGGGCCAAGTCCCCCTTAGGAGCCCAGCTGGGAGACCAGAGATGGACTGAGTCCACTGCAGCCACGGTGAAAGGCGCTCCTTGGTGGGCGCCACAGTGATCACAGGCTGTACAAGGCAGAAGCTATCATCTGATGGAATGAGGATAAAAGAGAATCCTTGGGTTAGAGAGCTGGCTTAGTGGTTAAGGCATTTGTCTGCAAAGCCAAAGGACCCAGGTTCGACTCCCCAGGACCCATGTAAGCCAGATGCACAGGGGGCCACACTCATCTGGAGTTCATTTGCAGTGGCAGGAGGCCCTGGCATACCCATTCTTTCTCTTTCTCTCCTTCTCTCTCTCTCTCTCTGCCTATTTCTGTATTTCTCTCTCTCAAATAAATAAATACAAATAAAATTTAAAAAAAGAGAGAACCCTTGCCACTTACAGGGTTTCCAGTTATTGGACCTCAAAAGTCAAATTGCCCCATCTCCATTGCATAGGGTGAAGTCTGTTCTTGTCACCAGCAGCGGCTTGAGTTCTACATAATGACTCTACATGCCTAGAATTAAGGTTTGTATGTAGCAAACGGCTTTGAAAACAGTGTCTGTCCAACAGCTAACAATAGCCCGGGTCACTCACTGTGATCCCCACCACCACGGGGCCATTGTCAGAGTAGAAACTGGTCAGCCCCGAGCAAAGGAACTATGCCGTCTTGATTTTCTGCCTTACGAAGACCATCAAGAGACGCACTATCTATACTTACATGAAAATGTCCCTATGTAACACAGCACCATGCACAATGAATACACCCAGTGAAATTTAAAAAAATAGCCATAAAAAGAGGTGGTAGATTCCTCAAGCAAAGCAAGACCATTGATTATGAGAAATGAACTGAAGACTTTAGATGGTAAGTTCTCCCATTCTCAAATATGATGTTCCTTCCAACCTTCCAGCTTCCTTCTTGGTGTGCACACACACACACACACACACACACACACACACACACATTGTCTGTTTTTAAAGTAAAGACAGTAAGATTTATCTTCCAGATTTCTTCCTATGATTAAGTTAAATAAATTATGTCAAGTGGCTGGCTCAGGGGAAAATCTACGACATTGGTTCTCCCTGCCATTGCCTCTTCTCCCCGACTGGCTTGCGAGGGTTGCCAGAGTACCTGTGCAGCCCTCTGAGCCTTTCCATCTACCCCACAAGAATCACTAGCTTGCCTGAGTCACAAGTGACAGGTGCCTGCACAGCAAAAGGTCCCAAGGAAGGAAGGCATGCAAAATAAGTGTTGTGTGTTCTACTGTTGTGCCTATCTGCAAACTCCTTCTGAAATCAAAATTCGATCAGCTGACGTTGCATGTGAGGAGTGGAGAACAGACGCTAGCAAGGTATAAAGTGACACTTTTATACAAAATGTGGCTAAATAATGCTAGATCCAGGAAGTATGTCTCCCTGAAGCCCATTTTGGTATATGCATGAGCCAAATAGTACGCATGATGTTCTGTTATACACTGTGCCCCAGATAAGACACACTGTGCTCTGCTGCTTAAAAGCAAAACACGGGGCTAGGGAGATGGCTCAGCAGTTAAAGGTGCTTGTTTTCAAAGCCTGCCAATCCGGGTTTGATTCCTGGGTACCCAGATAAAGCCAGATATAAAGTGGTGCATGTATCCAGAGTTCATTTGCAGCAGCAGAGAGCTCTGTCTTGCCCATTCCCCATCCCCCTCTCTAACATACATATAAACAGACAGGCAGACAGACAGATTAAAAATAAATGAACACAAAACCACGGTAGAAAAATGAAAACTAAAGAATTTGATGTAACCTGGGCATGGTGGCTCATGCCCACAATCCCAGTGCCTGAGGGGTTAGGACAGGAAGGTTGCTCTCAGAGTGAAACCACCCTGGGCTGCACAGAAAGACTATCTCAAGACAAGCAAATCGACCAACAAAGGGGGAAAACTGATAGATTCATCACTACATTTTTAACTTACGGTTACCTTCTATGATTTCTAGACAAAAAAAAAAAAAAAGAGGGCAGGGAAAACGAATACGGCATTTACTAAATCATTTTATTGGCAAAAACTTCTTTAAAAGTTTTATCATGGTTTTGAGAGCTTGTTTTTAGTAGCATAAAAATATGTGAGAAATAGAAATACTTTTTTTTTCCAAATTTCAGCAGAATTCAGGAATCAATGATCTAGTATAAAAACAGCCAACACAGGGCCTAATGGCCCAGACCTGCAATCCTGCCTCTCTGGAGGCTGAGGCAGATTCAAGGCTGAGCTTCCAACTGTCTGGGCAACTTAGTGAGACCATGACTCAAAAATAAAAAGAAGGATGGAGAGATGGCTTAGTGGTTAAGGCGCCTGCGAATGCTGGTTCCAATCTCCAGGTCCCACGTTTAGCCAGATGCAAAGCGATGCAAGGGCGCAATGCCACACTTGATCACAAGGGGGTGCATGCATCTGGATTTCATTTGCAGCAGCTGAGAGGCAGCTGGTGCTCCCATCTCTATCTGTCTTCCTCTCCCTCTCTCTCTCTGTCTCCAAAAATAAATAAATAAATAAATAAATAAATAAATAAATAAATAAATAAATAAATAAATAGTGCTGGGGACAGAGCTCCGTAGGAGAGCACTTGCTTAGTTAGCATGCATAAGGCCCTGGGTTCAACCCCAGACAGTGCCACACAAAACAAAAGGCTAAAATTGCTTCAATTCTTTACCTAAAAGGAAAGACTTAGGAACTCAGACCAAATGACCAGTAGACAGGGAACTGCTCAGTTGTGACATGTTCCACCTTAACTGCCCTCTCTCCAGCAGGATGCAGTAGAGGCTCTGCTCTGTGTTTTCTGGATCCTGTGGGATATGCCAGCACCGAGAGAGTCCTGGAGACTGTCTTTGAATAGCGGCAGGGTCCATGAGCAAGGGGATCTTATTCAGGCCGAGCGCTAGATGCTGTTATGAGCCGATAGGAGAGTCACAGGGGGGAGGTTCATCTGCACAGGCACTCTGAAAGCAAGTTTCCCTAAAAGTGACACGAGTGAGGGCCCAGGAGATGACCCATCAGATAAAAATGCTTGCTGGGCAAATGTGACCACCTGCGTTCAGATCCCCAGAACCCACATCAGGTTGGACACTGTGACGTGACAGTCTGGCATGCTAATGTGCCTGTGACAAGATGGCAGGTGGAGACAGAGGACCCTGAGGAAGCTTGTGGGCCAGCTAGTGTGGCATTTCCAGTGGTAAGCCACAAAAGATTGTTCCTCAAACAAGGTGGGAGGGGCTTATAACACCCAAGGTCATCCTCTGACCTCCACACTTGAGTCATGATACATGTGCACCTGCACACAACACACACACACACCTACACCCACATATACACACATACACACCCCCACATACACACACATGTACACATCTCACACGTACACACATATGCACATATACACACACCCACATACACACACATGTACACATATCACGCACACACACACACACACACACACACAGTTTTTAAAAATGGGTTTAGAGAGACGGCTTAGAGATTAAGATACTTGCCTGCAAAGCCTAGGGAACCACGTTCAGTCCCCTGTAAACACATAAGCCAGATGCACATGGTGGCACATGTGTTTGCAGTTCGTTTGCAATGGAAAGATGCCCAAGTTAAGTTTTCAAAGATGAGACAAGGTAGGCAGATAGCAAGAATTTCAGACACAGGTAGCAACTTGGAAAAAGACATGACAGCCTGAACTGTTCACAGACCTGAAACACAGAACTTAAAGAGGCTGGGAAAGGGCAGGCTTTAGGAGATGTGGAGTGGAGTTGGGTGGGAATTAGGCCCCAGGGCTTCTGCTGAAGCCTAATTACAGAGTTAACAGTAATCAAGGTTTATGTCTGCCAAGCACTTCCGAGAATGTGCATGTATGGCAAGTCTTTGCCAGCGTTATGTTAACTCAGCCTCCCCATAACTCTACAATGCTCGTGTGACAGTCCTAAGGGCTAGAAAGTGACTGTAACAAGTGACACAGCCATGAAGTGAGAGGCAGGTCTGATGTCAAGACTGGCCCTCATTCCTCCACCTCAACACCATCATTATGGAAACATGAACTGGGCACATTGGGTCCAGCTCACTGTCTATAGAAAGAAGAAGGGGTACTGGAGAGATGGCTCAGCAGTTAGGGTGCCTGCCTGAAAAAGCCTAAGGACCCGGTTCAATTCCCCTGGACCCACATAAAGCCAGATGCACAAGGTGGCACATGTGTCTGGAGTTCATTTGCAGTGGCTAGAGGCCCTGGTACATCCATTCTCTCTCTGTCTCTCTTTCTCTCAAATAAATAAATAATAAAATAAAATAAAAAGAAAACAGAAGGGGGCTAAAGGCAGTACAATTGCTGGACTATAACCCAGCAAAGACAGAACAGTGATATAATGAATCAGTGCAGAATACACTCAGCGGAATAGAGAGATAGTTCAATGGTTAAAGACCATCTTGTTGCTTGCAGAGCCAGCCAGTCTGGGTTCAATTCCCCAGCAACCTACACTTGCTTATAGCAGCAAGAAATCCTGACTCAAAAGTTCATCACACACACACACACACACACACACACACACACACACAATAAAAATTGTTAAGGGCTGAAGAGATGGCTCAGCAGTTAAGGTGCTTGCCTGCAAAGCCTAACAACCCGGGTTCAATTCCCCAGTTCCCACATAAAGTCAGATGCACAGTGGTGCACACATTTAGAGTTTGTTTGTAGTGGCTAGAGGCCCTGACACACCCATTCTCTTCCTCTCCCTCCCCCTCTCTCTCTCCTATCTCTCTCTGCTTGCAAATAAAAACAAACCATTCTAAAAAGAGCCAATCAATTAAAAAATTTGGTTAGTGTTTTGTTTAAACCATCACTTGTTTTAAAATGTTAGTAAAGGAAGTGGCTTGGGCATGAAAATGTGGTTTATAGGGGAAAGAAAGAAGTAAGCAAAGCAAAGATCAGACTGGGACTAGTGATTTTTAGTTTCTGATAGAAACATGTCATTCAAGTGATTGCAGGAGCACTTGATCCCTCTGACGCTGTCACCAGTGTTTAGTCCTCAATAAGAATCTTTTTGTAGGTGTCTGTGCAATAATAACTACATTTTTCAAATCTGAATTTTGCAGGGTGTGTGTCCCCCCGAGAGTCAATTCTGAAGCATAGGCTTTTATGAAGACTGAATATATTACATCACAAACAAAAATCGTCAGGGCTGGAGGGATAGCTTAGCTGTTAAGGCATTTGCCTGCAAAGCCAAAGGACCCAGGTTCAATTCCCCAGGACCCACATTAGCCAGATGCACAAGGGGGCACACACCTCTGGAGTTCATTTGCAGTGGCTGGAGGCCCTGGCACGCACATTCTCTCCCCCACCCGCCCTCTTTCTCTCTGTCAAATAAATAACTTAAATAAATAAAAATTGTCAAAGTAGATTCTTTGTGTATGTGTGTGTGCATGTGTATGTGTGTATAAATGTTCATATGTGTATAGGCACACATATATATGTTGATAAACAAGCTTTGAGGAGACCAGAGAGATCAGGTGTCTTTCTCAAACATTCCCTACCTTATTATATTTTTAATATTTTATTATTTATGTATTTGAGAGAGACAGAGAAAGGCAGATAGAGATTGAAAGAATGGGTGGGCCAGGCCCTCCAGCCACAGCAATGGAACTCCAGATGCATGTGCCCCCTTGTGCATCTGCCTTACGTGGGTCCCGGGGAATTGAACCGTGGTCCTTTGACTTTGCAGTAAGTGTCTTAACTGCTAAGCCGATTCTCCGGCCCCTACCTTGTTTTTTGAGGCAGGTCTCTTACTGAATCCAGAGCTCACCTACTTGGCTAGACTAGTCGCTCAGCAGCCCTGGGACTGCAGGCACTTGCTACCATTACCCTCTGCTCACATGGAAGCTGGGGATCCGAACTCAAGTCCTCATGCTTACATGGCAAGCCTTTTACTGACTGAGCCACCTTCCCCAGACCAAAGTTTATTCCTCAGTGACAGTTCTTATACAGAACACCTTTTCTTGCTTGTCAACCTTCTAAGCAAAAGATTGTGGGCTTAGCCGGGTGTGGTGGCGCACGCCTTTAATCCCAGCACTCGGGAGGCAGAGGTAGGAGGATCGCCGAGAGTTCAAGGCCATCCTGAGACTACATAGTTAATTCCAGGTCAGCCTGGAGCCTGGACCAGAGTGAGACCCTACCTCGAAAAACCAAAAAAAAAAAAAAAAAGATTGTGGTCTTATTTTTTTTCTTTACTGACAAGGACTCTATAAACAATTTCATTCCTTCATTCCTTATCTGGCATAAAGGTATTTTGAAAAATGTTCTTATGGTTTACCAATTATGTCTGAAAAATCCTGAGGCTCCACTCACCTCCATGGGGAACTTAACATAAAAGGACTAATTTCTCCTCTTCCCAGTAGCTGCCTTCCACCTTTAACCGTCTTTAAGAACTTTAACCAAATGGGTACAACTCATAATGAATAGTTACACCATTTTGAAGCTTCAATTCCATAAAATTATGAAAGCTCTCAGCTTTATAAAGCCATTAAAACCCTGAATAAAAGCCAGCACAGGCCTTAAAACTAATTGTTTCAAAGTCTATGTGTAAATGACTCATGAACGATTGAGTCTGGAATTTGCAAATCATAAATCTTATCCCAGTAAACAAAACTTAACAAAATTGGGTCCTGCTAATTTCTTTCTTTCCTGATCCAAAGCAAAAGTTTCATGAGTACAGAAAAGGAAGGGTATCATAGCCAATAGTTATGAGCAAAATCGAACCCAGATTTTAAGAGTCTGAAATAAAATCAGAGACAATTGACATTCTGGTACTGCAGCTTACAGAGAACAGCCAAAAAACAAAATAAAGATTTTCTGCAACTACAGCACTGCAACAATGTGTCTGGAGTTTTGGCTTGTCATGACACTTCTTCCTCATTCCATGAAAATCTTCCATCTCATGCTACTTTGAATATGAGCCATACTTTTTCAAATGCTCCATATCCACACCAGATCTTGCCACACAGATTTCATATAGACTAATCTAAAAGGAAGACTCTCCCTGCTCCACTGGGGACAGAACCATCAAGTTTTCTCACCTTTGGCCCCAAACCTACTCAGGTCAGCTCTAAGTCACAAGAAAACATGGCGGTGGTGGGTGAAATGTCAAAGATGATGAAATGTACCCTTATCCAAACTGAACTGTCACTGGACAGAGGAGGAAACTGAGGCCCAGCAAAATTCTACAAATTGCCCAAATAGCAGCTGCACACACTCAGCTCACTGCGGGTAGCAACTGCAAAAGAAAATTCTAGCATTTGAGTCAAAATTTCAAAGGTTTTGCATTTTCCAAAACAGTGAATCTTTCGAGTCTTTATGAACCAGTTCCAGCATTTTCCTGCCCTTCAGACATAGGCCAGGTGAGCAACTGCAGTCGGCTTTTGTATCCCTGCAGTTCCCATCAAATGACAACTGCAGAAAGCCGCCAAGTCCGGGAGGAAGGCAGGAGCAGTGTTGCCAGGCAGCATCCCAACAGCCTTGCACCTAGTAGGTCCTCAGTTAAGTAAGAGATTCTTGGCCATCCACACCGCACTGGCTCTCTACCCTCGCAGGCCAAGACAGTAGGGACAGACGACTGACTTCTCCTTTACTTAAACTGACTTCTTAAGCTTGCATCCAAGTAAGTCTGGAGCCCAGAAACTAGCCTGCGGCTGGGGGTGGAGGGGGTGCGATGCGTGAGTTTGGAGCTGAGGGCTGAGTGACAGTCCAGGGACAAGGTGTCTGGGGAAGGCCTGGGGGGCCCAGGTGTGCGGATGATCGATAGGGTGGCCTGGCCGACTTTCCTGGCCGCTGTTCCTCGGCCTCAGGCAGGCACAGCAGCAACTTCTGAAACTTCCCTTTCCGGGGGTGCGGGCTGCCTGGCCGGCTGGCGGCCGGCGGTGTGCGCACAAAGGGGCCAGGCGCGTCCCCAAAGTCCCCCACCACCACCTCCTCCCGCGAGTGGACTGTCTTGCTCTTTTTTTTTCCCCAAGAAACAACTCCTGGGATCGGATCCCCTTGGCCTTGGCCTGGGGGAGTTTGCAGACCTGCGTGGGGGCCTCCTGGAAACTTCCCGTTTCCGCCCTGTCAAGCGTAGCAGCCCCCAAGACAGAGAAGTAAGGCGCCTTGGGGACCCCACCTCCAAAGTCCCCCACACCGGAACACTCACCAGACTTGGGGACATGCGGCGGGATAGTGCTGGCGATGCGTGTCCACAGGACGATGTGGAGTGGCCACAGGCCCCGGAGCAGCCCCGGACCCATGGCAGTCCTCCTCCTCCTCCTCTTGCAGGATCGTCATAGACCAGTCCCGGGGCGCCTGGGATCCAGCTTGTCCCCCCTTCGTCTCCCCTGACCCGGGGAGGGATGGTGGCTGCGCCCTGGCTGAGCTCCGCAGGGGCTGGGGGGGACCCGCGAGTGCGCGCGCGCGCCCAGGCCAGCGGTGCGGTGCCTGCCAGATGTGGCCCGCGACGGGGCCCCGGCGACGGATCGCTCGATCGCTCTTTGGCGGGGATTGGGGTGTGTGTGGGGTGGGAACCTGGAGGCTCCCCCACCCCCACCCCCGGGCGGCCCGGCCGAGCGGAGCTGCGCAGGACGAGGCCCCGCTCCGTCCCGGGCAGGCGTGTGTGCGCGCGCGGGGGTGTCGCCTCCAGGCCCGGTGCGCGCGAGTGACTCACTCATCAACTTTACCCGCCGCCCAGGGAGGGGGAAACAGGAAACTCCTCGCCAACAGCTGGGCAGGACCTCTCCGCAAAGCTCCGAGAACCTCCCAGCCCTCGCCCAGCCTCCAATCAAGCCCCCCACCCACCAACCACTCCGAGGATTTTTGCAAACTTTCAGCTGCCCCGTTCTTCGCCCACCCAAAGCCACCCAGAAGTTCCCAGAGCTCCAGTGACTAAGGACTCGTTTCGCAAAGTATCTGAAACCTAGGGCGTGTTTACACTTTCCCTCGCTCCTCCAGAAAGCGTGCCCTCCAGTCCCCCTAGCCTGCCGGGATTGTTGCTGGCTGTTCTACAACTGCGTTGTTGAACTTTAAAAAAGTTGAGAGGAAGTCCTGAAATCTAAGCTGGCGAGTTGAGAAAGCACACACTCACTCCCTCTACTCAAAGGATGGTGTAAGTATTACTTCACGAGACTGTTTTGGTGTGTATATAAGCATATATAGTCACACTGTCCATTTTTTTCTTACTGTATGTCAAAATCTAGAGGCTCCCCCCACCCCGACTTTAAAGTGCATATTGGGAGCTGGGGAGATGGCTCAGTGGTTAAAGAGACTTGCTTGCAAAGCTTGTCGGCCTGGGTTCAATTCTCCAATACAGTGATAAAGTCAAATACACAGTGTCACATGTGTCTGGAGTTCCTTTACAGCTGCCGATAGAGGCCCTGGTTGTGCCCATCTTCCCTCCCTCCCTCCCTCCATTCCTATCTCTTGGATAAATAAATAAAACTATTTTTAAGTAATAAATGCATATTAATCCCCTGGACTTTATGAAGTTTTGCTTCATTTGTAAAGTTTGTTTTATTTTATGGTTTTCTCATTCTTTTACAACTTCATACATGTAAATACTGTAGTTTGAACATGTATGTCCCCCATTACTCTCTAATTCCCCTTCCAATCCTACTGACTCGTTTCTTCCCACCACTTACCAGTGTCTGTACCACTAAGGAGAATGACCCCTCCTCCCTCCACAACCCTTCACAGCCATTAACTCCTCAGGGCGGGGTGCAGCTTCAGGCCTTATGCCAGTTACCTCAGCTGCTGTGAGTTCCCAATCTCAATGGCCACGTCCTGCAGGAGAGCTGGCCTTCCACAGCACGCCTCCCCATCCGCCAGCTCTGATCCTCCAGGTCCCAGGTAAGCCAAACGCACAAGGTGGCACATGCGTCCGGAGTTGGTGTGCAGTGGCTAGAGGTACTAGTGCACCCATTCTCTCTCTCTCTCTCTCTCTCTCTAATAAATAAACAAAAATAAAAACTAAAACTTTCTTTTAAAAAGTTATAAAATAAAATGCATAATCTGGTTGAGAAGGTCTCTGTACAGCTGGTTTTCGCTGCTCACTTAGACCACTCCTGTCTGTGGGTGTAGTTGCCTGGGTAACATCAGATTACCATAGAACCACCCCCCACCCCCTCCTCCAGTGGTATTGATTCCTGTGATCCTGAAAGAGAAGAAACCAGAAGGGACACAGTCATAGATAGCTCAAGTGATCAAGAGTTTAATGAGCGGGGCATGGTGGGGCACGCCTTTAATCCAAGCACTCAGGAGGCAGAAGTAGGAGGATCACTGTGTGTTCAAGGCCACCCTGATACTACATAGTGAATCCCAGGTCAGCCTGGGCTAGAGTGAAACCCTACCTTGAAAAACAAAACAAAAAAAGAGTTTAATGATAGCTGGTAAGTTAGCAAGAATACACTAATGAAAAAGAGCGGGTGGGGCCAAGCGCTAATAGCTTCCTCCCTAGCAAGCACTGGAGCTTGTATGTCTCATCTCCTTGTAGCCCTCTTCATTGTGTCTCCCCCATGGTGTGCACTTCTCAGAAAGTGGGTGTGCTGGACTGGAGAGAAGGCCTAATGGTTAAGGCACTTGCCTGCAAAGTCTAAGGACCCAGGTTCAATTCCCCAGTACCCACATAAAGCCAAGGTTTGGTGCATATATATATGTATAAATATATATATATATATATATATATATATATATATGTATATATATATATATATATATATATATATGTATGTATGTATGTCTAGAGTTCATTTGCAGTGGCTAGTAGTCCTGGAGAGCCCATTCTCTCCCTATCTTCCTCTCTCTCAAATAAGTAAATAAATAAAATATTTTTAAAGACTTCCGGTATTCTTTATTTTATTTATTCATTCATTTGAGAGAGATAAAGAGAGGCAGATAAAGATAGAGAGAACGGGCGCGCCAGGGACTTCAGCCACTCCAAATGAACTCCAGGAGCATGTGCCACCTTGTGCATCTGGCTTACGTGTGTCATGGGGAATCGAACTGGGTCCTTAGGCTTCACAGGCAAGCCCAATAAAATATGTTTTTAAAAAGAAAGTGGGAGCTGGAGGGATGGCTTAGCCGTTAAGGTGTTTGCCTGCAAAGCCAAAGGACCCAGGTTCAATTCCCCAGGACCCACATAACCCAGATGCATAAGGTAGTGCATGCGTCTGGTGTTACTTTGTAGTGGCTAGAGGCTCTGGTGTACCCATTCTCTCTCTCTCTCTCTCTCTCTCTCTCTCTCTCTCTCTGACTCTCTCAAATAAATAAAACTTTAAAAAAAAAAAAAAGAAAGTGGGTGTGCTTTTATCAGAAGCCCATTTTACCCAGAATTCAATCTGTTATAAATACATGTAATAGAGACTCAAATACCAGTAAAGTTGAAAACAGAAGGGGGTACCGCACTCTGCGCATGCTCCCCTGGAGGGGTGTCTTGACTTTACTTCAGTCTGACCTCCTTAGTGTGGGCCATTGTCCCATTGTCCCTTATATCCTGTTTTTGAAGTTGTTCATCTCTACCTCTCATGTTAACCATCAGCCCCACCACCATTATCTTTAGACCGTTTTTCAGGACCGTGACTTGGGCCACCCATTGTTCACGTCTTATCATGGGGAGTCTGTTGCTCAGTCCTTCAGGAGCTGACTTCCTGCTGGACAGTGAGGATGGGGGATGTTACTTTCAGAATGTTTAGTGCATGGCGGGGCTGTAAAATTAAGCGCCCAGAATCTGCTAACTGCTTTGTGCTTGCAAGTGAGGAAAGACAGCACTTGACCTGTAAGTAGAAAGAATGACCCTAGGCTTGGAGAGGACAGTCAGTGGTTAAAGGCACTTGCTTGCAAAGCCTGAGATCTGGTTTCAATTCCTCAGTCTCACAGCGAGCCAGACGCACAAAGCGGTGCATGTGTCTGCAGTTGGTTTTCATGGCAGGAGGCCCTAGGGTGCCCATACTTGTCCTCATTCTCTCTTTCTCTATTCCTCTCTCCAATAAATAAATAAAAATATTCAAAATAAAAAGGGTGCCTTTAGAAAGATGACAAGATGCACTTTCAGATTTCCTTCTGGATTGCGTGAGACAGCTTTGGTTCACTTGATTCCTAGTTTATTGATGGAGTCTCCTTTCTTTCAGATGTGTCAGTTGGATAAAGAATTACATGATCAAGCTACTTCCAGCTCTCAAAGACACAGATTCCAAACCGCCCACTGCTCTGGAGGGCTTGGGGCTGTTGGCCGTTCACCAGTGAATTGCTTTACATGAGACAGGCTCTCTGCCAAGTCACCGGGAACAAAGACAAACAGCCCTCCCTCCAAATCCAAATCCTTAGTTGGACCTTAGAAGGTCAAGAGTGCATGTGTTTGATCCTGGAACTTTGATTCTCTAGATTTATGTGTGTATGGTATATGCGCGTGTGTGTGTTTGTGTTTGCATGGGTGTATGCAATATTGTATATGGATACCGGAAGTTGATTTTGAGGTCTTCCTTCATAACCCTCTACTTTATTTATGGAAGCAGGGTCTCTTGTGAATTCAGAGCTCATCATTTCAGCTAGTCCAGTTAGCCAACTTGTCAAGGGATCCCCAACTCTAAGCACTGGGCTGACAGGTGAGCCCCCACGCTGGCATGAATTTATATGTGGGTTCTGAGTGTCTGAACTCAGGTCCTCACACTGGCCCGGCAAGCACCTTGTCCACTGAACCATCTTCTCCCTAGCCCCTGATTCTGGAATTTTTAAGTCTTGCTCCAACCAAAGCCAAAAGCCGATTCTGGGTATGTGTTCTAGGAATATGCCACTCCCTGGCATTTTCTCTGGGGCATGAGATACTGGAAGTGCCAGGACAGACACGAGGAGGCCGGAACACCTCCATGCCCACCAATAACTTTGCTATTTGCCAACACTGGAGTACATTAGTAAGGGGAAAGACTGACTTCCACGTTCCCTTCTCACTTCTTCTCCAGTGCTGCACCCAGGCCACTGCTGACCCTTCAGTATCTGTCTGTCTCTCCCGCGCACCCACAGGCAAGGCCATCTGGTCTCTTTCACTCCCCTTCTCAAAACAGGGCTGAAGAAAGATTATCAAAATGTGTGAACTCTCATGAACATCATTTTTTTTATTGAGACAGAGTCTCATGTAGCCCAGGATAGCCTCAAATTCTATATGTAGCCAAAGATGACTTTGGACTTTTGATCCTCATACCGGATTATGTGGTTCTGGGGATGGATCCCAGGGCCCTGCGCATTCTAGGCCAGCACTTTACCATATGAGCGGTAACTCTAGACTTCATTAGCATCATGTAAAGGCTCCCGTAGTTCTGGGAACTAAAGAAGATAGACCCTGAATTGCTGGACATACCATTGAGCCACTGCTTTTCCGGAAGCCGTGCATTTACCTGCACGCTTCGGCCTGTCTAGGTGTGCTCCCCAAACAGAGGCTCCAACGGACCTGCCCTGCCTCTGTGCTCACTGACTCATGCCCCACGGCTGAGGCCAGCTTTCCTCATCTCCCAGAGCAGATCTTGTATCAGCAATTCTCTTGGCACCATATGCTTGTCATTGTATTGATCTGATTGTGTGTGCATGTGTATAATGTAGCGTGTGCTGTGATGTGTGTGTGGGGTATGTACATGCATGTGCTCGTGCTGCACTCCGGGAACCATGGCCTGTCGTGGGGTATCTTCATCTGAGGGGGATGGAGTAGAACTTCACGGGTCCTGCTCGACAGCTCTTCTTTCTTATTTGGGCCAGAGTCTCTTACTGATCCCGGCTTTTGCCATTTTCTCACAAGTTCTGGGTAGTTTCAAGTCTCTGCTCCCCTATAAGACTACTGTTAGAGAGGTATGCGAACATGCCCTGCTGAGGTCTTGGGGATTGAATTTGACCAGTCTCTCAAGCCTCCTCAGAACCTCATCCTTGCACAGGAAGTGCTGTTAAGTGCTGAGGAATCTTATCTGATCTTTTTTCCCCCTGAAACAGGGTCTCATGCAATCCAAGCCTGCCTCCAACTTGCCAGGTAGCCAAGGCTGGCCTTGAACTCCTGATCCTCTTGCTTCCACCTCCCAAGTGCTGAGATTACAGCTTCTTTTATAGAAAGCATTACAGTTATGTTGTTATAATTACTTGTGTCATTATTTAATTCCAAGGTTCCCTCTGACCCCGACCCACTCAACTACAAATTTCTTAAGGGCAAACACTCTAGTTTTTCCCTCTACTGAATTGCTAGCACCCGGCACATCACAGGCATTTATTAAACATGTGTTGAATAAGTGAACGTGTGAATAATAAAGGCCCCAAACAAGAGTGTTCCTGGTGTCCTCGTTGGCTGTAACTCTGGAAAAAAAGCTGCTGTCACTGAAAAATGACAGCTCTAACGAGACTGGATCTCAATAGGAGCAATGTCAACATGACTGGCTTCCTTCTCCTAAGAATAGAGAAGTAGATGGGTTCCTGAATTTCTTGTTTCCCTAAATTCTGCCCAACTTCCCCAGCATAAGGTAGCTGGACTTTCCTCAGACACTCACAAGCAAATAAAGGATAGAACAAGCCCAAAGGCTTTCGTTAGAGGGGCTGGGAATGTAGCTCAGCTGGTTGAGTGATTGCCTAACCTGCCTGACAACCTGGGTTGGATTTTCCAGTACCAGATAGATGGGTGTGTTAGCAGACACCTGTAATCTTAACCCTCCTGAGCGGGAGGCACGAGGATCAGGAGTTCAAGGTCATTCTCAGTGGCACAGTGAGTTTGAGGCCAGCCTGTATGAGACCTTGGTGATCCATGTCTGTCATCCCAGCACTCCTGAGGCGGAGGCAGCTCAAGGTCATTCAAAATGACATAATCACCTGGAGGCCAGCCCCTCCCCCCCCCGTGGAATGGGGGGATGAAAAATGGTCTCAATACGTGATGCGTACATACAAAGTTTCTACTTAAAAAAAAAAAGAAAGAAAAACAAGCGTAAATATAGTTCTGAAGAGGCCATTCTTTACGTTGCTAGAGGGTGGCTCTGTGACACGTGATTCCTCTCTGGGACACGGAGCTGCTGTCTTTGTCATCACACACCACTCCATAGACTTCCGCGTGTTTACCTTTTACATTGCTGAGCCCATCCCCAGCCACCTGTAAAAGCAAGAAGAGCCCAGGATCAGCACAGCCAAGGGCAAAACTGTCATGTAGAACTCGCGTAGTGAAACGGTAGAGCTATAAACCCGTGCACATGGCAAAGAGACTCGGAAACGGTCTCTCAACACTTACAATTCTCCGTTTTCACGTTGCAATAGTTTTGTCTTGTCTTTGGGATTCTTGTAGGAAGGAAAGAAGACTGATGCTCTCGATCAATCGATTGTGTCTGGGGTGGGCATGGGACTCTGTTGGTAGGGTGCTTGCCTAGCAAGTACCAAGTCCTGGGTTTGATCTCCAGCACCGGATATAAGGAGGTATGGGGACACACGCCTGAAATCCTAACACTCAGGAGGTGGAGGAAGGAGGATCAGGAGTTCAAGGTCATCCTCATCATCAATGGTTGCACCGTGGCTCAAAGCCAGCCTGTGTGGGAGACTGTGTCAAGAAAAGAAAGAGAGGGACTAAAAGAAAGAGAGACATGAAAAGAGGGAAGAATGGAGGGAGGGAGGGAGGGAGGGAGGGAGGAAGGAAGGAAGAAAAGAAAGAAAGAGAAAGAGATACAGAGAGAGAGAGAGAGAGGAAGGGAGGGAGGGAAGGAGGAAGAGAAGAAGGGAGGAAAGGAAAGAAAGAAACTGAATCTAGTGTGATGGCTTATGCCTATAATCTTAGCAGTTGGGGGGCCAAAGTAGAATTACTACAAGTTTGAAGCCAGGCTAGGCTACATAGTAAGACCTTAATCTCAACAACAACAAATAAGAATGGAAGACAGGCATCATTTTCATGCAGCATTGTAAGGTTGTCTTAATGTAGCTATTGTTTATTCACATAAACGTTTAGTAACTATATGCGCAGACAGTCATTTACAAAGGGAATCCAAACAATAAAAGTCTGTCAGGGTGTAAACAGCAAAGAAGGGTCGTTTTAAATTCTGAGTAGGTTGAAATAACAAAAATGAACTTGAACCAAGGTTAACCAACTTGACAATCTTTGCCTCTCTAGTTACACAGCCTGCACACACAAGTACACACACACACACACACACACACACACAAATAATTAAACTGAACCAAAGAGCTGTTGATATAAATCCTGCAATCCTCTCTGGGGATGAGGTCATAATACCTTGCTCTCCAATCTCTTTTGTGTGTGTGTGTGTGTGTGTGTGTGTGTGTGTGTGTGTGTGTGGCTTGCATGGATGCATGTTTGTTCACATGTGTGTGCATGTGTGCATGCATGTCAGAGTAGCTAGCTTGCCCTCGGGATCCCTGTCTCTACCCCCACCCCAGTGCTGTAATGACAGGCATGTGGAACCACACCCAGCATTGTACATGGGTAGTGGCGGTGGACCTCACGTCATCGTGCTTCAGTCATAAGCACTCTGCACACTGAGCCATCTCTCTCTCCAGCCTCACCTCAAACTCGATTTTTTATTATATCATGCTGTGTTTTCTTTTTTAACTTTTTCTGGGGGGCAAGGCCAAAAGACTGACCTTTCTTTTATGTGAGAGAGCAAGAAAAAGAGAGAGAGAGATTGGCACACCAGGGCCTCCAGCCACTGTAATCACACTTTAAACGCACGTGCCAACTTGTGCACATGTGCAACCTTGCACACTTGGGTCACCTTGTGCATCTGGCTTAGGTGGGTTCTGGGGAGTTGAACACGGGTCCTTAGGCTAGGCAGGCAAGCACCTTAACCACTAAGCAATCTCTCCAGCCCTATTTTTTATTTATTTATTCATTTATTTGAGAGAGAGAGGGAGGGAGGGAGAGAGAGAGTGAGAATGGGCACGCCAGAGCCTCCAGTCACCGCAAACGAACTCCAGACACATGTGCCACCATGTGCATCTGGCTGACATGGGACCTGGAGAAGCAAACTGGGGTCCTTAGGCTTTGCAGGCATGCACCTTAACCACTAAGCCATCTCTCTAGCCCCTATTTTTTAACTTTTTATTGACAACTTTCATACATGCAGACAACATAACAGGATCACAATCCTCTCCACCACTCTCCCTTTACCCCCTTCTGACTCCCCCTACACGGAATACATGGGAATTTTTGTATTAATTATGAACTTTACTGTGTGAACATATCACATATCTCATAGTCATATTCCCATTGGGTGATACTTTTAGATTCCCTCTCCCCTGCCTCCAGTCCACCGAGAGCTCTCCTCAGTGAGGTTATTGGTACTCCCTGTTGGGTCACGAGTACACAAATCACTTTCTGTGGAAGGGAGGGCACAGTGTTTTGGGATACTCCTTCCCATCTTATGGTTCTAACTATCTTTCTGCTTCCTCTCCCCCAGTTCTCTGACCCTGGGTGGAAGCACTATAAGTCTCCTTTAGTGTTAAACGGTGCGTCTTCTGAATTTCTGCTTTGATGAGTTTTGAGTCTCCTCAGTATTTGCCGCATCATCCCCATGAGGTCCTCAAAATCCTGACCTGCAGCTGGGGATGGTGCTTGAGCCGAGGCCACTGACACGCGAGTCCTTGCCTTGTGAATCTGCGTTTCGGCATTCCCAGCTCCTACCTCTCTGGCCAGCTTTCTTTCTCTTGTGAAACAAGCTAATAAACCTGGGTCAGTAGGTAGCATGTGAGGATCCCCATTCTTTCCCATTATGTTGACTGCCCCAGAGAACTGCGGGCTCCCCACAATGAACTGCTGGTCACCCCTCTCTGAGGAGGCCCCGCAGAGCAAGAACGGCACTTCACCTATTTCCCAGTGTCCATTCTGGCATGGACTCCACGCTGGCCCTTCGTTTACATTTTACAAGTCACAAGAATATCTGTGTCAAGTTAGCTTTCCTCTTCCATATCCTGCAGATTCATTGTCTCCAATAGGGAGTACAATGGGCATATCTGTTCCCCTAGTCTATTCTCTTGTTTGGGGACATTTACAGACATTAACAGACTCTGCAATTATGCCACGTGTTTACAAAAAGCATGAATAGATTCTTTTTGAGACGACATCACTTTTATAAACTCCAAGAATAATATATGTTAATCACAGGAAAAAATATGAAATATGAAATACAGATAAACCCAGACCAAGAACAAAAAGGATCCTAACACTGTTAGTCAAAGATGACTATTGTTAACATTTGAGAGCAAGCCCTTGCAGCACCAGCCTAATCATCCCCTTTATAGAAGAAGAATACGGGGGATCAGCGAGATTATGTCCTTGGCAAAGGTCACAGTTAGTAGGAGACAGAGCCCAGGCTTACACTAAGCCTTTCTGGCTCTAGAGGCTGCCCTCTGTAAAAAGAAAAGTTGGTTAAGTAAGACAAGCCACCTCTCAAAGTGTGTTCCTTTGGTATAATGACCACCACCTTCCACCACTACCCCCTGCTGAACTGAAGTTTCTGCCAAACAGCAAAATGCAGGGTGGAGTTCTTTCCCATGCAAGTGCTAACCACACCTGACCTGGCTTAGCCTGGGAGGTAGGTGAGATCGGGTGGTATGGCTGTAAATGGGAGGAGCTATCTCTAACACACCTCATTTGCCTGCAGATAGATCCTTCCAAAAACACTGCAAGCTTCATCTACCCAGGAAGATGAACTGTTTCATAGGAGAAGTGACTAGGAGTTTGTACTATAAAATAAAAACTATGGCATACATACATACATGCATGCATACATACATACATGCATACACTATGAACTGTCCTGGGGATTCATTCATTTTCCACACTACCATGTACTGACCTTTGAGTTATCGCCCCTCCTCTTTGGGAGGGTATCCAGGCTACGCTGTGATCTCACTGGGGGTCTGCATATTTGGTTTTCAATCCTTCTATGCCCTTATGGATGCAGTAAGTTTGAATACTCTTCTATCACTAATTTGCCAACTTTTCATACACTTAATCTTCTCCTACAAAACAAGCATAGAGGGGCTAGAGAGATGGCTTAGTAGTTAAGGCACTTGCCTGAGAAACCAAAGGCCCCAGGTTCAATCACGTAAACCAGAGGCACAAGGGGCGCACGCATCTGAAGTTCGTTTGCAGTGGCTGGAGGGCCTGGTGTGACCATCTCTCTCTCTCTCCCTGCCTATTTCTCTCTCTCAAATAAATAAAGAAAAAATAAAATATTTTTTAAAAATCCTAGAATGGTTTCCCCAGTTTGCTTGTGAATTGCGCAATCCTACATATGCTGGTATTTGGTTATAAAGTGCTCATATGTTGTCAACACATAAATGTGCAAAATTCTATGAGGTTAGCATTTAACTCATTCTGACACGCTACGAGGAGCCGTCACATCCAAGAATGGCTCTGGATAACCTGAAAAGTAACTGAAGGCGGGCTGGAGAGATGGCTTAGGGCTTAAGGCGCCTGCCTCCTAAGCCTAAGAACACTGGTTCCAATCTCCAGCAGTTCCAATCTCCAGGTCCCACGTTTAGCCAGATGCAAAGTGAGGCAAGGGTGTGCACACATCTGGATTTTGTTCACCGCAGCTGAGACACTGCTGGCGCGCCCATCTCTGTCTTCCTCTCCCTCTCCCTCCCTCTCTCTCTCTCTCTCTGTCTCTCCACAAAAATAATAAAAAATAAAAAAATAAGTTTTAAAAGTAACTGAAGGCGACTGCAATGAGGGGAAGGAGATAGTGAGACACAGCCAGGTAAGCTTTCCAAGCAGTGTTAGAAAGACTGGAAGATGCATAGGAGGGCAAAAGAACTGTATTAATTAATTAATTAATTAATTTGGGGACAAAATACCTGACCAGAAGCAAGTAAGGGGAGCAAAGTGTTGATTTCAGCTCACAGTTCCAGACGGAAGAGCCCATCTGGTGAAGAAGCCCAGACAGGGGAAGGAAGCTGGCACCACATCAGCAGAGAGGAAGCAGTGAGAAAACAACCTGGCTGTAACACGTCAAGGCCCACCCTCAGTGACATACTTCCTCCAGCAAGGCTCCACCCCCTGAAGGTTCCCCAATGTTCCCAAATCCTGCCCTTTGGCTAGAGGCCACGTTTCCAAGCACAGGAGTCCGAGAGACATTTGACATCCACACTGCTACTAGAGTATTAGGAAAAGGAGTGGAAACCAAAAATCCCACTGTGGAAACAGAGGGAAGTTGATGGAATTTCTAACTAAAATAAAGAAGCAGCTCCACATGGCAGGGAGTGGTGTGTGAGCGGACGTGGATCACTTGGGCGCTTCTGCAGAAGGAAGCTCCCGAGATGATGGTTACAGTCAATAAGTGTTGTCCAAGACACCGATGACTAAGTGCTGCAGACCATTCCTTTTTCTAAATTTTTATTCAGTTAATTTATTTATTTGCAAGGAGAGAGAGAGAGAGAGAGAGGAAGAGGAGATAGACAGAGAATGGGAGTGTCAGGGCCTCTAGCTACTGCAAACGAACTCCAGATATGTGCGCCCCCTTGTGCATCTAGTTTACATGGGTCCTGGGGAATCGAACCTGGGCCCTTTGGCTTTGAAGGCAAGCACCTTAACTGCTAAGCCATCTCTCTAGCCCTGCACACCATTCTTTAGCATGGTATAACTGAGCATCTTCTGTTCCCCCAACAATCCTCTGAGCATCCACCATACCCATTTTGCAGGTAGGAAACTCACCCATAGAGAAGTTGGGTAGTGGTAGAGCCAGAATTCAGCTCAGCAGGACTGGCTGCAGAAACCTGCCTGTAAGCCAGTCCGTCACCTGTTGTCTTCACACAAGACACATCTCGGTCTCTCACTCAGCTGTGATATTTTCTCTCTCTCTCTCTGTTTTGCATGTGTATCTGTGTGTTGTATTTGATGCATGTGGGTGCATGGGTGTTCTTTTTTGAAGTGCATGTGGAGACCGGAGGTTGGCTTGGGGAGACTTCCTCAATCTCTTTTCTCTTTGTTTACTGAGGCACAGTCTTTCACATGAATCCCACAGCTCACCAGGTTGGCTAGTCAGCTAGCCCTGTGACTACCGCAGGCTTTGCCTCCTGAGTGACAGGCAGGTCTCCAAGTCCTGCATTGATGTGGGCTCTGGGGATCTGAACTCTGGTCCTCATTCTTGCATTGAGCCACCTCCTCAGCTCCTAAGCTGTGATATTCTTGAGGAGGGTACATTTCTTTCATATCATGCTTCTTGTGTCTGCTCCACAGTTATTGGTCGGTACATGCCAACTGAGGATGGTTCTGTGGATAAATACCATTTTCTACAATATTCAAGAACAAGAATGGGGAAAGCTGTGAATTTAAGCAGTCAAATCTTCCTTGTCCACAATGCCTGGATACAGAATGAAATTGGTAATGTTTATTCCTAGAATTTAAATAACAGCATAAACTTCTGCTTAAAACACTGAAAACTGCTTCCTAAAAACCAGAATAGTGCAAACAAGTGAGAACAGATTTCACTTCCAGAGAATGAATTCATAGTTTTTTCCTGGATCCTTTTCATCTAGTCAAAACATTCATCTCTAATTCTTAACTTTTCTTAAAATAATTGTCCACAAAACAGTTTTTTTAAAGATTTTATTTTTTATTTATTTATTTATTAAAGACAGAGAGAGGGAAAGAGAGAGAGGGAGAGTGAGAATGTGTGCACCAGGGCCTCCGGCCACTGCAAACGAACTCCAGACACATGTGCCCCCTTGTGAATCTGGCTTATGTGGGACCTGGAGAATGAACTGGGATCCTGAGGCTTTGCAGGCAAACACCTTAACTGCTAAGCCATCTCTCCAGCCCAACAGTTTTAACTCTTTGTCTAACTTATTATGCAATACCAGAATACTTAATTTGGGAAATTTGGACTTCATTTTCTTTTGTATATTATTTTCTAAATATTGTAACACTTCAGGTTCCCTGAGCCTTGGAGAGGGTGATGGAGATGACTCACACAGGGCTGAGCTCTCAACATGCGTCTTTCATTGTGAAGAGTTCCCTATCTACAAGGATGTGGGGACCTTGAGCTCTCCATTTATAATCCCTCCCACCTTCCCAACCTAGCGACACGCCTCTCAGTGACAGGCTGGCTTTGGTCACTTCTCAGCAGTTCTCTCAGTGCTAAGAGTGACCACAACGCAGATCGGGTGACACAACACCTGGGCTTTAGTGTGTCCGGGTGAAGCATGCATCGTGTGATTCGTGCTGTTGTGTGATTGCTTGTGCAGCTCTCAAGAGAATATTAATTATTAACCTGATGACTCACTGGAAGAGCATGTGCCACTTGGACCTTCAGGCATTTCAAAGAGCCGCCTCCTTCCTGAAGTTAACAATGAAACTGTTCACTATAGCTTAGGATTGCCACGGTAAAGACTTATCATCTCTGTAATGAAACCACACCAACCGCTCCTCCGTTAGGCAGTCCACACCTAACCGCTATCAGAAAGTTGCCACTTCCTCAGGCTTGCAGGGAAAGTCGTTCATGGAAGCCGCCTTTGGCATCTATCTATCTATCTTCTTATCTATCATCTATCATCCTACCTCCATGAGTAAAACAATGTCATGGAAGACAATTCAAATATCACACTAAGTGCACTCAACACTTACTGTTATATTTTATGGACTATTCTCTCTCTCTCTCTCTCTCTTATCTCAGTCATCTGCCACCAGTTAAACATATTCCCTCTTTCAGGGCTTTTCAAATGAAGGAAGCTGCTCTCTGAGGTGGTATGCTGGTTAGAGGTTCCACCACCATCTACAAGGCCAGGACCATGCAGGGGTGATGGTACAGACCATCCAACTCTTCCTGGGATACTTGCAAAATAAATCCTGGATGTGGATGTGAATCTGTGAATAAGAGATGACGTGGGTAGAAGGCTTCGCCACTGGTTTTGCTGAGCACACGAACCTTGGATTAAATGATCAGAAGAGAGTCTTTATCCTAAAACAGTCAGGAAAATGCTGAGTTGAGTCGTGGAGGTAGAGTTGATTTTCTTCCTCTCCAATGTCTCCCCAACCACAAACGCTCCATGAAGTGAGAAGTTGTTGAGAAGGCAACCTAAGCTTTTGGGCTCTTTGGTTGTTTCGTTTTGCTTTGTTTAGGTGTCCTTGCTGGGAGAATGTTCTGGAACAGTTTTTTTATATTGTTTTGATGACCTTTGTGTTACTACCACATGGAATTTTATGTATAAATATTTATTATTGGGGCTGGAGAGATGACTCAGTGGTTAAGGCACTTGCCTACAAAGCCTAACAACAGGTTTTATTCCCCAGATGCACAAAGTGGCACATGCATCTGGAGTTCAGTTGCAACAGCTTGAAGCCCTAGCACACACATATTCATTCTCTCTCTCTCTCTCACTCTCTCCCTCCCCCTTTCTCTATCTCTCTTTCCCTGCTTGCAAATAAATAAAAATGTATTTATTATTGATATCAGGGCAGGGGTTGTTTTTGTATTTAAACCTTACGTAATTTCTTTCTTGGATGAGCAAGCCAAATCGATCATGGTTTTGCTACAGGACTTGAAAGTTTTCCATATTTGGTCCTTTGCATAACTACCTTCCAAAAATAGCAACTCCATGTCTTTTACATTCCACGTCTGGATAATGAGTACAATATCTAGTTAGACCTAAAATAATATTGGTGTAGCCTTTTTTTAAAATGCACAATGTCACCACATACATTATCTGGCTCACTCTTCATGAAGGCCACATGATATGAAAGATGTTTTTATGAATATGTGTAAGTATGTGTGCATGTGTGTGTGTACTTCCATGCATGCGGGCACACGTGTGTAGGTGCATGTGTACGTGCATGTGGGTGACAGAGGATGATCTTGGGTGTCATTCCTCAGGAACACTGTTTACCTTTTTTTAAAATTTTTTAAAAATTTTTTATTTATTTATTAGAGACAGAGAAGGGAGAGAGAGATTGAGAGAGAGAATGGGTGCACCAGGGCGTCTAGCTACGACAAACCAACTCCAGAGGCATGCGCCACCATGTGCATCTGGCTTACGTGGGTTCTGGGGAATAGAGCCTCAAACCGGGGTCCTTGGGCTTCATAGGCAAGCACTTAACTGCTAAACCATCTCTCCAGTCCCTGTTTACCTTTTAAAAATATTTTATTTATTTATTTATGAGAGAGAGAAAGAGAGAGATGAGGATAGAGAGAGAATGGATGCACCAGAACCTCTTGTCACTGTAAATGAACTCCAGACACATGCCATATGTGCCACTTTGTGTATCTGGCTTTATGTGGGTACTGGAGAATTGAACCTTAGTCCATTGGCTTGGCAGGCAAATGCCTTAAGCCCTGAGCCTTCTCTCAGGTCCTGTCAACCTTTTTTTTGTTTTTCGAGGTAGGGTCTCACTCTAGCTCAGGCTGACCTGGAATTCACTATGTAGACTCAGGGTGTCCTCGAACTCAGGGTGATCCTCCTACCTCTGCCTCCCAAGTGCTGGGATTAAAGGCGTGCGCCACCACGCCCGGCTGATTTTTTTTTTTTTTTTTTTTGAGGCAAGCCCAACAGACTGGACTTTTTTATGAGAGAGAGGGAGAGAGAGAGGGAAAGAAAAAATTGGCACGCCAGAGCCTCCAGTGACTGTAATAGAAACTCCAGATGCATGCACTACCTTGTGCGCATGTGTAACCTTGCTTGCTGCATCACCTTGCATGTCTGGCATACGTGGGATGTGGAGAGTCAACATGGGTCCTTAGGCTTCACAGACAAGCACCATGACCACTAAGCCATTTCTCCAGTCCCGGCAGGATGTTTTGTTGCAGTGATGAGACGTCAACTGCTCCACTCACTGAGCTTCTCCATTAGACTGTAATAACCGTGTACGTTCATTCAACCCAGTCTATGAGTTCTTGCCATCCAGGGTCTGTAAACTTCCAAGCTTTGATGTGAGTGGACCTTATGTTACGGCAGTAAATAGCACACTTTAGAAATGCTGCTTTATGTGCTTTGGCAATTGAAGGTTCTGGTGGCCTGGCCCTCAAGGGTTCGTTTTGCCCCCTCTCCTCTGGACAGGAGACAGAAGGTGCAAATTAACTTGACTGTACTTCAGACTCTACAGGTAGCAGTTTTCGTAAGTTGATCAACATATTTACTTCTTCTTGAAATTTCTAGCTTGGAGAAGATAACATGGCTAAAATAAAAAAACTATTACAGGGCTAGAGAGATGGCTTAGCAGTTAAGGCACCTGCCTCCTAAGCCTAAGAATGCTGGTTCCAATCTCCAGCGGTTCCAATCTCCAGGTCCCACGTTTAGCCAGATGCAAAGTGACGCAAGGGCGCAATGCCACACTTGACCACAAGGGGGCGAATGCATCTGGATTTCCTTTGCAGCAGCAGAGAGGCTGCTGGCGCCCCATCTCTGTCTTCCTCTTCCTCTCTCTCTCTCTTTCTGTGTCTCTCTCTCTCAAAAAAAAAAAAAAAACTATTACAAACAATGTGTAACTTTGGATTGTCAATGAGATAAAAGTAATGTCCTCCACCTTGAAGTGAAGAAGGCAGGAGGGGCACCCAGAAATCCTGTTTCTCATCAGGAGGGAACCAGCCTGAGGATGAAGAAAAACACAACAGGGAAAAACAAAACTACAGGGAAGTGCGACCCAAGGGCATCATGGGCTATTTGATCATACAGAATCCCCACCCTAGTTCTGAGCACTCTAGCTGCAGGAATAAAACACCCTTGTGAGAACAGCCAATATGGGCTTTCTATCGCAGACATTCATTTAGTAACATAAACTTATCACATTTAAAACCTACTACAGAGCTGGGGAGATAGCTCAGTTGGTAAACTGCTTGCTGTGTAAGCATGAGGACCTGAGTTCAATCCCCAGAACCCAGGTCAACAAAGGGCCAGGAGCGATGGCACGTGTTTTTAATTCCAGAGCTATTGAGGAGGAGACAGGAGGAGCCCTGGAACTCACTGCCAGCCAGCTTAGCCTAATCAGGGAGCTCCGGGCCAATGAGAGACCCTTTCTCAGAAAATATGCAACATGGCATCTGAGGAATGACAGCCAAGGTTGTCCTCTGACCTCCTTATGCATACACAAACATGTGTAGCTGCACACAAACATGCATCTTTGCATGAACACCCACACCACACAAACACACACAGATATACATATGCACACACATGCAAAACAACAACAACAACAACAAAAAACTATTCCAGATGAAGACCATGCTGCCCATCTGGTAAATTGGGGTGCCAGACTCCATGCAAAAATGGAGTTTGCCTGTGGAAATTTAGTTGCTTAGGAATAATTCAAATCATGATTGCACATAGGTACAAATCCTGCACATTGACTTTTAAAATTTATTATCTATTTGGGTGTATGTGTACTTGGTATATGTATATATATTAAATTATGAGGTTTATGGTTTCTTTTTTGGAGACAGAAGTTTGAATTTTAAGATCTTGATATATTCATCAAAGAAATGAGTGAATGACCCTGGGAAAGATTTCTAGTAAGATTTTGTTTTATTTTGTTTTGTTTTTTCGAGGCAGGGTCTCACTCTAGCTCAGGCTGACCTGGAATTCACTATGTAGTCTCAGGGTGGCCTCAAATTCACTGCACTCCTCTTACCTCTGCCTCCCGAGTGCTGGGATCAAAGGCATGTGCCACCATCCCCGGCTTTGTCTAGTAAGATTATTTATTTATTTATTTATTTATTTATTTATTTATTTATTTATTTTGGTTTTTCGAGGTAGGGTCCCACTCTAGCCCAGGCTGACCTGGAATTCATTCTATATCCTCAGGGTGGCCTCGAACTCACGGTGATCCTCCTACCTCTGCCTCCTGAGTGCTGGGATTAAAGGTATGCGCCACCACACCTGGCTGAGATTTTTTATTTAAGTACCAGAAAACCTTATGTTTAGTCCATGGGAAGATCTGGAAACCTTCAGATCATCTGGAGATGAAGAAGTTGGTGGGGGGCGGGGGCAACTGACATATTCTTGCTCAAAAGCTAAAAACCATTTTCAGCATCTGAAGTTCAATATCAAAGGATAGAGAGAGTGAAAAGTGACATCTTGGCTATGGTGTTCCAAGGGAGTCAGGATCCATGACCCTGCACTTGAAGGCTACGTTCTGCTGACTGCGGACTCCCCCGGCCTCAGGAAACCTTGGCTCTACTCTACTGAGGGATTTACAATCTTCTGTAATCAGAACTTGACCTTGGGCAGTAAAATAAGCAGTAGCTTAATGACTTTATTACTGCTTCTCTGCTTTGATCAGCTTTTATCTCGACTTTGACCCTTTGATAAAGAATAAATGTCTGAGTGAGTCTTGTCAAAAGCCATGGTAGAGCAAGAGAAAGAAGGAAGGATGACAGGAAATAATGAGAGCATAGTGGAAGACCTACTTATGAAGGGATTTTGTTGTGTCAAGGAATCTTCAGGGTGCCCACTACTGTTTGGATCTTGAACACCACCTACCCTCCACCCCCCCCCCCAAGGCTCCATGTGTTAAAGGGTTGGTCCTTAGATGGTGACACTTTCAACAGATGAGGCCTTGTGGGAAGTTTGAAATTATTGGGAGTGGGTCCATGAAGGAAACTGTGGCTCTTTCTTCCTTCTCTTTTAGTTCCTGGCCATGAGCTGAGTAGTTCTGTCTGACCATATAGTCTCACTGTGATCTGGTACCTTGCCACGGGCCAAGCCCAAAGACATGGAGCTACCTCAGGATAAACTCAAGTCTTCAACACTATGGGTAAAGCGCTGGAGAGATGAATCAGCAGTTAAGGCAACTTGACCGCAAAACCTAACCCACTGGGATCAATTCCCTAGTACCCACGTAAAGCCAGATGCACACAGTGGCCCATGCATCTGGAGTTCGTCTGCAGCAGCCGGAGGCCCTAGCACACCTCTCTCTCTCTCTCTCTCTCATCTCTATCTCTCCCTGCTTGCAAATAAATACATTAAAAATATTTCTTTTAAAAGTTATGGGTGAAAATAAGTGCTTTTCCTTCATGCATCGCTGTTGTGATTACCTTCTTGACGCTGGGATAAAGTACCCAAAGCAGCTGATGGGAGGAAAGTATCTACTTGGCTTACAGTCTCCAGAGGAAGCTCCATGACGGCAGGGAAAGCATGGCATGAGCAGGGGCTGGACGTCACCTCTGCCACAGCACGTGAGAAATAGCAGCAGGACAGTGAGATGAACTCTGGCAATGGGAAGCTGGCTGTAACACCTCCTAAACCTGGGCCCCAGCAACACACCTCCTCCAGCAAGGCTCCACTTCCCAAATTGCTGTCAGCTGAGGACCAAGCATTCAGAACGTGAGTTTAAAGGGACGCCTGATTGAAATACCTAGTGGTATTTGTTATAGGGCTGGGTTGACAGTCACGGTGCCTCCCAATGCTCTACAACAAAGGACAGCCTGTGTTGTTCAGACTTGATTGTTTCTTAGTGGAAGTTGGTGCGATTGTAGTGGAAACCCCTTCCCATCTCTGACTTCTGCCTCATTCCCTTTTGGCTTAGTTTCCTTTGTCTTACACATTCCTTATCAGCCATCATAGAACTTTATCCTCTGTCAGAGATCAGTGTTCTCCAAAGGTTCTTCTGTTTATATACCCTTATCAAAAATATAAAAATAAAATAACTTTTCTCATATGAAATAATCCTTCCGAGACTATCTGGTAGACCCCTAGTGGCCTAAGCTCCTCTACTTTCTGATTTTCTATTAACGTGACTCTCTATCCACAGAGAGAAATTTCCAGAAGAAAAGGACAGTAGTTGGCTGTTTGTAGCCAACATAGCAGTAGGCATGTTGTTAAGGAACGATCAGGGAAGGTGTTTAAATCAAGGCTTTCTACAGGAATAGAACCCACAGAATGAATATGAATTACAAAGGAGATTTATTGGCTTAGCTTATGGGTTATAGGCTGGCCAGTCTAACAATAGTTTTCTGCAGGGTGGAGAGTCTAAGAACGCAGTAGACGTCTAGTCCAGTCCATGAGGTCCATGAGGCTGGATGCTTCAGCAGCCCAACTGGGCACTGAGTCTGAGGATTCTGGAAAGCCACAGGTCTTCAAGTCCACACCAGAAAGGTAATGAACCTGAGTCTAATGTCCATGCGGGCGATGACACAGTAGATAGATGCAAGTAGCATGGCAGCCAGGCAAAGGCCCTGGGTTCTTTTGCATTCTCTCTCTCTATAGTCCACCACCAGAAGGAGTGACTGTTAGGTCTGACAGGCGCCAATCTGGAGTCACCAAGAACAGAAATTCCTACGACCTACGTTTATTTGGCATAAGTTTGGACCATCTTGCTTTTGTAAGCAGCTGGTAGATTATTAGAGACAGGGAGGGTTGCAGATGTAGCTTCAGGGCAGACCACTTGAATAGCATGAACAACATCCCAAGTTCATTCGCTAACGTTGCAAAACAAAGTGAAGCAAAAAAAAAAAAGCCTCATTAGAGAGAATGAGAAGTGGAGAAAAGAGGAATGCAGTTTGATGGATGGAACACTAATTTTATCTCCACATGTATAATGTATTAAGCAAGTAAACAAGGCCCCTATTGGCTGGCTTAGGTTTTCCATTTAATATTCACAAAGTACTGTGAGGGCCGTCTTCTTATCTCTACATTTATGAGATACATCAGCGTTCTAAAACAAAGTGGATGCCAGTTTATACTGAGTGGGAACAGTGATTTATTTTTAAAATATATTTTTTAATTTTTTATTATTTTATTTATTTTTGGAGAGAGACAGACAGAGAGAGAAAGACAGAGAGAGGGAGAGGAAGACAGATAGAGATGGGCGCGCCAGCAGTCTCTCAGCTGCTGTGAACGAACTCCAGATGTGTGTGCCCCCTTGTGGTCAAGTGTGGCATTGCGCCCTTGCATCACTTTGCATCTGGCTAAATGTGGGACCTGGAGATTGGAACCACTGGAGATTGGAACCAGCGTTCTTAGGCTTAGCAGGCAGGCGCCTTAACTGCTAAGCCATCTCTCCAGCCCTGTTTTAAAAATATTTTTGTCCCCTGCATATTACATTTGAGCTATGCAAGCAATTAGAGGGAAAAAATGGGAGAAAATGCCACTGGGCAGAGAATCATAACTGGCCAAGCACTTAAAAATCTGCGACTCATGAGTGTTCAGCCTCAAGGGAGACACACACGTCATCCCCTTCAGGGCTCAGGGAGCACTGTGGAAGATGGAATGGAAGGAAGGTCAGCGCTGCGGGATGTGATGGAGCGTTGTGGAATTCTGGCATCAGGAGGACAAGGCCATGGTACCCACTAATTCACACTAGCTGTGCTTACCTGCCCACGAGCTGCACATAAGGGGCCAGGCAATGTTCTGTTATAGAGGAGGGCTAGGAGCCCTCCCGAATGAGCTCATGAGAGTTCAAGGTTGCCGGGGAGAGCAAGCTGCTCTCCTCTGAGACCTAGCCACTGGTAAGAGGTGAGAAGAAAGAGTACAGTGAGATTGAGGGGGGATGAGGGAGGGTAATGTGGGGTCTATGTGATCAAAAGCAGTATATATGGGAGGGAAGTACCATGGGATATTGTCTACAATTAAAGAAGTTGTCAATAAAATATAGTGTATATATATGAAAACATCAAAAAAATTAAGAAGGGCAAAAAAAATAACCTTGCTGCATTAAGGAAAGTAATATAAATCTTGTGGTGGTTTAAATCCAATGTCCCCCATAAACTCACATATTCTGAAAGCTTGGTCCCCATCTGGTGGCAATTTGGGAGGTGGAGCCTTGCTAGACTAGGTGTGTTGTTGAAGGCAGACGTAGGGATGTCCTAGCCAGCTCTCCCTGGCCAGAGCTCGCTCAGCTCCGTCTCCTGCTGCTGTTTCACACCTGGTATGGCAGAGGTGATGTCCAGCCTTGCCTCACGCCAAGCTTTACCTTGCCAACATGAAGCTTCCCCCCTGAGACTGTGAACCAGATCAATACTTTCCTCCCTTGGTCAGGGGTTTTTCTCCCAGCAGCCTGAGGGGAACTGCAACAAAGGTGATGGTTCACTTGCAACAGGATGCACACTGCCCATGTCAGCTCTTCTTCCCTTACTGCCTTGATATCTTTTTAAAAATATGTTAATTTATTTGCAAGCAGAAAAAGATAGATGAGAGACAGACAGAGAGAATGAGCATGCCAGGGACTCAACCTGTTGTAAATGAACTCCAGATGAACTTAAATATGGATTTTACAGGAACCCTGTGAAGGAATTTTTGGTATTAGTAAGAAATCAAAAGTATGTAGATAGTTAAAGAAGGAAAAGAACCAGGAACCAAGAGAAAAGTGCAGTCTGGAGCAAGGGAGCCAGAGAATCACTATTCATTTTGCTCACTAAAACCATTCCTCTTCATCTGGAAAAATGGTTCAGTGGTTAAAATACTTACCTGTGAAACCTAAGGACCCAGGTTTGATTTCCTAGGACCCATGTCAGCCAGAGGCACACGGTGGCGCATGCATCTGGAGCTCATTTGCAGTGGCTGGAGGCATGCCTATTCTCCCCACCCCCCTCTCTCTTTCTCAAATAAATAAATGAATTCCTCTTGAGCACCTACTTGGGGCCTGGTGGGGTTTCCTCTGTGAAGAAAATCTAGGGCCCTGTTCTTTTGTCCATTGTGACAGCGGCGAGTACTTACATAGTATCATTTCCGGAGAAGTTTTGAAAACACGCAAAAGTCAGTGTGAGAATCACATATTTCTCGGATTTGTATGTCATAAAGGGAATCCCTGAGGCAGAACCTGCATTTGCTTCATTTCTTACAAACAATTAAAGGAGAGGCGTGAACTCCTACAATAATAAATTAAACCCTTTCAGAAGAGGATTCGCAACGATCTTCTAAACAGGCTTTTTGCTGGGAGAGGATAAGCTTCAGCTGTGAATTGAAACCAATATCGTATAGAAATGAATCCAAGAAGGCTTAATTAATCTCCAGCTTAGTCTCTGTTGCTGTGATAAATAAAAAGGAACTATAATTTACCGAGGGACTTCCTGTTTAATTTCTAGGAACAATTGCATTAGCTGTCATGGTAATTACTACCACAAAGAAATGCCTCTGGACGCTTTGTAATGACAAGGACAATATGGACAATATGGAATGACGCCATGCTTAAAAATTAATCTGTCTCACAATGCCCAGATCTAGTAACAGAGGCCCCGAATTCCAAGCATTCACAAAGCCCTTGCATTCTTTTTCTGTGTTTGCCTGTTTTTTTTTTTTTTTTTTTTTTTTTTTTGTCTTTTTTTTTTTATTGAATTCTTGGTTGGAAGGATGCCTGTATCAGGCACTTAAATAAATTATTATAAAATATTGCATTATTGATGAAAGGAATAAAACTTTCCTGGCAAGGACTACTTGTTAATTTCTATATAACACTTCCAATGAGTCTTTCAGCTCTTACTTTGCACACATGGACACAGGCCAAGAGAAACCAGGAGTGTAACTTCAGAATCTGCATGAAACTTAAGGGGCAAATGTCAAGTGCAAGAACTTAGGGAAGGTGAAGAAGAGGAGGAAGAAGAGGAGTGCTGGTGGAGAAGGAAGAGGAGGAGGACCTGGAAGGAAACCCTGTGTAATCATGCTTGTATCTTGACGATTGCTCACCCTCCTCATCATTGAAATCACTGTCCTTTAGGACAGAATAGGTTATAAGAAAATGGTGACATGTATTCATAAATTCCAGCACTCAGAGAGGCTTAGGCAGGAAGACGACATGTTCCTTGTCTGTCTCAGATACACAGTGAGTTCAAGACCAGACTGGGTAACTTGGTAAGACCCCCTCTTAAAATTAAAAGCAAAATGAAAGGGGGTGGTATTGCAGACCCAGTTGAGTGGTAAAGCACTTACCTAGCATGCATAAAACCCTGGGTTCAATCCCCAGTATCCGGGCAAAAAGAAAATAAGGAAAATTCTCCCCCCACCCCAAACATATACAAAAAATTCAACTACAGATTATTTTTATATTCATCTATGGATCTTGCCTATAAATATAGAAACTTGGATCCTACTGCTAATTGAAAAAAAATCACAATATCCAATTTCTCATTTGGAAAAGGATCCGGGAACCTGGATTTTAGGAGTTGGGGAGGTTCTGAGGCAGAAGACACTTCTTACAATTACCTCGTGTTTATGAGCCATTTTGCCAGTCAAGAGAGAAGAGAGCGCACAGAGTTGCTGGGATGGTCTCTGAGCAGTCATGCCCACTCAATCTGTCCTTCAGCTTGGGAAGCTTCCCATGGCCTCTTCTCCACCAGCCCACTTCTCTCCTCAAGCCTATTTAAACAAATGCTCTTGTATTTCTTTTTACAATCAAATGGGCCGGCATGGCACATGCCTTTAACCCCAGCACTCTGGAGGCAAGGCGAGGAGGATCAGGATCACTGTGAGTTTCATGCCAGGCTGAGACTACAGAGTGAATTCCGAGACAACTTGGCCACAGTGTGCTCTGCCTTAAAAAAAAAAAAAAATTAAATAGCCGGGCGTGGTGGCGCACGCCTTTAATCTCAGCACTCGGGAGGCAGAGGTAGGAGGATCACCATGAGTTCAAGGCCACCCTGACACTACACAGTGAATTCGAAAAACCAAATAAATGAATAAAATAAAAATAAACAGCAACAAGAGGAACTTATGAGATGTCTCTCAACATTTTGGTTTTTAATCAAACTAACCACAGGTCAGATGTAGCGAACTTTAAGCAGCTGTTTCAGGCCATCACCTGCCCTGGCAAATTATTGTCAAAAAACCATCCCACATGCTGATCTAATTTCAACATTATTTATTGGCTATCTTACAGTGGAGGGAAATACACCCCTACCTCTCAACCATGCTTTTTCTATTCCTGCTTTCCTGCTTTCAACTCTAAAAGATCAAAAGCCAGGGCTGGAGAGATGACTTAGCAGTTAAGATGCTTGCTTGTGAAGCCTAAGGATTCATGATCGATTCCCTTGATCCCACGCAAGCCAGAGGCGCAAAGGTGGTGCACATGCAAGGTCACACATGCGCACAAGGTGGCACATGCATCTGGAGTTTGATTACAGTGGCTGGAAGCCCTGGCGCGCCAATTCTCTTTCTCTGGCGTGCACGTGCTCTCAATTCTCTCTCTCTTGCTTTCTCATAATAAAAGGCCAGTCTGTTGGGCTTCCCTCAAAAAACAACAACAAAAAGCAACGCTAACTTCCTCAGCTTCCCTGTGGCCAAGAGTAGGCATGTCATACAGGTTTCAACAAAGATACCTAAGAGGGGCTGGAGAAATGGCTCAGCAGTTAAGGCACTTGCCTGAAAAGCCTAAAGACCTGGTTTCAATTGTCCAATACCCACTTAAAGCCAGATGCACAAAGTGGCACATGCATCTAAAGTTTGTCTGCAATGGGTAGAGGCCCTGGTGTGCCCATTCTCTCTCTCTCTTTGTCATGCTCTGCTTGCAAATAAATAAAATATTGCAAGAAAAGATGTGTAAGTGGCAGCCTTCTGGTGTCTGTGTAAAGAGGTCTTTTCCAGGGTTACAAATGCAGAAGGATCTCAAGGAGAGCTGGCTCACCCCCTTGCCTTCTACAGCTGGCATGGCCACATGGAAGTGACAGTGGACACAGCCAGCACCTCTGACCTCTGACCCATGATCCCATGACGAAGGTCAAAAGGAGTAGAGGCACCGTCTTTGCTCTGGTTGTCATGGTCCAACAAGGAAGGGCCATGAATGTCCTTGACCTTCTCTTTGTTTCACTCACCCAAGAGAAGTTGTTTATGAAATAGTCTTTAAGTTTATTTCTTATGTTTTAAAAATAATTTGTTTATTTGAGAGAGAGAAAGTGTGTGTGTGTGTGTGTGTGAGAGAGAGAGAGAGAGAGAATGGGTGCACCAGGGCCTCCAACCATGGCAAACAAAGTCCAAATGCACGATCCACCATGTGCATCTGGCTCACGTGGGTTCTGGGGAGTTGAACCTGGGTCCTTAGGCTTTGCAGATAAGCACCTTAACTGCTAAGCCATCTCTCCATCATTGTAAAATCTTTTATTCTTCTCTAGGAGGCCATCCTCTCTTAGTGGAATATTTCCACTCCACCAATTTTGAGACACTGTCTCATGTACACCAGGTTGGCCTTGAACTCCCTATGTAGCCCAGGATAACCTTGAACTGATCCTTTTGCCTTCACTTCCTAATGGTGCTGAGATTACAGGCATGTGCCACCCCTGATTAGAAATTTTTTTAAATTAGTACAATATTCTAAAATTGACCTTATTTTCTAACTGGGTATAATTTTATAACTATGGTATAATTTGCACACACACACACACACACACACACACACACACACACACACACACACATTTCTGCTTCAGATTCATCACTAGAATACCAAACATAAATTATGTAAATTATACAAGAAGGCAATTTTTTCCCCCTGAGCTGTGTTTCAAACCCATGACCTTTTATGTGGTATATAGGTGCCCTACCACTGAGCTACATATCTAGTCCTTGCTTTTGTGAGACAGGGTCTCACTATGTAGCCCAGGTCAGCCTCTACCCTGTGATTCTTCTGCCTTGCCTCCTGATCCTGCACCATCGCACCCAGCTCCAAAGCTGTCGTGCTTGGTGTGGTAGCTTGAATCAGGTATCTCCTATTAACTGGGTGTTCTGGATGCTTGGTCCCTAGCTGCTGGCAATTGCAAGGTGGAGCCTTGCTGGAGAGGTGTCACTTGGGGCGGACCCTGAAGGTTATTAACCCTGGCTTGTCAGTGAGTTCAGCTCACTCTCCTGTTGCTGTTGTCCACCTGCTGTGGCAGAGGTGATGTCCAGCCTCTGCTTGTGCCATGCTTTCCCCTGCCATCATGGAGCTTCCCCTCGAGACTGTAAGCCACAATGAGCCCTTTCCTCCCATCAGCTGCTTTGGGTCCGGCGCTGTATTCCAGTGGTAAGAAGGCAACGACAACACTGGGCATTTTTCATTTTGTTTTTTTTTTCCAGAAGTGGGGATTGAACTCAGGACTTTACAGTTGCTAGGAAAGCGCTCCAGCTCTGTGCTAAGCTCCAGCTTAGACGTCATTTGATTAACTGCTCTACACCTTGCCTGCCCCAAGTGTGTTTTGAAAAAAAATTACAGGCATTCATAAAATTACAGACACATCACATGAAAATACTTGGAGCAGAATCAAGCAAGGATGCAAAAGTTGGAGCACAAAATAGAATCAGATAGAACTTATGTCAAGGAGAACAGAAAGACACACACTGAAATTCTAAGGAGCGGGGCCATATAGTTGTATGGCCCATCTCTCTCTCTCTCTCTCTCTGTCATACACACATGAATAAATAGATAAACATATTTCTTACAAATTGTAAGAAAGACACCATTCTAAACATGTGCTCGGGAGCATAAGCTGTTTCCCTGGGGTTTTCCTTGTTTCTTGGGTTGGTGTCATTTTCTCAGGGTCTCATAATCTAACTGGAAACAGCAGCGCCCGCAATAGACTCCTCAGTAGCTAAGTGGTGTTGTGAGATCAAAACTTCTATAACCTATGAAAATATCATGAGATCACCTTTGTCAATCACCGATCAGTTAGATTATGTTTACCCTTTTACCTTTGTTTGGATAGCACAGACGTTCTTAAAGAAAGTATACTTAATAAACAATAAACAATCCTATTAGTTAAATGCATTTGAATATATATGTATATATATATATTCAGCATGAATACTATTTTGCATATACCTTCCTATATATTCAGCTTCCTTACTGTCACTTTAAGAAATTTCTTGTTAGACAACAGAGTAACAGGATGGATTGTTCCTTAGATCCTACGGCAAGCAAATTGCTGGATTTTGTTCAGGCTGTTATGGAATTGAACCACAAATAGCAATTGTATATCTAATTAAGAGCGTGTTGCTATCCTCATCTCCCTGTACAAACATACACCATTTTGAGACCCTCTGGGTTTTCCATTTCCCTAAACTTGCAGCCTTTTGATTGTCTGTCAAGGAGTCATTCTCCTCAGAACAATGACAACAAAAACCCTTTGTTATTTCATGGGTCTCTTGGGTGACTTCAGCGGTATTGAACTCAGACATGTATTTGTGATTTCTTCAAATCAGATATCCCACATCTCAATGGGGGTCATTACAGCCTTACAACATAAGGTTAATCAAACTGGATGGCATTTGTTTGAGAGAGTTCTAGAGAACAAAAGGAGTATATATGTCAGGAGGAAAAGATGGGGGTTGGACAGAATCTATTTATATCTCTAAGATCATGGAAAACTCTCTCCTAAAAATAGCTGCTCTTTGTACAGGTATGGCTTGTTGCTTACCCTAAATCCATTCCACCTCTTTCCTTCCTAGCAGGAACCCTGATTTGATTCAGAGCTGCAGTGTGAACAGTTTAAAAGCCCCAGCTTCTGGAGTTCCTTTGTAGCAAAGAAACAACTTCCTAGCCTGGTCTCAGCCAGGCAGGGTTTATGAGATTCCAGACAAGAGATAAAGTACCACAGACCTATGCATGCTGGCTTCAGAATGTGAAAGTTGGGTTCATGGGAAAGCTGGTGAAATCTCAGTGGAGTCTATAGTTTGTCCCAGGTCATTGTCATGTGGGGACATGTCTTAATTGTAACAATGGTCACAGGCACCCAAGAGGCTGCTACTGGGGACAAAGCACAGATATGACATAGGACCTTTTGGGGTGAATTGTGTAACTTATGACCCTCTCCTAGTTTCTAAATCAAACCTTAAATAGGATAACGATAGTAAGGTGGTTTCTGCTGATTGTCGATGTGAAAGGACCCAGACTCACCTGTGAGGGATGATGTAGATTAGGTTAATCGAGATGGGTAGACTCACCTTAGCGGAAGGTGGCACCATTCCATGGGCTGGGGTCCTGTGGACTGCACACGAGGAGAGAGCTGGCTGAGCCCCAGCATCCATCACTCTGCTTCCTCCCTTTGCTGAATGTGACCCGCTGCCTCCAGCTTCTACCACCATGCCTGCCCCACCAGGATGGACTAGAACTTGAGCACACCCTCCCTCCAGCTTCTACCACCATGCCTGCCCCACCAGGATGGACTAGAACTTGAGCATACCCTCCCTCCCCCACTCCCTGGAACTGAATTTTGTCAGCTGTTCTATCCCAGTATGAGAAGTTGTCTAATGCAAATGTTGACCTCAGACTTTTTGTAAATAAGGATACCCCAGTGACATAATTTTGATCAGTGGTATTTAAACAGAATTATATAGGTAGTGAGCACAGATGAGCTAAGTTATCATGCCCAAAAGGAACGCACGACTATACATTTTTCTCAGCCTTTGTTCTATGATCACCTTTATTTCCCTGTAGGACACACACATGGGACAGGGATGTAGTTGGTATCTTCCAGGATGGAAGTAGAAAATTGCTAAGAGGGTGAGGTGAAAAACTAGAGAGAGCTGGGTGTTGTGGCACACGCCTTTAATCCCAGCACTCGGGAGACAGAGGTAGTAGGATCGCCATGAATTCGAGGCCACCCTGAGATGACGTAGTGAATTCCAGGTCAGCCTGAGCTAGAGTGAGACCCTACCTCGAAAAAAAAAATGTAGAGAGAATGTGAATGTGGGCTTTTGACCTTAGTAACCCAGAATATTCCCTTATGTGTTTAAGGAATTGTAATCATGTGGTCAGGCTGATGTTCTTTATCCATTATGAAGCCTGAATAATCCTTGTGTCTTGCTGTGTTTCCTGGGAGATTATCCCACGGACTGTGTCTCTGACTTTGAGTCAGATCATGTACTGTGTATTGTCCACATGAGTGTCAGTGTCTCTGAGAAACTTGACAAGACATCACACATGTCTATCACAGCTCTTGCCTTTCTCCAGTACCATGAAGCATCTCTTCTCAGCTAATTGGCTTGGGTATAAAATGTCCCCTATGGTTGGAGAGATGGCTTAGTGGTTAAGGCGCTTGCCTGCAAAGCCTAAGGATCCAGGTTCGATTCTCCAGGTCCCATGTAAGCCAGATGCACAAGGTGGCACATGTGTCTGGAGTTCATTTGCAGCGGCTAGAGGCCTGGCATGCCCATTCTTCCCCCGTCTCTAATAAATAAATAAAAATAAATATATTTTAAATGTCCTTTATAGACTAATGCATGTGAACATTTAATCCCCAGCTGGCATTGCTGTTTTGGAAGACTGTGGAAGCTCTAGGAGGCGGGGTCTTGCTGGAGGAAGTGTGTCCTTGGGGGGCAGAGCTTGAGGGGTACAGCCTCATCTTGCTCCCTGTTTCCACTTCCTCTTTGTGGATGTGATGTTCAGACACTGGCTTCCTGCTCTAGCCATGCTTTCTCCAGCATGACGGACTCCACCCTCTGGAACTATGAGGTGAAGTAAATTCCTTTCCTGAGTTGCTTATGGCCTAGTATTTTGTCCTAGTGATGTGAAAGTCACTGATACAGTGGCTTAAACCAATGATTCTAGACAGGGGATAACATCCGCCTACAGACCCATAGTCTGGCTGTAGAGGATCGACAGAGACCTTTGTCACTGCAAGTCATTCACAGTTAGACTTTTTTGTTACCGCAGCCAGATTGTTACAGAGGCCCCACAATCCACATCTGAGAAGCATTCCGTGGGACGAACTTATAAAAGCAAAACCCAGCATCCAAGCTGGAAATGGTCAGTAGCAACTAGTAAGTGGCATTGATGCAGGGTTTTGGGGCTCAAGAGGGTTATCCTAGAATTTATGAACTCCAGGTTTTGGGTTCTGTCCTATCCTTAAAGAATTAATAAAGAGATGGCTTAGTGGTTAAGGCACCTGCCTGCTAAGCCTAAGAACGCCCATCCGATTCTCCAGGTCCCACCTTTAGCCAGACGCAGTGACACAAAGGCTCAATGCCACACTTGCCCACAAGGGGGTGCACGCATCTGGAGTTTGTTCACAGTGGCTGAGAGGCCGCTGGCATGCCCATTCTTTCTCTCTCTCTCTCTCTGACTCTCTCCAAAAAAAAAAAAAGAAGAAGAATTAATACAGACAGACTCAAGAAGGATAAATTATGGGTTATTAAGTTTAGTTAGGGGGAATCAAAAATTTTGGGGCTTATTTAAGGGATATTGGGGTCTAGGAAGGGAGACTAAACACATGGGAATTAGGAAATGTGCTTTCATGTGGAAACACTGTATAGTTTATAAGGTTCATTTAAGAGAAATTGAGGTCTTTAGAAAAAGACTGGAGCAGAGTGGTAAGCACATGGGCAGTAGAACTTAGATGTGTAGAGGCTCAGGGAGAACACACATAGCACCCTCCACGTGCTTTCCTGAAGGGGGAAAATATTAAAGTGGAGAACAAGAAATTCAGAGGAGAAATGAGTGATGAAGAGGGTACACTCATGGATACTCCGAGTTTAGTGTAAGTACACAGGTAACGTGCCTATAGTTGGTGAGCACACCCACGTGGTAGATTCAATGATCAGAGGAAAATCACGTATGTAATCCAAGGGAGAAGTTACCCCAAAGTACAAAGCAGAGGCAAGCCGAAAAGTTTAGATCAAGAAGCAATACGGTGCTCTCCCACCAACAGGACAGGGGTGGACGTCAGACTCATGTGTGTTCGTGTGTTCAAGCAGCTCAGGGTAGGAGCCAAAAAGAACCACACACACACCTGGAGACATGTCAGCAGAGGAGAGGAGAGAGAGAGACAGGAGGGGGGGGAGGGGAGGGGAGGGGAGGAGGAGAGGAGAGAGAGAGGAGAGAGAGAGGAGGAGGGAGGGGAGGGGAGGGGAGAGGGGGGGAGGGGAGGGAGGGGGGAGGAGGAGAGGAGGAGGAGGAGGAGGAGGGGGAGGAGGGGAGGGGAGGGGGGGGGGAGGGGGAGGGGAGGGGAGAGGAGAGAGAGGAGGAGAGGAGAGGAGAGGAGGAGGGAAGAGGGAAGGGGGAGGGAAGGAGGGGGGGAGAGGGAAGAAGAAAAGAGGGGAGGAGGAGTGGTGGAGGAGGGAGGGGAGGGGAGATTCAGAGAGGATGGAGAGGAGAGGAGAGGAGAGGAGAGGAGAGGAGAGGAGAGGAGAGGAGAGGAGAGGAGGAGGGGAGAGGAGAGGAGGAGAGAAGGGAGTGAGGAAGGGACGGAGGGACAAGAAAGCTGCAGCCTTTATAGCATCAGATTCAGATATGTAAGGAGAAGACGTGATTGGCTAGTAAACTTGGAGGATGTGTGAACTTGAGGGTCAGCCCACCTAGGTCAGCCCACCCAGGTAGCTCAGTAGACTGTGGGCAGCAGGGGCGCTGTAGAGCACTCTTGTTCAGACTGTTTTTGCCCACAGTTCCGTCCTTGTGCCAGGGCAGGGTAGCGTGCCTCTTTGAGCCTCAATCCCTAACTGAAACTGCCTAGAACAGCTAGCTTTCTCCCATCCTCCTTCAGTATCCGATCCTGAAAGGTAGGGACTTGAATTTTTTTTGCTAAATTATTTAAATTCTATCAAATATTGTATGTTAGGTGCAATTTGCTTACAGGTCAGGGCTCAGAGGTCGGATGTGTTGGGTTCAAATCCCAGCGTCTCTATTTGCAAGTTGTATGACTGTGCTGCACTTCCAGTCTTCTTTACGATACGGCAGCAGAGAGGATGTATTTCACTGGCTGGCGTCCTCCGCTATGCACACCGACACCAGGGAGGAATAGAGAGCTGTTTGGCGTTTGGTTTTTGGTGTGCATCTAGTAATTGCTATATGTTGAGTGCTGTTGGTTTAACTCCACACTCTTCTGAATTTACTTTTCCTCATACAATAAGAAAATTTAATAAAAGGGTAAATCTAAGTACTGGCCCAGTGAGCATTTAAAAAGACTTTGGAAAATATAAACACAGGTCAGAAAAATGGGACTAAAGAGAAATGGTTTAGCTCTCTATCATATATCTATCACCTATCTATCTATCTATTATCTGTCATCTTTCTATCTTACTTTTTTTTTTTTTTTTTTTTTGAGGTAGGGTCTCGATCTAGCCCAGGCTGACCTGGACTATGCAGCCTCAGGCTGGCCTCAAGCTCACGGCAGTCCTCCTACCTCTGCCTCCCAAGGGCTAGGATTAAAGGCGTGCTCCACCACGCCTGGGTTTCTATCAAACCTTTCTATTTGTTTATGGATTGGCCTCTAAGGTAAGATATACCTGCTGAAAGTAAGGCATAATTAAAATAAGTTTTACTTTTTAGCTGAATTGCTATTAGTAATTTTTTTTTTTTGCTAGAAAGTTTTAAGCATGCACAAAACTGTTGGGAATTGCACAGGGAGCCCCCTGGGACCCAGCACCTGAATAAAATAGTCACCAACTCACAGCTACCCTAGTTTCATCTCCCTTCCTTCATCCCTTGCCCCACAATATCATTATGCAGAAAATTTCACATCATATGGCATTTGGTTAAATAACTTTGAAAAAAGTAGTTTGCAATTAATCATTTTTCTTATAAAGGATGGAGTGCTTGGGACTCTTAACATTCTCATTATGAGTTACATAGCATCAGAAAATGAGAGTATAATTATTTACCAGTGGGTGGTATATCTGCTTGTTAAAAATACAAGTGTGGGCTGTGACCACAGTCTTGAGCCAGCAGCCTGCCACACAGGTTCCCCACATAGCTGAGGGCACTACATTCTGGCATGTGATGGCGTGACTGAGATCTTTTTTTTAAAGTGGCACCCCATAAAATCTGAAGAACAAATCAGTGCCAAAAAGAAATCAATTTATTTTATTTTAATATATATTTAAGGGCCATTGAGAATGCAATAAACTTTATTGTTGGAGTACAACAGGTAAGATGGCCCTGCCTATTGTGAGAATACAGGCAACTATATAGTCACTGGAACCCTCCTGGTGAAGGAGACTCTGGTAAGCCATCCAAAGCAAAGCCGAGTCATCTAAGGGCATGAGTCCTTGAGGATTTGAGAGTTTGCAGGGGAAAAAGAAGGGGAAGGAGGGGGGGAGGAAGAGGAGGAGGAGCAGTTCTTAATGTCAGCTTTTAGTCCTGACCTGATGGTGTACAATCAGGGGGCTGAGGCAGGAGGATCAAGAGTTTGAGGGTAGCCTGGGCTACACAATACAAACTGTCTCAAAAAAAGAAAAAAGCTTTTAATGAATGAATAGCATGGTGACAGGCAGACTAGAAGGAAGTGGGCTGGGGAGAGTTAAATGAATGAATTAAAAAGTATGAACACACACACAAAGTATGAACATGTAATTACAGCCTATAGCAAATTTAGTGACAGGAAAACATCCCATTCTACAATCTGCTTTCCTGTGTCCTTTATATCCTGGAAGAGTTGTAGAAACATCATTTTTGGCATGACAAAATTTTTGCACAGGTCTATGATATTTTAGGTGAAAATAAAAATGCTAAAATATTTATGCTCATTTTACATATCCCAGTAAATCCGGGGTCAACAAATTATAGGCCACATGGAGCCCTTTGCTTGCTTCTGTAAATAAAGGTTTATTAGAACACAGGCACAGAGAATAGTTGCCTCATCTTGTCTCCAGATGTTTTGGTGTTGCTGAGGAAGAACAGGGGGTTTATAAGAAATCCTCTGGACTTCGAAGTCTAAAGTGTTTGGTCAAGGTCGGGATAGCATAAGGAACATGCCTAGGGTGCAAAATATAACCATTCCTGTTCTCTGCTTTGTACTGTGAAAAGAAGAGTTTTAAAACTCATAATATGGTGCATTGGATCTGGATCTGTGGCTCTGTGGCCATTTTGCAGAACTAGCAGTGCAGTGACGTCAAAGGGCACTGTTTGAAATCTCTTAGTTGGTGGTGTCCACGCAAAACACAGCTCTCACGGCAGTGAGAGCCAAATTTCTGAGCCAAATATGAGGACCATGCTGGGGGTGGAAATTCAGGTTTCCTTGAATGGCATGTTCCAATGTGGAAGCTGTTACATTGATGCGTGTGTGTGCGTGTGTGTATTGTGGTGTGTTGGATCACAATGCATGTTTGTGTGCAGATGCATGCACTCCCACAAACATACATACAGAGGCCAGAGGAGACCACTGGGCATTTCTTCCTGTGTTGCTCATCCATGAATTTCCTTGACACATAGTCTCTCGCTCAACCTGGAACTGCTGGTTTTCTTTTGGCTTGGTCAGCCAGTCTGACCAGTGAGCCCCAGCAATTCTCCAGATCTCAGGTCCCCACAGGACTGGGTTTATAAGCATTTGTGGCCACACCCAGACTTTTATATGGGTGCTGAGGAATTGAACTTGGATGGCCTTAGGCGCCATAAAGACTTCATGTCATGTGGCAGTCAGTCCTACCCTCTGAGCCATTTCCCCAACCCCTACATTAACTTTGTATGATCACAGACCCCCAAAAGTTATAAGTCGAATCATGACTGCACTGGTGGGGACATCAGACAGGCAGTGACATCAACGTGGGAGAAATCACTGCTGTGGGTCTCAGGTGTTATCTAATGACTTTCTTCACTTTTGGGTTGCTGGATGCTGGTGGCCGGCTTGGTTAATAGATCCCAAGGACTTTGCTGATTCTTGAGCAGATGTTAAGTCTGACACAGAGGTAGGCACCAAGGGTACTGAAGGTGACCCAAGGTGATTTGGGCTCTGGACCTATGACATTTGAACTCTTCCTAATCACAAAGTTCTCGTCAGGCAATTGGTCTTGGAGGATCTTCAGCATAGGTGTGTGGCTTTTCCCCCACCTCGAGAACTCAGTGTACAATGTTAGCGTTATTATTTATTTATTTATTTATTTTTGTTTACTCTAGCTGTGTGAACAACTGACATCAAGTAACAAGCAAAGAAACTGTCCTTTTAAAAAAAAAACACTAAAATCAGACATCACCAATTTGTTTCTTTTCTTTATTTGAGAGAGAGAGAGAGAATGGATGGATGGATGGATGGATGGATGGATGCACGCACCAGAGCCTCCAGCCACTGCAAACAAACTCCAGATGCACATGCCATTTTGTGCATCTGGCTTACATGGGTCCTGGGGAATGGAATCCAGACCATTGGGCTTTGTAAGGAATTGCCTTTAACCACTGAGCCATCATTCCAGCTCAGATTAACACTAATTCTTAGTGGATAAAATCAGTGTGGATTTCTTGAAATTATTAGTATCCCATATACAAGAATGGGTGAGTTTGAATGCATGAGAATTACTTGAGGTTGAAATAAAAAGTTGAGAGGCTGGAGAGATGGCTTAGCAGTGACAGCGTTTGCCAGCAAAGCCAAAGGATCTCGGTTAGATTCCCCAGTTCCCACATAAGCCAGATGCGCAAGGGGTGCATGCATCTGGACTTTGCTTGCAGTGGCTGGAGGCTCTGGCATGCCCATTCTCTATCTCTGTCTCTGCCTCTTTCTCTCAAATAAATAAATAAAAATAAAGGTAGTTTTTAAAAAAAATGGAGAAAAAGTAGAACTAAAAACCTTAGAAAAGGTGATAAGATGGTACGCTAGGAGAGCAAAGACAGGAGTATAGGAAACCAAAGGCAACTGGAATAAAAGAACATATAATGGTGTGTGGGGGTGTGTGTATGTGTGGGTGTGTGGGGGGGTGTGCACGCTCACACGTGCTGCCTCTGTTCCCAGTGCACTTTTTGTTGCTCAGAAATCCGGCTAACAAAGTCCAGAGATCCAAATTAGGGGGACAAACGCCGCACACTGTTTACACATCCCACGTGTTTCAGGAAGAAACCCGCCCTTCCCACAGGGCTCCAAGTCCCCCAACTCTGTACTCCAAGGAGTGGCGCACAATAGGGTGCCTGTGTGCTGCTCAGCCCTTCCTCAAAAGAACCTGGCAAAGTCTCCGTAGGAGACAGGATATCAGAATAAACGGGTCATTGTTCTGCCCCATTAGGGCTGTGCTGGACAAAGACCCCCGCGCAGGGAGGGAGGGAGGGTGGGCGATTGTTCCAGAGCTACAGTGCAGTCCACAGGGTTCCCAGTTGCTTCTCTCTCAGTGACTTCTGCTAGACCCCTGCTGGGACAAAGGGCCGGAGAACAATTGCATTTCTACTCTTCCCCATGTGTTAACAATTACTCAGCAGTTCCAGGCACCCAGCACTCTTACAACTAGAAAGGTGAGCGGGCTGCCTGAGGCCTGGCTCAGGGAGTCAGCTCTTGTGTTTAGAAATGGAATGGGAAAGCATGTCGGAAAACCCTTGTACACTTACAGACATCGGACCATGCGCCTCCATTTCCTCTCTTTAGTGTCGTGAAGGCATGTACGATTTGATGTAGGAAGAAACTGGGTTTGGCCATTTGGGGAAGGTGTCGGAAGAGTTTGCTAGGCCTGCCCAAACCAACAGCGGAGTCTTGATGGCTTCAGGGATGAGACTGATGGTCTCACCAGTCTGAAGGCTGGAAGTCCAAGGCCAAGGTGTTGGTAAGGCTGCTCTCCTCTAAGACTCTAGGGGTAATCAGGAAGTTATAGACTCGGTGGGGAGACAGGTTTCCGAGCGCTGGCCTTTCACACAAAAGCCTGTCAAGCCGCTGGTCACTGAGAGCAGTTATTTTCCAAATGGCCGAGCAAGTAAGCGGACAGTAAGTCAGGATTTGCAGCCTCTTCCTGTGCAAACCAAGCGAGGCCATGCATGAGAAAATGCACTCTGGAGGCGCCATGCTATCTGCAGGGTCAGAACCCCCAGCCAGTGGGCTCGCAAGTCTTGGGTTCTTGTCCACGTGAGAACACACCTCGCCAACCGCAGACAGAAATCATGAATTGTATTTTAGGGAGTTTTAGGATAACGAAGGAAAGCCCAGGCAAAAAAGATATCCCCCACCGTTTCCAGCCAGGAGGAACAAGAGGCAGGCAGGGGTAAGGGGCAGAGAGGCGTAAGAGGGCCAGAGAACTCAAGAGAAGGCAGAGACTCACGCGTGGTTCAGGCCCATGTAAATGAGCCTCACCCCCCCCCACACACTCAGATGTGTAAGAGAGGAACCTGGTGGGTTCGTGGGCCCAAACGGCTGACTGAGGCAGGGCCAGGCCAAGTGTGTTAAGTCCCCGGAAAGTTGAGGAAGACACAGGAAGCTTGATGTTTGCAGTCACTGGATGAGACTGGGTTCGACCACGGGGTCTCGGCAAAGTGGCACCCATCTTCCCGTAGGCCAGTCCCTAGCTAACTTCCCACGGAGCTGTTTTGCTCATAATTTGCATCACTTAGGCTATTTCTGCATTTCTAAAACACACAGCCTCATTCTTGGGGTTAGCATGAGCCCTGCTCCTCCATCAGGACTGACTGACCGTCACACGGCCGTCCATAAATGGTCCTGGAGTTGGAGAAAGGAGGACTCCCGGGCGGCGCTTGCCTCATTCCAGCCTGCAGGGACCCACGACTTCCGCTTCCCATGCTCACACACTCACACACTCACGCGAGGAGGGGCCCAGAGTTTCGGTCTGGATTCCGCCTCACTCTGGACTCCACCTTAAGAAAATCCACAATAAGCCAAGATTTATAGCTGCTGATTCTTTCCCAGCAGGCTCCCCTTGCTCCCTGCAAGGTGTCGCTTACTTTTGCTTCATTTCACGTTTATTCAGCTTTCCTATGGTCTTTGCCATGGAAATGTATTCATTTTAGCTGTTTAACCCAAGGATGGAAGTATTGTTACATTTGCTGGTAGCAAGGTCTCTGCCCTTAGCTTCACAGGCCTGTCGTGTGGTGCCTTTGCCTTGGTGTTTTAGGGTCCACCCGATTGATCTCAGTTGACCTTTTCTCCTTACTGGTCATAGATACAGTCCCATGCCCATGCACTGTGGGTTATGGACACATCACATGCATTTTCCGGGAAACAGTTGAGCTCACAATGTCTTTCTCTTTTCTTAGGAACAGACAACTCCCTTTTTGGCTCCTGACTAGACAAATATATTACCACGACTCTTCTGGTTCATCAGCCATACCAGTGCTACTGATGGCTGAGTTTAGATAATAAACGTTAGTTAAGTGTTCTGAGCCCCTGGATGCCCAGCAGTCCCAACTTTCTTCAGGAGAACCTGAGTCTGCAGGGCCATTTCCTAGTTTCCTCAGAAAAGATGTGGAGTGGAGTACAGAGTCTGTCAGATTCCAGAGGTTTACGAGGCAGTTCTAATACTGAAAACTGAAATGTTGTTAACAGATAGTTTGCAGTATTTTACTTTTTGAAACAATCATTTTCTGCTTCTTTCTTTCTATGTAATGTTCTCTTTCATGCCTTTGTTTTTTCTTAAATCATATATATATATATATATATATATATATATATATATATATATATATAATTTATTTAAGAGAGCGAGAAAGAGGCAAACAGAAAGAGAGTGAGTATGGGCATGCCCAGTCCTCCTGTCACTGCAAACGAATTCCAGACACGTGCACCACTTTGTGTGTCCGGCTTTAGGTGGGTACTGGGGAATGGAACCTGGGTTGTCAGGCTTTCAGGCTTGGCAAGCAAGTGAATGACTTTAACCACAGAGCCATCTCTCCGGCGCCAGGGCTTTCTTTTGTTGGCACTTTACGAAGAGTTGTACTTTGATCTTTTATTATGCCACCTCAAAAACTTTGTGAAAGAGCTTGAGACTGTGCTAAGACAGCAGCTTTTATCAAAATATATTGTTCACATGAGGCTGATTAAACTTACCTTCGAGGACCTTCTGTCTTGAGAAGCCTGGACCTATGTTGAAGGTGTGTCAGCTGTCCTGTTCCCAGGCGTCACTTTTCCCCTCCTGGTGCTCAATGACATCTGTGCTAAAACCCTTTCTTAATAACTAACTTTAAACTGGGCACGATGACACACACCTGTAATCCCAGCACTCAGAAATGAAGGAGGGAGAATCAGAACTTCAAGGTCATCCTTGGCTGCATAGTGAGTTGAAGCCAACTGAGGATACAAGATGTCTCAAAAGAAAGAAAGAAAGAAAGAAAGAAAGAAAGAAAGAAAGAAAGAAAGAAAGAAAGAAAGAAAGAAAGAAAGAAAGGAAGGAAGGAAGGGAAGGAAGAAAGAGAAAGATGGAGGGAGGAAGAAAGAAAGAAGAAAGAAAGAAAGAAAGAAAGAAAAAAGAAAGAAAGAAAGAGAAAAATGGAGGGAGGGAGGAAGAAAGAAAGAAGAAAGAAAGAAAGAAGGAAGGAAGGAAGGAAGAAAGAAAGAAAAAAGAGAAGGAGAAAAGAAAGTCTCGCTCTCTGGAAAGACAATGATAAAGTCTCCCTTTATCTGAGTGATCACTATTCGTATCCCTAGAGTACTAAAAAGGATATGAAATACTACTTTCATCTATACATATCAAATATTAATTTAATTTTCCATTTTGGCTGTGAATTTTATTTTAAAATTCATGGATGTAAATTTGACATGAATTATAATATTGAAAGCTGGAAGTCTAACAGGACAGCAGACAGAAAGCGAGTGGCAAAGTTGTGGAAAGACCCTGTGGATAAATCTGGGTCAGGTGAAATACAAAATCAGGCCTCCCCTCTTTTCAAAGCACATAGCACCTTTCTCTCACTCAAAGCTGGACCTGGGGGTGCAGACAGCACCTTCTCACTCTCTAACTGAGCTGCCTTCTCTAGGGCCACCTTGATGCAAAGCAACAAAGTAAGCAAAGAAATCTGGGACCATGTGGCAACTTCTCTAAAATTAAATATGACAACTGATAAAAATTAATACCATTTAAGACTAGAACACCAGGTTCTACTCTTAAAAACTCCTAAAGTCCCCCCCCCTTTTGTTTTCTGTTTTTTGAGGTAGGGTCTCACTCTAGCCCAGGCTGACCTGGAATTCACTATATAGTCTCATGGTGGCCTTGAACTCACAGCGATCCTCCTACCTCTGCCTCCGGAGTGCTGGGATGAAAGGCGTGCGCCACCACGCCCAGCCTAAAAGTCCCTTTCTGTTCAAAGTTGCCTGGTGAGAGCTACCAGTGTGTCCCTGAGGGATTCGGTCACAGAGCTGGAAATCACTCAGGTGTTTGATCTTCGTTTAAAAACTGGAACCGAAACTCCGAAGAAGAAGGAGGAAAAAAAGCCTCATTCATTTGTCAGCAGGGTTTAGTGAAGATGGTGTTGGTGGCAGATTTGTACTTAAATTAGTCAGAGATGTTGACACAACTTTTTATGACATTACCACCTGGAAAGATTGAATCAGAGGTGGATCCAAGGTATAAGTCTTTCCTTTTACAGATTTTTCTAGAATGTTTCTCTATCAGAGAGTCAAATTTTGTCCTGCTTTTATAAAATCACTTGTAACACTTTCATTGTATTAAAAAACATGGACAGCCAAGGACTATACATGTATGGAAAATTGCAATCATACTATTCATATTCTGTTCATATATATATATATATATATATATATATATATATATATATATATATATATGGAGAGAGAGAGAGAGAGAGAGAGAGAGAGAGCACAGAAATTATGTTATTCTTACAAGTATTATGTTGTAAGGATCTCTCATTACTTCTAAATGAATGCACTATTTCAATCCTAACTTGACTATTATTTTTACAAAACCATTTTTTTCTTAAATTTTTTTTTTTAGGGCAGGCTTAGTTTTGTAGTAAAATTGGTAGAAAAATACAGACATGACTTGTTTATCTCCTGCTTCCACGCACATGCTTAGATTGATATTTCTAATAAATGTGCCATGCTTGTCTTTTGGTCAAAGTAGTGAGAAAACACAGTTGTACTGAGGAGCTGAAGTCTCTTGGAAGGTTTTTGCTTTGATTGGCTCTTCATCTGAATTAATCAGATGGGTGGCTTGGAAAAAAGTTTCAGAAAAGAGACAAGGAAAGTACGGTTTGAAGGGTGACAGACTAGTGAAAACATCCCATGTCGTGAACCCAGTCTTGATGACCTGCCTACTAAGGGACAGCGTTGATCAATAATGTCACTTATGGAAGCAATTTCCCAATGTTTTCCTTTGCTCCAAAGATAACCGAAAGGCAGGATGATGGCTATTTACTTAACTCCAGCACAGCAACTCACCGCCAAGGTCATCTTGGCTTATATACTGAGTTAAAGGTTAGCCTGGGCTGCATAGCAAGACCCAGTTTCAGTAATCCAGTTACAATAACAATGATACATGAATAAGAAAAAAAATACGGTGATCTTTAAACCCCCTTATCTGTGGTGTCCTATATGGTAAGCCCTAACCACGTGTTGCAATTCAATTGATAAATCCTTGTGTATTGTGTGTGCATGTGTGTGCTCATATGGTGAGCGTGGGTGTACACACACCACAGTGGAGATCAGAGGACAGCAGCGGGGACTGGTCCCCCCTGGCTGGCTGCCTTGCTTGAAGCACGTCCCCTTGATGTTCGCTGCTACATTCTCCATGCCATCTTGCCCATGAACTTCTGGGGTTCTCATGTCTCTGCCTCCCATCTCACCAAAAGCATGCTGGGATTACAGAGGCTTATACTGCCACGTTCAGCTTTACGTGGGCTCTGGGGATCCGAACTCAATTCCTCATCCTTGCCTGGCAAGCATTTTACCCACTGGGCCATCTCCAAAGCCTGCAATTTAATTTTTGTTCATTTGTGTCTTACAGTTTAGCCCAGGCTATCCCCAAACTCTAGCAATTCTCCTGCCTCTGCCTCCCACATGCTGAGATTACAGGGATGAGCCATAATATCTGGCTTCAATTTCATTTTAATTTGGACAAAACAGAAACAAAATCTTTCAACATCAATTCCTCAGGTGCACAAAGCCACATTTTTCTTTTTGGTCCTGCGTTGGCTGGGGGCCACGTGGGGTCATAAAGATGTGGGGCGTTTGTTATAACCCTGACATTGGGTGGAAAGGAAAATTCCATGAGAAGGTAGCTGTACAGAAAGAGAAGCTGGCTAGGCCTTGAAAACACTCCCTGGCCACTTCAGATCTGACCTTGGCAGAAACTTAAGACTTTGTGAGACATGAACATCTGTGGACCCCAGGGATGCTCAGTGTGGGACACAATGCAGCCAGGCTTCCCCAGTGGAGTCATTTCCTTCCCATTGCTGCCACAACTCCTTACCAAGGCCGCCACTCAGAGGGGTTGAACTCTAACCACTTACATTAAATAAAAAGTCACTCTGTGATGTCCTCTCAGTCCACTTATTTTCATGTTTTTGAAATAACATTTATCTGTAAGCAGAGAGACACACACACAGAAAGAGAGACAGAGAGACAGAAAAAATGGGTGCATCAGGGCCTCTAGCCACTGCAAATGAACTCCAGATGCACATGTCACTTTGTGCATCTGCCTTTATGTAGGTGCTGGGGAATTGAGCCTGGGTTGTTAGGCTTTTCAGGGAAGTGCCTTAACCACTGAGCAATCTCTCCTGCCCATATTTTCATATTTTGGTCACCATCAGATCACTTCTAATTAAGTAAAGACATATATTTCATATGCATGCTATGTATTTTTTTGTGTGCATGTATGTCTGTGCGTGGGTGTGAATGGAGGGCACATATACATCACAGCACATGTGTGAAGGTCAGAGGGCAGCTTCAATTACTGGTTCTTGCTTTCCATCATTTTTGAGGCAGGGTCTCTTGTTTGCCACTACACGTACCAGGCTAGCTGGCCCATCAGCTTCCTGGGGTTCTTCTGTCTCTGCCTCCCATCTCACTTTGGGCATCTGGACTTACAGACCCATGCTACTGCATCTGGGTTTCCATGCGTTCTGGAGATCTGAATTAAGGTCCTTATGTCCACACAGACAGCAAGCGTTCTACCCCTGAGCCACCTCCCAAGCCCTGTCCTTAACTTTCCAAAAGTAATTTCTTTTCTCCAAACTCTGACTATCATTTGAGTTAACATTTGGCATATTTTCATATCATGAGGCTGCTGAAACATTTAAATCATGTGATTCACGTGAGTGGAAAAATGGGTCATGGAATCCGTGAGTCTTGTTTTGTTTTGCTATTCTAGCACATTCTTTATTTTCATATGTGACAACCATTACTATTGCATTTAATTAAATCTCACTTTTACTTCCTTTTTTATGCTCAGTAATTCGCGATTTTAAAACCGTTTTAATTCATTTGTCCTGGCATCCAAAAGTAGGGCATTTTGGCTCTTAGAATAATTGCATATATAAGAGATGAAATCATTGGTTAGTTTTTAATACTTTTAAGTTAAAATAATTTCCACATGTTTGGATCAGGCATGAGCTCCCTACACCAATGTCCCTATGGCCTAAATTACATGTATATACTCCTTTAGAGAAAGTGGGGAGAGATGTGCAATGTCACCAACATGCAAATGAGGAAAATCGGAGTCTTGGTCTCTCAGCTGCTTTTCTTCCTGCTGTTCCCAGACATAAAGAAAGGAAAGTTTGGTTGGTTCTCTGCTTAAGGAGTGTAGTCCATGGTGGTCTGGAGGGGAGGCGGAGCATGGTGGCAGGTGGCTATGTTGTGGTGGGGGGCTGCTTGCCCACACTTTGATGGTTCAAGAAGTAATAAGACAAGCCTGTAATCATCCGGCTTTCTTCTCCCTCACTTTAAAAATATTTATTATTTGTAAGCAGAAAGAGATAGAGAGAAGACAGACAGACAGACAGACAGACAGACAGACAGACAGACAGAGAGAATGGGCACATCAGGGCTTCCAGCCACTGTAAACAGACTCCAGATGCATGTGCCATTTTGTGCATCTGGCTTTACATGGGTACTGGGGAATTGAACCCAATGAAGTACTTTAACCGCTTTGCTTTTGAGGCAAGGTCTCACTCTATCCCAGGCTGACTTGGAACTCACTCTGTAGTGCCAGGCTGACCTAGAACTCAGAATTCCTCCCACCTCAGCCTTCCAATTGCTAAGATTAAAGGTATGTGCCACCATACCCAGCTTCAAATCAATCACTTTTTACTGAGAACAAAATCTTTGTGTTTACTCTGTTTTAGAACTTTTATTTTGTGGGCTGGTGATTGAAACTAGGACCTTGGGCAGGCTAGGCAAGCATTTTGCCCCTGAGCTACACTCTCATTTTCTCCTTGATTTTTTTTTTCTTTTAAAAGAAGCTGGTTAGCTATTCTTGTAAGATATTCCAACATCTCCAGTAGGATCTGAAAGACTGCTAAAATCCTATTTTTCTCTTCTGCTAGTTACACAACACTTGAAATGAAGGCCACACTTTTTAGATAGGGAACCATACAACTGTGCTCCTAGAAGGAAGAGCTCTGCATGGGGGTACAGATTTCTATTCGGTTTTCTGTCCTAATGGCTAGAATGGCAAATGTAGACTTTCACTTGAGGAAACCTCTTGGATTTTGAAAGATATCTATCTACATATATGTGTGTATGGTTTTTTGAATTAGGATCATCTCACTGTAGTCTCAAGGTGGTCTTGAATTCAAGGGAGTCCTCCTACCTCTGCCTCCAGAGTGCTGGGATTATAGAGACTATATTTACTGAGGCTGAAATAACAAGAAAAAGGGTTCATAGATAATCGTGAATCGTGGCCTTAGCAAACCAGAACCAGATATAAAGGAACTTCATTTGCATGGCCCACATCCTTCCCCATACAGAAATAACCAAGCAACAATAGCAAAGAGAACACGTGCATACACAAGAACTCACACATGCACACACATGCCCCGACACACACACACACACACACACACACACACACACACACACACACACACACACACACACAGAGTTCTATCTTGTTTAATCAACCTTGGGTTTTTTTTTCTTCCATGCACATAAACAATTTTCTACCCTGAGAATAATATTTATAAAAGTCAAATCCAATCATTGACTTCTCCCTGTGACAACCGTTCAGTGACTCCTCAGTGCATCAGTGCAACAGGCAGGGCGTGTTTGTTCATTCTGCTGTCGTGTTCCATGGCCTGACTTCCTGCATCGTGGATGGTGACAGCGGACATTAGGGTAGGAATGGCTTCTCCCAGGCCAGACCGTCATTTCTGTCCAATCTCCTAACAAGAAATGCAAGCCACCTGATGACTCCAGGCATCATGCAGAGAGGAAATAAAACCAAGGCTAACATTTATTAAACATGCATATTAAAAGCTGGTGGGCTTGAGGGTGTGGCTGAGTGGTCAATAGTACTTGCTTGCAAAGCCTGCAGCCTGGGCTTGATTCCCCAACAACCACATAAACCCAGATGCATAAAGTGGCATATGCATCTTTTTTTTTCTTTCGCAGTGAGTGGTAAGAAAGAATGGTGCATGCACACACATGCGTGTGCACACACACATAATTAAATAATTTTTTAAAAGCTGGACATAGCTACACATGCTATAACTCTAATGTTGCTGCGGGAAATAGAGACGGGGATTCACTAGAGATCACTGGTCAACCAGTCTAAGGGAATAAACAAAACTAAACAAAACAAGGGCTGGAGAGACGGCTTAGCGGTTAAGGCGCCTGCCTGCCAAGCCTAAGAACCCGGTTCCAATCTCCAGGTCCCACGTTTAGCCAGATGCAAAGTGACGCAAGGGCGCAATGCTGTACTTGACCACAAGGGGGCGCACACATCTAGATTTCATTCACAGCAGCTGAGAGACTGCTGGCATGCCCATTCTCTATCTGTCTCCCTCTCCCTCTCTGTCTGTCTCTCTCTGTGTCTCTCTCCAAAAATAAATAAATAAATAAATAAACAAAACAAAACAAAACATTGAGCCCCAGGTTCAAAGAAAGACTGTCTCATAAAAATAAGTCAGAAGAGCAACAGAGGAGAGCACCCGACATCCTCTCTGGCCTCTGCACCCTTGTGTATGGGGCACAGGCAGCTGCACACAGGTGTACATATATCACACGCGAGTATACATACATGTGTGCATACATCACATGTGAGTATACTTACCAAAACTTTTAAAAACAAAGCGAATTCTAGCAGCCCCAAAGGTTACTTCGGGTTTTCTTGTTATCAAAGGAGAGACCCGGTGCTGTCACCTTCTTTCCCAGGATAAATGAGTTCAGTGAACAGGGTGGGGGGCTGTTTGATGATTCACGCATTTAGTCCTGGCTCATTAGAGGCATGAGCTCACTTATGGCTGACTCACATACCACATATAGTTTTAGCAAATACTCAGCACCGATTCCCATATATTCACCCAGCTAACTCCTACTAAGGAGTGCAAATGCATCTGTAACCTAATAACTCGAAATATTTCCAGTTTAACCTTTATTTTCCCAAGGTGAATTAAATCATGACGACATTCATGGGAATTTCCTCATCCTATAGGAAGATGGAATACATGAATTTCCACTGGGTTAACCGAGAACTTGCTCTGGGTCAAGGTCTAAGGGCCGGAAAGATTTAAATCAAACCTTAAAGTTTTGTAACCTTTATTTGTTTCATGCCTGAGCATGCATAAGCAAGCAAGAATTAAGTGCACAGAAAAGAGAATTAATGTGGCAGGACATTTTCTGAATTCCTTCCTTCATAAGTTTTTTTTGAAAATGTGTGAAGCTTAATGTTTTCTCCTATGTCCACTGAAGTGCCAAGCCACAGACTGTTGCCACATCAAAGACGATGCTTGCCAACCACTCACCTTGCTGTCAAAAGTTGACATTCTAGGGCTGGAGAGATGGCTTGGCAATTAAAGCACTTGCCTGTGAAGCCTAAAGACCCAGGTTCGATACCCTGTCTTGTTTCTGGAGTTTGTTTGCAGTGGCTGGAGGCCATGGCACGCCCGTTCTCTCTCTGTCTGCCTCTTTCTCTCTTTCTCAAATCAATAAATAAAAATGCTTAAATTTTTGTTTAAAAAGTAGAGATTCTAGGTACCAGGTGTGGTGACACATGGTGTTGTAGTTACCTGCTCATTGCTGGGACACAGCATCCAACCACATCAGTTGACAGGAGAAGAACTTTTTTTTTTTTTTTATTGTGGCTGACAGTCTCAAGGGGCAGCTCCATGATGGCAGGGAGAACATGGCATGAGCAAAGACTGGCCATCCCCTCCTTGGCAACATTGGGCAGAAAACAACAAAAGGAGAGTGAGCTGAGCTCTGGCAAGGGAAATCTGGCTATCACACCCCAAAGCCTGCCCCCGACAACACACCTCCTCCAGCAAGGCTCCGCTTCCCAGATTGTCATCAGCTGAGGACCAAGCATTCAGAACACAAGGGTTTATGGTGGACATCGGATTCAAACCAGCACCCATGGTTCTAATCCCAGCACATGGAAGACTGAGATGGGTGAATCTGGAGTTGGAGGCTAGCCTAGGCTACATAGTGAGACTTGTCTCAATTTTTTTTTAAAAAAGAAAGAAGCAAAATGTTGTGATTCCACTCAATTAATTGCACATAACTTCACCACACAGCACACAGAGAGCACTCAACCCCCCCCCCCCGCCCCAGCAGGAGCTATTTTGCTACAAGATTGAATTTTCAAATGCCTGCTCAATGTTAACTAGAACACAGTGGATTGTTTATATTCAGTCTTGTTCCACAAAAAATTTAAAGCAATTTTTTAAGAGATGGCTGGAATCGCAGATAAGCAAAAGGAATGATTTAGGAAAGCTCAGTGGAAGCAAAGGTGTGTCAGAACACAAGAATTCAGGCAATGAAGTCATGCATATTTTCAAGAGGTGTAACCCAACCTAGACTCTCCATTCCTCCCCATCAGTGAGGAGGGTGTCCCGTGGTAGATGGGTGATTCATACCATGTATCACGCCAAAACCATGCGCTTGCTTAAGAGGCGAGCAAGTCTGTCCAATGCTGAGATCAGAATTGTCTCCGTTGAGTCTTCCTAGCGAGCAAATCCTTTGTTATACCAACAGTAAACCCAGACAGAAATTATGCCAAGGCAGTCCCCAGCCCACATCAGTATTGGCTCCTGGCATCCAGCCAGCATGCAATTTAAGTGAAATAAATAAATAAAAAGAGTTACTTCGGGGCTGAGGACATAGATCAGAGGGGAAAGTGCTTGTTGCACAAATATGAGGCCGCCAGTTTGGATCCCCAGACCCCACATAAAATCTGGGGATGATGGTACAGGCCTGTGATCCCAGTGCTAAAGAAGAGACTAGAGATGACAGGAGGGTCCCTGGTGCTCACTGGCTAACCTGTGTAACTGAATCAATAAGCTCAGGGTTCAGTGAGAGGTGCCGTCTCAAGAAATATGGTAAGAAAATTAAAAGAAAAGAAGGGCTGGAGATATGGCTTAGTGGTTAAGGCACACACCTGTGAAGCCTAAAGACCCTGTTCAATTCTCCAGGTCCCTCATAAGCCAGATGCACAAAGGGGCACATGTCTGGAGTTCATTTGCAGTGGCTGGAGGCCCTGGTGTTCCCATTCTCACTCTTTGTCTTTCCCTCTCTCTGTTCGGAAGGAATGAAGGAAGGAATGAAGGAATGAAGGAAGGAAAGAAGGAAGGAAGGGAGGGAGGGAGGAAGGAAGGAAGGAAGGAAGGGAGGGAGGAAGAAGTATGGTGGAAAGTGATTGAGGTAGGCACTGGACAGTGACCTCTGGCTTCCACACACATGTATGTATACATGTACATGCACACACACCTGCATACACATGTGCCCACATGTATATGAACATGCATACACGTGTACACAACACACACACACACACACACACACACACACACACACACACACACACACAGCCAGGGAGCTATTGAGGCTTATGTGAAGGGCTCCTGAAGATGAGAGTTAAAGAACTTGTAACAGTCCTTCTCCTCCATCAATCTCCACAAGAATCCGGCACATGAGGTCAATGCTGCTCCTCCCCAGAGAGTCTGCCTGACAAATCTATATATTTTTATTTATATTTTATTCATTTATTTATTTGAGAGAGGCAGATATAGATAGATGGATAGATAGATAGATAGATGATTGATAAAGAGAGAGAGAGAGAGAGAGAGAGAGAGAATGGGTACACCAGGGCCTCCAGTCACTGCAAATGAGCTCCAGAGGCATGCTCCACCTTGTGCATCTGGCATACATGGGTAGTGGGGAATCAAACCTGAGTCCTTAGGCTTTTCAGGCAAGCTTCCTTACTGCTAAGCCCTCTCTCAAGCCCCTTTTTTCTTTTTCTTTTCTTTTTTAAAATTTTTTTGAGAGAGATAGAGAGGAAGAGGCAGAGAAAGAGAATGGGCACACCAGCAGCCTCTCAGCCACTGTGAATGAATTCCAGATGCATGCGCCCCCTTGTGGGCAAGCGCGGCATTGCATGCTTGCATTACTTTACCTCTGGCTAAACGTGGGACCTGGAGATTGAATGGGTGTTCTTAGGCTTGGCAGGCGGGTGCCTTAACTGTGAAGCCATCTCTCCAGACCCCCTTTTTTTTTTCAACGTGTGTGTATATACATATGTGCTGTGAGTGTGAGGGGTGCACATAGATGTGGGGTCAGAGGATAGCCTTGGGGGTTATTGTCAGGAACACTGCCCATCTTTTTTCTCTTTTGAAATGGGGGTCACTCTTTGGCCTGGAGCTTATCAGTTAGACTAGACTGGCTGGAAAAAAAAAGCCTCAGAGATCCTCATCTTTGCCTCCCCAGCACTGGGATCACAGGCATGCACCACCCCACCCAGCATTTTCCCATGGGTGCTGGGGATTGAATTCAAATCATCCTGCTTGTGAGGCAAGTTCGTTAGTGAAGGAGCTTTCTCCCCAGCCTATCCATGTCTATTTTCTCAGATTTCCCTCCCTCCTCCTACAAAATGGGATGGGGCTTTCTTTGATATGAAATAATGAAACATCCGAGACCAAAAGCAAGACGCTGTCCCTTCCTTTGAGAATTACTGAAGGGAGTAATGTTAACACAGACTTTCCGAGCTCTTCCAGGAGAGGGTACGTTTGACCAGAAAGGAGCCTTGCATTTTGCCTGCTGTACTCAAAGTGGAGACGGCTGCTGTGTCAGAGAAGGGACGGGGAAGGGGTGGGACGTGCCTTGGGGTATCATGGAGCACCAACTTTGCAATGGTGGTCTTCTTCACACGTGTGGGTACAAGAAGAGGTCTTCCTGGAGTCAGCACTGTGGACTGTTGGGTACTTTTCAGCCACGTGTAGGCTAGTGTTGTTGATGCTGTGACACAGCCTTTAGCCTAACATTTCAGGCCCCTGACTTCCTGGACTGTTTTCTGGGATGGCTTACCATGAGACGACATGGACTGTCCTCACCCAGGTTACATGAGAGGGACAGCCGACACAGTATGGTGGCCAGGAATGGGGGCTAAACACTGTAAGGGCCCTTGAGCTCCCCTGCTTCCTGGGCAGTTCCTAAAGTCATATGGGCCCTGCATCACAATTTAGCTGCTATCTCTGCTCCATCCCGAGTTCCTTAGTCCTTGAAGGTGGGGATCCTCAGGGAACTCATCCCAAATCTCCTGCTCACAAAACCTCATTGCCTCCATCATTCCCAGAGAAGCTGACCGAAGATGGCTGGATGCAAACATCTTTCTCTTCTCTCTCTCTCTCTCTTTGCTTTTCAGAGGTATGGTCTCTCTAACCCAGGCTGACCTGGGGCTGCAGAACGAATGAACTGGCCTTGAACTAATGGTGATCCTTCTACTTCTGCCTCCTGAGTGCTGGGAATAAAGGAATGTGCTACCATTGCCAGCTCACCCCTCTTTTTATTTTCTTTATTATTTTTGTTTTTTGACAATTATACAAATATATCTTGTATTCTTAGCATGTGCATCGCTCATTAGCCTCCCTTGTCACCCCTCCTATACCACTGAGCCGCTTCCTCTCCTCAACTACTCTTTCTTATTCCTTTCCATGTCTTTTTATTTTTTGGTGACCCAGTGAGTTTATTTAGGGTTGCTTGCATGAGCATGGATTGGGGTAATTTACCAGTGCTTGATTCCTTTTGGTGGCTGAATAATATTCTACTGTATGGTTATACCCCATTGTGTGTACCTACATATCAATCGGTGAACACTGGATTGTTGGTGGGCATGGTTGTAAGACTGAATTGTGAGAGCAAACTGTGGGAATGAGCTATGAGAACAAACTATTGCAATCAACTGTGGGAATATTTCTGGTGAACCTTACAAAAAACCTTGTCTGAGATTATTGCTGTGGGATGCTAAACTCCTTACTTGGAACTTGGCCTAAAGTTAATATTACAACCATGTAATCCACCCGCTTAAAGCAATGTGACTGGGTTTCGCCTGCCTTGCTGTACCTTCGACCTAAACAGCACAGATGACAAGCAGCATTTAGAGACGCTCACCCATCTTAAACTATGTGTTTGCCTACCTTCCTCCATGGCTTTGTGGGACCCTCGATTCAGAACAAGTGTACATGGATAAGAAGTGCTGACCGTGGCGTTGAAGACAAGATCAGTAACTATGGGTCACCCATCTGTGGAAGGCAACAGATGAGCTTAAGTGATTATTGCTCTTGTGATCAGAGTGCAGGTGTGTTCTGGATCAGCCGAGTCCAACAGGTCAAACTTTGAAATCCTTTCTTTTGACAAATATTTAAGGGTTTCCAAAGTCGAATGTTCCTTACCCTCAGCTCAGATGTTGCTCTACTTATTCATGTATTAACTGGTTTGGGCTGTTCAATAAAAATACCACAGGCACAGCAACACCAGAGCAGCAGCGACACAGAGGCAGCGAGTTTGCTAATGACTTCAAGTGAACTTCAGGCTTCAGCTCGCTTTTTCCTCAGGCTGCTGCTAGAGAAAGCTAGCTCATTCTTGGGGAATTTCAAGAGATAGTTCTCTTATTTCTCAGGCTCTGCTCCTCAAAGCAGTTTCCCCACTTGTGAGTGAGATCCCAAATATATATATGTATGTATAGACGTATGTATGTATGTATGTATGTATGTATGTTTATATGTATCTCAACCTGTATATATATATATATATATATATATATATATATATATATATATATGTGTGTGTATATCTCAGACCATTTATAATGTGTGTGTGTAGAATTCTCAGCTCAGATTATTAATCTGTGTTTCATTTTTTCTGGCGGGGGGTGAGGTAGAGTCTCATTCTGGCCCAGGCTGACCTGGAATTCACTATGTAGTCTCAGGGTGGCCTCGAACTCATGGAGATCTTCCTACCTCTGCCTCCCCAGTGCTGGGATTAAAGGCATGTACCACCATGCCCAGCTGTATTTCATTTTTTGAGGAACTAACACTCTTTTAAGAAAAATATATTGAGGGATATAAGAAAAATATAGGCACTTGTTTATAATGCATGATGGCTCAGGTTTGATCTGCCAGGACACACATGATGCATATGAACAATAATAATAATGCTTGATGGCCCAGGTTTGATTCACCAGGACCCACATGAAGCATATGAATAAAGTGACCCGTGTGACTGGGGTTCATTTGCAGTGGCAGTGGGTCTTGACATGCCCATACGTTCTCTCTTTTTCTCTCTCTCACAGAAAGAAAGAAAGAAAGAAAGAGGGGCTGGAGAAATGGCTTAGCATTTAATACACTTGCCTGCAAAGCCCAAGGCAAAAGCTATGTTCAAATCCACATATACCATGTAAGCAAAATACACAAGGTGACACATGCGCAAGGTGACACATGTACATAAGGCAAACATCTGGAGTTCAATTATAGTGGCTGGAACCCTGGTGTGCCAACTCTCCCTCTCTCTCTTGCTCTTACTCTTGTACTCTCTCTTAAAATAAATGCCAGTCTGTTGGGCTTGCCTCAAAAAGAAAAAAAGTACACGGGGCCATGGTGGCTCATGTGTACAATACTGGCACCTGGGGAGCAGAGGTAGGAGGATTGCCACATGCTCAATACAAGGCCACTTGGGCTACAGGGTGAACTCTAGGCCAGGCAGGGATGCAAAGTGAGACCCTGTCCCAATACTAACCTGTCTCCAGGGTGAACTCTAGGCCAGGCAGGGATGCATAGTGAGACCCTGTCTCAATACTAACCTGTCTCCAGGGTGAGCTCTAGGCCAGGCAGGGATGCAAAGTGAGACCCTGTCCCAATACTAACCTGTCTACAAACAGAACTAAAGGCCAGGCAGGGATGCAAAGTGAAACTCTGTCTCAATACTAGCCTGTCACCAGGGTGAGCTCTAGGCCAGGCAGGGATGCATAGTAAGACCCTGTCCCAATACAAGGCTAACCTACAGAGTGAGTTCTCGGCCAGGCAGGGATGAGTGAGACCCTGTCCCAAGGCCAACCTGTCTACAGGGGATGCCAGGCAGGGATGCATAGTGAGACCCTGTCCCAATACTAACCTGTCTACAGGGTGAGCTCTAGGCCAGGCAGGGATGCATAGTGAGACCCTGTCCCAATACTAACCTGTCTCCAGGGTGAGCTCTAGGCCAGGCAGGGATGCAAAGTGAGACCCTGTCCCAATACAAACCTGTCTACAGGGTGAGCTCTAGGCCAGGCAGGGATGCATAGTGAGACCCTGTCCCAATACTAACCTGTCTCCAGGGTGAACTCTAGGCCAGGCAGGGATGCATAGTGAGACCCTGTCTCAATACTAACCTGTCTCCAGGGTGAACTCTAGGCCAGGCAGGGATGCAAAGTGAAACTCTGTCTCAATACTAACCTGTCTCCAGGGTGAACTCTAGGCCAGGCAGGGATGCATAGTGAGACCCTGTCCCAATACTAACCTGTCTCCAGGGTGAACTCTAGGCCAGGCAGGGATGCATAGTGAGACCCTGTCCCAATACTAACCTGTCTACAGGGTGAACTCTAGGCCAGGCAGGGATGCATAGTGAGACCCTGTCCCAATACTAACCTGTCTACAGGGTGAGTTCTAGGCCAGGCAGGGATGCATAGTGAGACCCTGTCCCAATACTAACCTGTCTACAGGGTGAGCTCTAGGCCAGGCAGGGATGCATAGTGAGACCCTGTCCCAATACTAACCTGTCTACAGGGTGAGCTCTAGGCCAGGCAGGGATGCATAGTAAGACCCTGTCCCAATACTAACCTGTCTCCAGGGTGAACTCTAGGCCAGGCAGGGATGCATAGTGAGACCCTGTCCCAATACTAACCTGTCTACAGGGTGAACTCTAGGCCAGGCAGGGATGCATAGTAAGACCCTGTCCCAATACTAACCTGTCTCCAGGGTGAACTCTAGGCCAGGCAGGGATGCAAAGTGAGACCCTGTCCCAATACTAACCTGTCTACAGGGTGAGTTCTAGGCCAGGCAGGGATGCAAAGTGAGACCCTGTCTCAATACTAACCTGTCTACAGGGTGAGTTCTCGGCCAGGCAGGGATGCATAGTGAGACCCTGTCCCAATACTAACCTGTCTACAGGGTGAGCTCTAGGCCAGGCAGGGATGCAAAGTGAGACCCTGTCCCAATACTAACCTGTCTACAGGGTGAGCTCTAGGCCAGGCAGGGATGCAAAGTGAGACCCTGTCCCAATACTAACCTGTCTCCAGGGTGAGCTCTAGGCCAGGCAGGGATGCAAAGTGAGACCCTGTCCCAATACTAACCTGTCTCCAGGGTGAACTCTAGGCCAGGCAGGGATGCAAAGTGAGACCCTGTCCCAATAATAACCTGTCTACAGGGTGAGCTCTAGGCCAGGCAGGGATGCATAGTAAGACCCTGTCCCAATACTAACCTGTCTACAGGGTGAACTCTAGGCCAGGCAGGGATGCAAAGTGAGACTCTGTCCCAATACTAACCTGTCTCCAGGGTGAACTCTAGGCCAGGCAGGGATGCAAAGTGAAACTCTGTCTCAATACTAGCCCTTCCCTCAAGATGGTTTATTTATATGATTATAGTGAGGAATGATGTGCTTTGAAATTGTTTCATTATGAGTTTCCTTTAAGATGCCATCTATGATGTAATGTTTTAACGCCTAGAATTATTTGAAAATTCATGAAATTTTAACCAAAATTCTTACATTGAAGACCAAGACCTTTCAAGAGAAGATGTGTTTTTAGTGGTCTTGCTCAGGACTGTGCTAAGGACTCCATTTCTGTGTTTCAGAATACTTTTCTTTTTTAATAAAAATAAAATTTGTGTGTGTGTGTGTGTGTGTGTGTGTGTGTGTGTTGTATGCCAGGGCCTTTGGCCACTGTAACAAACGTGAGACACTTGCTCCACCTTTGACCATTCAGCTTACATGGGTGAGTTGGCTTGCAGAATACTAGTGCCTTTAACTGCTGAGCCAGCTTTTCCAACCGTCAGAATACTTTTCCTTGAAGGAGTGGCAGTGATTCCGAGGATCACTTGAGGATATGTGAACTAAGGTTTCATAAATGCTTGTTGCTATGGTTTAGGTGTGAAACGTCCCTCATAGGCGCAGGTACTGGGGCGCTGCCAGCTGCTGGGCTTCTGGGAGATGATTGGCTCCTGAGGGCTCTGACATCATCCGTGGATAGAACTCTTAATGGTGGCCTCGTTGGGGGTTGTGGAGGGAAAGAGGTTGAGTCTAATTGGGTGAAATCGATCAGTGGGGCAGTCTTTAGAGATTATTTTATTTTTGGGCCATTTAAAAATATTATTGACAACTTTCATAATTATAGACAATAAACCCCTCCCCCCTTTCCCCTTCACAACTCCACTCTCCATCATAACCGCTCCCCTTCTCAATAAGTCTCTCTTTTATTTTGACGTCATCATCTTTTCCTCCTATTACAGTGATCTTGTATAAGTAGTGCCAGGCACTGGGAGGTCCTGGATATCCAGGCCATTTTGCATCTGGAAGAGCACATTGGGCCATTTCTTATATCTGCCCCCCTTTCTGCTTTCTCTCCTCTACAAGGTAAACAGCCTTCTCCTCCACATATTCCTGCCACAGTCCCGTTCTTCCTCACCATAGATCCAGCATCAAAGGAATCAAGAGGTAGGGACTGAAGCCTCTGACACTTCAAGCCAAAATAAACCTGTTCCCCCTTAACGTTGTTTACATTGGGCAATTTTGTCACAAACTCTCACTAGCAAAATGCTCTATGAAATATGAGGAAATAGGAAGTGGCTTTTCATTTTTTTTTAATTTGAGAGAGAGAGAGAAAGAGAACAGGCATGCCAGTGGCCTCTCAGACGCTATGAATGAACTCCAGACGCATGTGCCCCCTTGTGCACATGTTCAACATCATGCACTTGCATCACTTTTGCATCTGGCTAAATGTGGGACCTGGAGATTCGAACAGGCATTCTTAGGCTTTGCAGGCAGGCGCCTTAACCACTAAGCCATCTCTCCAGCCCCTGAAGTGGCTTTTCAAAGGGGACTAATTTACCCAGAAGTGGACTTATATGTACGATCAAAGCAGGTACTTTACTTGGTGGGACGGTCACCAGGAGCAGATGCACAGAACACCCCACCCCTTTCTCCCACAGTGGGAGCTGGGACCATAGTCAGAGTGCTATGGGATCACTGGCTACCCCTTCTGTGTCGGTGCAATGAAGTGACTCTTGTCCCCATGGTGTCCGGCGTCCAGATGCTAGACAGCCAGCATTCCCAGACAGACAACAATCTGTGGTCTAAACAGCTTATGTTTCCTATTAGCTGTTGTCCACACAGCTTGTTCTACACTGCCCTGATCCTCAAGTGGAAGAGCCAAGAGTGCTAAGATGGAGACCCTCCCTTCAAACCCAGCCATGCCCAGGCAACAGCTCCTTCCTGCAAGACAGTGTGAGGATGAAGAGGGTCCAAGAAGGTGACGTGCTGCGTAAAGTTTCCTAGTCAAGGTTATTCCTTAAGATGTTCTATAGGTCTAGACAAATGTCCCCGAGTCTGTGGAGAACGGTGTGGGGGCCACAGTGATGCATATGGAGAGATATGAAGAGAGAGAGTATGCATAGACTGACGTGTTTGCAGCTCGTAAGGAAAAGGAAGGCGCGGGCTGGGGAAATGACCCAGTGGAGAAAGAGCTTGCTGTACTTGAGTTCAGGTGTGCAGAACCCGTATAAATCCAGAAGCTGTGATTTGTGTGATGGGAAGCGGAGCACGAGAATATATATTCCCAGATAGACGCTTGAGAGGGCGGGCTCGCCTAGCAAACTCAATGGTGGACAAAGAGAGACCCCGCCTCCTCACCCAGCTTGGGGAGCTACATCCAAAGTTGTCCTCTGACTTCCACACATACACCATGCCATGCTGCACCAGCACACACACGCACACACACACACACACAGAGAAGGAAAAGGAAGGCACGAGTGACTCTGCAAGCAGTAAGCTTCGAAGAACAATACATTTTGCTATTCCCACTGTAAGAGCTGCCTTGGTCACTTTACCCTGGGAAGTGTGAGGGTGACAGCAAGCACTTTCTTGTCTCCGTCCTGTTTTCAAAACAGACGACTTCTGGTGCAGTGTGTGCACCTCAGCTCAGAAGTCCTGGACAGACAGAGAGGCTCCGTGAACGCCCGGCCAATTAAAATCGTGTGCGGCAGTGCTCTCTCACTTTAGCAGGGACTTGATTTCTAGTCTAAGTCAACAACCTCACATATGCGAACCTTTTCACATATGCTTTACTAGTGCAGAGTGGGAGGGGCGGATCTGCCAACTTTCATGAGCTCTGACCAAGTAACAGGGGCACTACAGGAGGCAGAATGGCCTGGGAACCAAACCAGAAGTCACGTGAGAAAGAATGGAGGGAGGTTGAATAAGAACAGAGGTATCCAGTGCTGCTTCTGAGGAAACCAGGATGCACGTCACTTTCAGTAAAGCAAAATATTGATAAATACTGATCATCAATATATTGAAAATATACGACCAGCATGAACCATGTTTTCTCCATAAGCTGAATTTTCCTGTCTGTAAATGTGGGTGGGATGGTCTCCATTACAGTTCTGTGCTCACTTTCCTGTCTAATGGCAATGATTTGTTTAATATCATTTCAGCACAATGGCATGCAGGTCTAAGCTCACACACATGAACTCTCCAGGGGAACAGGAGGGAGGAGAGAAGGTTGAGGGGAGGGAGATATTGGGGAAATATGTTCAACGTACAATATAAACACGTATGAACATGTCCTTGTGTTTGCTGGAATCAGATGTCCCCCATAAAGTCATGTGTTCTGAATGCTTGGTCCTTGGAAGTGGAGCCTTGCTGGAGGAGGTGTGTTGCTGGGGCAGGCTTAGGGGTATTGTAGCCAGCTCCCCTTGCCAGAGTTCAACTCACTCTCCTGCTCTGTTTCCATCTGCTGTGGCAGAGGTGATGTCCAGCTTCTGCTTGTGCCATACTTTCCTCTGCCATCATGAAACTTCCCCTTGAGACTTAAGCCAAAATAAAAACTTTCCTCCCATCAGCTGCGTTTGGTCGGCTGCTTTGTCCCAGCAGAAACAAGGTAACTATAACAGCCCTGATGTAAATTAAATAAAAAGTTTTAAAAATAAAAGTTACAAAGAGAAAGAGTTCTAAGATATGAGGAGGTGGAGGAGGACTGGGTGAAGAATGGGAGAAGTGTGTCCTGGGAGCTGGGGGAGTCAGCAGAGCACATGTCCTGTCACCCAGAGAAAGAAGCACACGAAAGAATATCAGTTGTGTTGATCACTTTACTTAGAAATTGAAGTTGCATTAAAATGGTGGGGCTGGCAATATGGCTCAGCAGTTAAAGGTGCTTGCTTGCAAAGCCTGATGGCCCAGGTTCAGTTCCCCAGTACCCATATAAAGCCAGAAGCACAAGGTGGTTTATGCATCTGGAGTTTGGTCACAGTGGCTAGAGGCCCTTGTGTGTCTATTCCTTTTTTCTCTTTCACTCCCCCCCCCACCGTGTCTGCTTGCAAATGAAATAGTTTTTTTAACGTAACATCTGGGAGCTGGAGAGATTGTTTAATGGTTAAATATGCTTCCTAAATAATTATAAACAGCTGAGGGGGCTCAAGACTGCCCAGGTTTGAAGCTCCAGATCCCATGCACACCTGAAACCCCAGTCCTATAAGGAGCAGAGACTGGAGAATCACTGGGGGTCCTGAAGTCCAAGTTTGGAATCAGTACGAGACTCCATTGCAAGGTAATACCAGGGTGAGTGATGGAGGAGCATACCGGATGTTGTCCAGCCACCACAGACAAGCTCACAGGGCGCTCGAACAGCACACACACCTGTATACACCCCTCCCCCCACACCAGCCATGTCCAAGTTGAAGCTGAGCCTTGCAAATAGATCTGAGAGTATGTTTCTCTCTTGTGAGATGAGAGAGGCATCACACAGTTTCGTCAACCAGCTTAAATATTTCCTACAGTTACAACCAGTGAACAAATGTGTCCATGGGAAGACGTGGACCCCTTCATGGGGTTTACAGAAGCGAGGCTACCTGATAAACAGAGTTTTCCAGCGTGGGTGTCCGAGAAGCTGCAGAACCGGGCGCATCCTTCGTTGTTTAATTTGTGGGTGAACTCGGGGAAACTTTATTGCCTCCCCCAGGGTTTTACTGAGGGCAGTAGGAAAACGTGCCATTCTCCCAGCAAGAAGGAAGTTTGGTGTTGCAGATTTGATTTCTATTTTCCAGCCTCCTGTGCCTCTGTATTTTGAAACTTTCTCCATGGATGTCAGAGGTTGGTATCTGTTACTTGACCTGAGGGAAGTGGCCGGTTTTCTGTCTTTTCCTTTGTTTTCCATGGAAGGAAAGGATGACACTTTGTTTGCCTCAACCTTGTCCTATATTCAGGGTCAGGCCACAGGAGGAACACAACGGCCAGAACTCCAGAGTACATACAGGTGACAGATTGATTCTCCAGGATCTGACAACATCAAAGCTCCATAGCTTAGACATGATTTTAAGCGACTCAAATAAAACCTTCACATCTCCAGGGATGTCACCTCACAGACAAACTCCAGCTACGGGGAGTGTATGTCACACAAGGTCAAAGGCAGAAATGGTCCCCCAAGGAAAGGACTCTAACCCATAGAGTGCTCTGTCCGTCTGTCCGTCTTTGTGTTCTTCTCACATTGCACTGAAACTGAGGACACCGACTTCCCTACACCGTAGCTCGGCTGTGATCATTCTGGATTTGAGTCAGGCGCTCACTCTGTAGACAAGAATGGCCTGGAGCTCCCTGTGTCATCCAGGATAAGCTGACGGTGCCCATACCTCAGTCTCCTGACCACTGGCATTGCGGGCATGTACCACTTTTCCTTAAAGTCAGGTGACCTTGACTGCACCCCTCAATCACCACGAGTTCCATTTACTGGCTTTATTTTATTTGAGATAGAATTTCACCATGAAACCCGGGGTGGGGGGTGAACTTGAGATCCTCCTGCCTCCTACCATAGTCAATCAATGGGCTCCACCCGTACCTTTTCACATTCAAGAAGCCCAAGACATATTATAACTATCCTGGCAGGAATAAAGAGATTCGAATTCCCTGGTGCTGGTGTGATAAACGTGCACTACCATGTCTGACAGATTCACTACAGTTTTCATTCTTTGGGTTGTTAATATCCACCTTGACTCTTCTGCAGAGAAAATGTCAAGTCAACAACCAAAGTAAGGGCCTAGGCAGACGGCTCGGTGGGTGAAGTAGGGGCCTAGGAAGACGGCTCGGTGGGTGAAGTAGGGGCCTAGGAAGACGGCTCGGTGGGTGAAGTAGGGGCCTAGGCAGACGGCTCGGTGGGTGAAGTAGGGGCCTAGGAAGACGGCTCGGTGGGTGAAGTAGGGGCCTAGGCAGACGGCTCGGTGGGTGAAGTAGGGGCCTAGGCAGACGGCTCGGTGGGTGAAGTAGGGGCCTAGGCAGACGGCTCGGTGGGTGAAGTAGGGGCCTAGGCAGGCGGCTCGGTGGGTGAGGGGCCTAGGCAGGCGGCTCGGTGGGTGAAGTAGGGGCCAGGCAGGCGGCTCGGTGGGTGAAGTAGGGGCCTGGGAAGACGGCTCGGTGGGTGAAGTAGGGGCCTAGGCAGGCTCAGTAGGGGCCTAGGAAGGCGGCTCGGTGGGTGAAGTAGGGGCCTAGGCAGGCGGCTCGGTGGGTGAAGTAGGGGCCTAGGCAGGCGGCTCGGTGGGTGAAGTAGGGGCCTAGGCAGGCGGCTCGGTGGGTGAAGTAGGGGCCTAGGAAGACGGCTCGGTGGGTGAAGTAGGGGCCTAGGCAGGCGGCTCGGTGGGTGAAGTAGGGGCCTAGGCAGGCGGCTCGGTGGGTGAAGTAGGGGCCCAGGCAGGCGGCTCGGTGGGGGTGGGGTAGGGGCCTAGGAAGGCGGCTCGGTGGGTGAAGTAGGGGCCTAGGAAGACGGCTCGGTGGGTGAAGTAGGGGCCTAGGCAGACGGCTCGGTGGGTGAAGTAGGGGCCTGGGGGGCCTAGGAAGACGGCTCGGTGGGTGAAGTAGGGGCCTAGGAAGACGGCTCGGTGGGTGGTGGGCCTAGGCAGACGGCTCGGTGGGTGGTAGGGGCCTAGGCAGACGGCTCGGTGGGTGAAGTAGGGGCCTAGGCAGACGGCTCGGTGGGTGAAGTAGGGGCCTAGGAAGACGGCTCGGTGGGTGAAGTAGGGCCTAGGCAGGGCCTAGGCAGTAGGGGCCGGCAGCGGCTCGGTGGGTGAAGTAGGGGCCTAGGCAGGCGGCTCGGTGGGTGAAGTAGGGGCCTAGGAAGCGGCTCGGTGGGTGAAGTAGGGGCCTAGGAAGACGGCTCGGTGGGTGAAGTAGGGGCCTAGGCAGGCTCGGTGGGTGGGGGAAGGTAGGGGCCTGGGGAGTAGGGGAGGAAGGCGGCTCGGTGGGTGAAGTAGGGGCCTAGGCAGGGCAGGCCGGCTCGGTCGGTGGGGTGAAGTAGGGGCCTAGGCAGGCGGCTCGGTGGGTGAAGTAGGGGCCTAGGAAGACGGCTCGGTGGGTGAAGTAGGGGCCTAGGCAGGCAGGCAGGCGGCTCGGTGGGTGAAGTAGGGGGCCTAGGCAGGCGGCTCGGTGGGTGAAGTAGGGGCCTAGGCAGGCGGCTCGGTGGGTGAGGTAGGGGCCTAGGGGCAGGCGGCTCGGTGGGTGAAGTAAGGGCCGGTGGGTGGGAAGACGGCTCGGTGGGTGAAGGGCCAGGGAAGGGGCTCGGTGGGTGAAGTAGGGGCCAGGCAGGCGGCTCGGTGGGTGAAGTAGGGGCCTAGGCAGGCGGCTCGGTGGGTGAAGTAGGGGCCTAGGAAGACGGCTCGGTGGGTGAAGTAGGGGCCTAGGAAGACGGCTCGGTGGGTGAAGTAGGGGCCTAGGCAGACGGCTCGGTGGGTGAAGTAGGGGCCTAGGCAGACGGCTCGGTGGGTGAAGTAGGGGCCTAGGCAGACGGCTCGGTGGGTGAAGTAGGGGCCTAGGAAGACGGCTCGGTGGGTGAAGTAGGGGCCTAGGCAGACGGCTCAGTGCCTGGAATCCCAGCATCGGGGAGGCAGAGACAGGAGGACCCTTGAAGTCCACTGGCTAGAAGCTGAATCAGAGAGCTCTAGGTTCCGTGAGTGACCTTGTTTTCAAACACGAGGTGAAGAGTGATCGAGGAAGACACTCAGCATCGACTTCTGACCTCCACATACACCTGCACATATATGTGAACCCATCCACATACAAGTATGCAAATATACACATGAAGACCTGCACACACTCAGCTGAACTCAGAGTGAGTTAACATGCATACTGTTTGTAAATTGAGAATTTCTACAAGGATATATGATGTTGTCTTTTAAGTCATACCTTAAGTCCAAGATAGCTCATAGTATTTAATTTTTTAAATTTTTATTTATTTATTTGAGAGAGAGAGAGAGAGAGAGGGAGAGAATGGGCATGCCAGAGCCTCTATCCCCTGCAAATGAACTCCAGACACATGCACCACCATGTGCATCTGGCTTACATGGGTCCTGGTGAATTGAACCTGGGTCTTTAGGCTTTGCAGGCAAGTGCTTTAACCATAGTATTTTATAAATAATCATAATATTTTATAAAATAACCCTTGTTGCATTTTTCCCCTTAGATTTCCTCCAGTGTTGAACTTCACTTGTGTTCCCTGTTTCATTCTTGTCCAGCAAGGTCCTCTCCAGACTTCATTCCCAACTGAAGCCATTCCTCTGCCTCTCATCAAAACGGTGACAAAGTTCACACAACTCCACTTCCTACAAGCTGTTGAGGTCGTTGCGTTGTCTGTGTTTCACTGTCGCTCTGGATCCAAAGCCTCCTTCCAGCTTGCCGTTATATTCTTTGCTCCTGGAATCCTTCTACATACACCCCTTTCCAGCTCTCATTTTGAGTTTTCACTAAAATCCTTGCACTACCATGGTGGACCAATGGGCTCCATCTCTATGTGTCCACACTCAAGAAGCCCTAGACATGTTATCCTGGAACTATCTTGGAAGGAATAAAGAGATCCTAAACTTGAGAATATATTGAAAATCTAAAGAGACACTTCTGTCCCCCCCCCTTCCCTTCCCTTCCTCTCCTCTCCTCTTTCTCCTCTTCTTTTTCTTCATTCTCCTTCCTCTCTCTTTCCTGAGACTCACTTCCACAGGGCTCCACTGTGCTGATCCTCCCCTTTTTAACTCCTTTTTCTCTCCCACTCCAATTTGCTAAGCCGTGCGTGACTAGCTGTGTTCCAAATAACACCAGGTCAGAGGACTCGTGTCTCCATCTGAAGATTTATTTGTTCATTTGATCCAGGAAGTGTCTCTGCTATGTTTTTTAGGCCAAGGTGCTGAAAGACCACGTCCTCTCTGTGAAGTTATTCCAGGGTTCTGCGGCCATTGCTTGCTCACGAGGTGTTGAAATCTTCCCCGAGCAGAGCCAATTAAAAACACCCATGGAAAAGTCCTGCGTGTGGACAATGGTTGGAAGTAAACACATGTAGAGGACAAACCGTACTACTTTCCCTGTCCCTCTCTCTCCTGCAGAGCAGTCATATGAGGAAAGGTTGTTTGGAAATCAAGAATTAAGAAAGTACACAATCTTAGGAGGAAAACTTTTTGCTGTTTTGTTTTCTTGAGGTAGGGTGTACCTCAGCTTCCCAAGTGCTGGGATTAAAGGCATGCACATCACGCCCAGGCTGCGAGTAAAGCTTTCAAAATAAGAAAGTACTCAATTATATGAAGAACGATTTGAAATTAAGGAAATAAAGAGCTCAAGGCTGGAGGATATGGCTCAGTGGATAAAGCATCTGCCACACGAACCCCTGGCATCCATAAATCCTGCCTATAACCCTGCGCTCTGGAGGAAGCCATGGCAGGAGACCCTGGGGTAAGCTGGGGAGCTAGATGAGCTGTCAGTGAGCTCTGGGTTCCAGTGAGAGAACCAGCCTCAGCGAAACCAAGTGGAGAGCCATGGAGGAAGAGGACCCAGGTCAACCTCTGGCCTTTATAAACATGTGCACACATACCTGCACCCATGAGTACCCCCATACACCTACGGTTCCACATGCATGCACCACACGCACGCACACACACACACACACACACACACACACGCAAAAAATAAAAGTAAATATAAAATTTAAAAAGAAATATGTTCCATCAAAATCCTACCTGTTCCTGAAAATCTTCCTGAATCATAGTGATTATTCACAGTACTGTGTCCGAAATCTTCCTTCCCAAGGGTTTTTTTCTTATTCCAATTTATTTATTTATTTGTAAGGAGAGAGAGAAAGAAATGGGGTGGGCAGAGAATATAAGAATATGGGCATGCAAGGCTTCTAGCCACTCCAAACAAAGGCACCACTTTGTGCATCTGGCTCTACATGGAAGCTGGGGAAATAAACTTGGTTCATTAGGCTTTGCAGGCAAATGCCTTAACTGCTGAGCCATCTCTCCAGCTCCCAAGTTAGGTTTTTTTTTTTTTTTCATACCCTTTAAGCTAAATTTACTCAGGCCACACAAGCCCTGGACCTACTCTTTGGAAGGTATGTTACATTTGATTTTTGTCTAATTTACTTAACATCATGATCTCACTTCCAGTCCTCCCCTTCTCATACCTAAACTTTTTGCCTCATTTCCCTCATTCCAGTAAACTCACAAGGAAATGCTTTTGGTTGGGGAGTTGTTGTTTTAAAGTTCCATCTTATTACTAAATAGAAAATGAATATTCATTTAAGTATGTAATTTGGAGACACCCAGGTGCTCTTCCAGGGAAACTTCAGCTTATTGGCAAGAAAGCTTGGCCCACAGTGCTTTTCTTCTGAATTCACTGTGTTCCAGCTGTCTCCTTTAAAAAAAATATTTTAAAAAATTATTTATTTATTTACATCAATTTTGAGAGAGATAAAGAGGCAGAGAGAGAGAGAGAGAGAGAGAGAGAGAGAGAGAATGAATATGCCAGGACCTCTAGCAAATAAACTCCAGATACATGTGCCACTTTGTACATCTGGCTTACATGGGTCCTTGGGAAATGATCCTGGATCTTTTGGTTTTTGCTGGCAAGCACCTTAACCACTAAGCCATATCTCCAGCTCCCTCCTTTTTTTAACCTTAGTGAATTTCTTTTTAACATCAGGTTTGAAACCATCTCATAACCTTTTCTTGGTTATGAGTCCCTCCTATGACCATCCCCTGGGTTTTGTGATTCACTGCCATGTATTAGTTACTGACAAAAAGTTGCTCCAGGGGCTGGAGAGATGGCTCAGTCGTTAAGGTGGTTGCAAAGCCTAATGACCTAGGTTCAATTCCCCAGTACCTACTTAAAGCCAGATGCACATTGGCACATGCATCTGGAGTTCGTTTGCAGTGGTTGGAGGCCCTGGCATGCCCATTCTTTCTCTAGTTGCCTCTTTCTCTCTCTCTCCCTCAAATAAATAAACAGAAAATAAATAGAAAAAATAATACACATCACGTCTTCCCAGGCTCTTTCAGTGAATCTTCTCCCTCCTCCCCAGCGAACAGGAGCTCAACACAGAGGACACAGGATGAAAAGAAATGAACTTCTCATGATTCCAGAGGACATGAATGTGTTACAACTTGAATACTTGTCAGGCATCAGGGTATCAGTCTAGAGGCATTGAAGGGCTGGAGAGATGGCTTAGCACTTAAGGTATTTGTCTACAAAGCCAAAGGACCCAGGTTTGATTCCCCAGGACCCATGTAAAGCCAGATGCACAAGATAGCACATGTATCTGGAATTCATTTGCAGTGGCTAGAGGCCTTGGCATGCCCATTCTCTCTCTCTCTCTCTCTTTCGCTCTCAAATAAATAAAGTATAAAAAATTTAATTTAAAAAAAGGAGGCATTGGGGCTGGAGAGATGGCTTAGCAGTTAAGGTATTTGCCTACAAAGCCAAAGGACCCAGGTTTGATTCCCCAGGACCCACATAAGCCAGATGCACAAGGGAGCACATGCATCTGGAGTTTGTTTACAGTGGCTGGAGCCCCTAGTGCACCCACTCTCTATTTTTCTCTCTAACTGCCTATTTCTGCATCTCTCTCAAATAAATAAATAATTAAATAAATAATTTTTTTAAAGGAGGTGTTGAAACAGGCACTGGGACCACCGGGGCAATGGTGGGTCCCATAGGATCAGGAGCTAAAGGCTATGACTTAGCAGGTCCTCGTGGGTCTCCTGGGTCTGGCATCAATCCAAGCTTCAAGCACACAGGTGCTGAGTAGACTCAGGTTCCTGCTGGGCACAGTACAGTCCATATAGAGACAGGAACACGTAGTGTCCAGAGCAGGAGTGACTGTGGGGGCGCTCAAATCCACCCCCACGTCAGAGGCTTTGGAAACCAGCAGCAAGAACATCGAATCTGAGGCAAGTCTTCCTTCTCCAGAAGTCTCCCCAGTTCCCTGCGCTGTGATCAGAAGACAGAGCAAGGAGGCAAGGGCAGGAGTTTATATAGACACAGGTAAGCCCTGATTGGTGCATGCAAATAAGGTGAAAATCAGGGGGACCAATCATAAGTGCAAGAGTCATCCAAAAAAAACGGTCTAGTTTCCTTGATGCCATGGAAACCACCAAACTGTGCTTGGTCCTAGGAGAATAGGTTGTGAAGCAGTAGAGTGTGAGGCCACTCTCACACTGAGTGGAGTTTCCACTGGCGCTCCAACTCTTCATGACCAAGGGTGGGTCCCCTGCTTCCATACGGTCCCTGCAGCCAGCTATCCGGGACGGCGCTCAGGCGTCCAGATGCGCGCACACACTCATAGTTTGGGTTTTTCTGTAGAGATGCCTGCTCTGCTCTCATTGGCGGTGAGGTAGGAACCCCTTGCCCTTGCCAGTCTTACTAGGAGGTGGAGGTGGATAACCAGGGGTTCAAGGTCATCCTTGGCTATATTGAGTTTGATGTCAACCTGGGCTACATGAGACCCTGTCTCAAGAACAACCAAAATAAATGAAAAGTAAATAAAGCATAAAGTACAGTAAAAAGAAAGATTTTGATCTTTGTTCACACACGCAGTGTGGTGTTTTCCCTGAATTTCATCCCTGCCCTTGCTCCCTCTCCAGCTAAGTAGATTGGGGAACCTGCCCCCCCCAATCAATCAGTGTTGCAGGTTTTCTAGGAGTCATCTCAGATCTGTTTGGAACCCATATGGAGGGTATGGTTTTTCTTTCTCTGGGTTATTCAAAGATAATGCCTATGTATATGTATATAATCAATAGATTAATCATCTTGTTTTATTTTTACCTGTGCATGTGTATGTGTGTGTGGGGGGGAACCATGTCTGCATGCGTGTGTGTGTGTGTGTGTGTGTGTGTGTGTGTGTGTGTGTGTGTGTTCATGGAGGTCAGAGACTGATGGCATGCATCTTTCTTAATTGCTCTCCACCTTTTAAATTTTTTTATTTATTTATTTGAGAGAAAGAGGCTGAGAGAGAGGGCGAGAGAGAGAGAGAGAGAGAGAGAGAGGGAGAGAATGGGTGCACCAGTGCCTCCAGCCACTGCAAATGAACTCCAGATGTATGCACCCCCTTGTGCATCTGGCTTATATGGGTCCTGGAGAGTAGAACCAGGATCCTTTGGCTTTGCAGGCAAACGCCTTAACTGCTAAGCCATCCCTCCAGCCCCCCTCCCTTTTTGAGGGTCTCTCACTGAACCTGGAGCTCACTGATCAGCTAGAAAAGTTAGCCAGTAAGCCAAAGGGATCCTCCAGTCTGTGCAGTCCCAGTGCTGGGATTACAGGCATGTACCATCGTGCCTGGGGTCTGTATGTGGGTGCTGAAAGCCAACACTCAGGGTCCTCATGCTTGCCCCCTGAGCCACCTCCCCACTCCCTAGATTTTGAAAAATCATATTAAAATTATTAACTGTACAACACAGATAGCGGTGAGGTACCTAACGGAATCAGGGACCTTGGACTATAGTGTTCTATTTGCAATGCATCCCATGCAGATATTTCCATAGCCGTGTGCTTGGCCATTTGCTCTGTATAAGGGAGCATGGAATGGGATGGTGCAGGCTGATAAGTTACAGCAAACAGGCCAGGGTTTTCAGACTACAGCCATCTCATCTGCATTTTAATGCCATCGTATATATGACACACACCCGTATGCATCAGTGTGTACTCTAATACAATCAAGCAATTTTAAGCATTACGTTTACATTAAAGCATTGCCATCAAATAGATTTCAGAAGAAACTTTTCACAAATAATTGCTCTAACCTTTAGGCCTTAGAAACAGAAAAAGCTTACCAAATCTCTTGAATTGAAACCATAAGGGAGGGAACTGATACAAAAAAAAATTATACTGCTTTATCAATCCTTTCCAATTTAGACATTGGGAGTAAACAATAAAAACAGCATTGATTGGTCATCTTTACTGAAACCCCCCAGAACCAGCCCTCCAGGGCCGGTTTTATTTCTGGGAGGAACGCTGGCCCCCAGGATTGCTTCTTCCAAAAAATAGTCTGGCAGAAAACAATCTCTTGCCAGGAAGTCACCACGTTTGTTCGTTTATGAAAACAAATAAACAAAAATTCATTTCCTCCCAACCTTTCTCTGGATTTATCTCCCAGAAATCAATTTCCCATCACCTCTTGGCTCGCTTTCATGAGAGAGCACACACAGATCTGAAAATGGGGGAAGAGTCAGAAACAGTGAGTCACATGGTTCCTTCTTGTTTCACGGTTAAGTCTGATAGCATTTCATCAAATTCTCTATAGTAATCACTTCTGGTAGATCATTCCACAGTGATTTCATAAATCTTTGAATTTTTAGAATTTTTATTTATTTATTTGAGAGAGAGAGAGGGAGAATGGACTTGCCAGGGCCTCAGGCCGCTTGCTGCAAATGAACTCCAGACAAGTGGGCCACTTTGTGTATCTGGCTTACGTGGGCCCTGGGGATTTGGACCTGGGTCCTTTGGCTTTGCAGGCAAGTGCCTTAACTACTAAACCGTGTCTCTAGCCTTTAATAATTCTTAGTATTTTTATTTGTCTCTGTTTTCTAGTTTCCCATGATGCATACTTAGCACTACGAAAATGAAGCATTTAAAAGGTAAAACAAGCAATATGGCGATTTCAAGGTTTTAGCCACATGTGCTTCTCTTTTAAAAATGTGCGTGTGTACGTGTCAATGCATGTGTGGGGCTGCATGTGCACATGCATGAAGGACTGTAGAGGCCAGAGGACAACCTTGGGCGTCAGCCACAGGTGCCTTCATTTGAGATTGGGTCTCTCTCATCGGCCTGGACTTCACCGGCGAGGCTAAACTGGCTGACCAGTGAGCCCTAGGGATTCTCTTGTCTTTGCCTCCCCAGTTCTGGGATAACACAAACGTGTGTCCACTCCCAGTATTTTTGTTTAATAAATTTTATTTATTTATTTATTTGAGATAGAGAGACGAAGAGACAGACAGACAGAGAGAGAGAATATGGGTGTGCTAGGGCCTCCAGCCACTGAAAATAAAGTCCAGACATGTGTGCTCCAGACATTGTGCATCTGGCTTACATGGGTCCTGGGGAATTGAACAAGGGTCCTTAGGCTTTGCAGGCAAGCACCTTAACTGCTAAGCCATTTCCCCAGCTCACTCCCAGTATTTTTCCATAGGTATCAGGAACCAGAGCCAGGTCATCATGCTTAAGTGGTCAACACTTTACCCATCGAGCTGTCTCCCCAGCCTCCAAGTCTATTTCTCTGAAGATTCCCATCGGTGTGGCTTTCATGGGCTCTGCTTTTGAGTGCTTCCTTGTTGAGCTATCCATCCCAACTCTATCTACTCACATTCCCTGTCTCACCATTGAAGAGCAATGCCCGGAGATTCTGACAAACTGCTCAAGCTCTTCCAATTAGGGAGGGGCAATCAATACCAGCATTTCCCCACACTGAAACTGACAGGCAGCCGCCTTATGAGGAGGTGGCATTGAGTTTGATCAAAATCTATACTGATTTACTTATATATATATCTCTACATTTATAATCTGTATTGATTCGTTTACTTGGTGAGAATTTGGGTGGGTTCCTGTGTGTGAGCGTGGGCTCATGTGTAACGTGGCATGTGTATGTGGGGTAGAGGTCAACTTTCAGCTCAGCCTTAATCTTCTCCCTCCTTTGAGGCAGGGTCTTTCGTTGTTCACCTAGCCATTGGGCCATCTGCCATCCATGAGCTTCCGGGAAGTGCTCCTGCCTCCACCTCCCTTTCAGCACAGTGCAGTTCCTGTCTTGTTTATGGGCTCTGGGGATCGCAACTCAGGTATTCAGTCTTGCGTGACAAGTGTTTTATCCACTGTGTCATCTCCCCAGCCCTGAGATGTTTTGACCACGTTTTACTTCCTTAGATATCTTCCTGAAGAAAACAACTCAGTGTTTGAACCAGTGCGGTTTCTTTTGGAAGCCACATTTAATGAAGAAAAAAAATTATGGTTTTCCATCAGTAATTGAATGGTCAATTTTTGTCTTTTTTTTTTTTTTCTAAAATGGATGGTCAATTTTTATCTTTTTTTTTAATTCTAAAACTTATGTAAAAGAAGAGTTCAGACTTCCTTCATGCAAAGCACCCCTTCCAAACATGCACAGAAGGCATCTTGATTTGGAAATACATAGAAGTTTCTGAAGATGCTGAATGACAAGATAATAACAAGGACACAAAAGAGAAACAGCTCCCATGAGATACACAAGGTGAAACCAGGTGAAGCCCTACTGGTGCCAAATGAATGCAGGTCATTCCGCTGTCCGTTATCCGCCAGCGAGTAACCGGAGACATGGCTTTTCAACAACTTTTAGGAATGCCTAACTACGCGAAGCTTTGGAAGCCAGTACTTGGGGAGCAGTTCCACTGAGCTGCATATGAATGACTGTGAGGTACCTTCTCCGCCAGAAACATCTTCACTTCCTTTAACACCTCGTCCTTGAAGCCTTTTTCCTACCATGTTTACAATTCCCTCCTCACATCAGGGTCTGGGTTGTCTTTTTCTTCACCCTTCTTTACTTTTGTTAGGTTCAGGGTGAGAGAGAAAGGACTTTTCTTTTGCGGCCTTCCAAAGCCAGTGTCGAGTTTAATTGAAGAGCGAAGGGAATGCATCGGATGGCAGAAAATACGAATCAGCCCAGCTGCCAAAGAGAAGATTGTAAAATGAATCACGTGCTTCTAGAGCAGTCTCAGACTTCAATTTTGAAAAGCTGGATTTAAGAATAAGTAAAATCAATGCCTGGGGCTAATGCGGGTGGGGAGAATAAAGTCTTAGCCCCTCTGCCTCCATCCTATTAAGTTTCTACCATCTCCTCGCCAGCCTCAATTTCAAGCAGAATTAGCTTGGGAATGGGACATTCAGGAGAAGGAGGAGTAGGCAAGGCAGGCAGAACCAAATTCATAGGATCGAACCATAGAAAGGGGCTGAGGAGGACACGGAATTCTTTTACGCTCTGTAGTCCATCAGAGTTCTGGGTACAGAGATTTGGGCTTTTATTGTTGTTGATTTCTTGACCTAGAGCCAAAATAAACCCCCGAACTGAATATTCATCTCTGCATTCAAGGCATTTCAGTGTCAAAGGAAAACACTTCTTTTTTCCCCTCCCCTCCTGTTGCTATGTATATTGGCAAAAATCCTATCCAAAGAATTGTGCTCCAAGAACTCTGGAAACACCTGCCAGCAGAAAACTTGGGAGCTTTGTTTAAACAAGTGTACCTGCCAACGTAACCAGTACTGTTGACTTTTGTAGGACTGAAAAATAAAACAAAACAAAACAAGGCTTATTTTAATACCTACTTGAGGGATGACAGGAAGGGGGCCATGGAGCTGATGAGCCTGGGCAGAGAAAGGGTCTAGAATCAACCACACGTTCATCTTTTCTGTCGTCTGAGCCTCATGCAAGCAAGCTACAGTGCTAATCTCGCTTCAGCTCTGGATCCACCACAGACACGGTGACGATGCAGAATTCTTGGGATTCTTTGCAGGATGGGTTTCCAAGAAACACTGCGGTCATCAGAAGCTCCGGGCTCTGCAGCACGTACAGACATAGAAATATGTCCTTCGGGTTATTGCCAGTACGCTGTGGATTCCTCTTGCTGTGTGTTCCGTAGGATAGAATGAGTCCCCAGCTTGGCCATTCTCAAGTCCAAGCATGTGATTGCTGATTAGACTGTAGTTCTGGGCTTGGGGAAATGGCTCAGTTGGTAAAGTACTTGCCTTGAAAGCATGAAGACTGGGTTCAAACCCCAGAACTCATGTGAAAATGCTGGGTGTGAAGGTATGCACTTATAATCCCAGCCCTGGACATGCCCATTCTCTCTCTCTCCTTGTAAATTAATAAAAAATATTTTTTTAAGAAAAAGAATTTCAGCTGGGCCTGGTGGCTCACACCTTTAATCCCAGCACTCAAGAAGCAGAGGTAGGAGGATTTCTGTGAGTTCAAGGCCACCCTGAGATTACACAGTGAATTCCAGGTCATCTTGGGCTAGAGTGAGACCTTACCTAACCCCTCCACCCCCAAAAAAGAATTTTTAAGGCTTGTTTAAGGCCTTTCTCCCATCTCATCTGGAAACCTATAATTGTCTAGGAGACTCACCAGAAATGTTCTTTATGGCAAAAGAACATGGTATGAACCCCACTGTGCAACCCCAGTGGCTGCTGGGTTAGGGTTATCAAGTTGTAATCCCACCTGAGGCCTCTCGAGAACCCTTGCGAGGCTACTCTAAAGACCCCTGTAATCTCACTTACCAGAAACAGAGAGAAAAGGGGGAAGCAACGCTTTGAGATGTCACTTGAGAGCCAGAAGCATGGTGGCTATGGCTAATGCTTAGACGGTCTTGACCCCTGTGCATAAAAATCTTTGCTAAAAATGTCTTCGGTGAGCTGTGGGTTTTATCTGAGGAGCCCACACCCATGAACTGGTGTGTGTCTTTCTGAGAACCTCTCTTTCTCAACATGCATCTATGTGAAGATCTATGTGAAAATATGTTCTAAAATCTGCTTCCCACTGGCCATTCCTGCATTACTTTTCTGCAACATAACCATGAATCGTGGGTTTGCCCAGGTTGAGGTCCCTAAAACATTAAGGGAACTCCCCTCAGGTTGCTGAGGTCACAGGGCAGCTGTATCTGTGCCCACATGTCCCAATATCCCACAGAACTTCATTTGTCTCCGTGGTTGAATGTCTTGTGTTGAAGCTTTCTGGACAGGAACAATTCGGCGCCTCTGAAAGCACCCCCTTTGGAGACTCTGCCTGCTTGGTGTGATCTGAAGAGTCTGGGTGGAAACATCTTCATCAAATTGTTCTGTCTTGCTGGAAATAAGTCAGTTTGAGTGATTTTTTAAAATTATATCTCCGTTGGAAGGTCACTCTGTTTCTTCATTTCTCTGTCTCTCCATCTTAATATCAGAGTGAGTTTGTGCAGCATTTAACTATCTATACAATGACCTTAGAAAACGTACCACCCACACAACCTGGGAGCTTAGGATGGAGAGATGGCTCAGGAGTTGTGTGCTTCCTGCATACGCATGAGGACCTGAGACGGCTGGGGTTCAAATCCCCAGACCCCACATAAAACAGCGGGGTGTGGCCATGCGTCCCCGTGACCCCAATCCTACAGGGGCACAGAGACCAGAGAATCTTGTGAGACCTGCAAGCTCCCGAGTTAGTACAAGGTGAGGCTGCAGCTCAAAATAAGACCGAGTGGAAGAATGATGGAGTAGAACACTCCATGTTCCATTCTGGCTGAGCATATGGGGTGTTGCAAGGGTATACACACACACACACACACTCACACTCACAATCATTCGGATGTAGTAGAATAGGGGTAGGCAGCCTAGGGTCCAGGAAACTCTATTGTAAATCCAATCCAGGTGATTCTGAACTCTGAAGCAGGGGCTTTGTGGCACTTGAATACCTGAGAACCCCAGGATTCGGAGCAGCACCTCTATTTTGACAACACATAGGGTCATCGGGAATGCCAGGACTGTTTTTACAGAGGCACACTACTCATGTCAGCTGAAACAAATGACTTTGCTATTCTAGCTGGCACTACTAGCAGGGCAACACAACTGCCAGCCAGCACAAAGAGAGACAGAAAAAGGAAGGTGAATTCTAACATGTCATTAAATGTGATTAAAACTCATTTTAATCATTGTTCAAGGTTGTACCAGAAAAGCAGAGTAGATATCTATCTGTCTATTATCTATCTATCTATCTATCTATCTATCTATCTATCTATCTATCTATCTATCTATCATGCTATCATCTTTGTATCCCAGCTACCTTGTTGTTGGGACAAAACACCCCATCAAATGCAGGATATGGCAGTAAAGGGTGGATTTCAGCTCACAGTCCCTGGAGGAATGGCACAGTGGTGCCGAGGCTGGGCATCGCATCTTGTCACATATCAGCAGCAGGGCAGGAGCAAGCAAGAGTGAATTAGCAGGTGAATATTCCACTGGGCTTGACTAATCAGCTATCAGCAACACATCTCCTCCAGTAAGGCTCCACTTCCCAGAGACTCCACCATTCCTCCAAACTGTCACCACCTGGGGACCAAATACTCAAAATTACATGAGCCTGAGGGGAGCATTTAACTCAAATTACCACACTATCAGTCTTTCTACTTACCTGTTTATATCACCTATTATCCATGTATGTCATTTATCTTCTATTTTTCTATCATCTATTTTTCTATCTATCTATCTATCTATCTATCCATCCACCCACCCACCCATCCATCCTTCCATCTATCATCTATCTATCTATCTATCTATCTATCTATCTATCTATCTATCTATCTATCTATCTATCTGTCATCTATACCTCTCCGCCTGCCTGCCTGCCTGTCTGTCTTTCTGTCTGTCTATCCATCTATGCAAGGAATCAGTTTGTGTGATTCTAGAGAGCCTGACTTGTCAAGTCTGCCAAGGGTAGAAGGGCCGATGAGGAACTCGGAGCTGAAACTGATGCTGAGGTCCACAGGAGGGATTGCTTCCTTGTCAAGGAAACTTCACTTCTACTACCAAAGTCTTTCAATCGACTGGATCAGGTCCAACCAGACGGAAGATAATCTTTGTTAAAACAAACACATTGTAGGTAGTAATGGGAGCTGCAAAATGCCTTCACAGCACTGTTCAGGGGAGGGTTCGGTTGCATAACTGGGTGCAGCTGCCTTGGCAAAGTGACTTCAGCACTCTCCATTTAAACTCACCTGTGTGTTGCTTTATATTCTGAATTTGACGTTAGTATTAGGGGCTGGACAGATGGCGTGGTGGTTAAAGGCTCTTGCTCACAAATCCTGATGGCCCAGGTTTGATTTTCCCAGTACCCACCTGAAGCCAGATTCACCAAGCAGCATGTATGTCTGGAGTTTGTTTACAGTGCAGGATGCCCTGGTAAACCCATACATTATCTCTCTGCTTGCAAAGAAATAATTAAATATTTATCAAAAGAAAAGGAAAAAGCACTAATATTAACTTTTTGTGTGATAGGGTTACATTGTTTTGTTCAGGCTAGCTTCAAACTCATAGCAATCCCCATACCTAAGCATTCCAGATGCTGAGATTACAAGCATGAGTTATCACACCCAGTTCTTATTTCACATTTTATTTAATTTTTTTCAGATTTCTTTTTCAGATTTTATTTTTATTTATTTGTTTATTAGAGAGAGAAAGAGAGTGAGAATGGGCACACCAGGGCCTCTAGCTACTGCAAATGAACTCCAGAAGCGTGAGCCACCATCTGCATATGGCTTAAGTGGGACCTGGAGAATCGAACTGAGGTCCTTAGGCTTCACAGGTATGCTCCTTAACTGCTAAACCATCTCTCCAGTCCTTATTTCACATTTTAAATTAAACCAATTCATTCTAATTATATTCTCTTCCTAAGTAATAATAACCACGAAATTATTGGCTTGATATGCAAATAGTTATATATATTATAAAAACCAAATTATTTATAACTATTAGAATTATTTGTCTACCTAATACTGTGAGTTGTTTTCCACATTCTCTTGGAAATATTAGACAAGTTCATCAAACCAACTGCCAGAGTACTGGAAAGAATTTGCTACAAAAAAAAAAAAAAAAAAGAAGCAATTTTAGTGGGAACAGAGAAAGATCTTAGTTGGCAGATGAGCCAGGGCTTGGAGAAACCCAGAAGATATTTTCAGTGAGAGCAGCCTGGGGGAAACCAGGGGATTAGATAGGAGACATCTGTGCTGACGATGGAAAATAAAAGTCACAACGAATTTTTTGACAGCTTCATATGTTTTTGAGGAATGACTTTAGCCACTTGTGTTCTCACTTTCAGAAATGCTATGTTGCAAAGAACGTGAAGTAATTGATTTATCAAACTAAAGAGATAGAAAGTGAAAGAAAAAAGATCTTTGCTCCTAAAATCTTTATACCTAGTGGTAAAGAGGAATATCAAAAGATGGCTAGGGCTGAGCATGGTGGCACACACCTTTATTAATTAATTATTTTTTGAGACACGCCTAACAGATGAGAGAGTGTGAGAGAGAAGACTGGCATACCAGGACCTCCAACCACTGCACTTGAAGTCCAGATGCTTGTGCCCCCTTGTGCGCAACTGCGACCTTGGGTGCTTGTGTGTCTGGCTTATGTGGGACATGGAGAGTGGAACATGAGTCCTTAGGTTTCACAGGCCAGAACCTTAACGGCTAAGCCATGTCTCCAGCCCAGTGCATACCTGTAATGCTAGAACTCCAGAGGCAGAGGGAAGAGGATTAACATGAGTTCAAGGCTACCCTGAGAGTATAGAGTGAATTATAGGTCAGCCTGGGCTACAGTGATATCCTACCTTGAAAATCCAAGAGAGAGAGAGAGAGAGAGAGAGAAAGATGGCTGGGGACCAGTGTGGGGTGGGATGCAGTGAGAGGATAAAGGATGAAGGCTCTGCTGGTTTGAAGGTAAAATGTCCCCACTCTCCAGTCTCATATGTTTGAATACGCACTTGACAGTTGGTGGCCTTGTCTGGGAAGGCTGTGAGCCCTTAGGAGGTGGAGCCTTGCTGCAGGAAGTGGCTCACTGGAGGCAGGCGTTAAAGTGCTCAGGCCAACTTGCTGCTCTCGATTTCTCTGCCTCTTTCCTGCTGGTGTGAGGATGTGACCGGTCATACTTTCCCCTTCTAGAACTGTCAGCTGGATGAAACCCTTTTTCCTCCTGAAATTGCTTCTGGTCAGATATTTGGTCTCAGCAACAAGGAGGTAGCTGATACGAGGGCACACAGGAGAGGCTGCCTAGGGAAGAGTCTCAGAGTCAGAGCCCACAATGTCCACAAATTCTGTTTGTATTTTTATTAATAGACTCTTGCTATATAGCCAGGCTGATGGTGAACTCATGATCTTCCTGCCTCTACCTCCCAAGGCCTGTGATTGTAGGCGTGTGCCACCATACCTGGCTCTCTTTTTATCATGTGTGTGTAAGTGTGTGCGTGTGTGTGTGGTGTATGCATGTGCATGCTACTGTGTGTGCATGAAAAGGCCAGTGGAAGGTATCAGGTGCCCTCCTCTCTTGCTCTTCCATCTTATTTCCCTGCAGCAGAGACTTTCACTAACTTGCGGATTCTCATTTTTCCGTTCGACTGACTAAACGGGCAGCTCCAGAAGCCTCTGCTCTCCAACCCCTCAATCCTGGGCGTGCTTGGACATTCCTGGCTTTGTGTGTGGGTTCTGGGGATGGAACTCAGGTTCTCATATTTGCACAGCAAACACTTTTACAATCTGAGCCATCTCCTGGTCCCTATAACGTATTTTTCGTTGCTGTTGTTGTTTTTTTGAGGGAGGGTCTTTCTTGAACCCAGGCTGACCTGGAATTTACTATGCAGTCTCAGGCTGGCCTCGAAGTCACAGTGATCCTCCTACCTCTGCCTCCCGAGTGCTGGGATTAATGATATGTGCCACTATGCCTGGCGTGTTTATTTGAGGTAAGATCTCACTCTAGCACAACCTGACCTGGAACTCACTCTGAGGCCCCAGACTGGCCTCAAACTCACAGCCGTCCTCCTACGGCTCTCTCTCTCTTAAGTGCAGGGACTGAAAGCGTGCACCACCATGCCAGGCCCCATCATGAATTCTTAATTCCACCATATGAATTTGAACTTTGACATTAACAAGTAGCCCTGAATTTCCCAATGAGCAGACACCAATTAATCAAGAAAACAGTGATTTTACTGTGAAAGGGGTTTATACTATTTTTTAAGTAACATAGTGGTTGTAATCTGAAGTGCTGGATCTTCCACTGGATTTAGGATGGGACTGAAGTCCCACAGAGAGTGAAGGAGGCCTCATTGGCTCGGTGGCCTTCTGGCCACTGCTGTTGAATGTGTGCCGTTCTTGAAGGGTGTCCCATGAACAAATGCACAAGGAAGGTCACAGTGACCAGGGCTGGGTGATGAACTTGGGCAAGATGAAAGGAAGTGGCACTTTTGTTTTCGTTTCCACGGGCCTCTGTGCAACGCACACAATAGCATCTTGACAGGACAGCACTTTCAAGTCATTCAAGGAAAGTGTATGAAATCCAGCAAAGTTCCTGGCAGGAAGCAGGTGGTGGTACACTGAAATGGGATATTTCAGGACCATTCACCAAGGCGGCTATTTACGGAACTGGAGGCAGAGTGACTTTGGTTCAAGGGAACAGCAGAACAGATGCAAAGACTTGCGCCAGCAGAAATAATTTCTCAGAACCTGCCCCAGTGGGAAGGAACAGGGTGTGGGAGAGGAAAGCAGGGTCCCGTGAACCCTGAGCAGTGTTGTAAGAGAAGGACATCCCACAGGCACAGTGACCGTGGGGCAGAGGGACAGACCCAATCTGGGTTAATCCAGGGCAGAGGACAGCGGGAGAATCCAGCTGGTCCTCCTGGTTCTGGGAGTCTATGGATGCCTCTATTGGGCTGAACTCAAAGAAGAGCCAGAGGGTCAGCTTACCTTTGAGGGATGCGTGAGTCCTGTGTCCCTAGAGTGAGTGGAACGAAGAGGGCTGACAAGAGGAGCCGGAGGGTAAACAGCTTTCCAAGCATGGCTACACACCGCAGACTACCAAGGCGTGAATAACGATGCACTGCTCACATCTGGGGTTAATAGGCTATGAACTGAGAAAGAAGTTGAGCCTGCAGGATTATTTTATTCGACTCTTTAATGTTCAGTGGTGGTGCTGGGGACCGGACCCAGGGCCTTGAACAAGCTAGAATGTGCTCTGAGCTAAACCCCAACCCCAGCCTGCCTTATAAAATAAAGTTTTGGGAATATAGCCATGCCTTTTTGTTGTTGTTGTTTGGTTGGTTGGTTTTTTGAGATAGTCTCACTCTAGCCAAGGCTGACCTGGAATTCACTATGTAGTCTCAGGGTGGTATCAAACTCACGGCGATCCTCCTCCCTCTGCCTCTCTAGTGCTGGGATTAAAGCTGTGTGCCACTATGCCCGGTTCTTTTTCTTTTTCTCTCTTTCTTTTTTATTTTTTGAGAGAGAGTGTCTGACGTAGTTGAAGATGACTGAACTAATCTCGTGACTTGCCTCCACACCCCACATTCCGGGAGAGCAGGCTTGCAGTTTCTGCAGTGATGGGGATGGAGCTCATGTCTTCATGCATGGTGGGCACCCCGACCCCACAGGCAGTTACTCTCACGTCATCTCTGACTGCTCTTGTGCTACGATATCAGGGCTGAGTGTGGCTCTGTCCCGACAAAACTGCTAACACTTGTTCTTCCCAGTCAAAAAGTACATTTAAAAAAAAACCCAAAAGTTCCATAAAAATGTTTCATAGCTGGGCTGGGAATATAGCTCAGTGAGAAAAGTGCTTGCCACACAAGCATGAGGACCAGACTTCAGATCTCCATAGTCACATAAAAATGCCAAGTGTGGGCCGGGCATGGTGGTGCATGCCTTTAATCCCAGCACTTGGGAGGCAGATGTAAGTGAATCGTCGTGAGTTTGAGGCCACCCTGAGATTACATAGTGATTTCCAGGTCAGCCTGAGCTAAGTGAGACCCTACCTCGAAAAACCAAAAAAAAAAAAAAAAAAAAAAAAAAAGCCAAGTGGTGCCCCTCACTTGTCACCCCAGTACTGGGGAGGAAGATGGAGAATCCCAGTGCTCACTGGCTAGAGTCCAGCCAAATGAATGAGCTTAAGGTTCAGGGAGATACTCTGACTGAGGACGGCCCTCAGTGTTGCCCTCTGGTCGTCATATGCCTTCACACACACCTGTCCACATACATGCATGTACACCACACACATACATGTGTAAAAATGCTTTATAGAGGGTTGGAGACATGGCTTAATGGTTAAGGAACTTGCCTGCAAAGTCTAAGGAGCCAGGTTTGATTCTCCAGGTCCCACATAAGTCAGATGCACAAGGTGGAACATGTATCTGGAGTTTGTTGGCAGTGGCTGGAGGCCCTGGCACACCCATTCTCTCTCTTTATCTGCCACTTTCTCTCTCTCTCTCTCTAATAAATAAATAAAATAGTTTTTAAATGTTTTATAGAAATAGAAATATACTCTAATGGCACCTATGTTTTTTTTTTACCTCTGCCATTTCTAAATATGCATTATTTTCAGTCTTTTTCCTTGGACACACACATACATGCGAATGTGTGCACACACGCACACACACATACTCACAAACTAGCTTTAATTAAGAAATATCTGCAGGAGAAAAGCATCTATAAACTTAATCAGAATGACCGTCACCAACAAATACTCTAGGCTGGCATATTAATGGCGGTTTCTTGATTTACCTGGTGATGTGATTCAGCCACAAAGTCTTATATTATAATTGACCTTTTCAGAATCACATTCGCAGAATCCGAGCCTCAACTGCTTGGGAAATGGATGGGTGAGAAAGGAGAGTTCTTGGCTGTTGAGGGTGGGCAGTGATGCTCATAGATAAATATTTTTGTTGTATGTGCATGATGTGTGCATGTGTGTGTGTTCTCGTGTGTTCACATGCATGTGGAGGTCAGAGGTTGATGTCAATGTCTTCCTTGACTGGTCTCCATCTTACTTACTGGGCAAGGTCTTTCCAATGAACCCAGAGCTCATGGATTTGGCTAGTCTAGTGAATCAACTTGCCCTGAATCTCCACCCATCTCCACCTTCTGAGCAACGGAATGACAGGTGTATGCCGCCACCCCTACTTGACACTTATTTGGGTGCTGGGGAGCCACACTGTGGTCCTCACACCTGAGTGACAATAGCTTCATCCACTGAGCCCATCTCCTCAGCGGCCTGAGAGAAATTTCCATGGCATGTGGCATGAGTGTCACTTTTCAAATGATACGACAGGAAAGTCACCAGTGAAGGAGGATCCGCTCTCGGAAAGGAAGGGGAGGATGCGCAGTCATTTGTAGATCAACATTAAACATGGACGGAACACCTGTCAGTTTTATGATGAATCACAAATGAGAGGCAGACCACTGAGAGTCCTTGCACTGTGGTGGTCACAGAGGGATCCAGAGCCCGAGCCCATCAGACTCCAGAGTAGGCACCGATCCACTCCACGGGGAGCTGACATTGTCCCTTCATATCCAATGCTGGCTTTGCCTACTCTGGAGGAGCTGGGTGGTGAGGACCTCAGATACCCAATGTCCTGGCCCTGGGGGGGTGGGTTGAGAGGGGAATTATCCATTCAGAATTTAATGCTGGTTTGGCCTATTCCAGAAAGACCGATATGATTGGAAACTCATATACCAGCTCATTGGAGAGTTTGCATTAATGAGGAGAGAGTGAAGAATGCCATTAATACTCGTTAGTGGTTCTCGACGGGGAAAAACAAATCACACCGATTCTCTACCCTGGATCTCTGGGTATCTAAACTAGAAGTAGTTGTGGTCTTCTGTTGACAATAGGTGTTCAGACACTGAGGCCAGCAGCGTGAGGTAGTGCACACGGTTCTCGGTGTGTTTCCCTCTGCTCCCAAACGACATCCACTGCCCTCTACGTGTCCCTATGTGGAAGGAAATGACCTCAGCTCGGTGACTTTCATTTTCTGAGGTGTCACACGCCCGGGCTAGTTCCTTCTCACAGTCATCTTATGAGACGGGCAACTCTGTTTCTGTGAGTTCAGGAAAAGTGAAGGAATTGCCCGAGAGATCGCAGTTGGTGAGCTGTGAAAGTGGCATGAATACCACAGTCTGTCCGGTGATCGGACCCCCTCATTCTCCACATGACTGTGTCAGCAGTTTGCAAGAAAGGTCACACAAGTTCATTTCATTTGTCTGTGGAGTCACGAGGAACTGGTCACATGGTGTAAGTGGGGGCCTCAGAGGTCACGATGCTCCGTTCTAAAAGATGTGACACAGATACTTTCCATCTTGAAGACTTTGTAAAAGAAGTGTTTTATTGATTACTTATTTTCAAGAAGAGAGAGAGAGAGAGAGAAAGGCAGAAAATGAGAACGAATGGGTGTGTCAGGGCTTCCTGTCCCTGTAAACACACTCCAGACACATGCACCGCTTTGTGTATCTGGCTTTATGTGGGTCCTGGAGGTTCAAACCCAAACCATCATGCTTTGCAAGCAAACGCCTTTAACTTCTGGGTCTTCTCTCCAGGCCTCCATTAAGACTTTAATAAAGGGCTTGGCCAAGCCTCCTGTCTCCCACGGAGTTTGCCTATTTTGATTCTTTCTTCCTTCCTTTCTTTCTTCATCTTTCTTTCTTTCTTTCTTTCTTTCTTTCTTCCTTCTTCCTTTCTTCCTTCCTTTCTTCCTTTTTTCCTTTTTTTTTCTTTCTTTCTTTCTTTCTTTCTTTCTTTCTTTCTTTCTTCCTTTCTTTCTTCTTTTCCTTTTTCTTTCTTTCTTTCTTTCTTTCTTGTTTATTTCTTCTTTCTTTCTTCTTTCTTTCTTCTTTCTTTCCTTTCTTTCTTTCTTTCTTTCTTTCTTTCTTTCTTTCTTTCTTTCTTTCTTTCTTTCTTTCTCTTTCTTTTGCGTGTGTGTTGGGGACGTGCACATATGCTCATCACACTTGTGTAGAGGCCAGAGGACTTTCCTGACTATCCTTACCACCCACCTCATTTGAGGCACGGTCTCTTTGTTTTTCACTGCTGCATTCATAAGCTCCTAGGAGATTCTCCTGTCTCTCTGCCTCCCTCCTTACCCAAGGCTTACTGGGATTACAGAAGCCCACCACCACTCTCAAGATCCAAACTCAACCACTCAGAATCGTATGGCAAGGGTAACGGTGCACTAGGGATTCAGGAAAGTCTTGAACCCCTAAACCCTAGGCCCGTGTCTACTTTTAATCAAAGAATTGAATAAAACAAGATCGCGAAGGATAATTACGAAATTATTATAGTTATTTAGAGAAGTACAGAGCCAAGGAAAAACACCCACATGGTTTGAGAGCCCACATATAGGGCCTGAAAAAGCCATAGAGAGGATAGAAAAGACAGTTCAAAGAGCTACTGCTATGTGGGGAGGTGGAGGATGTAAAGAGCCTAGGTGGAGAGTGAGGGCTAGGGGCTCTCCTCTCGGCCTGGCCCGCTGGGCCTGGGCCTAGCCAAGGGGAAACCCACCTGCAGGTGGAGGATCAGGAGAGGCAGGAAGCACAGACAGCTGCCCTCCCCTCACAAATGTATGTATAACCTTATGGTGGTGGGCCTTACCTTCCAGCTTAGGTGAGCCAGAGGGAATACTGGTTGGTCAGAGTTAGGGGGTATCTCAACAAGAGAGCAGCCACCACAATGTTTAAAGCTGAGGAAAGACTGCACTCCCAGCAGGGGCTCAGGTTGTTTGTGAAGAAACAGATGTGGGGAAGCTATAAGAAGTCAGAGGATCATACTTTGATCTCTCTGCAAAGATAGGCCCAAACATATTTCTGTTTCTTACTTCCTGGACTGCCTCAAAAAGCTACCTGACCCTCCTTTCACAAGCACTTTATCCACTGAGCAGTCTCCCTAGGCCCTTATTTTAATTCTTCTGAGACAAAGTCTCATGTAGCCCAGGCTGGCCTTAAACTTGACATGCAGCCAAGGACCGGGATGGTGACCTTGTGCTCTTCCTGTGTCTGCCATCATTCCTGGTGTGGCACGTGTGCACCAGCACGCCAGGTTTCTGCAGTGCTGAGTGTCCAATCCTGAGCTTTGTGCGTGCTGGACAAGCGCTCTGCTCGTGGACTTCCACCCCCTGCTTGAAGTATGGCTGTTTCAATGCTGACAGATAGGAGTGTTTGTGTTATGCAGATACTGGCAAGGTCTTGGTGTCACAGCTTTCAGTGGGAGCTAGGGCGGTGACTGCTGTTTTCCCAACCTTCCCTCTGGGACAGCTTGAGGATGGGTCATGAGTCAGAACCTGAACATCCCAGAGAAGATGAGAACTTAGGGTGGGGTGTGACGAAGAGGCTTAATTGACCCATGGGAATTTCTATGAACTTTCCCGAAAGAGCACATTCCTTTAAGTCTTCCAGCTGATGAAGGTCAGGGGCAATTGTCAACAGCAAGCAAAGGTTGATATCCCCACTCAGACTTCTGCACTCCTTTCTCCAGCAGCCCCGGGTGCTCACAGATCAGCCCTGAATCTTATCCAGTGAAATGTCTTGGGCAAGCCAAGTCTTCCTGGTTCAGAATTTTCTGGTCTATATCCTGATTCTCTCTGTTCCCCAGTAGAAATAGGTGTAAACCAATGACTGATCAATACAGGGTTCAAAAGCCTTAACTGGGCTGGAGAGATGGCTTAGCGGTTAAGACGCTTGCCTGCTAAACCTAAGGACCCATGTTCGACTCTCCAGATCCCACATAAGCCAGACGCACAAAGGTTAAGCAAGTGCAAGGTCACACATGCCCACTAGGTGGCGCAAGCATCTGAAGTTTGATTTCAGCGGCGGAGACCCTGGCGCACCAATTCTCTCTCTCTCTCCCTTGCTCTCACTACAAAAGAATGCCTTGATCCCTCACTTTATGGTAGGCTGGATTCTGGGGCGCAGAGTGTCATGGGTTCAGAAAAGGCTAGAGGGACTGGGGAGATGGGTCAGTTAGTAAGGTACTTACTTGCCTTGCAAGCATGAGGACTGAGTCCAGTCCCCAGGACCCATGTAAAGGCTGGGCATAGCAGTGTGTGCTTGGACTTCCAGCACTGGGAGGAAGAGACAGGACTATCCCGAGCCTTCTCCGACCGCCTAGTGTCATTGGTTAGTTCTCAGCCACTGAGAAACCCCATCTCAACAAGAAGTGGACGGTGCCCTTGAAGGTGACCCCCGAGTTTGTCCTCTAGTCTCCACATGCACATAGGCTGTTACACACACGCATGTGCCTATACAGATACAAACATGTATGTGCACATGCACACTCAGAAAAGAAAAAAAAAGTCAAAAGAGACAGGTTTCACCAGAAATCATCTTGTTACCTCTCCTGTCCTCTTTCAGGAGGTTTTCCTCGGAAGCACACTTCTGTAACTCGTGTGCGTGTGACTGTCATCTCGGGGACTATTTTCCGTACCCCTAACTGAACTGAGGACCTGAAGAACTGTGGGGTGTGGGGAGGCCGTGGTTCGAGAAATGTCTCAGCCGGGTAGAGCAGTTGTTCTGCAAGCGTGGGGACCTGAGTTCCCGCCCCAGCAGCCATGTTAAAAGCTTGACATTCCTACACGTGCCTGTAATCCCAGCTCTGAGGAGAGGTGGCGGTAGTGGGACTGCTGGGGCTTCCTGATCAGCCCGTGGATCCGAAAAATGACGAGCTTGGAGTTCAGTGAGAAACGCAATCAGGGAGAAAAGGTGGCTGAATGACAGAGGATCCCCGACATCCTCCTCTGGCCTCCATCTGTGTGCACAGGGGATGTGTCCATTTACACACACACACACATGAGTATATCCTACACACACTCACTCACACAGCATACATACTACACACATGAAAGAGAGATAGAGAGAGAGAGCACAAATTCTTGGAAGCCAGATGAGGAACTGAGCTGCCAGAGTCGCAGGGGTTGTGGAGAAGGACTCGAAGCTTGACAGGAGGGGCAAACTGCTTTCCTGAGGACCCTACTGGAGGGCTCCTCTGGGGTACTGGTAGGGGATCGTGGATTCATATGTGCTTGAGGGTAGTGTGGGCACATAGACGAAGAGCCAGGGGAAAAGCAGCCAAAGAGAAACCTGTAGAACCTGCTTCTCCCAATTCTACTCCTTTCACAAGCTCTTTAATCTTCCCTCGAAGGCTTCTACATGCCCTGAACTTCCAGGGCTGCACCAGTGGGCTAATGGGTCACAGTCCAGCGTCACTCGGCAAAGCCAAGGCTCCTGTTAGACTTCTCAGCCTGTGAGGAGGTGAGAACGGAGCCTCCCGCTGCACACAGATTTTCCTGACTGAGTGAGGAGGGAGACGTGACCAAAGCAGCCAATACTACTGCGACCCCCAGAATCTGTAAGGGAGCGCTGGACCCAAGTCTTCTGAGATAGCTAGATCCATTTCTGTATGGAAGAGATGGGTGTCAATTATTCTGCATTAGCCAGATACCTTTCCGTAAGGAGGGATAGACCCCAACTTTCTGAAATAGCCAGGTACACTTCTGTACGGAAGAGCTGGATCCCAAGTCTTCTGAGACATCCAGGCACACTCACCAGCTCTGTTCAGCCTCAGGCATTGTTGTAACCCTCAAGGACTCGATGCTGTTAAAGGCAATCGTGAGCTCTGCGCTTCTGGAACAGGTGGCTCTGTATAGGAGACAAAGAAATTAAGAGACATGTTGGGCTGGAGAGATGGCTTAGCAGTTAAGGCACTTGACTGTGAAGCCTAAGGATCCAGTTTCAATTCCCCAGTACCCACATAAGCCAGATGTACAAGGTGGCACATGTGTTTGGACTTCATTTGCTATGGCTAGGGACCCTGGCAATGCCCATTCTCTCTCTGTCTCTCTCCCTTTCTCTCTCTCTAAAATAAATAAGTAAATAAATAATAATGTCTTTTTAAAAATAAATAAATAAATAATTAAAAATTAAAAAGTAAGTAAATAATAATGTCTTTTTTTTATTTATTTATTTATTTATTTATTTATTATTTTTGTTTTTTTTGAGGTAGGGTCTCACTCTGGCCCAGGCTAACCTGTAATTCACTATGTAGTCTCAGCGTGGCCTTGAACTCATGGCAATTCTCCTACCTCTGCCTCCTGAGTGCTGGCATTAAAGGCACACCACACCCAGCTCAATAATGTCTTTTTTAAATGAAGACATTATCAGACATATGACCTCAAAATGCATTTGGACTGGAATTCGGGTTCGTATGATAATGAGTGTTGGGTGAAAACTCAGAAGAGTGGCGGCTCCTTGCACGCTAAAGGAGATTTATAATGTGCCCTGTAAGGCTCAGGGAACATAGTGGAGGACGGGCAGAAAGAATATAAGGGTGGGAAAGTGTACTGAGCACTGCACCCCCCCCCCACAGAGACTGACTGACATGCATTCACCACCCCACAGTGATTACCCATAACCCCGCTGAGGACAGGGGAGGAGGAAAAGGAACATAAAAGTATAACCTGGGCTGCAGAGATGGCAGTTAAAGCACTTGCCTGCAAAGCCAAAGGACCCAGGTTCAATTCCCCAGGACCCATGTAAGCCAGATGCACAAGGTGGTGCATGGGTCTTAGAGTCCTTTTGCAGTGGCTGGAGGCCCTGGTGTGCCCATTCTCTCTCTTTCTCTCTCTCTCTCTACCTGCCTCTCTCTCTCAAATAAAATAAAATAAAATAAAAGATAATAAATAAAGATAATAAAATAAAATAAAAGAGATGGCTTAGCGGTTAAGGTGTTTGCCTGCAAAGCCATAGGACCCAGATTTGATTCCCCAGGACCCACGTAAGCCAGATGCACAAGGGGACGCATGCATCTGGAGTTCGTTTGCAGCACTGGAGGCCAAGGCATGCCCATTCTCACTCTCTTTCTCTCAAGTAAATAAATATAAAAAGTACAACCCGATTTGAATATGATCCATATGCAGTATGTTCATACAATAGAATTCTCAAAAAAAAAACCCAGGAGCAAATGTGCACTAAAATTTATGAAAATGTAGGGTAATAAACTTTCCAGTTCGGTCAAAATAAAAAGAGTAACAGCTAGTTGAAGTTGGTCAGGAAAGCTTCTCTAGAACTTGACAATGTAGCCAGCACCCTAGGATTGCTGAGAGAGAGACTTGTAGCAGAAGCGTCTATGCACAATTGAGAAGCAGAACACATGGGGCTGGGGAGATGGCTCAGGTGGTAAAACTCTTGACACGCAAGCGTGAGGGCCTGAGTTGGGATCCCCAGGACCTTGTGAGTTCCAGGCACGGTGGTGCGTGCTCAGGAGTAGAGACAGCAGGCTCTCCGGTGCATGGTGACTAGTTAGACTGGCCGCATCCCCAAGCTGTGGGTTCAGTGAGAGACCCTGACTCAACAAACAAGTGAAGAGCTGGTGGGGAGTTTTAGAGGGAGGCACCAGCATGGACCTCTGCCCTCCACATGCATACATTCACAAGGGTACCCACACATGTACAGACATGCACACACACACACACACACACACACACACACACACTATACACATGTACGTACACAGTCAAAAACAACAAGAAAGAAAGAACAGCTGGGGATTTCTCAGAACCAAAGAAAGTGGAGAGTGACTAGAATGTAGAGACTGGGGCTGCCTGGACAGATGCGCCGGTCATTTTGAAAGTCAATTTAAGGAACTTGGTCTGATCCGGTGAGTGACCGGCAGTGGTTAATAAGTTCTCGGTATGAGTAATACATATTACTCCATCGTTTCAGAATGAACCTGCTGCTTCTTGGTGGAAGGAAGATTGGAGGTAGGAAAGTAAGCTGGAAGATTCCTAGAGCAGTTGAGGGGGAAGAGAGAGAGAGAAGAGGAGAGTAGAGCTTTTGACTGTGCTAGAGATATTATAATAGAGACGGAGAGATGGCTTAGTGGTTAAGGCATTTGCTGGCAAAGCCAAAGGATCCAGGTTTGACTCTCCAGGACCCACATAAGCCAGATGCACAAAGGGGTACATGCATCTGGAGTGTTTGCAGTGGCTGGAGGCCCTGGTGTGCCCATTCTCTCTCCCTCCCTCCCTCTCTCTCTCTCTCTGCCCCTTTCTGTCTCTCAAATACATAAACAAATAAATAAATAAAATATATTTTATAATAATAGAGACAAAGGGATTTTGTTTTGCTGGTTTCTTGAGACGATATTGCTCTGGCTGGCCTGGAACTTCAATGTAACTCTGACTGGCCTGGAACTTCAGTGTAGCCCTGGCTGGCCTGGAACTTCAATGTAACTCTGACTGGCCTGGAACTCCAGTGTAGGCCTGGCTGACCTGGAACTCCAGTGTAGGCCTGGCTGACCTGGAACTCCAGTGTAGGCCTGGCTGGCCTGGAACTCCAGTGTAGCCCTGGCTGGCCTGGAACTTCAGTGTAGGCCTGGCTGACCTGGAACTCCAGTGTAGGCCTGGCTGACCTGGAACTCCAGTGTAGGCCTGGCTGGCCTGGAACTCCAGTGTAGGCCTGGCTGGCCTGGAACTTCAGTGTAGGCCTGGCTGACCTGGAACTCCAGTGTAAGCCTGGCTGGCCTGGAACTCCAGTGTAGCCCTGGCTGGCCTGGAACTCCAGTGTAGGCCTGGCTGACCTGGAACTCCAGTGTAGGCCTGGCTGGCCTGGAACTCCAGTGTAGGCCTGGCTGGCCTGGAACTCCAGTGTAGGCCTGGCTGGCCTGGAACTCCAGTGTAGGCCTGGCTGACCTGGAACTCCAGTGTAGCCCTGGCTGGCCTGGAACTCCAGTGTAGCCCTGGCTGACCTGGAACTCCAGTGTAGCCCTGGCTGACCTGGAACTCCAGTGTAGCCCTGGCTGGCCTGGAACTCCAGTGTAGCCCTGGCTGACCTGGAACTCCAGTGTAGCCCTGGCTGACCTGGAACTCCAGTGTAGGCCTGGCTGACCTGGAACTCCAGTGTAGGCCTGGCTGGCCTGGAACTCCAGTGTAGCCCTGGCTGACCTGGAACTCCAGTGTAGCCCTGGCTGACCTGGAACTCCAGTGTAGCCCTGGCTGACCTGGAACTCCAGTGTAGGCCTGGCTGACCTGGAACTCCAGTGTAGGTCTGGCTGACCTGGAACTCCAGTGTAGCCCTGGCTGGCCTGGAACTTCAGTGTAGCCCTGGCTGGCCTGGAACTCCAGTGTAGCCCTGGCTGGCCTGGAACTCCAGTGTAGGCCTGGCTGACCTGGAACTTCAGTGTAGGCCTGGCTGACCTGGAACTTCAGTGTAGCCCTGGCTGGCCTGGAACTCCAGTGTAGCCCTGGCTGACCTGGAACTTCAGTGTAGGCCTGGCTGACCTGGAACTTCAGTGTAGTCCTGGCTGACCTGGAACTCCAGTGTAGGCCTGGCTGGCCTGGAACTCCAGTGTAGGCCTGGCTGGCCTGGAACTCCAGTGTAGGCCTGGCTGACCTGGAACTCCAGTGTAGCCCTGGCTGACCTGGAACTTCAGTGTAGGCCTGGCTGACCTGGAACTCCAGTGTAGTCCTGGCTGACCTGGAACTCCAGTGTAGGCCAGGCTGGCCTGGAACTCCAGTGTAGGCCTGGCTGGCCTGGAACTCCAGTGTAGCCCTGGCTGACCTGGAACTTCAGTGTAGGCCTGGCTGACCTGGAACTCCAGTGTAGGCCTGGCTGGCCTGGAACTCCAGTGTAGGCCTGGCTGGCCTGGAACTCCAGTGTAGGCCTGGCTGACCTGGAACTCCAGTGTAGGCCTGGCTGGCCTGGAACTCCAGTGTAGGCCTGGCTGACCTGGAACTCCAGTGTAGCCCTGGCTGGCCTGGAACTCCAGTGTAGCCCTGGCTGACCTGGAACTCCAGTGTAGGCCTGGCTGACCTGGAACTCCAGTGTAGGCCTGGCTGACCTGGAACTCCAGTGTAGGCCTGGCTGACCTGGAACTCCAGTGTAGCCCTGGCTGACCTGGAACTCCAGTGTAGGCCTGGCTGGCCTGGAACTTCAGTGTAGGCCTGGCTGACCTGGAACTTCAGTGTAGGCCTGGCTGACCTGGAACTTCAGTGTAGGCCTGGCTGACCTGGAACTCCAGTGTAGCCCTGGCTGACCTGGAACTCCAGTGTAGCCCTGGCTGACCTGGAACTCCAGTGTAGGCCTGGCTGACCTGGAACTCCAGTGTAGCCCTGGCTGACCTGGAACTTCAGTGTAGGCCAGGCTGGCCTGGAACTCCAGTGTAGGCCTGGCTGACCTGGAACTCCAGTGTAGCCCTGGCTGACCTGGAACTTCAGTGTAGGCCTTGCTGACCTGGAACTCCAGTGTAGGCCTGGCTGACCTGGAACTCCAGTGTAGGCCTGGCTGGCCTGGAACTTCAGTGTAGGCCTGGCTGACCTGGAACTTCAGTGTAGGCCTGGCTGGCCTGGAACTCCAGTGTAGGCCTGGCTGACCTGGAACTCCAGTGTAGGCCTGGCTGACCTGGAACTCCAGTGTAGGCCTGGCTGACCTGGAACTCCAGTGTAGGTCTGGCTGACCTGGAACTCCAGTGTAGGCCTGGCTGACCTGGAACTTCAGTGTAGGCCTGGCTGACCTGGAACTCCAGTGTAGGCCTGGCTGGCCTGGAACTTCAGTGTAGGCCTGGCTGACCTGGAACTTCAGTGTAGGCCTGGCTGGCCTGGAACTCCAGTGTAGGCCTGGCTGACCTGGAACTTCAGTGTAGCCCTGGCTGACCTGGAACTCCAGTGTAGGCCTGGCTGACCTGGAACTTCAGTGTAGGCCTGGCTGGCCTGGAACTCCAGTGTAGGCCTGGCTGACCTGGAACTTCAGTGTAGCCCTGGCTGACCTGGAACTCCAGTGTAGGCCTGGCTGACCTGGAACTCCAGTGTAGGCCTGGCTGGCCTGGAACTCCAGTGTAGGCCTGGCTGACCTGGAACTTCAGTGTAGGCCTGGCTGGCCTGGAACTTCAGTGCAGGCCTGGCTGACCTGGAACTCCAGTGTAGCCCTGGCTGACCTGGAACTCCAGTGTAGCCCTGGCTGACCTGGAACTTCAGTGCAGGCCTGGCTGACCTGGAACTCCAGTGTAGGCCTGGCTGACCTGGAACTCCAGTGTAGGCCTGGCTGACCTGGAACTTCAGTGTAGGCCTGGCTGACCTGGAACTCCAGTGTAGGCCTGGCTGACCTGGAACTCCAGTGTAGGCCTGGCTGACCTGGAACTCCAGTGTAGCCCTGGCTGACCTGGAACTTCAGTGCAGGCCTGGCTGACCTGGAACTTCAGTGTAGGCCTGGCTGACCTGGAACTTCAGTGCAGGCCTGGCTGACCTGGAACTTCAGTGTAGGCCTGGCTGACCTGGAACTCCAGTGTAGCCCTGGCTGACCTGGAACTCCAGTGTAGCCCTGGCTGGCCTGGAACTTCAGTGTAGGCCTGGCTGACCTGGAACTCCAGTGTAGCCCTGGCTGACCTGGAACTCCAGTGTAGCCCTGGCTGACCTGGAACTCCAGTGTAGCCCTGGCTGACCTGGAACTTCAGTGCAGGCCTGGCTGACCTGGAACTTCAGTGTAGGCCTGGCTGACCTGGAACTCCAGTGTAGCCCTGGCTGGCCTGGAACTTCAGTGCAGGCCTGGCTGACCTGGAACTTCAGTGTAGGCCTGGCTGACCTGGAACTCCAGTGTAGGCCTGGCTGACCTGGAACTTCAGTGCAGGCCTGGCTGACCTGGAACTCCAGTGTAGGCCTGGCTGACCTGGAACTCCAGTGTAGGCCTGGCTGACCTGGAACTTCAGTGCAGGCCTGGCTGACCTGGAACTTCAGTGCAGGCCTGGCTGACCTGGAACTTCAGTGTAGGCCTGGCTGACCTGGAACTCCAGTGTAGGCCTGGCTGGCCTGGAACTTCAGTGCAGGCCTGGCTGACCTGGAACTTCAGTGTAGGCCTGGCTGACCTGGAACTCCAGTGTAGCCCTGGCTGACCTGGAACTCCAGTGTAGCCCTGGCTGACCTGGAACTTCAGTGTAGGCCTGGCTGGCCTAGGACTTAATGTAGTCCTTTCTGCTTTTGCCTTCTCAGTGCTGGGGTTCCAAATACATGCCATCGCACTGACTGAGATAAAGGCCTTTCTGGATAAACTGGTCTAGATGCTTTTACTGTTGGGACAGGAGCGAGGCGAGTGCCCCTGAGAAATCAAGGGTGACTCCTAGGCTCTGGGTTTGAACGTGAAGCCGTTCACTAGCATAGGAAGCAGAAAGCCATATTTGAGTCAAGGACAAGCATGAGTCCAGTTTAGAGCACTATGATCTTGCAGGTTCTCCAGAGTGTCCCAGAAGGTAATGCCATATGTACCTTTGGATGCAAGAGAGAATGCTGGGCTGGACATCAAAGTGTGGGCAGCAGGGAGGTAGAGACCGTCACTGGTGCGTGGCTTTAGCGAGAGGACCCAGCGAGAATGTCTAGAATCAGCAGATCAAAGGGCCTATGTCAGAAACCTGAGCTATCACCAAATCTTCTAGAACTGTCTGGACTAGGACTCTGGGGGAATCACATGGAGATGGTTAACACACTTGCGTTACAGACAATGACAACCACATTAACATCTGGTCCTAACTGAATGCCTCCTGTCTTCTGTGCACACGACTCTGTATATTTTCTCTCATTTTTGCCTCCAAACAAGCCTATGAGATGTGACTCACCATGGCTTTCTTGCTATTGAGGAAGACTACCAACTCAGAAGTCCAGTCACTTGCTGGGATGACGTCGCAAGGCAGGGAGGAAGGGAGGCTGAGCTGGGGCCCTTGTGAAGGCCTGCCTTTCTTCCCCATGTGTATTTCCAATGGAGATCTGAAATACTGCCACTCCCAGGCCTGATAAATCTCATCACAGGAACCTGCCCTGGGTTCACCATTCTTATGGCACATTTAAGTTCAATCTAATTTTTTTTGTGGTTTCGTTTGTTTGAGAGAGAGAGACAGAGAGAGAGAGACAGACAGACAGACAGAATGAGCGTGCCAGCAGCCTCTCAGGCACTGTGAACGAATTCCAGATGCGTGTTCCTCCTGTGCGCAAGTGTGGCATTGCACCCTTGTGTCACTTTACATCTGGCTAAACGTAGGACTTGGAGAATCAAACAGGTGTTCTTAGGCTAGGCAGGCACCTTAACCACTAAGCCATCTCTCCAGCCCTAATTCTTTAATAATTACAGATGAGAGACTGTGGATGTAGCTCAGCTGGTATTGTTCTTGTCTGCCATGCCCGAGGCCCTACAGCACCACATAAAAGCAGGTATGGTGTTGCCTTCACTTGGAGGTGGAGGAAGGACTATCAGAGGTTTACAGTCGTCCTCAGCTGACTTCATATGACCTTATGTTGGTTTCAACCAGATGTTCTCCTCCCCCCACCCTCCCCCGCCATAAACTCATGTGTTCTGAATGCTTGATCCCCAGCTAATGGCAACTTGGGAGGTGGAGTCTTATAAGAGGAAGTGTGTCCTGGGGGCGGACCTTGAGGTTTCTTAGCTCCTAGCTTGCCAGTGTTAGTTCAGTTCACTCCCCTGCTGCCGTTGTCCACCCGCTGTGGCAGAGGTGATGTCCAGCCTCTGCTCACGCTGTGCTTTCCCCCTGTCATCATGGAGCTTGGCCCTCGAGACTGTTGCCAAAATAGACGCTTTCTTCCCATCAGCTGCATTTGTTTGGGTTTTGTCTTAGTAATGCCACGGTAACTACAACAGACCCTGTCTCAAAAAATACACACATACACGCACGACTGAGCTATTGAAGCTACTGAGAGTCACCTTGGGGAAAACACTCCACAAGCACAAGGACCTGAGTTCAGATCCATACGACCTAGATAAAAGCCAGCAGTGTGGCATGTAGCCATGGGAGGTGGACACCACAGGATCCCTAGTAGCTTGATAGCAAGCTAATCTAGCTGAATTAGCTGAGCTTCCTGTTCAGTGAGAAACCCTTTGTTAAAGATAAACTGTAAGGGGTGTGGTGGTGCATGCCTTTAATCCCAGCATTTGGGAGGCAAAGGTAGGAGGATCATAGTGAGTTGGAGGTCACCCTGAGATTACATAGTGGATTCCAGGTCAGTCTGGGCTAGAGTGAGACCCTACCTTGAAAAACCAAAAAATGAAAAAACAAACAAACAAAAACAAAAAAAAAAACACAACCAAACAAAAGAATAAGGTAGACAGAGATATAGGAAGACACTTCACGTGTAATTCTGGCTACCACATACATGTGTGCACATGCACCCCTGTTAAACACATACAGACATTTATCACACTATCTATCTATCTATCTATCTATCTATCATCGATCTATCATCTATTGATCATCTACTATGTATCATCTATCTGTCTATTCATCCATCCTTCTATGGGAGAAATCTCAGGGCCATATATTACTGAACAACACAAAATAATTGAAGTTTATTTCACTTCTCTCTTTTTTAAAAAAATTATTTATTTATTTATTTGTAAGCAGAAAGAGAAGAGAGACAGAAAGAGAGAGAATGGGCACGCCATGGCCTCCAGCCACTGCAAACAAACTCCAGATACATGTGCCCCTTCTGCATCTGGCTTACGTGGGTCCTGGAGAATTAAACCTGGGTCCTTTGGCTTCGCAGGCAAACGCTTTAACCACTAAGCCATCTCTCCAGCTCTATTTCACTTCTCTCTTATTTCTCCCTGATCTAGCCCCTTGGGGAAAACAGGAGCCACAAAGTGAGCCAGTGGCTGGCCCAAGACTAACTCTTGTCATTTTTTGGTGTAATCTCCTTCCACATCACAGCTCCAGCCCCCACAGGAACGCACGTGCACAGTTAGAGGGTGTGTCTTACCTAGAATGGCCCCCAGCAGGGGGGCGAGCAAGAGCTCTCTCTACCTTTCTCTGCCACATTCCCCGTAGGCCATTTGACTTCATGGCTGTTCTTCCGGTGAGCTGCCTCCTGCACTTCCATGTAAGGCAGAGATATTTGGAATCACTCATAGCTGCCAGCAGTAGGAACTATCCAGGCCACTTCTCTGTGGTGTCTGAGAACCCCGGAGCCTGACTCAGGGGCAGCTCTGTGGAGTTGCCTGTCAAATTTCAAGCCATTGCCAGGAGCAGGGCAGATTTGTGCAGCTTCCTAGGCCCGCCTTTGAAACCCTGCTCCTCTTGCCTTGGCTGAGTGATGGGCTCCATTGGCAGTGTGGGCAGGAAGGCACCAGTTCTCCCTGAATACAACATCCAGGTAAAGTTGGGGAAAAATGAAGGAAGGAAATGAAGATTTACTGCATCTCACTGTTTAGTAACGTATAGAAATAAAAAAAAAAAAAAGGAGGAGGCATAAGGCTATAGACAAACAGACATTCACCATACAAACTGTGAAGACAGGAAAGAGGAAGAAGGGGAAGGGGGAGGAGGAAGATGAGGAGGAAGAGGAATAATTCCAAGACAAGAAGAGAGGAAAAGAGACCACACTTTATTGTGATATATCTCTTTCTCTCCCTACCTTCCCTTTGTTTTCTACCTCCTTCCCCCTCTCTCTCTTCCTTTCTTTTTCCTGTTTTTTAAAGATTTTTTAAAATTTAATTTAATTAATTTATTTGCAAGCAGAGATGGAGAGATAGAAGAGAGACAGAGAGAAAGAGAGAGAGACAGAATGGGCACACCAGGGCCTCCAGCCACTGCAAACGAACTCCAGATGCATGTGCCCCTTGTGCATCTGGCTTACATGGGTCCTGAGGAAATGAACTGGAGTCCTTTGGCTTCACAGGCAGATGGCTTAACCGCTAAGCCATTTCTCCAGCCCTGTTTTTTTTTTTTGTTTGTTTGTTTTTTGGTTTTTTTAGACAGGTTCTCACTCTGCCCCTTAGTCTGGCCTTGAACTCTCAGCACAGGGTGGGACACACACACATACACACACATACACATACATACAGGGAGAGAGACACACACACAGTCTCATGTACCCCAGGCTTGAACTGTGTGTATCAAAGGATGAGGGTATAACCTTGAAGTCCTGATCTTTCTGTCTCCACCCCTCGGCACTGCTATCAAACATACCCCGCCACATTTATGCAGGGCTGGGGATTCAAGCCAGGGTTTCATGCATGTGAGCATGCTTCCACTTGAGCCACAGCCTATGCTTGATGGGTGACTCTGGATTCCGCCAGACACATCTCTCCCATCGTTCCCCAAACCTTTCACTGTACTGTTGTATTTCCTCAGACACCAGAAGTCGTTCAAATTCCCCAAACATCCCATCACCTTGACTCTGGGGATGCTGAGCTCTCTACAGAGAGATGGGACAAAGAAATCTAATTAAAGGCTTTTATGATTTTCATATCATCTTGTCCTGATGCACAGCTAATGCACACAGAAAACGGCAACAAGTAATTAGGTTTTTTTTTCTTCCTGATAAAGGCTCACATGGGAAAAAGAACTCACACAGAAACAGGAGAGACTGTACCATGGTCTCTGATTCCTAAAATGTCCTCAGAAAGAGAGGAGACCCAGTGCTTTTCCTGACGTCACTGTGTGTGGAAAGGACTCTGAATGGGGCCAGTTATGTGTGAAACACCTCTGATTTCTTGCCTGGTTCTCCCGCTTCCAGCCCATGCGCACTCCGTGTGTTGGCTGGCTTCCCCTTGCGGAAGAGGTCCCCGTGTCCGTGGGCAGCTGAAGGAACTGAGGGTGTAGTTTGCAAAGCTGCCCTTGAGACAGGGCGGAGGCCTACAGGAAATGAGGAAAAGTGATAGGCCAGGCCTTTGAGTTCCAGGCTGAGGGCTGAGAGCCGGACACTTGTTCTGGAAGACTTGACAAAGGGTGACTTTGTAAAGAATCACCCACATTGGTTCCCCACAGCCCACAGGGCTCTGTGCCTGAGCTCAGCCAAGCCCCCCGAGAAACTCACTTTTCCATAAACAAGACTCCGAATGACTTCATGTTCCAGGCATGCCAGAGCTCCCAGATGTGGGATCTGCTCGGCCCTGTTCCCGGCACACCACGCTTCTCCTTTGAGTGGGTATTTATTAACCCACGTGTCACGTGTCAAAGCAGCGTTCCTAGAGGGGGTGGGTCACCTGCTTGAAGTTTTCCTCTTTGGAGACTGAGGTCATTTGGGGAGGACTGACCCCCCCTTCTACCATATCAAAATCATATGCACTCTTGCTAGAAAATTCTGGCTTACAATTCCTGCTTACACAGTGAGTGTTTTGTTTGGTTTTGTGTGTGCACTAGCAAGCAGGTGTATGTGCACATGTGTGCATTCATGTGTGGGCCAGAGGTTGACATCAGGTTAGAGTATCTTGCTCATTCCACCTTATTTTTCTTTTCTTTCTCTCTTTTTTTCTTTTTAAAATTTTATTTATTTATTCATTTATTTATGTGAGAGAGAGAAGAAGAGAAAAAGAGAGAATGGGCATGCCAGTGCCTCCAGCTACTGCAAATTAACTCCAGACACATGTGCCCCCTTGTGCATCTGGCTTATGTGGGTCCTGGGGAATTGAATCAGGGTCCTTAGGCTTCACAGGCAAATGCCTTAACTAATATTAGTTGAACTGGGGTCCTTAGGCCTCACAGGCAAACGCCTTAGCCACTAAGCCATTTCCCCAGCTTGTTGGTTTGTGTTTTTCAGACAAGCTCTCTCACTGATCATGGGACTCGCTGCTACACAGACAATGCTAGGCTCCTTTGTCTCTGGCTCTGGGCTTGTAGACTTCAGACCATGTGGCTGCTTCTAGGTGGGTGCTGGTGGTCTGTACCCTGATCCTTGTGTTTGTACCACAAACACTTTATCCACACACTGAGCCATCTCCACAGTCCCGTTTTTAAAAGTAAAGACTGATGGAGCCTGGTGGCTTCTCAGGTATTTCATGTATAAACTGTTTGATGTTTTCATGTCTTATTAAAAAAGAAAAAACAAGAAGACTTGCTTGCTGTCACTACTGCAATTCATTTTCATTCCTTCTCATCCTCCTCTTGAGGTGGGGTCATGTGTATCACATGCTGGCCTTGAACTTGCTATCTAGCCAAAGATGACCTTGAACTTCTGAACCTCCTGCCTCGACTTCTCACATAATACTCTAGTGTTTTACCAACTAGGCAACAAACTCAGCCTATAATCATTGTAATCTCTTTAATATAAAATAATTCCACGGGCTAGAGAGATGGCTAAAGGCACTTGCTCGCAATGCCTAATGGTTTAGATTCAATTTTCTCAGCACCCACCTAAAACCAAATGCACAGAATGCCACATGCGTCCTGAGCATGTGTGCAGTGGCAGGAGGCCCTGGCACTCCCATACTCACTCGCTTTCTGTCTGCCTCTTTCATTCCAACAGTGCATGGTGCCACACACCTGTAATCTCAACCCTGGGGAGGCTGAGGCAGGAGGATTGCTATGAGTTTGGGGCTAGCCTGAGCCACGAAGAGACCGCAGTATAAAATAACACAGCTCTAACAAAACAAGTCTATTGACAAGCACGGGTAAAGCAAGCTTCTTTCCTTGCGGTCCGCGAGTCAAATACGACCAGTAGAGCTTTTTTTTCAGGTAGGGTGGTGAGGAGAAAAGTCAGAGTGAGCGTGCCTGAGGAAAAGCAGGGGAGAGGAAGCAAAACCCTTCTCCGTTTTTTAAAATTATTATTTATTCTTTTATTTTTATTTATTTAAGAGTGACAGAGAGAGAGAAAATGGGAGAGAATGGGACCTCCAGCCACTGCAAACGAACTCCAGATACATGTACCACCTTGTACATCTGGCTTACATGGGTCCTGGGGAATCAAGCCTTGAACCAGGATCCTTAGGCTTCACAGGCAAGCGCTTAACCACTAAGCCATCTCTCCAGCCCCCTTCTCCAGGTGTTTATACTGTGCAGCTCTTTCTGAAGTGCTGTCTTACAGATGGCGCCGTCAGCCACAGGGACAGCGTGAGCTCTGTCCAGACAGCCAGCTAGATGCAAGATCTGAGTTTCTTCAGGCCCAGCAACACTAAGTCAGCTCCTTCCGCCCTATGGTTTCTATCACTATCTTGAGGGAGTTTTGAGTTTTCAGGCTTTGTGTTTTTGTGCAATTTTGATTTTTCCGCTAATGTGTAACATATACCCAGTTAACTAGCAAAAGCTCGTTTATTTACTTATTTTTTTCTTTTCTTGGAGGCCGCCTTTTGTAGCTGAGGCTAGCCATGATCTCTTGATCCTCCTGTTTCTACTTCCCAAGTGCTGGCTTCACAGTCATGTCACCAAGTCCAGCAAGAGCAGACTCTTGTATTCAGCTTGAGGATTTGACATACACAAACGTATTTGTACCAAGACTGGGGCACATCTAAGCCATTGGTTTCCTTCAGGCTTCTCCTTTTCACTTTTTTGGTGTGTGTGTGTGTGTGTGTGTGTGTGTGTGTGTGTGCACATGTGCACATGTGCTTATGGAAGCAAGGTGCCTCCCTCACTATCCACCGTATTCACTAAGGCGGGGTCTTTCGTTGAGCCCCCAGCTCACCCACCTGGTTAGTCTAGCTGGCCAGCTTGGTCCCAGGGATCTGCTTGTGTCCGCCTCCCAGCACTGAGATTACACACAGGCACCATATACATATACGTGGATTCTGGGAACTTGAAGTCAGGTCCTTTCCCTTGCAGAGCAAGCGCTTTACCCCTGAACCATCGCCCTGGCACTCCCTCAGGCTTCCTCACAGCCCAGCACTCAGGCTCTTAAGCTCGCACCACCGTTTTGTTTTGCTTGTTGACTCCCTCAAATTGTGGAGCCTGCGCGCTGACTCCTTTCATTGCACATAAGGCCTGTGACATTGCTCCAAGCAGCAGTGCTGGCCTTGCAGGGTTACACCACCTCCAGCCACTGCAAATGAACTCCAGATGCATGTGTCACCTTGTGCATCTGGCTCATGTGGGTCCTGGAGAATCAAGCCTCGAACCGGGGTCTTTGGGCTTCACAGGCAAGTGCTTAACTAAGATGCTAAGTCGTCTCTCCAGCCCCCAGCTTCTGGCTTTTATATGGAGCCTAGTAATTTAAATTCAGGTAAGCTCTTTACTCACTGAGCCATCTTCCCTTCCCTTCCCTTCCCTTCCCTTCCCTTCCCTTCCCTTCCCTTCCCTTCCCTTCCCTTCCCTTCCCTTCCCTTCCCTTCCCTTCCCCTCCCTTCCCTTCCCTCCTCCCCTTCCCTTCCTTCCCCTCCCGTCCCCTCCCATACCCTCCCCTTCCCTTCCCTTCCCTTTCCTTCCTCTCCTCCCCTGAACCCTCTTTCTTTCCTCTCCTCTTTTCCCTCCCCTCTATTTCTTCTCTTCCACTTCCTTCTGTTCTTCCCTCCTGTCCCCAAGAAAGTGCTTTACCACTGAATTTCACCCCCGCCCCATCTCATTTTGTTTGCACCGATTCAATCCCCAACTGGGCGCTATGAAGCTTTCTCTTGCTGTATTAAATACATGAGGCACTTTGTCAATACCACTGGGGAGCCTTTCTCTGGGACTGTCCTCAGACCTGCTCCCATCTGTCTGGCTATCCTCGGTGGGGAGCTGCCACCTGCACCTGAACCAGGCATTGAGTTCCTCAACTCGGGCTCCTTGCCCTGTGAGATCACCTATTTCCTGCACCCGTCCTTCTCTCTGGAATTTACTACATTGCATGAGGAAAACATACCTTCCAGGAGCTTCCTGAGAAATCATGTACAGGTAGAAAAAAAATGGGTTTTACTTCCTGCCTCCGTTCTCTCTGGAATTTACTCCATTGCAACTGGGAAACATACATTCCAGTAGCTTCCTGAGAAATCAAGAGCAGGTTTATATGTTTATATATCTCACACTATCCTTATTCCACACTCATTACTCGGTACGTTGTCTGAATGTTCAGTTGAAAGGTGAAGTCATTTTTGTGCCTGACTCTTCAAAGGCATTATTGTTTTAAGTTGTGAGGTTCTGGTGCATTAACCATCCCTGAACTTATGTAAATACACATTTTTTTTTTTCTGTTTAGAAGCTTATAGATTTTTCTTTTGATTCTTAAGATTTTGAAATTCCTCATTAAAGAGACTTAGTGTGAATCTATTTCATTTAATCCATTTTTTAACTTTTAAAAATCAGGAAACTCAAAAACAAGGGTTCTTCAGTTTCTGAAAAATTTCTTTAATTATATTTTATTTTATAAATGAATCTAATAAACATAAAACTCCTTCTATTTCAGAGCTGGCCATGGTGTAGTGCCTGTAATCTCAGCACTTGGGATGCTGAAGCAGAAAGACTGAGTTCCACCCAGGCCAGCTGGGGCTGTAAAGTGAGAGGTAAGAACATGCTTCAAGTCCAAAATAAAATAAATAAAATAAAATAAAAGGTCCATATATGGGCTGGAGAGATGGCCTAGTGGATAAGGCACTTGCCTGCAAGGCCTAAGGATCTAGGTTCAACTCCCCAGTACCCACATAAAGCCGGATGCACAAAGTGGCACATGAGTTGGTTTGTAGAGGCTGGAGGCCCTGGTGTGCCCATATTCATCCTCTCTCATAAATAAATAAATAAATAAATAAATAAATAAATAAATAAATAAATAACATATTTTTTATATTTTTTTGTTTATTTTTTATTTATTTGAGAGTGACAGAGAGAAAGAGAGAGAGAATGGGTATACCAGCACCTCCAGCCACTGCAAACAAATTCCAGAGGCATATGCCACCTTGTGTATCTGGCTTATGTGGGCCCTGGGGAATCAAGCCTTGAACTGGGGTCCTTAGGCTTTATAGGCAAGTGCTTAACCACTAAGCCATCTCTCCAGCCCAATAAATAAAATATTTTTTTAAATCCTTATATTTCATATAGTGAATCTGTTGGGTTGATTCTCTAATTTCCTTATAATTTTATATTGGGGTATGTGTGTGTGTGTGTGTGTGTGTGCGTGTGCGTGTGTGCACGTGCACGCATGTATGTGGAGGCTAGAGGACAACTGCAGGTGTCATTCGGGTAACATTCGACTTTTTGGAGAACATGCTTCTCATTAGCCCAGCATTCACTAATTAGGCTAGACTGGTAGGCCGGGGAGCCCCAGGGATTCTGCTGTCTGTACACTCACAGCCCCGGGGCTGGGGTTACAAACTCATGCTACCATGCCTAGCTTTTATGTAGGTTCTGGGGATCAGACTCGGGTTCTCATTCTTTCAAGACACTTGACCACCTAAGCCGTCTTCCTCCCTATTTGTGGTGCTGGAACCCATGACCTTCCACAGACACTAGTCTAACACTTAGCCCTTGGGTTACACTGCTTGCTCCTTGTAATTGCTTTAACTTTCCATTTTATCTTCCTATTCTTTTATTGCCAAAATTAAAAAAAAAATCTATTTATTTATTTGCAATCAGAGAGGAGAGAAAGAAGAGAGAAAGGGAGAGAGAATGGGCACGTCAGGGCCTCCAGCCACTGCAAACAAACTCCAGATGCATGCACCACTTTGTGTATCTGGCTTTATGTGGGTTCTGGGGAATCAAGCCCAGGTCCTTAGGCTTTGCAGGCAAGTGCCTTAACCACTGGGCCATCTCTCCAGCCCTTACTACCTAATTTTTAGTTTTACTTTCTAAATATCCCTTTATAACACATAATTAAGTTTCATGTTTCAGATTTAATATTTCATCTTCTTAGAAGTTTCAAAGATTTTTTTTTTTTTTTCTTTTTGTTTTTTCAAAGTAGGGTCTCGCTCTAGTCCAGGCTGACCTGGAATTCACTCTGTAGTCCCAGGCTGGCCTCAAACGCATGGTGATCCTCCTACCTCTGGCTCCTGAGTGCTGGGGTTAAAGGCGTGCGCCACTATGCCTGGCTTGAGGTTTCTTTATTCCGGCAAATCCTGCCTCAGTTTCCCAAGCACTAGAATTGTAGCCATGTTCCACCTGTCTCAGGTTCCTCTAACTTCCTATGGTTGTAAGGCTCATGAGCTGAGAATGGATTCTGCATATTGGAATGGTTTAAAAAATATCAAAAAGGAAGGCCTGGTGAGATGGCCTAGGAGTTAAGGCACATGCCCGCAAAGCCTAAAGGACCCCAGTTTGATTCTTCAGGTCCTATGTAAGCCAGATGCACAAGGGGGCACATGTATCTGGAGTTCGTTTGCAATGGCTAGAGGCCCTGGAGGGCCCATTCTCACTCACTTTCTCTCCCTATCTCTGTCATAAATAAATAAATAAATAAATAAATAAATAAATAAATAAATAAATAAAAAAGGGGGCTGGAGAGGTTAAGGCCCATGTCTGCAAAGCTTAAGCACTATGTTCGACTCTCCAGGTCCCACATAAGCCAGACACACAAGGTCACACAAGCACACAAGATCACATCACGCATGCACACAAGGGGGCGCACACGTCTGGAGTTTGCAGTGGCTGGAGGCCCTGCTACGCCAATTCTCTCTCTCTTTTTTCTCTCTCAGTCACCCTCTTGGATAAAAAAGCCAGTCTGTTGGGCTTACCTCAAAAAAATAAATAAATAAAATCAAAAGGGGAATTATATTTGAGGACATGAATAGTCATATAAAATTCAAGCTCATGTCACAAAGTAGAGTTTTTTGGAGCACAGCTCTGCTGATGTCTTTGCTTCTGACACTATGCTGGAAGAGATGAATAGCTGAAACAATACTGTTGGGCCAGTTTGCCCACAACAACTAAAGTATTTACTCTTTGATCCTTGATAGAAAAAGTTGTTTTTAAACCTCGTTGTAGTGTAAAACCAGACAAATTCAACAGTTGAAATGCCTAGGTACCAAATATCTACACTTCAAAAGTAATATTTTGGGAAACGTCCAAAATAAATTACAAAATATGTTTCTAGCTTCTTGAGTAGACTTGTGTAAGTAGATTTACGCGTGCTATTCATCAGTTTTCTTTCATTATTATAAAATACAGGAGGAAATCAACTCATACAGAGAAACGTTTGGGGGCTGGAGAGTTGGCCCAGTGGTTAAGGCGCTTGCCTGCAAATCCTGCGACATGGGTTCGATTCCCCAGTGCCCACATAAAGGCAGATGCACAAAGTGGTGCATGCATCTGAGTTCGTTTGCAGAGGCTAGAGGCCCTGGTGTGCCCATTGTTCTTGTACTCTTTCTCCTTGCAAATACATAAATAAAATACATTTAAAAAAAGATGGGCGTGGTAGCACACACCTTTAATCCCAGCACTCAGGAGGCAGAGGTAGGAGGATAGCTGTGAATTTGAGGACAGCCTGAGACTACATAGTGAATTCCAGTTTAGCCTGGACTAGAGTGAGACCCTACCTTAAAAAAACAAACAAACAACAAACAAACAAACAAACAAACAAACAAAATAGAAACTTTTTGTTTTTTAGTTCCTGGTTTTGGAAGATCAAGAGCCTCCGTTGCTTTGGGCTTCTTATAAGAAGCATCTTGGGCGGGGCATGTGGTGAAACAAGCAACTTGCCTCCAGCCAGGAAGTTAACAAGTCCAGCTGCATATGTGGGCCCTAGGGAGTTGACCTCGGTCCCTCATGCTTGTGTGGTAAGCACTGTTCCCCACTCAACCATCTCCCCAGCCCATCACTCATTTTTTTAAAAATTATTTATTTATTTGCAAGCAGAGATAGAGAGAGAGATAGAAGAGAAACAGAGACTGGGCACGCCAGGGCTTCTAGCCACTGCAAACAAACTCCAGATGCATGTACCCCTTGTGCCATCTGGCTTATGTGGGTCCTGGGGAATTGAACCTGGGCCCTTTGGATTCACAGGCAAATGCCTTAACCACTAAGCCATTTCTCTAGCCCCCATAACTCATTTTTGAGCACTAGCCCTCTATTGCTAGATTAGAAATACAACAGGACTAGCTATTCAGTGAGGGAAAAGGTTGCCAGGATCTTTGAAATGAATCCTGAGATCAAACATGACTCGATGACAAGGGTTATAAAATGGCCCCAAACTAACAAAATTCAGGGGTGCACTTAGCTATTACTCCTTCTATCTTCAACAAATCTTGACTTGCAGGTCACCCAGGACAACTGTTAGCTGACTACAAGGTCAGGCTAAATAATATTAAAGTTAAATATTCCCTCATCGATGGCCCAAAAGGGTGGAGCGGTACTTTTGCATCTAAGGTCCACCTCACCCTAAGATAAGGATAAGAATGTGTCTCTTTAATACTAAACAAAGCAACAAAGGCCCGGCACCCTGTTCTTGCTCTATTGAAGATGTAGCGTTTCCTCCATTCTGTCTCTGGCCCTCTTCTCCTCCCAGCTACCAAGATCTCCAGTTTTGTCCCGTTTTTTATCCTTGTTTTTTTTTTTTTTTTTTTTTTTTTCCCTGTGTTCTAACTCCAATAAATCTCCTGTCAAGATCTCTGCTGAGTCTGTTTTTAAATTCCTTTATCAAAGAGACCGAGAACCTATGAAAGAGAGTCTGTGCCCTCCAGTGACAACAGAAACAGTCAATAATGCCTCTTGGGACAGGGTGTTTAAATTCTTTAAGTCTACAGTGCCCGTTCTGGGCCATATGGATAGTAACCACTTCGTAGGATGATCCTGATCCAGGAGGATGTTTGACATGTTGGGTAGACACAAGAAAACAAACGCTGAGGGAGCGTTGCAGGCATCTGTCACTTATGTCTTGAGTTAATGAACCGCTCAGTCTTCAGTGGAGTGCTGATCCACTTTGTATTACTTCCCAGTTCCCTTTCATTTGAGGAAGGATGCCTTAAAAATTATTCAGAGCCAGGTGTGGTGGCGCATGCATTTAATCCCAGCACTTGGGAGGCAGAGGTAGGGGAATCGCAGTGAATTCGAGGCCATCCTGAGACTACATTGTTAATTCCGGGTCAGCCTGGACCAGAGTGAAACCCTACCTTGAAAAACAAAACAAAGCAAACAAAACAAAAAAAGATTCAGATAAGTTAGGAAAACTTAAGCTGAAACAGCGAGATAGGCTGCTTCATTGCAGAGGCATTGAGAATGCTGACAAACACTGTGCACTGTAACATACGTGGGTGTGGTGGTTCCCACTTGTAGTCCTTACCCTGCACTCGGGAGGCCAGCAGAGACTGCTCAGTGCATTCCAGGACAGCCTGGGCTACAGAGACCTCGCCTCAGAAAAACCAAATAAACCCAAACATCAATAACAAAGTAACAAGAGGGAGGAATTGTACTTGACTGATTGATTTGATGAGCTTAAGTGTGTCTCAAAGAACCTCTTGACACTTAATCAAAAATGTCTTATCTGAAGCTGGGTTTGGTGGTATATGCATGTAATACCAGCATTTAGGAAGCAAGAGGATCATGACTTTTAGGTCAACCTGGGGGGACACATGAGTTTTAGGCCAGTCTGGGCTTCATAGCAAGACCCTGTGTTAAAACAAAAGCAAGGGCTGGAGAGATGGCTTAGCGGTTAAGGCACTTATCTGCAAAGCAAAAGGACCCAGGTTCAATTCCCCAGCACCCATGTAAAGTCAGTTGCACGAAGTGGCACATGTGTATGAAATTTATTTGCAGTGTCAAGAGGACCTGTCATGTACATTCAGGCTGTTCCTTTCTCTGCTTGCAAATAAATATATTAATCTATATTGTTTTAGAAGAAGGCCAACTTTGTTTCTTTGTTTACTGTTTTTCTTGTTTAGAGACAGGGTCTTAACTATATAGCCCAGGCTGGCTTAGAACTGTGCATCCTCCTGCCTTTGCCTCCTGAGCACTGGAGTTACAGACATGCCCACACTTACTGTAAAGGTCCTTTTTAAAAATTACGGATGGGGCTGGAGAGATGGCTTAGCGGTTAAGGCGCCTGCCTGCTAAGCCTAAGAACCTGGTTCCAATCTCCAGGTCCCACGTTTAGCCAGATGCAAAGTGACACAAGGGCGCAATGCCGCACTTGACCACAAGGGGGCGCATGCATCTGGGATTTTGTTCACAGCAGCAGAGAGGCTGCTGGCGCACCCATCTCTATCTGTCTTCCTCTCTGTCTCTCTGTGTGTCTCTCTCCAAAAATAAATAAAATAATAAAAAAAATTTAAAAATAAAGTGTGTGTGTGTGTGTGTGTGTGTGTGTGTGTGTGGTGTGCATTCCATGGTCTCTTGTCACTATAGATACATGTGACACTTGGCAACCAGTTTTACACAGGGGAGAATTGGACCCAGACGTGCAGGTTTTGTAAGCAAGCAGCACCTGTAGCCACGGAACCTCCTCCCAGCTCTGAGAAGACCAAGTTTGCAAAGAGAGAGTAAGACTGTGATGCCAAGGGGAGGACACAGGAGCGCTGAGGTGGGTTTGCGTACTTCCCTTCTCGAATTTGATTTCTTTTTTTTTTTTCTTCATTTTTTTGGTTTTTCGAGGTAGGGTCTCACTCTGGCCCAGGCTGACCTGGAATTCACTATGTAGTCTCAGGGTGGCCTCAAACTCTCAGTAATCCTCCTACCTCTGCCTCCCGAGTGCTGGGATTAAAGGCATGCGCCACCACGCCCGGCTTTCTAATTTGATTTCTTTCAAATCCAGTTATATTCTGACTTCTGACTTCTCACAAGTACCTTTCCACATTTGTTTTGGGGTGTGCATGCTTGGGTGTGTATGTATGTGTGTGTTCGTGTATGTGAGTGTGGGCACCTACATGCCACGGTGCACATGTGAAGGTCAGAACAACTGAGTGTTGGCCTTCATCATTCACCTTATTTTTCAAATTTTATTTATTTATTTGAAAGAGACAAAGAGAAAGAGAGTGAGAGAGAATGGGCATGCCAGGGCCTTCAGCCACTGTAAAGGATCTCCAGACACATGCGCCTCCTTGTGCATCTGGCTTACGTGGGTCCTGGGGGATTGAACCTGGGGCCTTTGGCTTTGCAGGCAAATGCCTTAACAGCTAAGCCATCTCCCCAACCATTCACCTTATTTTTGAAACAATGTTTCTCGTTCAGTTCTGTGTTCACCAGTCTAGGTCGCCTTTGAGTTTCTGGCAGATTCTCCCGCCTCCGCCTCCCTTCTTGTTGTAGGTGTGCTGCTGTGACAGACACCCGTAGCAGTGCCTGGCTTAAACGTTGAACGTAGGTTTCCGGGATCCAAACCCAGCTACCCATGCTTGGGTGGCAAATGCTTTATCCACTGAACCAATCTCTCCAGCCCTTTTATGCATGTGTAAAAGGTGATCTCTCTGACTCCAGGGCTGGGGAGATGGGAGATGGCTCAGTGGTTAAAGAAGCTTGCTTAAAAACTTGCGGGTCCACATTCAATCCTCCCCAGTATGAACATGCACGGGGAGCAAAGTGGCACATGTGTCTGTGATCCCAGCATGCAGTGAAATTACAGGTGTATTCTGTCATTGCCGATGGCAATGGAGGTGGAGTCAGGAGAATCCAGAAGCCCCTGGGCCAGCTAGTCCGGTGCATACACCAGTGGCAAAATAATATGACAGACCCTGTCTCAGAGGATGTGGAAAGAGAGGACAGACACTTTGAAGCTGTCCCCTGACCTCCACATATATGCTATAGCACACTTGTGCTCCTCCATATGCTTACATATACATGCATACAAATAAGTATTTTTTTTTAATTTTTATTTATTTGAGAGAGAAACAGGCAGAGAAAGAGAGAGAAGACAGAGAGAGAATGGGCATGTCAGGGTTTCAAGCTATAGCAAACAAACTCCAGACACATGTGCCACCTTGTACATCTGGCTTACATGGTTCCTGGGGAATTGACCCTGGGACCTTTGGCTTTGCAGGCAAGTGCCTTCACTACTAAGCCATCTCTCCAACCCTATTTTCAAAATTTATTTTTATTTTTTCTTTTAAGTTTTCTTTCATTCTTTTTTTAAAAGATGATCTGGGCTGGGGAGATGGCTCAGCAGTTAAGGTGCTCACCTGAAAAGCCTAACAACCTGGGTTGCATTCCCTGCTAACGACGAAAAGCCAGATGCACAAAGTGGTGCATGCATCTGGAGTGCATTTGCAGTGACGCTATGTCTTGGCATGCTCATTCTCTTTTTCTCTGTCTCACTCTCTCTGATTGTCTCTTTCTCTGCTTGCAAATAAATAAATAACATAGTTAAAAAACTTTATTGAAAATAATCTGATTCCATGCTGTTGCAGACAGCTTCAGGTTCGCTGAGATGAACTTCCAGAACAGGCACAGTTATGGAGGAAGGGATATTATTTATTGAAGCTTACAGATCCAGGGGAAGTTCCATAATGGCAAGAGAAGCAGCCTGCTCTCCACAGGGCCAAGCAGAGAGAGAGAGAAACCAACCAGCCACCACAGCACACAGAGCAAAACTACAGCCAAAAGGTCACACAGCACACTTCAGGAACTCCTGCTAGGCACATTTGCATATCTTTACAATGGAATCTCAAACCATCACCACACCTTAAGACCAGCCCCCAGTGACCTTGCCTCTAGCAAGGTGATTGCAGATGCAAACTATAAAGTAATAAAACATTGAATATATTGGGGGACATATATTCAAACTACCACATTCCGCCCCTGGCCCCCAATATATTTAGCTCCTGGCCCCAATAGATTTATAACTATCACACATTGTAAATTGTACTCAGTCCAATTTCAAAGGTTCTCACAGTCTTGATCAACTTAAGATAGTGAGTCCTGTAAAATCAAACAAGTTAAATACTTTCAACATGTAAAGGCACAGAGTAAACATTTTTAACTGGTATAAGGCATAGCAAGGAGAAACTAAAACAATGCAAACTCAACCACCATCAGCAGTCATCAAACTTCTGCAGTTCAAGTTCAATATAACCAGAGACTAACAGTCTTCAGGTTTTCCAATTCCGCCCCTCCAGCTGGGCAGAGTCGCCAAGGAAAACTTTCATCCCATGCCAACACTGCACTCCATGGTAGTCCTTGCACAGTCCTGGTATATCCAAAACATCTTCAGGTCTCCATGCAACCCACGGTCCATCTTCCAAAGGCTCTTCCAGCCTATTCCCGAGGGTCTTCATGCCCTGCCTCATGCCGCATCTCAGCAGCGGCTCCTGGAACCGTGTGCAACTCATGACCACCCAATGCATTTTTCATATTTCCAAAACTAATACCAGGTGTTCAGGACATAGCCATATTCTTAATCCAGGGATGAAATAAACCATAGCCTTGAAAAGCAGGTTCCTTCTCCAGTCAGCTCTTTCCAAGAATTTGCATTTTTAACAGTCTTTCCTCAGGCATCCTCTCCATTGTTTTAATGTAAATCAAGTCAGGCCACCTTCCTTCCACCTTCCTTAAGATTGCTAATGTGTTTGACAATAGCAGCTAAACCAGTCTCAGTGCCTCTGTTTTTAACTTGCTTGAGGTTTTCCAACTTAAAATCTTAAAATCTCAGTCCGATATCTTCAGCCAAGCACATCAGTCCATTACAAATTTAACCTTGATCAAACACTCTGGGCCTGGATAGCAGAACGTAGCCATCCCTTATGCCAGTAGCCCAGTTCCAACAAAGTCCTCTGCCGTCTTTCCTTCCCCTTAGAAAGCTCATAAACCAAGCCTCGAAGTTCAGTACTATCTGTACTTAGCATTCTCAAACTTTCATCAGAATAGTCCATAAAACTTGGCTTACCACTCCAGAAGGCATCTTCAGTTGCAAGCACCAAGTCCATGCCCATTCCTCCAAAACAAAGGTTCCAAAAGACGAATATCCACATGGTCAGGTTCATCTCACCCCACACTCCTCGGTACCACTTTACTGTAGCAGACAGCTTCAGGTTTGCTGAGATGAACTTCCAGACCAGGCACAGTTATGGAGGAAGGAATATTATTTATTGAAGCTTACAGATCCAGGGGAAGTTCCATAATGGCAGAAGAAGCTGGCCTGCCTTTACAGATCCAAGCAAGAGAAGAGAAAATCCACCAGCCACACAGAACACAGAGCAAAGCTACTGCAAAAAGCCACACAGCACACTTCAGGAACTCCTGCTAGGCACATTTGCATATCTTTACAATGGAATCTCAAACCATCACCACACCTTAAGACCAGCCCCCAGTGACCTTGCCTCTAGCAAGGTGATTGCAGATGCAAACTATAAAGTAATAAAACATTGAATATATTGGGGGACATATATTCAAACTACCACACCTGCCTACCATTTTTCCCACCTTTATATTTATTTATTTATTTATTTATTTATTTATTTATTTATTTAATAATTAGCTAGTTAAGCTGGCCGTGGTGGCACACATCTATAATCCCAGCACTTGGGAAGCAGAGGTAGGAGGATCACTGTGAGTTTGAGGCCACCCTGCGACTACATAGTGAATTCCAGTTCAGCCTGGGTTAGAGTGAAACCCTACCTCGAAAAACCAAAACAAAAAACCAAAAAGAAAAAAAAAAAAATTAACTAGTTAATTAGCAGAGCCAGGGTTCTAAGCCAGCTTGGGCTATGTTGTAGACCTATATCCGTAGCCCTGCTCCCTTTTTTGCTAAGAGGGTTAGTTGACTAGTTAACTGCATGTCAGTTGATTTGACCTGTTCAACTTTTCCCGAAGGCATTTCATTTCATTTGCCTAACCTTCTTAGGCCTCCTTCTCGACAAGCGTCTCCCTTGGGGGCTGCTTCTCTGATGAACTGAGACTCTGCGCTGCATTTACACCACTTATAAACCACACGTGCATCAGGTTGTTTGGGCTCCTCGCGAGTATTTACGTTCTGTCGCGTAAACAGAGCGTTGATGGGATTTATACGACTTGTACAATTTCCCAACAGGCTGCGGTCAGGCTTCCCAAAGAGCCATCAAGACGGTCACGTGACAGACGCCCCTCTTCAGGCTCTTTGGAAGGCCTGACGCAGCGCAGTCTCTTGTCCGACAGGTTTAGAGCTGAGTTAATCTACTGCGAATAAAATGAAACCTTTGCATAAGGAGAAACATTCTCTTGGATTAACTAACCCCAGCACCACTACACCAAAAATGATAAACTAACCACTGATGACATGTGGCCCAAGGCACTTCTTTAAAACAAATACCTGGACAGGTGTTCACGCATGACTCCTCTAAGGGGACACTGATCTGTTTCATTCGCTGGACAGCATTGGGTTCAGTACTCCATCTACAAGCCTTGTATACAGATACTCAACACACCGTGCTGAAAGACGCATGTAAGTTATTTCATTTCAAGTTGTAATCTATTTTCATTTTATGTGAGCATACATGTGTGCACAGGCATGTGCCTATGTGTGCACGTGTGCATGGAAGTGAAAGGTTGACTTGGGGTGTCTCTGTCACTCTCCACATTCTTTTAAAAAATTATTTCTATTTAGGTCTGGAGAGATGGCTTAGCAGTTAAGGCGCTTGCCTGTGAGGCCTAAGGACCCAGGTTCAACTTTCCAGGTCCCATGTCAGCCAGACGCACAAGGTGATGCAAGCATTTGGAGTTCGATTACAGTGGTTGGAAGCCCTGGAGTGCCAATTCTCTCTCACGCATTAAAAAAAAAAAAACAAAACTCAGTCTGTTTGGTTTGCCTCAAAAAAAAATTCTATTTATTTATTTGTAAGCAGAAAGAGAGAATGGTCACACTAGGGCCACTAGTGACTGCAAATGAATTCCAGATGCAAGTGCCACTCTGTTCATCTTGCTTTATGTGGGTACTGGGGAATCAAACCCTGAGTATTTGGGCTTTGAAGACAAGTGCCTTAACCACTGAGCAATCGTTCCAGCCTTCGGGTCTTGTACTGAACCTGGAGATCCCTGATTTATCAAGACGAGCAAGCCTTACGATCCTCTTGTTTCTGCATCCCAGCAGTGGGATTACAGGTGTGTGCTGCCGTTTCTGACATTTTGACATGCGTGCTGGGGATCAAACGTGGTTTCCTCACACTTGCTCTTTAACCAGTGAGCCATCTTCCTAGGCTTATTCTTCCCGTTTTCATCTGCATGTAACGTATGCGCATGTTTATAGCATGACATTTCAGTATGTGCACACCATGCCATCCACGATCATAAGGGTGCATCCTTCCTCGGTTGCTTTGTTGGGAACCTTCAGAGCTCTTCTCCTCTGGTTTTTCATAAAATATATAATACATCACTGGACTACAGTCACCCAGCTATGATGTAAAACACGAATACATAATCCACCTATCTATGCTTCAGTCTTTGCTCTACAACTTCCCTGTGTCACCTCCCCACAGCCCCATTTTTTACAAGCAAGAAACTATGGCTCTGGAACAGTAACTTTTTTTTTTTTTTTCAAATTTGCAAGTGTGAAAGCTAGACTCTAACCACAGCAAAATAACGTGCTGGTAGTAAAACATTATTGCAATAGCTGTCATAATGCAAGAATCAGGGGTTCAGAAGAAAACAACTCAGGTCTGGTGTTAATCTTAGCTTCTCAATCTTAGGAGGTAGAAGCTGGAAGATTGTGAGTTGAAGATCATTCTCAGTTACATGGAGGACAAGACAGTGATGACGAGGTCTATGGTAATGACAATGAGACTGGTAACCCTTGCTATTAGAAGGTTGGGAGGGGGCTGGAGAGATGGCTTAGTGGTTAAGCACTTACCTGTGAAGCCTAAGGAAGCCAGTTTTAGGCTTGATTCCCCAGGACCCTCGTAAGCCAGATGCCCAAGGTGGCACATGCATCTGGAGTTTGTTTTCAGTGTCTAGAGGCCCTGATGCACCCGTTCTCTTCTTCTCTCTCTCTGCATCTTTCTCTGTCTGTCTGTTGCTCTCAAATAAAGAAATAAGCATAAACAAAAAAATTTAAAATAAAAAGAAGGTTGGGAAGAGTGTCAAAAGACCCTCAGCTGGGATTCCAGCCATCACTCCCTCTTGTCCCATCAGCAGCAAGGGATCTTGGGAGAGCCTTCGGCAAGTGACTGAAATTGGGACTCCATGATGCTGTTTCCAAGAGGTTGTCATTGATGCTGGTGTGGGACTCTGGAGATGTGGCTATTTTGGGGTCACCTATGCTTCCGTAAATAACCCCATCCCACACCCATATGTCTTAAAGTAAGCTCAAGAAACTCATTGGTTCCTAAGGGGGCTGGGTGGGGTCTTTATTTTGGTCTGTCTTCAGCGCCCTATCTGGGGTGAAGAGACAGTGGTTCATATCTCTTTAGAAAGAGTAATGCAGGGCTGGAAAGATGGCTTGGCGGTTAAGGCACCTGCCTGCCAAGCCTAAGAACACCAGTTCCAATCTCCAGGTCCCAAGTTTAGCCAGACTCAGTGAGGCAAGGGCGCAATGTCACACTCATCCACAAGGGGGTGCATGCACCTGGAGTTCATTCATAGTGGCTGAGAGACTGCTGGCACTCCCATTCTCTTTCTCTCTATCTCTCTAGTTCTCTCTCTCTCTCTCTTTCTCCAAAAAAAAAGTAATGCACCGGAGAGAGCCCACATAATATAACCTTGTCCTTCTGTTGATTGAAATGTCAGAGAATGACATCCCAGAGACAGGAAGAAAACGAGTGTCTTGCATTTCCATATTCTCTGGAGTTTTCAGAAATAAATCCCCATTCCTGTGTGAATTTGGCCTTTATAAGGCTTTGGAATCAGAAAACAATCCATGCACAAGGAATTGGAGACTCACTAGCTAGTATTTAAAAGTGGGAAATGAAAACATGCAAGTGAGTAGACTGCAGGAGACGGGGCAAGAAATCACTTTCCCATCTCACCATTGCTTCGCAATGTGCTCTGTCCCACAGGCATAGTGGAGGGACTGCTGGCAAATGGGGTGGGGGGAGGTGTTCACTGAAAAGTCAAATCAAGGTTGTTGGATCCTGTAATTACAAAGCTAAAAGCAATTGGAAGCATCTATATTCAGTACCGTCAGAAGGCTTGCTGTGACTTCCAGGTGACAAAAGCCAGGGGCACACTGTCAGGTAAAGATCTTCCTTATTCAACCCACTCCTTGTTGTCTTAGCACCATTATTCAAATTAGTGAATTCAGTTAATTAGCCTGTTGCATTATTCAGCAGACAGCTCATTAAGATTGTCTTTCCTCAGCCAGCAGCTCTGTCCTCACCTTCCTGGGTCCGGGAGGCAAGGCTTCTTAGGTTAGGATCTGCATTTGAGCCAATGTAGTCCCTGAGAGGGAGGTTTGCGTAGGAAGGCAGGGACATGGCGACTGAGATGGGGACTGTCTGAGCTGAGTAAGGGTGTGCATGTGTGTGTCGTGAAGAAAGGGGACGGACACTAAGCGAGCTCCTGATTTGGAGTGAAAAGGTGCAGTGGTTCACCTGTGGTCTCCTCGCGTTCTGGGCTCTGAGAGATTTCCCTGTGAAGTCCATTTCTTTCCTTGAGACCCCCTAACCATGATCCGTGGTTTGCTAAGATCTGGTCACTCTCATTCAGATAGAATAGATTCTCTACACCCCCCACAGGAATGGCAAGCTGGTAACTCACTCTACAATGCATTCGGATGTGGTACAGGTAACAGGAAGCCATTCGCTTACCCTGGATCACACAGCTGTCCTGTGGCACTTCCTGGTCAGCCCCTGGCTTGAACTTTGAGGTGCAGCCCTAAGACAGTCTCTGCATCCAGATTCTATGTCCCGCTTGGTGCGCTGGGCTCCTGATCTCCAGTCCCACTGAGAAGCTCCCAGGGGTGGACCTGGGCTCTGGAGACAGCTGGGGTTTGAATGCTGCTGTGGGCACTGGCTCGCTGATTCAGGACAAGTGAAAGGGCTTCTGGCTTTCAGTTTACCTTTTCCATACAAAGGTGTGAAGAACACATGGCTTAGTTCCTTTAATGTGACACAAGCCCACCTCTTCCTACCCTTAGGCTTCTGTCTTCAATCACCCTCTGTTTTATTTGTTATTTATTTTTTAATTTTTATTTTTTGGTTTTTCCAGGTAGGGTCTCACTGTAGCCCAGGCTGACCTGGAATTCACTATGTAGTCTCAGGGTGGCCTTGAACTCATGGCAATCCTCCTACCTCTGCCTCCTGAGTGCTGGGATTAAAGGCATGGCCACCACACCCGGCTTACTTTTTTTTTTTTTTGCACCCTTTTTAAAATTAAAATTTAAATTTATTTATTTGAGAGAGAGAGAGAGAGTGGGCATACCAGAACCTCCAGCCACCACAAACAAATTCCAGACATTTGCATCACCTTTTGCATCTTGCTTATGTGGGTGCTGGGGAATAAAATCTTGGTCCTTTGGCTTTGCAGGCAAGCACTTTAACCACTAAACAATCTCTCCAGCCCAACCACCCTCTGTAAAAAAATGGGCAGGAGAGATGGTTCAGTGGTTAAGGCACTTGCCTGCAAAGCCTAAAGAACCTGGGTTCGATTCTCTAGTACCCATGTAAAGCCAGATGCACAAAGTGGCAGATGAATCTGTTTTTTGTTTGCATTGGTTAGAGGTCCTGGCATGCCCATGTTCATTCTCTCTCTCTCTCTCTCTTCTGTCAAATAAACAAATTTTTAAAAATAATGTATTAAAAATATTTGGAGCTTTAAATGATAATTAGATCCAGCCAAGTATGGTGGTGCACACCTTTAATCCCAGCACTCGGGGGGCAGAGGTAGGAGGATCACCATGAGTTCGAGGCCACCCTGACACTACATAGTGAATTCCAAGTCAGCCTGGGCTAGAGTGAGACCTTACCGCAAAAAACAAAACCACAACAACTACAACAAAATAGCACTTTTACATATGGACATATTATGATGTGGTAATGTTCCCATCACATCACCTCTTAATTCCACTGAGGACCTTCCTCTTTCCTTCCTCTGTCTTGTGTCTCAGTCCTTTTGCCCTCTTCCGTCCTCTATGTCAAATTTCAACCGTCTGTAATAGATACAGAAACAGTGACGCAAGAGGCTGGTGGTCCATAGGCACGAGACCACGCTAAGAAGCCATGGTCTTGAGATGGGCGCATATTTTGTCTTCTCACCATTGCCCTGTTTGCTTGGAATACTGTATCCTTCTGTCTACTCATTCCATCTCTGGGGTCAAAGAGCCAATCTCCACATTCTTGTCCAATTAAGGAAGTTGTCAATTAAAAAATTAAAAATAAATAAATAAAATAAAATATTAAAAAATTAGTTTTGAGCCAGGCATGGTTGTGCACGCCTTTAATCCCAGCACTTGGGAGGCAGAGGTAGGAGGATCACCATGAGTTCGAGGCCACCCTGACACTACATAGTGAATTCCAGGTCAGCTTGGCCAGAGTGAGACCCTACCTCAAAAACAACAACAAAAAAGTTAGTTTTGTGTGTGTGTGTGTGTGTGTGTGTGTGTGTGTGTGCATGCAAGTGTGCCTAGAGTCTTTGACCACTGCAAATTAATGTCCATCTGGCTATATATGGGTGGCTGGGGAATTAAACCAGGGCCTTGTCAGCAAGCACCTTTAACTCCTGAGTCATTTCCCCAGCCCCACCCATTAGTATTTCTTTAGTTAACTTTCATTTAGACATTGGAAGTAAACTAAATGCCAAAGTAAAAGAAAATGGTTTGGGCCTCGGGGTGTAACTCACTGGGTAGTGTGCCTGCCTGGCATACACCAAGTTCTGGGTTCGATTCTCCAGCCCTACGTAACCCTGGTGTTGGGGTGCACACCTATAACACCAGCACTCAGGAAGTGAAGGCAGGAAGATAAGTTCAAGGTTGTTCTCAGCTACATAGTGAGCTTGAGGCCAGCTGGGACTACATGAGACCCTGCCTTAAATAAAAAAATAAAATAAAATAAAATAAAATAAAATAAAATAAAATAAAATAAAATAAAATAAAAAGACGTAGCTTGGGAATAACCACCTCACAGGTTTGAACAAACTTATTGAACCTTGACAAGCCATCGGCTGTGCTCGGAAAGTTGGGTTCTTACATCTTCTTGGTTGTGAGTTTCACATTTCTATCCTTGGCTTTGTTTGAGAGTGAGGTATGAATTCACCAGGGCTGAAAACCAAGGCATTTAATTTCTGGATTCACGAGGAGAAGAAAGTAAGGCAGATATTTGCTTCAGTATTCATGATCAGTGGTCGAAAAAATGCACAGTCTGTCGTGTTTTAAAAGCCAGGGGGTTCTAGCCACAAGAATGACTACCCTGGGGAAAATGTATAAACAAAGTCTGGTTTCGTTCTTGCACTTTTCCCTGTTAGAAGCTTAGGACAATGAGCAACGTTTCTTGTATGTCAGCTACGCACCGGAGATTTGTACGGAGGTAACCTTCCTGACATGATTTTCCACATTCCACACACGGAAAGACCACGGTTCAGAAATGCAATGTGACTTATAGGAGACGAGGGTTGTCTGGCTGCGAATACACGAGATCCGGTTACAGGTGAGGTGGACAGAGGACGTGTACGACAGGTTTATGGTGAATGACAGTGTGAGCCAAACTTTCCATGGCAACGGCTTTTCTTGAACATCCCACAGGAGCCCATCATCTCAGAGTCCTAAGCATGATGAGGGCTGTGTTATCACTTGGCACCTCTGTGTGCGTGTGAAGGAGGTCTCCAGATGTTTTCCAAATCAGGATGTGTGAAATAGTGCAACTGTATGTGAGCCACTGGTGTATAGTTCAGGCCCAGGTGATGGAGGGAATCTGAGAGCCAGGTGGGCGAGCTTCCCTCTGATGCAGTGTCTCAGCTAAGAAAGCAATCTCATCTTTAGCAGGTTATAAACAGATGGACTCCTCTAAGTTTCCTCTCAATTTCTCCCCTTCAAGATTCTTCAGCATAGAAATTCAACAGCTGTGATTGTCATTACTCTTTGTTGTGATTATTTCCAGTTTCACGGTCACTTTTTAAAGTGACACTGGAGAGGATCATATAGAAGGTCATCTGAGGAAAATTCAGTGAAGTGGAATCCTGCCACACAGAAAACAGTCTTTTCTATCATAAGAGATAGCTCTAAATTCTTGTTCCTTTTTAAATTTAATTTAATCAATCAATCTATCAATCAGTTAGTGTGTGTATGGGTACACATGGCAGAAGGGCAAGATATCTGAGCCCCACCTTCTTTGAGAAAGGGTCTCTTGGCACTACAAACGAATGGCCAGCCTGCGAAGGACTGTCAGATTAGCTGGGCCTTCAAGCTTCTAGATTCTCCTGGCTGCACATCCTGTTGCTGTGCTGGGATCACAGAAGAGTGGGCCACTTCCCATCTGGCTTTATCTGCATGCTGGGGAATTTAACTCAGGCAAGAAAGCTTGTAAGGCAGCACCTTTAACCTCGGAACCATCTTCTCAGCCCTCTAAACTCTTCTTATTCTAGATTGTTGGAGTGTTGGTACACCTCAGTGGCAGAGCACTTGCTGGGCACAGATGAGGTCCATATGGCATTTGTCTGTGAAACACCAGGATTCGCAGTGGAACGGAAGTGCCACCATTCCCGGAACCTTTCTAGACAATAGGGGTTCCTCTTCTCTCTTACTCATGGTCAACTCGACATGCTTGTGGCTGAATTTCCTCATCAGCAGATCTTCTCTGTCCTTCTTTTAAGGAATTAGTAATTTTGGCTTTGTGACTTTGATGAATTGATTCCTTAATTTTACTTATTTAATTTATTTATTTTAAAATATTTTATTTACTTGAGAGAGAGAGGCAATTAGAGAGAGGGAGACTGTGGGCATGACAGGGCCTCTAGCCGCTGCAAACAAACCCCAAACGCATGTGCGACCTTGTGCATCTGGCTTACCTGGGTATAGAGGATTCGAACCTTAGGCTTTGCAGCAACCTCCTTAACCGCTCAGGCTTCTCTGCTGCCCTATTTTTATTTTTGTAATTGTTATTATTTTGTTTTGTTTTGTTTCTTTTTGTGACAGAGTCTTGCTCTGTAACCCAGACTGTTTCGAACTCACTGTGTAGCCCAGGCTAGACTCAAACTCATGGCAACCCTTCTGCCTCGGCCTCCTGGGTCCTTGAATTATAGGCGTGTGACACCACACCCAACTGGGCTCCACACTGGACAGTGGACATAGAGATCCGCTCTGACTTGTACCAGAGTTTCACAGGCAGTCAAAGGTACATATGGCATCTGTGGTGATAGTAGAATTCACTAGGATCGAGGATCACGTTCATCATCTCCATTTAAAGAGAGAGAGAATTAAGGCCCACAGGGTCATATGACAAGCATGCGAACCAATCACCAATCAGGGTGAAACCTGGGGTGGGACAGGAAGTTCAGTGAATCCCAACAGAGGGTCCGAGGAGGCACAAGCCCATGGTGGACCTCTATCGTTCAATCGCTAACAGCCGGAAAAACAAGATAAAAGGCGTCTCCTTTTATTGGCCCTTTAAAGACATTCCTTCATTTGCCACCTACTTGCCAGATTCTCTTCTGGGCTGAACACAAAGTGATACCTTTTCATTCATGCAGGTTTCTCCATTAAAGAAGTGAGCCGACTGTAGGCATTTGAATGTAAAATGTGCCCCCCACACCTAGACTCATGTGTTTGAATACTTGATCCCTCCTCTCATCTCCCTTTCCGGTTCATAATGCCCTCTCCATCCAGCCCTTCTGAGATGGTGAGTCCTGACGATCAACTTGGCGGGATTTTGAATCACCATGGAAACAATCTCTGGACGTGTCTGCAGGGGAGTTTCCTGCTGGGTTGTTGGTGATGGGTAGAACCACCTTGCATGTGGCGTCCTCCCACGGATTAGGGCTTCATGCCCCTGCCGCCACGTCTTCCTCACCGTAACAGACTGTATCCTCTTGACGTCCTCTCAAGTTGGAAGTGGAAGCAAAGTTAGGTATTTGATCATAGTACCAAGAAAAGTATCTAACGGACGTTTCCCAAGCTCAGAGTTAATTATGAAATATACATTGGGATCAGAGTCCCAATGGTTAAGTCATGACGCTGAGCTATCCAAAATCGCTGACTGAAGAGTGACTTTGGGTCTGCAGAATGTACCCCCACAGTGTGTGTCTGATTGCAAGGCACCAGTGTGTAAAGCCTGCTTTCAGAAGCCCTTGGCCACTTCACTGATTTCTTTCCACATGCAACTCTACCAAGACATGCACACTCACATATTCTCCCCATGTCTAGCAGCCAGATGGTCAACAGAGAAGAACTGGTAGAGGAGAGAGGAATGAGATGAGAGGAGAGAGAGAAAAGAACAGAGACAGAGGATAGGAAAAGAAAAGAGAGAGAGAGAGGGAGGGAGAATTTGAATCATAGATACTATTATAGGCTATTTGGGGCACCATTTTTTCTTCTATGGGAATATGGAACCTGCCTAGAGAATTCTCCCTAACATCAACTTTTTATGTCTTCATTTCTCAAGTAAACAGCTGAGGCTATTTAATGAAACAACGTTGTTCCCACCTTCATTAGGTGGGCAATTTATTTTTTTACCTGAGAGAAAAGCTTCAACAATGATCCAGAAGGAGACATTTATTAAATTAGCTCTGAAACCATGCTGTGTCCAGAACTGAAATATTGTTCCCTACTCTTCCTTTTCTTTTCAAATTATGCCCAGCCACATCATCTCATATAGCTCAAGAGGTGTTAGCCTGAAACGGCAGCACAAAACCATCTGAGGTTAAGAGCAGAGTAACGCTATGAAAAAATGCATCTTCATTTAAACAGCATAATCTCTTTCTTATTATTAAACCCTTGGGGTGGTATCAAAGTTCCCCAAATTAAATTCTCCTGCAAGTTTAAGGTAAAGAATAAAGAAATGAAAGTGCAAACTCTCCTCCCTCCTACCTTACTCGGCTGGCTGTGGAAATACCAAGCGCATGTTATCACAGCCACCATCTCGTTGCCAGTACAACACCAAAAGCAGCTGATGGGAGGAAAGGGGTTATTTCAGCTTACAGAGTGCAGGGAAAGTTTCATCATGGCAGGGTGAGCGTGGCCGAGCAGAGGCCGGGCATCACTTCTTGTCACAGTAGTGGGGAGGAAGCAGCCAGGGTGACCTACCTAGTGAACACCCATTATAGCCGTGGGACCAGGAAAGGTCAAAGCCCACCCACCCCCTCAGTGACACCCGTGCTCCGGCAAGGCTCCACCCCCCAAAGGCTCCACCAGCTGGAGACTGAGTATAAGGCTTCATCACAAACACATGAGACTCGGGGGATATTTCATTTTTGTACCACCACAGATACTTTCAGTAGTTAGCACCCTAGAATTTATCCATAAGGTGCTGGCGTGGTCTAACATGATCCCTAATTTAGGGCTGGGATGGCCCAGGGGATGCCTTGTCATGTTTACCACTCACTGGATGGAGATGATTTCTGAAAGAGCATGACCTTGGGCTACGCGGGTTTGAGACAAGCCCTGATGGGACACAGAAGCTAGAACACACTCCCAGCATACTTAAGCTCTCACCCAGCCCTGCCCTACATCTTCCTTTACCCACTCTGGTCCTTACACCACAAGCTTTTGAGTGTCCAATCTCCACTGAGTCCACTGCTTCAACTGGGTGACACTTGTGTCTGGCACCAAAACTGCCACTTCTCACAAGGACGCACTTATCTTCCCAGAGTCTGCTGGGTTATTTATTTTATTTATTTAGTTTTTTTGGCTATAGAAATAATTCCCTTGCTCTCCAAACTCTGCCTCCCCGCATCTCTGAGTTCTTTCGATGTTGTCTTTGCTTCACTGGGAGCAGAGTATGCCTCCAGCAAGCTCCTACAGGGCAGCTCTTACAGTGACCAAAACCACAAGCCTGAGGAACCTGGTCAGGATCAAGAATTCTGACCTAAACCCTTCGCAGGAAGCCTGTGACTCCACCGAACGCACGAAGCTGCCATTCACTGGAAATCCATCTTGGAAAACTGTGCCCCTCATGAAACCGCTCCCTTGCCATTTTATTTATCTGCCCAGTGAAGTGTACTGAGCTCTATTCCACTCTGCTCCTTTTGTTTCTTTCTTGATGTCTCATATAATTCTTTTCCATCTAACTTTTTTTTTTTTTTTTTTTTTTTTTTTTTGGTTTTTCGAGGTAGGGTTTCACTCTGGCCCAGGCTGACCTGGAATTCACTATGTAGTCTCAGGGTGGCCTCGAACTCTTGGCAATCCTCCTACCTTTGCCTCCCAAGTGCTGGGATTAAAGGCGTGAGCCACCACGCCCAGCATCCATCTAACTTTTGAACATGTAGCTTCATTTTAAAGTTATGTCTTTCCCCCTCCTCCTCTTTCTCCACCTTCTCCTCCTTCTTTTCTTCAGTCTGACACTCTCCCAAGAGATGTATATAGTCCTGGATAATCTCTTCTTCCCCTCCCATGCCCCCGACCAGTTTTATGGCTCACACACACACACACACACGCTCACACGCACACACACACACAGATTTTTTATTTTACAAGCATGTCAGACCATGAAACACTTGAATAACTTCACATCTCTAGTCCCACACCTGTAACACTGTAATTAGTCCATATTATTATTCTTCCTTTGTATTTTTGGATCTCCTTCCCCAGTACGCCTCCATTCCAGTGACTCCTCAACCCCAACTCCAAGTTCCTACTGAGACCCCATTTCTTTTCCATCTGTTCTCTCTCTACAATGTTCCCCTACACCACTCTCCTATGGCTGCCTGGCTTACTATATCACATCCTCCAAGTCTTTGCTCAATATTGTACTGGATTTTATTTTTTTAATCTATTTTATGTTTTTTTGAGACAGGGTCATGTTGATGAAGAACAGAATATAGAAATTGATTGGGGAGTTTAGGGTCCTGAAGCTTGAACTGTCTCCAGCCCCTAAGGGAGGAAGTTATTTTTCCTTTTCTCTTTTTCTCTAAAGGAATCCTCAGCAATCTAAACATTGCTGGAGGCTAGAATTGGTGAAATGGAAGCTCTGGTTTATTCTTATCTCGTTTTCCCTGAAGTATTTCCCCTTTTCTAGTCACCAGGGTGACACCTGGCAAAGGAACTGGACTGACCAGCTGTTCAGTAAAACCTTATTCTGAGTCTTCACTCTTCTCCCTGACCTACCAACCAATCAAAGTCCTCTATATATAATTTAACTTAATCAATAAAGCTCATTCCAGTAATAAAATCTTTCTAAACCTCACTATCCATGATCCATGGATTTTATTCATCTAATTCATGAGACAAGAGCAGGAGGCCAATAACTCAGTGGACGTTTTATGTGACTGTGAGCGAGCATCCTGCACACCAACTCCTGATTTAAAATGCCACTCAGGAGCCAAGACAGGCTCACTTGCTCTCAAAGCACCCCATATTCCCACGTCATTATGTAGCACAAGGTGACCTTCTACTCCCTCTGTAGCAAAGGATGACCTTGAACCCCTAACCGTCCCCCCTAACCCTGGGATTGATGCAGGATTTGAGGGGTTGAGGAGGAGTCTCCCAGATCCCTGATCCTCAAGTTTTGGGTTCTGTCCTACCTTCAAGAATTTATAAAGACAAACTTACTCAAGAAGGATAAATTATGAATTTATTATGTTTGTTTAGGGGGAAATCACAAATTATGGGGTTTATTTAAAAAGATTAGGATCTAGGAAGGGACGCTAGACCAGAGTTATACACACATGGGAAGTAGAAAACATCCTGTCCTGTGGAAGATACAGCATAGTTCATACGATTACTTTTTTGTTTGTTTGTTTTTTTGAGGTAGGGTTTCACTCTAGCTCAGGCTGACCTGGAATTCACTCTGTAGTCTCAGGGTGGCCTCGAACTCATGGTGATTCTCCTACCTCTGCCTCCCCAGTGCTAGGATTAGAGGCGTGCGCTACCACGCCCGGCTTCATACAATTACTTTTAAGAAAAATTGAGGATTTTAGAGAAAGACTGGAATAGAGCTGCAAACATGTGGAAAGTGGAATCTAGGAGTTTGCGTAGGGAGACTTAGGACGTCTGCCATATGCTTTCCCGTGGAGGGACATTAAGAGGACAAACGGTAAGGCTCAAGGACAAGTGAGAGGACAGATATCAAAGCGGAGACGGAGAGATTCGGAGGCGAAATGAGGAATGGAGAGGGGTACACTCATGGTTACCCCGAGTTTAAAGAAATTACGCAGGTAGCAGGCGTGGTGTTGGTGAGAGCACCTGCATGGTAGATCTGGACTCTGAGGGAGGTGTGCAGGTGGTAGACTTGGAGATCAGGGAAAATCATATAAGTACTAAAAGAGGGAAATTATTTCAAACTATAAAAGAGAGGCGTGCGGAAAAGTCTAGATCAGGAAACAGTGCTATGCTTTCCCACCATGCTGGGTGGGGGTAGAGGCCAGACTCGCAGCACAGGGTCCCAGCTGGGGAGACCCACATGCACGGAGGGTCAGGCTAAGGGAGAGGAAGGGACAGGAAGGCCACAGCCTTAAGAGCGGCAGATTCAGGTATGCAAGGGGAAGACCTCATTGGTCTGGAGATTTGGAGGGGGACCTTGGCGCCAGCCACCTGGGCTGTTTATTTAGGCAGCGTGCTAGATTGTGGGCCACACGGGGTGTAATAGATCAGTTTTGATCAGACACGAGTTTCATTTCCGTCCTTGTGCCAGGGTGAGGTGGAATCTCCTGGTTCTCTTTGGGCCTCAATCTCTAACAGAAACCGCCTAAAAGAAGCTCGCTTCCTCCTGTCCTCTTCAGAGTTCATGGCATGTGCTACCACAGCTGCCGAATACTACCTTTTCATTGTGGTGTAGGCTGACCAAGCCTTTGATATTGGGAACCTTCCTCCCACCTCTGGAACCCCTAATCTCCCTCATCTTCCTCTCCATTTTGTTCAAGTACTGGAAACTTAAGAGCACTGCTTGGTACTTATAGCAGCTTGTTAAATATTTGTGCATTTGAATGAATGAATTTTGACATAATCCCCAGTAAAGCCCATCTGGGGTCATAAACATGATTAGCAGAAACCCCCCTCCCTGCCCATGCTTGTTATAGAAAAAAAAAAAAAAACAAAGAACCCAGACTCAAACAAACAAACAAAACCTCCATGCAGGATCATCACCATAGAAGCAGCTACAAATTTCCAAGCCAGAAAAGCAGACCCGGCTGCAGTTTATGAAACACTGAAGATTAAAGTCTCATCTTCTCGCCCTGACTGAGCCAATAACCTTCACGTCTCCGCGGGCTCCACAGGCTGTTTCAGTTTGAATGTCAGTGTTTACAGCTGTCTATCAAGGCTCCCAGTTGGCTCACTAATTGGGAGTTTTATGAAACAATAAATAACATTTCTCCCTGCGTTTCTGAGCACAGGAGTAAAGACGAGATGAGTGGATTAATCAGACCGACATAACTTTATTTGTGGCAGATTAGAAAGTGGCTTGGATCTATGGACATAATCAGGGTTCTCGATACATTCCCCCATCCCCCCCTTTTTAAAAATTTGTTTATTAATAAAATCAAGCACAACACTTGGGATCAGTTCAGGACTGAATTAAGTCCTGAGGAAAGACTCTTTATGTCCTGGCAACGTGGGGAGGGAGAGTGGTTGGAATTCATGTCAAATGCTAGTTATTGCTAACTTTTCAGTACGCAGGTAAGTATGAGGCAAGAGTAAGTCCCCCTGCCGGGCGTGGTGGCGCACGCCTTTAATCCCAGCATTCGGGAGGCAAAGGTAGGAGGATCGCCATGAGCTCGAGGCCACCCTGAGATGACATAGTGAATTCCAGGTCAGCCTGGGCTAGAGTGAGACCCTACCTTGAAAAACCAAAAAGTAAAAAAAACAAAAAAAGAGTAAGTCCCCCTGAATTAAAGTCGCGTGGTTTCCTAGAGTGACCTGGACCAATATAGTTCATTAGCTAGGACATACTTATAAACTCTCTACTTTTGAAAGGGTGGGGTGAGGGCTTAAGACATTGCTTAGTGATTAAGGCCCTTGCCTGAGAGGCCTAAGGACCCGGGTTCAATTCACCAGGACCCACATAAGCCAGATGCACAAGGTGGCACGTGCATCTGGAGTTCTTTTGCAGTGGCTGGAGGCCCGGGTGCACCATTCTCTCTCTCTCTTTCTCAAATAAATAAATAAAATATTTAAAAATAAATAAATAAAAGGGTGGGGTGGGCAAATGAATACCAATGAAAGAGGAAGCGAGACTATGGCAGGGAGAGGACCTAGCGAGTGGGTTGGAGAAAAGAAAGGAAAAGGAAACAAAATAAGTCTTTTGAAAATTGCCATAATGAAAACTAATTTGTTATTTTTATTTTTTGGTTGTTCAAGGTAGGGTCTCACTCTGGTCCAGGCTGACCTGGAATTCACTATGTAGTCTCAGGGTGGCCTTGAACTCATAGCAAACCTCCAACCTCTGCCCCCCGAGTGCTGGTATTAAAGGTATGCGCCATCACGCCCAGCTTTGAAAACTAATTTTTTGTACAATAATAAAATGGGTTAATATGAAAAAGGGAAGTGGGCTGGGGCAATGGCTTGGTGATTCAAGGCATTTGCTTACAAAGTCTGCTGGCCTGGGTTCAGGTCCCCAGCACCCGTGTAAATTTGCTCCTGACGTAGACACATTTGCCGTGGTGAGAGCCCCTGTCTGAAAGAAACAGGGCACTGAGAAGTCCTCTGTCGTCCACACGTGTGTGTGGCTTGCTTCTAATCACACACACACACACATACACACACACACACACAAATAAGTTTAAAAGATGCAAAAAGTAAAGGAAAAAAAACAGCAAGCAACTGCCAGTTGATTTTTTTCTTTGCCTGTATTTGTGTGTAAGGTACCTGTATGTGTGTATATATGTTCACATGTGTTATGCAGATATGTGTGTGTGGAGGCCAAAGGTTGATTTCAGGTGTCTTCTTTGATCACCCACCACCTTATTTATTTATTTATTTTTGTTTTTTTCATTTTTCAAGGTAGGGTCTCACTCTAGCCCAGGCTGACCTGGAATTCACTATGTAATCTCAGGGTGCCCTTGAACTCATGGAGATCTTCTTACTTTTGCCTCCCGAATGCTGGGATTAAAGGCATGTGCCACCACACCCGGCTCCACCTTATTTATTGAGTTAGAACTTCTCAGCTGAACCCAGAACTTTCTGGATTGGTTTGTCTAGCTGGCCAGAATGATGTGGGGATTCCCTATGTTCACTCTTGGAGTGTTTGGATTATAGGCAGGTCACCCCCACATCTACCCAGTCAGGTGCTGGGATCCGAACTCAGGTCCTCATGCTTGTGAGGCAAGCACTCAGCTGCCTAAAGTCACCAACCCAGTCCCAATTATGTTCGCTCTCATGTTCTTCTTTCTCTCTTTTTTTCTTCCTTCCTTCCTTTTTCTTTTTTTTTAAATTTCTTTTTGGTTTTTCGATTTTTTTTTAATTTGAGAGTGAGAGAGAGAGGAAGAAGCAGAGAGAGAATGGGCATGCCAGGGCTTCTTGGCCTCTGTGAACTAACTCCAGATGTGTGCACACCCTTGTGAGTATGTGTGACATTCGCGCTTGTGTCACTTTTGTGTCTGGTTAAGTGTGGGACCTGGAGATTCGAATGGGTGTTCTTAGGCTTCACAGGCAGGCACCTTAACTACTAAGCCATCTCTCCAGCCCTCTTTCTTTTTCTTTCTGTCGTTCTTTCTTTCTATTTCTTTTTGAGAATGTTTCATGAAACCCAGGCTGACCTGGACTAGCCTTAATTAGGTAGCCAAGACTGTCTTTGAACTCCTCATCTTCCTGCCTCTTCCTTCTCCCTAATGCCGGGATTATAGTGTGTGTCCTTATGACCTAGTCTTTCCTTCTCGTTAGCCCTGTCTCTCTTTGCAGTCTTATTTTATGACTTCACACACACAAAAAAGGAGAATTCTTTGGCTCCTGAATTTCTCTTTCTTTTCCCCCCCTCTTCTTCATTTTCTTCCCCTGCCTCCTCTCTCTCTGTGTTTGGATTTTGAGTTGCTTTTATCTGTGCCATACTCCTCCACCCCCCCCCCCAAAAAAAAACAGATGTCCACAAGCTAGTGGCAAAAGATGGTTTTCTTATTTCCCCTTCGCCTTTTCCAGAACAGTAATCTTAATATTCTTGAGACAGTGAAGCACTAATTTACATAAACAAAGACCAGGAAGGGCACGCCGGGGACTTCTTAGCACGTAGATGGTCATGGTTATCAGAGCAGCAAACACCATCTGCCTGTCACCTTCTCTGCCAGACTCCCCTCAGATGCTATTGGCCCCTGGGCTCTTTTGAGGTTGAGTTCCAAAGCACAGGCACAGCCACTCTTTATAGACACATCCCCACATTAAAAATACCCAGGGTGGGCTGGAGAGATGGCTTAGCGGCTAAGGCGCCTGCCTGCTAAGCCTAAGAACGCTGGTTCCAACCTCCAGCAGTTCCAATCTCCAGGTCCCATGTTTAGCCAGATGCAAAGTGCCGCAAGGGCGCAATGCCGCACTTGACCAGAAGGGGGCGCACACATCTGGATTTCGTTCACAGCGGCTGAGAGGCTGCTGGCGCGCCCAGCTCTATCTGTCTCCCTCTCCCTCTCTGTCTGTCTCTCTCTGTGTCTCTCTCCAAAAAAATTTTTAAAAATTAAAAAAAAAAAAACACCCAGGGGTGTGATGCCAAATATGTCAGGATTGGTATGGTGTATCCATTACTTTTCTTGTTGCTGTGGCAAAAATACCTGACTGGAAGCAATCCAAGGCAGAAAAGGTTTGTTTTGGCTAGTGGTTTGAGGTTATAGAAGGAGGCATGGGGCAGGAATGATGTTCAGTTGTCTGTGGCGGGAGCAAGGGACCGATCGCTCACATCTGGGCGGGTAAGAATCAGAGAAGGAGGAATTCCACTACTCACCTGGCTTTCTCTGTCTCTCCTTTCTTTCATTCTGGGTCCCCAGCCCATGGGATAGTGCCGCCCACATTCAGGCGGGGTCTTCTCTAGAAAATCCCTAGAAGGCACTCATAAGTGTGCCTCACAAATGTCCTGGGCATTTATTAATCGAATTATGTTGACAAGGGAGATTCATCACTACAAATCACATCCATCTGTGATGGTTAATATGCATTCTTCCCTGGACCCAGAATCACCCAGGAAACCATCTTCTGAGCATGCCTGGGAGGGATGATAGGTTAGGTTCACTGAGGCGGGAAGACCCACCCTAACTGTGCTCTAGCTATCCCATAGGCTGCGGTCCAGGACACTGAACAAGGGAGCGTGCTCTGCATGACTGGGAGTTTACCCAGAACGGGATGGAGAGCTGAGTAGGGAGCCTCTGTCAGGTTCTGGAGACAAAAAGAAAGTGCAAAGAGTGAAAACTGAAAATTCTAGCATGTAACTTGTAATATTTTCCTTTCCTTTTTTTTTTCGAGGTAGGGTTTCACTCTAGTCCAGGCTGACCTGGAATTCACTCTGTATTCTCAGGGTGGCCTCGAACTCATGGCGATCCTCCAACCTCTGCCTTCCGAGTGCTGGGATTAAAGGCGTGCAGCACCACGCCTTTTTATTTTACTTTTTTGACACAATTATTTTCTGCTTCTTCCTTTCTATATAACTCTTTTGCATCTTTCTTTCTTTCTTTCTTTCTTTCTTTCTTTTTTTTTTTTTAAAAAAACATACTTTTAAAAGAATTGGTACTTTTAAAAGAATTGTACTTTTATCTTTTACTATGTCACGTCAAAGGGTTTGTGAATGAAAATAAGACCCTTCAGGCGCATGTGCCACCTTGTATGTCTGCCTTAACTGCTAAGCCATTTCTTCTTCCTCATTTATTGGTGAAATGGGGTCTCAAGTATCCCAGGCTAGCTTCAAACTCACTATGCTGTTGAGGATGACGTGGAGCTTGTGAGCCTCCATCTCCTGAGTGCTGGGTTACATGCACATGGCACTGTGCTTCACTTATATGGGGTGCTGGAGATCGAACCCAGGGCTTTGTGCTCGTTACCAATTGTGCCTCATGCTTAAGCTGAGATCGGCCTGTTCTAATGAATTGCTTGAACAACCGCGACGGTAGCTGTCCTGCTTCCTCCGTTCCATTTTATTTCAATGCTGCTGCTTTTAGAACATCCTAGATTAGGATTCTGCCTTATCCAAGCCTTTCAGGAAGATCTTACAGTTTCCAGGATTCCTTGAGCAAACCGTTCATTCATTCAAACTTTCATTAGGCTTCTACTGCTCATGAGAACAAGGAGCATTTTCTACCATTACTGGAGACTGTCTAGAGAGTAAGGGGCTGTGCATGGAAAAGCTGACATGATACCTGGCGTGGTGATGCACGTCTTTAATCCCAGCACTCAGAGGCAGAGGTAGGAGGATCGACAAGAGTTCAAGGCCATCCTGAGACTACAGAGTGAATTCCAGGTCAGCCTGGGATAGACTGAGACCCTACCTCAAAAAAAAAATCTGACATGATAATGTGTAGTGGGGGCTACAAATTTGTTTTAGGGTGCAATGAAGGAGTGGTTTATTGAAAGGTACATCATGCAGGGTTTGTTTTCTGTTTCATGTGTATTCTCTACTTTCTCCTTCACTTCCTATTGTCTTATCCTGGGCTTCAGGGAAGAAAAAATACCATAGAAGGTAAAATATTTGTGTTTTGTTTGCTCTCACATGAGGGTGATGATGGTTCATGGACTTAGAAAATATGCTTGATCAGGAGCAGAAAAGAGCCATCTAAGTTGGGGATGCTCTCTGTTTCTTTCTAGAAGGAAGCCTGGTACATTTATGACCTCACTCTGGTTGTGGTTACCCCACAAGACCTGCACAGTTCTGAGCCAATCAACTTTTTTTTTTTTTTTTTTTTGAGGTAGGGTCTCACTGTAGCTCAGGCTGACCTGGAATTCACTGTGTAGTCTCAGAGTGGCCTTGAACTCATGGTGATCCTCCTACCTCTGCCTCCCAAGTGCTGGGATTAAAGGCGTGCGCCACCACGCCGGGCTTGAGCCAATCAACTTTTTGACATTAAACAATGAGACATCAAAACGGAAGGATGACTTTGCAAGAGAAGGGGTCTTCGTGAAGTTGGGCTGGGGGAGGGGAACAAAAGATGGTAGTAGGATAGGAAATTGATCAAATTACAGATAGGTATTTGGAAAGTAGGCAGGAAGCAGAGCTGAGTATGAATTACCACTTGTGGAACAGTCCTCAAATCTGAGCAGAAAGCAGTTGGTTACCCCTCAGCAGTCATCCACTATTGCACCAGTGATTCCATCTTTCCTGGCCGATTGAAGCAGGGTTCACATCTTGCAAGGCTATGATGGATAACTTTTCTCTCCCAGCAACCTGCATAGCAACTAACAGGCAGAGAAAGAGACAGAAACAGACAGAATGGGCTTACCCGGGCCTCCCACATGTGCAAAAGAACTCCAAACACATGTGCCACTTGGTGCATCTAGTTTTATGTGTATACCAGGAAATCAAACCCAGGTCATTGGGCTTTGCAGGTAAGAGCCTTAATTGCTGAGTCATCTTCCTGTCCCTAAATGAACAAATATTTTTTAGAAGGAAATTCAGAAAGGAAAACTACACATTCAAGAGAGGTTTAAAGAACTCTGCTTCCTTTGTCATTTCCACAAGCTGATGGCAGACCAGCTGTTCATTATTAGATGAACCAACGAAAATAATGTGGTATGTCCACGAAATGGATTGCCATTAATTAACTCAAAGGCACGGTGATATATGCCATGTTGTGAGTGAATTTCCAAATAATCACGTAGAGTGTAAGAAGGCCGATGAACAAAGGCCGCATGCGTCATGATGTGACCTGCTCAAAACTCTGGAAACAATCAGATTTACAGGGATGAAGTCCACCAACGTTTGTTTGTGTTTGGAAGGAGGGAAGGCAAGTGTGGCAAAGGGGAATTTACAAAGGACACAAGGAGACTTTGAAAGGTGACAGGGTCCTGCTTATGATGATCGTTTTGCACGGATATATATATATATATATATATCTCCAAAATGTACAGTTTACATTTCATATGCCAATTATGACTGAGCAAAGCTGTTAAACACAAGAAGTTCTAGGTTGAGTTTGTGGCCAAGACCGTCTTGTGGGTGGTAGAGCTGCCATAGGATTGAGAGTAGGATATTTTTCATGGAGACAATGAGAACATGAAAGTTGGAAAAAGCTTCCAAATTGGTCGGAGTTACTGGGTACAGAATCTGAAGAATGAGATTAAGTAACTGTTTGAAAAGCTTGCAGGAAGTCCATAGTGAGGAAGCAGAGAGTGATGAAGGCTGGTGCTCAACGAGCTATCTGCTTTTCATGTGGTTCAGGAGCCCAGCCCATGGGATGCTACGGTGCACGGTTAACATGGATTTTTCCACTCCAATTACCCTAATCAACATGGGCCCTCACAAGCAAACCCCGATTCAGGAGCTAACTTAACTGAGACAACGCCTCTCAAGATGACTGTAGGCGTTGTCAAGTTGACGTTCAGTGTCAACTATTCACAAGAACTGCCCCAGTGAACTTTGTTATTGACATATAAGTCCATGGTTATGGGTTCGTAGCATTTGGATGGCAGTCAGGACTGGACAAAAGTTGCACAGTGACTCGTGCAAACATGGACTTGGTATTTATCAACATGAGCTCGGGATGCCAGGAAAGACCTTGAAGACAGGGAGATCAATGTCTTTGGCTGGGATTAATACCTAAATTGCTTTGGCAGGATCTAAAGGGTATCAAAACTGGCATCTTTGTCACCATTTTTTAAAGCTTTTATATTTTATTTCTTTATAAATGCTTGCATACTGGGAAATCAAACCTGGGTCCTTTGGCTTCACATGCAAGTGCCTTAATCACTAGGCCATCTCTCCAGCCCCTTTGCCACCATTTTTGTTGGTAAGATGTTTAAAACCAGGACTATATCAACCCAGGATAGAAGAAACAATCAAGCAAAAATATCTAAACTGAGGTTGGTGGTGGAAGTCTCTCACCCCAGCTACTTGGAAGACTGAGGTGGGAGGTTTATAAATTCAAGGCTTTCTTGGGCCACAGAATGAGTCCAGTGAACTTGGCGAGTCCCCGTCTCAAAATAAACCAAACAAAGAAGGTTGGTGATATAGTTGAGGTAGAGGACTTGTCTGGCACGTGTAAGGACGTGGGTTGGTCCCCAGTATGAGAAAAAAAAAAAAAATGAAACATGAACCTTTCTATTTTTTTTTTTTTTGTGACTCTGGAGGACTGGATTTAGAATCAATAGATGAAAACTGTTGTGTGCTCGATAGCCCCTGACTTCATATGAAGTCATTAATAATCGTGGATGATATTTCGGAAAGTAGCTGCTTTGTGCTAGAGCAATCTCCTTGTTAGTAAGAGCAGTCAGGCAGAAGCGGATTACAAGTATCGTTTTTACAGTCTGGGCTCCTTCAGGTAAATTATGTGTCATAGGATCACTTGATTTAGAAGCACAGTCTGTACCATACAGACCTGCATCAGTTACAACACAACCAGTAGCTGTGGGAAAAACTACTGCAGGCATCACAGTAATTCCTAGCTGGAATGCAGGCTACCTGGGTAGAGTGCATTCCAGCCCTCTGATCCATTCCAGCAAGCTTTCCTGTGGTTTTGTACTTTTTCTTTCAACTTAATTTGAATCATGTTTATGTTAAAAATAGCAAGCCATAGAGAAGGTACAGGTGCATATAGAACATTGTAGACTTCCCGTCAAATTCAGTACATTTCATAAAACTTGATTTCTCGTGACGAACAGTGCGTAGCTCTGTAGAAGGGCTGGTAATCTTGTGTGGTGTTAGACCAGATTTTATGAGGTGATTGTTGATTGATTTTTTTCTTTTTGTTATTTCATTCTGATGATCTCAGCAAGGAGAATCGATGTTGTGGTTTGCTGGTGTGTTTGAACACTCGATCGCCAGCTGGTGGCGCTGTTCTAAGAAGTGGAGGCACCGTTAGGTGTTGGAGTCTTGCTGCAGGAAGTAGGTGACTGGGTGCTAGCCTTGAGGCTTTGTAGCCTGGCTCTGCTTCCTGTTCTGCCCAAATGTGAAGTGGTGAGGCGCTCGTGCCACCTTGGACCCACCTGAGGCCATGTTTTCCCCTCCAGGTTGTCTGTACCTCTTTTAATTGTTAGCCAACATCAATTCTGCCCTCGTTAAGATTCTTGTTAACCGGTATTAGGTCACAGCAATGAGTAAAAGTACAACAAATATGGACATAGTTCTTTTCACTGGGAACATTCCACTACTATCCTCCCTATATTTTAAGATTTTTATTTATTAATTAATTTATTTGAGAGAGAGAAAGAAGCAGAGTGAAAGAGAGACAGATAGAGAATGGGCACACCAGGGCCTCCAGCTACTGCAAACAAACTCCAGATACATGTGCCACCTTGTGCAGCTGGCTTACGTGGGTCCTGGGGACTTGAACCTAGGTTCTTTGGCTTTGCAGGCAAGTGTCTTAACCACTAAGCTATTTCTCCAGCCCCTATTTTTAAAAACATTTTTATTTATTTGTTTAAATATTTATTTATGAGAGGGATTCAGATAGAAAGAGAGAGAGAGACAGAAAAGAGAACGAGAAGGAGAGAATGGACACAACAGGGTCTCTAACCACTGCAAATGAACTCCAAATACATGCACCACCTTGTGCATCTGGTTTACATGGGAACTGGGGAATTGAACCTGGGCCCTTAGGCTTTGCAGGCAAGCAGCTTAACCACTAAGCCATCTTTCTAGCCCTCGTTCCTATTTTTATATTATGTGTCTGTGCCTGTGTATGTATGTGCATGGTGGTGTGCCTGTATTAATATATGTGCAGGTGTATGTGTATGTTTGTGCATGTGCACATGTCTGAACAGGTGTGTGTGTGTGTGTGTGTGTGTGTGTGTGTGTAGGTCAGACTACAGCCTTGGGTGTGCTTCCTCAGGTATCAGTCACTTTTTTTGAGGCAGGTTCTCTCAGCCTGGAACTCACCAGGTAGGTGACACTGGCTGCCCAGCAAGCCCCAGGGACCTGCCTCCCCAGAGCTGGCAGGACCAGCATATTCCACACTTGCCTTTCTCGGTGGTTTCTGGAGACTGAGCGGGCCTTAGGCTCTCATGGGAAGCACTGCTGACTGAACTGTCTCCCCAGCACCTCATTCCCAGTATTATGCGACTTTCTCCTTCGTACTTAGCTCTCAATTTTGCATCTCTGGGAGTGAATTTTGAGGGAAATAACCAATAATTTAGTGTCAGCTACCTGACAAATTTAGATGTTTTTAAAAATATTTATTTCTTTTGTGTGTGTGTGTGTTTATAATGTGTGTATGCATACATGCACATACCATGGCATGTATGTAGTCAGAGGACAACCTCAGGGTATTGGTCCCCTCCTTCCACCTTGTTTGAGGCAGAGTATCTCTGCCTGTCATTTTGCTTCTGAAAATGCCAGACTAACGGGCTCATGGGATTTGGGCTTTTCCTGCCCACTCCCCTTGCCACCCATTGCCCACCTATGGCATTCTGGGATTCTAGACCCGTGTGCCATTTTGCGTTTTACTTTACTTAGATGCTGGGGAGCTGACCTTCAGTCAGCAGGCCTGGGGACAAGTGTCTTTCACTATGGAGCCCTCTCTTCAAATCCCACATGCTTTTGTGACACCCAAAGGTGATTCATAATCATCTGCCCATCAGGATAGGGCAAAGGTGGTCCCGACGCAGGAGTGAGCAGTCTGCGAGAACAGCTGTCAAGTCTCGGGTCTTGTCCATTGTGAACACAGGCTCGGGGGGTGGGGGGTGAATTATTAACTATGAGATTTACTTTAGGATAAGTTAACAGTAAGAGGGACATCAAGCAGGAAACTCAAAGCCAAGGGGAATTGTGTTGTGTGTGTGTGTGTGTGTGTGTGTGTGTGTGTGTGCGTGCCATGGCATATGTGTGGTCAGAGGACCATCTCAGGGTATTGTCCTCTTCCAGTTCTGTCCTTGAGAGAGGGGAGGGGAGACAAAGCAAACCTCTGTCACCTAGGGTGAGCTCTCAGTTTGGCAATGAAGACTCTGCCAAGCGGCTCACACACGTGCGCAGCAAAGCAGGACAAAGCCCAAACAAACGGAAACTCTCCCCTTCACAGCCACCTAGAAAGGGGGAAGGGAGACCGAGAAGATCCCCCCTCACCTAAGGAGAGAGTGAAGAAGGGTGAGCGAGCCAAGAGCTGAAGAGGGGCCTACACAAGGATTTCAGGCCCGTTCCTGTGAATCCAGTATCCATTTAGAATGAGCACTGTCATCAGACTCATGGGTGTAAGGAGACAACTGATTGGTTTGGATGCCAAAAAGGATCATTGATTTAGAAAGACCCACCCACCACCGGGCTAAACTGGGGAAACTGAGGGAGAACCAGGAAGCTGTGTTTTATTACTGAGCGGGGGTGAGGAAGTTGTTGCTTACAGCCATTTTGGGTGAGACCAGATCAAATCTTGGTTCCTATCTTGCCAGGGCAGGCAAGGGGGCATCCATGTTTCTGTGGGACCATCCCTAGCTAACTACCTACCAGGAGAAAAGCTACCTTGCTCCTAATCCATAATAGTACAGGTCAAATAATATCTGGTTATAGGTTGTACTAGCACTTTTTAAAAACTATTTTTATTTATTTGCAAGCAGAGAGAGAGACAGAAAGGCGAAGGAGAGAGAGAGAATGGGTACTCCAGGGCCTCTAGCCACTGCTAAGGAACTCCAGATGCATGTGCCACTTTGTGCATCTGGCTTTACGCGGGTCCTGTGGAATTGAACCCGAGTTGTTAGAGAGCCGTCTTTCCAGCCTAGTATTAGCATTTTAAACTTTTGCTCTGATGAGATAATTTGAAAACATGGAATTGTTAAAAAAATTAACAGAGGAGAAAATGAAAATGCAGGCAACTGCCTTTGAAAATAATCAATGTACAGATTGAAAAAACATGGCCCTTCTGACACAACCAGTTGTCTTCTAAGCATACACTCAACACCATTGATTCATTCATTTTTCAGACGGGGTCTTAGGTAGCCTAAGCTGGCTGCAAAGTTGCCACATAGCTGAGGATGACTTTGAACTCCTGATCTACCTCCACCTCCAGAGAGCTATAATTACAGATATTTACCACCATGGCTTTTTTTTTTTCTTTTTTTTCGAGGTAGGGTCTCACTCTAGCCCAGGCTGCCTGGGAATTCACTCTATAGTCTCAGGGTGGCCTCGAACTCATAGCAATCCTCCTACCTCTGCCTCCCGAGTGCTGGGATTAAAGGCGTGCACCACCACACTGGGGCCACCTCTGACTTTTAATATCCTTTCTATTTCAGAAGTCTAGGACAGAGCCTCAGCATTCAGGGTGCCTTGCTGCCATTTTCTCACGAGGGAATTTCTGATGACCTTGGGTGGAATGAGGCCCGATGAAAGAGCACTTCAGTGTGGTGTACAGGCTAATTTTGCTCAACATGCAAACCTTTCAAAATGATGTTTCTCATGAAGGGATTCTTTGATACTTTGGAACAACAATGACATTATTGTCACCCAACCGTCTCATTCTGAGAGTAAGCGCTACATAGAAGTCCCAAGAATGCCTTCATCAGGATTGGGCAGTGCGGCTTTGTGCGCATGAAGAGAGGTCGTTTCAGTCAGAGAACAAGTGTGCTGTCTGAAGAGCACTTTGTTGGGGTCAAGGAAATAACAGCTGGCCCCCTTGGGTCCTCACATCAGCACTTTTTCTCTTCAGCCCCTGCCCTCTTTGGAGGCCGGCAATAGCATCTTTGTTTCCTCCAAATGTCCTGGGCCTCTCAGACTTCTTACTGGATCTGAGAAGTCACTCCATCAACAGAGGCTTTATACGTACCAGGGAGCTCACAGAGCAAATTCCGCAGGATTCAAGCTGCGGGTGATTAGAAAATGCAGCAGTGAATCATGGAGATGAACGTGAACACAGAACACTTGGGAGTCTCGCAGAACGTGCTGGCAGCTGCTGAGTTTATGAAGAACCGCCCTTCTATGACGGGGCTTTGGTCTTCAGCATAGCCGCAGAGCCTGTCTAGCTATGCTGCAAGTTCTTTTTTTCCTTGCTGGAGATTTTTTTCTAATATTGCTTAATCACTAGTATAAATCATAACATTTCATAATGGCTAACTTTAGTGTATCACCTAGCAATTTCCAGTACAGCCTACTGGGGAACTCTGCCTAAGTTATCTAGGCCCGTGTATGCAGCCCAGGCTATAATGGCTTTTGTAATTTGCTTGGTTTTCCTTTTTACCTGATAGATTGACTATTTGGAATTCTGAGGGGTTTTAGGAAATATCAAGCCTTCACTTGTCTGTGTGAAAACATGCATAGTGGGCTGGAGAGATGGCTTAGTGGTTAAGACACATGCCTGTGAAGCCTAAGGACCCCGGTTCGATTCTCCAGGTCCCATGAAAGCCAGATGCACATGGTGGCACATGCATTTGGAGTTCATCTGCAGTGGCTTGAGGCCTTGGCATGCCCATTCTCTCTCTCTCTCTCCCTCTTTCTGTCTCTAATTAAAAAAGTGCATATTCTCACGAATAATGAAATGGCACTTTATATTTCCAGAGCTTCCACAATTATGAGACACCTATCAAAATACCCGGTGTTGTTTCTGACGCAGGGCTTCCTTAACTGTCCCCTGTGCGTGAAGATAATTGCTGGCTTGTTTCTGGAGAGTGATTTTTTTTCACTTGGATTAATGAACAAACTATTTTTTTCTAGTTTGGTGCCTTTGAATAAACTTTGAAGACATTTACCAAGTTCAAAACAGAATAAAACTCTGGAGAGGTGGCAGCTCAGCCATTAAAGGTGCTTGCTTGCAAAGCCTGATGGCCTGAGTTTCATTCCCTAGTGCAGCAGCCAGATGCACAAAGTGGTGCATGCATCTAAAGTTCATTTGCAGTGGCAGAGACCCTGGTGTGCCCATTACTTCTCTCTCTCTTTTCTCTCATTCACTCCCTCTCTTTCTGCTTGCAAATAACTAAATAAAATATTAAAAATTAAAATTCTAAAAAAGGAAGTTGTTATTATCATTATCTTACAGATGAGGAAACTGCTGCTGCAAAATGTTTATGAGAAATCCATACTTCCACAGCCTGAGTTCACAGTGGCGATGACATTACTTGTCAGTTAATATGTTTAATTATGCAGAATAACAAATCCGTGGGCCAGGAAATAATGTTAGATATCATCAAACAGCAACATGTTTTAATTATTGAGAGAACATGACTGTATCTGAAATGGAAATGTTGTTATGCAGTAAGTTCCATAGAGATTCAAATGGAAACAAATGAGATTTAGAAAAAATCAAAGAATGTCACCTGTCAATAAAAACAAGGAAATAAATATTATATGTTAAGTAAGTTGAAAAAAACCAGAAATGAAGACAGTAAGGTAGGGCCTGGTGTGGCTCTCTCTGGGAAAATTAATGAAGAGTACTCCACTTTTATTCTCGTGTTCTCAAAGATATCAAGGCATCTTGAGTACACAGCTACCGGGGACAGTAAATACCCACAACATGTGTGGTCGTCAGATGGATAACATGTGGTCAATGGCTGTTGCTGTTTTCCAGCCAACCTTACTCTGAGTGTTTCGTTTTCCTTCCTTTCTTCCCTCCTTCGTTCCTTCCCTCCCTCCATCCCTCCTTTCTTTCCTCCTTCTTTTCAGGTCTTACATTCTTACTCAGACGGACCTGAAACCCACCAGGCAGCCCAGGTTGGCCTTGAACTTGCAGCAATTCTTTTGCCTCAGCCTCCCAAGTGCTGGCATTTCAGACATGAGTGACCCATGCTCAGCTTACATATTGTCCTTCATGGTACGTTCCCAAGGACACAATCTGATCTTGCTTTGGATGGATGTGCTCTACTGCTTATTTAAGAAACATTTATCTAGAAAGTTCTATTTAGCAGCAATTGTGACATGTTGAAGATAAAACGCAAATAGCACAGGGTATTTCACCTAGCCCATATTTGCATATGTCAGCAAACATATGAAGTACGTGACCAAGCATAATGCGGTTCCCTTTCTAGTCTTTCGGGAGCTTCCATGTGCTCTGAGAACAAGATCATTCCACTGCTGTTGATGGTGTGAAAGTCAGAGGACTTCTGGAAAAGGAAATTTGAAGACTTTTTGTTGTGATGGGGGTACTTTAAAGCAGCTAAGACAGCAGATGAACTGGAGTCTTCAATTTTCTAGGAAGATTCAAAACTAAAGAAAAACATGAAAATATAAGATATTTTGATGACATCTCATGGAATGAAAATCAGGAGTCGATGAATAGGCGCAAAGTCACGTAGTGGAAATGGAAGGGTGGCGTGCACACACACAGCAAACACAGGAGAATGGCATATAGGTTTATACTCCAAGTGCTTGCCTCCCAGAGTGTGTGTAGGCTGAGGAACAGCAGTATCATCTTACCACAGAACTTGCTAGAAACATGCACTCTTCAAGAGGCATTTTAGCTAGGCTGTCTGATGATGCGTATGAACCCAGGAGCCTGAGATTCATGGCTAGAGGCCACACTGAGCACTCTATGTGGTATGTGGGGCAAAGAAAATATGCCAGAGTTATGTCATTTAATTCACACAATTACATGTCAGCCTCCGTAAAAAGAAAGAAAAGCCGATTTCCGGGCGGGCAAGTTATAGTACACCGTGTCTCGGTCAAAGTGTCAGAGCAAGAACTTGGAGCCCGCTACATCTCGCTTCGTTTTATGGTTGAATGAATGGACCTAGGAGGGTTGGTGCTGAGAGCTGAAATTGCCTTCTATTAAGTGAGCAGTGACGTCTCGTGAGGAAGGTGGCTTACAGAGGGTGTGCTGTGTGGTGGATAGGCACTTAGGAAATTATACCCGTCATCATTAGGATTGCGCCTACAGCCTTTACTGTTATTGTTGCTATTACCATTAGTTGTAGTGCATGCGGGTGGGGAGGTCAGAGGATCGAAGTGGATCCTCCTCCTACCATTTTTGACAAGAATCTCTCTTGTTGTTTGCTAGCGGAAAGGCCGGCTGGGATTCTCGAGACTCCGCCTCCCTTTGCTTTAGGCATGTTTGATGATTGCCGCTTTCACCTGGTTTGACATGCTTACTGGGGATTCAAATTCTACTCAGCAGGCTCACGGACCAAGTACCTTTAGCCACTTAGTGTTAATCTCCCCAGCCCTGAGCCTACAATCTTAGCTGTGTTCCTTTCTTTAGCTTATGCATATGCAACCAGCTACTCGAAGCCCTCTTGCCCTTTCCTATCCAAATATCACCCCCCTCACTTCTCATTCTGCATACCCATGGAGACTTTGCCTTTTTATTTTATCCACTCACTGAACAGGGTGTGTGTGTGTGTGTGTGTGTGTGTGTGTGTGTGCCACAAGTTTATAGTAAAAATAAATCTACCCAACTGTGAGATTCTTTGACACTATATTGGCATAGTGAATCACAGAATCACACTATCCAAATATTGATTCATAGCTCCTTTTAAAAATTATTTTTATTTTGAGAGAGAGAGAGGAGAGGAAGAGAGAGAGAGAGAGAATGGGCACATTAGGACCTTCAGCCTGCTGTGAACAAACTCCAGGCATGTGTGCCCCTTTGTGCTCATGTGCTACATTGAGTGCCTGAGTCACTGTGCATCTTACTACATGGGACCTGGAGATTTGAACATGAGTTCTTAGGCTTCACAGGCACATGTCTTAGCTGCTAAGCCATCTCTCCAGCCCCACAGGTCCCTTTAAAAAAGTTATTTAATGAGAAGCAACCTGCAGTGAGTTTAGGGAGTGATCTCCATACAGGGTCCATAGATCCCAAAGACACATGTTACAGCTGTATTATATGCAACAACTTCCTGCCATCTGTCACATGGCAGGACCTCCAGCTGTTCTGTCATCTTTGTGTCCTTGGGCTGTTCCATTGTCTGCACCCTGTTGTTTGCTGTGGATACAGGATGAAGATTTTGCACTTTCACCTTTGAAAATGATTCAAGTCATGTTTAGCTGCAGAATGAGTGCTGCTGCCTCCACTGGGGGGAATCTCTGTCTAAAATCTGGAGTTTGAAGGAGAATGAAGTGAAAAGAAGAAATCATATTTACATTTTTAATACTTTTATTTATTTGCACTCACACACACACACAGAGAATGGGTATGCCAGGACCTGTAGCCACTGTAAGCGAACAAAGTGGCATGTGCCATGTTGTGCATCTGGTTTACATGGGTACTGGGGAATCAAACCAGGGTCTTTGGCTTTGCAGGCAAGCGCCTTAACCACTGAACCATCTCTCCAGCCCCGTTCTTACATTTTGAAAAGCACAGGCTTCAGTGTGCTCAGGACCAATGGTCCACAACATTTATAAAATGCATTTGCAGGGCTGGAGAGATGGCTTAATGGTTAAGGCATTTGCCTGCAAAGCCAAAGGACCCAGGCTCAATTCCCCAGGACCCATGTAAGCCAGGCGCAAAGGGTACATGTGTCTGGAGTTTGTTTGCGGTGGCTAGAGGCCCTGGCATGCCCATTCTCTCTCTGTCTGTCTCTCTTTGCTCTCTCTCTCTCTGTTTGCAAATAAGTAAAAACATATTTTTAAAAATGCACTTGTACTTAAAATTAAACATATACTCTACCAGGTAAAGGGGCACACACCTATGATCTAAGCACTTGAGAAAGTGAGACAGAAGGATATGCAAGTTTGAGGCTAGGCTGGGTTATATGGTGTCTTCTAAGCCAGCCAGGGCTGCATAGAGTCACTCTGTTCAAAAAGAAAAAAAATACAAGACCAAATAAACAAAAACACAGTTTGAGGGGCCTGGTTTATGCTTTCCATATTTTAATGTCCTGTGCTTTGCCCATTAAGTCTCTTGTTTTAAAATAAATTTTAGAGATTTTTAGGGATTTGGGATAATTACCCTTATTTTTGTGTGTGTTTGTTGTTGAGGTAGGGTCTCACTCTAGCCCAAGCTGTCCCAGAACTTACTCTGTGGTCCCAGGCTGGTCTTGAACTGACAAGCGATCCTCCTACCTGGGCCTCCTGAGTGCGGGGATTGTGATGGCTACTCTTCATTACCCATCTAAATCAATGGGATTTAGAATCACCTAGGCCTGTCTGCAAGCGCGTGTCTCCGGAGAAGTCTAACGGTGAGGAGGGACGATCCATCTTGAACATGGGCTACACCATCCCATGGGTTAGGGTCCCAGAGTGAATGAGGAAGAAGTGAGCAGAGGGCCAGCATTCATCCCTCTCTGCTTCCTGACTGCAGATACCATGTGACCACCGCCCACTCCTCCCCTCATGCCTTCCCCACTGGGATGCACTGAACTCTCAACCCATGAGCCAAAACAAACCCTTCCTTTCTTAAGTTGCTTTTGTCTTTTTTTTTTTTTTTTAATCACATCACTGAGAAAAGTTATTAATACAGGGGACCACACTGTCTCGGCATCTTTCAGTAGAAGAAAACATTAATAGCGTTAGGATAGAGGAGGACTTTGTCCCTCTGAAGGGTGATTTTCAGCAAGAGGACCACCTGATACCATGAAGATTTTCCTGAGGAAAAGCGAGTTAGGGACCAGGTTTATCCTTATAGCAGCTGATATGTGATGTCTGCTACTGCAGAGCTGAGCCTCTCAAGCGGAGCCAAAGACCATATTTACCCAGAGGACTTCATTTCCTGTTGACCAAGTATTTCTTCCTCACTGTCTCCTTACTTGCTGAGCAATCCCCATGTGACAAACACTCTTGCTCATTGAACACTTGCTGGGTGTTCTGTCACTGTCACTTATGAAGGTCCTTACAATGGAACTTTCTTCGTGTTTCCTCCTCTCTTGTCAATGTTCACCACACTGAAGTGCTTCAGAGAGGGAGGAGGAAAAGAGGGAAAGAGAGAGTATTAGGCAGGGTTCTCTAGAGGAGCACAGCCTGTAGAATGAATGCATATCGCAAAGGGGATGCATTAGATTGACTTAAATGATACAGACTGGGTATCATCTCACAATGGCTGCCTGTATGCTGGAGAGGCTGCGAACTCAGTAGCTACGGGGTGAGGCTGGATTCCTCGTCCTTCCCAGGTTGGTGCTGAAGCCCTGGAAGTTTCCTGGAGAATCTCTGGCCTTCAGTCCATGTTGGAAGGTCTAAGAAGCTTGGTTCAGAGGGCAGTAACAGGAATGAGCACGAGTAGAGAAGAAACAAAGTAAAGATTGTTTTCTTGAGAGAGAGAGAATTGGTGTGCCAGGGCCTCAGTCACTGCAATTGAACTACTTACACTTGTGCCACCTAGTGGATATGAGCAATCTTGCACTTGCCTCACCTTGGTGAGTCTGGCTTACATGGGATCTGGAGAGTTGACCATGGGTCCTTAGCTTCGTAGGCAAGTGCCTTAACCACTAAGCCATCTCTTCAGCCCAAAGATTTTTTTTCCTGACACCATTTTCTATCTAAGCTGCCACTAGAAGGGCTGCAGTCTCTGGAGGAGGGTCTTTCCCCCTTAGTTCATTCTTCCTGGAAAAATCCTGACAGACTTCCCCAAGAAGTGTTTCTCTTACTTGATTCCTGCTATAGTCAGGTTGACAACAGGGATTAGCTTTCACACAGAGGAAGATCGAAGGGGAGAAGGGACTCAGGACAATGTTACAAAACCGACTCAAGCAGGGTGAGGTGGCGCACTCCTTCAATCCCAGCACTCGGGGTCAGAGATAGGAGGATTGCTGTGAGTTCGAGGCCACCCTGAGACTACATAGTGAATTCCAGGTCAGCCTAGGTTAGAGTGAAATCGTATCTGGAGAAACAAAAACAAAAACAAAACCAAAAAAAAAAAAAACAAACCTACTCAAAACTAGGCTTTCCAGTTTGTGCAATATTTTTTCCTTAAATGATGTAATAGGGTAGGGGCTGGATTAACATCAGTTAGATTTTCAGAGAAAAGGCAAAGCTAGAGCAAATGTCAAAACAAATTCTCCAGTATTACTGCATCTCTGATACAGGACCCTTGATCCATATGATACTCAAGTTAAGTGTTAAATGTCACATGTTCCCATGAAGTAATGACTGTCGTTCACAGAAAACTTGGAAACTTTGGTGATTCTAGGCCAAGTTTCAAGTAGGTCTGAACAGGACTGCCAGGTGTCCCCTTTCTTCCACTCTGTCACTCTTCCTCCATAAAACAGTCAAAGCAAGTTTGAAAGAATGACACCCATCCAGCTGAAGACTCTCCAGAACTCGTCACACACTTGGGCTGAAATCCGCGCTCTCTCTGGCACCCTGGGTTGCTGGCTTTTCTTGGTTTAGCCCTAACCTTCTTGTGGGAACCCCGTGTTGTACCACTCCCTCACTTCCTCAGAGCACCATGGCCCCACAAACCAGGCTTCATGGAAATTGCTTATTGTTAGCTTGCACATTGCTTCTAATCTATTATTTTTGTTTTGTTTTATTTTATTTATTTTTGAGAAAAAGAGAGAGAGAGAGAGAGAAAGAATGGGTGTGCCAGGACCTCCAGCTGCTGAAAACAAAGTCCAGACATGTGCCAGTTTGGGCATCTGGCTTACATAGGTCCTAGGGGAGAATGCAATCTGGGTTCTTTGGCTTTGCAGGCAAGCACCTTGACCAGTAAGCCAGCTCTCCAGCCCTCCTTGCTTCACATCTAAATGCCTGGTTCCATCTTCTCACATCTGTGTTCAAAGTCTGTCTGCAGAACATTTGATCCAAACCACCCTCGCCACCTCATCCTTTACCCTCCATTTCCCATTGTCCTGCACTGTCTTTTTATTGCACTTATCAGTACTTGAAAGTATAGAACAGATTCAATTATTTCTCGCAGGTTCCCTTTTTGCTCTTTTAATCGAATCTAAGCTCATTCGTTCATCTATTCTGGACAGCATCTGATTGAGCCAGGCCGGCCTCGGACTTTCAATGTACTTGAGGATGACCTTGGACTTAGGATCCTTCTGCCTCTACCTCCCTAGTGCTGGGATTATGCACGAGTCCCACCGTGCTCAGTTTATTCAGTGTTGAGGACTGAACCCCAGACTTGCAGCATGCTAGACAAATCCTCTACCAACCGAGCTACTTCCCCACTCAGAATCTTAGCTTTCTGTGGCACGGGCTGTGTAACTCTGTCTCAGAATTAGATCCATAAGCTCTGGTGTAGTGTCTGTCATTTAAACAGCCACTCCAGACAATGCCTTTGGTTGCTGAGTGAATGGAAGGCCTGGTTTTCACTGAGATGTCAGACTTCGGATCTTATGTAGACTGTAAATGGAGGGAAAAGATGGTATTCTCTGACTTGGATTGTTCCCGTAGGCACAATCTCTCTTTCTTTTCTTTTTTTTTTTTTAAATTATCTGTTTATTTGAGAGAGAGAAAGAGGCAGAGAGAGAATTGGCACGCCAGGGTCTCTATTCACTGCAAATGAACTCCAGACACATGCGCCACCTTGTGCATCTGGCTTATGTGGGTCCTGGGGAATGGAACCTGGGTCCTTAAGCTTCATAGGCAAGTACCTTAACTGCTAAGCCATCTCTCCAGTCCCCTCTTCTTTTGTGTGTGCTTGTATGTGTGTTCATGTGTGTGTGTGTGTGTGTGTGTGTGTGTGTGTGTTTGTACATGTGGAGACCAGGGGTTAATATCTGGTGTTTTCTTCAATAACTGTCCTTCACTTTTTTTTTTCTTTTTTGGTTTGAGGTAGGGTCTCACTGTGGCCCAGACTGACTTGAAAGTCACTGTGTAGTCTCAAGGTGGCCTTGAACTCACTGCAGTCCTCCTACCTCTGCCTCCTGAGTGCTGGGATTAAGGCGTGCGCCACCACACCCGGCTTCTCTCCATCACTTTTGAGGCTGGCCTGGAGCTCAAGCGATTCGGATAGACTAGCTAACAGGGGACGCCAGGGACGCTCTTGTGTCTGTCTCCTCAGTGCTGGCATTACAGACACGCACCATCAAGCCGGCTTCTGATGTGAGTGCGGGGTTCTGAACTCGGGCCCTCATGCTTGTGTAACAAGTACTTTTCAGACTAAACTGACACCTCAGCCACCTAGCCTGTTCTCTCCTAAACAAACAAAGCCGGACTCCATGGAAAGTACAGCAGTGATGCTGTGGACCTCTGGTCACCTCCACGGTCACAGCAGGAAGAAGTTTCCAATACGGTGGTAAACATGAACCAGAAAATGCTGGAAGTCTTTGGTCCTAGCTCTTGACTGAGTCACTTCAATGACTCCATCTCTTACGCACAGGGAAGGAGTGAGTCAGTTGTAAGTACAAGCCTCTTTCCCCATAAGCACCTACAAACGTGGCAAGATGGAAACGCCCCCTGCGCGTTCTTGTCTCATCTGCAAAGGAGGACTGAGAATCAAAAGAGCTAATGACTTTTGTTGAGGTCTTGCTGTGTTCCAAGCCTTTGTAAATATTTGCTGGTAGGACTGTCTTTAGTTCTTGTACATGTCCCCAAGGTATTGGTGCTGTTGCCACACCCCTCCCCTCCCCTCCCTATCCCTGTCTGAGGGAGAAGACACTGTGGCCCAAGAGTAACCTGCCTGAGTTATAAATACCTGAGGCTACGGGGGGCATTTTGCATTCAAATCACCAGAGCATCTATCTCTGCATGGTATTTTTTCTTAACTGTTCTCTTAGTGGTACAAGTTATTAGTGTGATTCTCAAGTACAGAAAGCAGGGGGAGCCAATGGGGGGGAGGAACAGGACAGTGACTGAACACGGAACTTCTTTCTTATTTCAAAAAAAAATCATTTCTTATCGGTCTTGCAAACTGATTGCTCTGCAGAGACTCATCTTCACCATACACGGAGGTTGGATCACTACCAAGGAAGGAAAATTGGGCTGGAATGGCGTAACTGGATTAACTGGTAACTTACTGCCCTCTAATTATCATGAAGAGTGTGAAGTGTGAGGCTCATATTAAATGGCCTAGGTGGGAGAAGGGCCTCTCATGAGCACCGATAGTCAAATCGAGTGCACAGGGCTCTGTGGCCTGGCTGCCTGGATGGCATTTCTTGAGAGCCAGCCTCGCCCTTTGGGTCCCTGTGAAGAACTTCTATTTCCTTCTCTTGGTGAATAACATGCATTCTTCATGCCAGAAAGCTGGACCCATCTTTCCAAACTCTTCTGGTGTCTGATACCTCCAACAAAGTCAGTTATGATTAAAAAAAAACTTATTTACTTTCCTTGGTTACAGAGCAATAGTTGGGGACTAGCAGACACCAGGGAGAGAATGTCTGTGACCCCGCAGTGCTTTCAGTGTCCTTGGTGGATGGAGGGCTTCATGAATATCCAGACGGTAATTTCCACTGATGAAGCTAATGAGCTCTGCAAGTAAGATGACATGGTCAGAAGGCCCAGGGCTTCAATAGGAAACCGTTGGTTTGCTTTCTGCAGAGGCAACGGCACTGACATATACTAAACAGAATGGTCCCTAATGCCAAGTGTGTTCCCTCATTATAGGGCAGGAAATATTGGAAGCTGTCTTTTTCCATCATAAAATGACTCTCTTGCTGGTTAAGCAAATCTCCGTCACTCTCCGAGGAGCAAACCCAATTTCAGAGAGAATAAGCACAGGGGAAATAAGGTTTCCTATGGGCAGCCAGGCAGGATTCTGTGTTTTTATACTTGGCTCTGGAAAAGTCTTCAAGTCGGATGGATCGTGCAGACCATGGAGCAGGCTGGCCGTGTGACAGGGATGAATTCTCAGCATCACTCAACCAGAGTTTACAGATGCTCTCAAATGTCACTGTTGGTACCGTTAATGTGGACTTTACAGCAAGCAGTTATTTAATAGAGTCTGGGATGAAACAAATATGTGGATGCCACCTTCCATGTCCTGTTTGCACCACCAGACGGTGACAGCACTTGTTGGAAGAGTGAAGGAAGAAAGGAGGGAGAAGAGGCAAAAAGAAGAGAGAGAGGGGCTTATTTGTTCTTAATGATACCTCTACTGGAGTGGGGCTTCCTAGGAAACCTAAACATGTGTGTGTATACATATTCATGTGGATGCACACGTATGTAGCTGTGTGCATGTGGAGGCTAGAGGTAGATGTTGGGTGTCTTTCTCAATCACTCTCTGCCTTATTTTTTTGAGACAGGGCTGCTCATTGAACTTGGACCTCATTGATTTGACGAGACGGCCAGCCAGCAACCCTCAGAGACTCTTTTCTCTCCACTCACCCTGAAGTCTTGTACCACTTTGCCCAGTTTTTATGTGGGCACTGGGGGACTGAACTCAAGACCTCATCGTTGAATGGCAAGCCCTCTATCCACTGAGCCATGAGTTTTCTTAAAGGGCAGTTTTCTTAAAGGGCAGTATTCCAGGCACCTTCTTGTGGCTGGCACAAATCACCCAACCAAAAGCAGCTTGAAGGAGGAAAGGGTTGATTTTGGCTTCCAGACTCCAGGGAAAACTCCATGACGACAAGGAAAATGTGGCATGAGCAGAGTCTGGATATCACTTTGAGGCCAACATGAGGTGGAAGACAGCAGTGGGAGAGTGTGCCAAACACTGGCAAGGGGAAGCTGGCTATAACACCCATCTGCTCTACCCCAACAACACATTTCCTCCAGGAGGCCCCAGTTCTCAAATTGCCACCAGCTGGGGCCCTAGGGTTCAGAACACATGAGTTTATGGGGGACACCTCAATCAAACCACCACAGGCAGTTAGTACCAGCATGAAAAGTACCAGCATAGAAGTTGTTTGGATGAAACTGGGTCAAGGTGCTGCGGCTCATTTTAGATTAATGGGCTCTTCTGGTTTCCTTCCCAATGGGTCCCACCTATGGAATGAAACATTTTTCTAGTCTTGCATTCATTACCCATGTCCAGATTTGTTTAGCAACTTTCTGCCTGCAGATGTCATCATTCATTTATCTTGGGATGACATTTTTTAAGGATTAAGAAATAAAAATAAGGGGTGGAGAGATGACTGTTTCCTGCTGGGTACTAGGCACATTGAATATTTTTGGCACATTCCTAGAGGCTCATTTACATATATTCATTCTTCAGCCAGTGTGACTAAGAAAAAACGGCTCACCTGCCCCTAGAATTTTTTGAAGGGTAGACTGTAAGCTTTGAGGATATGTTTTAGCCATTTATTATGAGCCATCGTGGTGGAAAAATACAGAAGGGACCAGAAGCCTGAAGGCAAGACTTCTATTCTCAACTTCTCTACCTTGGCAAGCTACTTGCAAAGTGAGGGGATTAGGAAGGACTAGAACACATTTGGAAGATTTTTTTTTACAGCTATACATTTTCATATCAATAGAAAACATCAAATCAGATGTAATTTCATGGAGATGGGCTTAAAGTGATAGAGTTGCCAATAAAGATGACCTGAGTCTCACCGAAAATCTGCCTTCAGCAAATCTTCTAATAGAATGTAACTTTGGCTCTTTTTCTTTTTTCTTTTCTTTTTTTTTTTTTTAAATGATGGACGAGCTTATACAGGCAAACCATCTGCCTAGACACCCATACATGCTGGATAAGGCGAAACGACGAACATATGTTAGGAAACTTTGGAAAGCACCCAAGGTTTTGAAGAAAAAGCGACTGCAATGAGCCTGATGCAACATTTACTAACTTGCCACGATCCCAGCAGAATAGTAGCAGCTCAAATGTGTCCCTGTCTCATAGACCTGAGTGACAAACCTGTCACTAAGGATCATTGGATAGGTCAGAACTCAAGGGCCTAAGTCCCAGATAAAATGGATCTCCAGAAAAGTGATTCTAAAACTCTGTACACAGGCTAGAGAGATTTCTCAGGGGTTAAAGGTGGTTGCTTGCAAAGCCTGAAGTCCTCAGTTCAATTCCCCAGTACCCACATGAAGCCAGATGAACAAAGTGGAATGTGCATCTGGAATTCATTTGCCGTGGCAAGAGGCCCTGGTGTGTTCACATTCTCTTTGTGTCTTTCAAACAAAATATTTAAAAAAAAATTAAATTCTGTGGAGGTTCTATTCTGAATGCATTGGCGAGATTGTAAACACTGCATATAGTCGTCCCATCTAAGGTAGCAGAGAGGGGAGTTCAAAGCTAAAACGTTAAGCACAGCTTTGTAGCAAGCTGTAGATGCTGATGATGAGATGATGAGACAGAATGTTAATTTCAGGGCACTTCAAAGGAGATAGGGTGCTCAGTAAGCATGCGAAGATCCCCTTCGGAGGCCTGGGAGGCTACATCCCAGGCGGAAAGTAAAAGGCAGAAGTTGAGCAGACCTCAGCAAAAGAAAATCTCTGGCTTGAATCATCGCAGTTCTCAGTCAGATCAAAGGGGTCTGCCTTAATCTACTACAAGAGATGAAACGGCAGGTCCATAACTTACTTCATTTACAATGATCAGATTTCACTCAAATTGTCAGACATGTCAAAAGGCAGGCAACATGAATGTCAACAAGAAGGAGAACTGGGAATACAACAAACAAAACAAGTGCAGAATTGAAAAGCCCAGAGGAGATCCATGGGGGAACAAAATTTGCCATGAAACTTCATAAATTCCACCTATATGTTTCAGAAATTGTATGAAAAAATTGAGACATTCATCAGCACACAAAAATCTATTAAAGGATGTAACATGCAATGTTGTCATTGAACAAAAGTAATAAATTCAATTTAGAAGTTAATAGGTACATTTGTCAACATATTAAACACAGAAGAAATAATATATGAGACATAGAAATAGCAATAAGAAATATTCAGGGGCTGGAGAGATAGCTCAGCAGTTAAGGCGCCTGCCTGCGAAGCCTAAGAACACTTGTTCAAATCTCCAGGCCCCACATTTTTAGCCAGATGCAAAAGTGACACAAGCATGCAATGTCGCACATGTGCACAAGGGGGCGCACACATCTGGAATTCATTCACAGTGGCTGAGAGGCCCTGGCGTACCCATTCTCTCTCTGCCTCTTCCCACCCCCATCTGTCTCTTTTTTTCTGTCTCTCTCAAATAAAAAAAAGTAGAAATATCCAGTATAAGCATTGATAGAAAACATTAAAAAAGTGAAAAGTTGGGTTGGGGATGTGGCTCAGTAGATAAATACATTGTCATGTAAGTATGAGCACCTGCGTTCCAGTCTAAGGACCCATGCCAAAGCAATACACTGCATAGACACTGCATAGAGGACACTGCATAGAGGACACTGCATAGACGGCACCGCCCAGACGGCACTGCGCAGAGGGCACTGCACAGAGGGCACTGCACAGAGGGCACTGCACAGAGGACACTGCAGAGGACACTGCACAGAGGACAGTGCACAGAGGACACTGCATAGACACTGCAGCTGGCACTTCTGTCACCCTACAGTGCCTGTGGGGCTAAGGGAAGCAGAGGCAGGAGAAGCCCACAGGCCAGCTAGGAATGCACATGGTGAACAAGAGACCCTGCCTCGGAGATTTGCGGAAGAGGGGAGGAAAGATTATTAGAGCTGCAAGTTGGGACGTTAAGCACAGAGACATTGCCTCTTCCCCATAACTGATGGCTACCCCCACAATGCACGACCCACATTCCCCAATGAGGGGGGTCCCTTCGGAAGGGGGAGGACAGGGAGGAGGCTGACCATGGTCCCAACATGACTGTATTCACATTACGTATGTAAATGAGAGAGACCCTGCTCCAAACAAGGTCAACAGCAAAGACTGACACCCACGGTTGTCGTCTGACTCCACACGCATAGCCTGGTTCTCGTGTACCTGTACTCACACCTATTAACATGCACACATACACGTCATATGTACACACACAACAAAGAAATGGAAAGTTAAAAATTGAAAGTAGTTTTTACCACTGCGATATCTGTAACATGATACAAAGCATGGCAATGAGTTTTAGTGAGGACTGGAGAAGAAGGAAAAAAAAAATTGGAGCCTGAACAAGGGCAACATCTGTTTTCTAGTACTGAGTATCTGACAACACTTACCAGGGAGTGTTAGACACAGAAAATGTATTGGATAAACATAAGCACGCAGCTGTAGTTTGGAATAACATGGAAATCGTGAATTGTCTCTTGTAGGGACTTAGGTGGTGGTCTGAATGGGAGATGTCCATTATAGCCTCACATGTTTTAAGTAATTGGACCTAAATCAGTGGCAGCTTGGGAGGAGGTGTGTTGCAAGGGTGGGCTTCCCCCTTGCCCGAGCTCAGCTCACTGCCTTCTGGTCACTGCTGTGGCGGAGGTGATGCCCAGCCTGTGCTCCTGCCATGCTCTCCTGCCACCAGGAAGCTTCCCCTCCAGAGTGTGGCTGAAGTAAACCCTTTCCTTTGATACGCTGTTTTTGGTTTTTGTTTTGTTTTGTTTTTTGTCTCAGCAGCAGGAAGGTAATTGCAATACCACATATAATAAAAGAAAAGAGAGATGAAGTAAAGCAGAAAGAATTCATTTCTCATGAAAAAAAGAGAGAAACTTAAGAATTTAATAAGATCTTAAATAATTATAACTTTTCTGCAGTGTGGTGGATGGTACCCAATTATATTAAGTATGTGTTAGTGAACATTTTTCCCTCAAGGTCAAGGCTGAGCCAAGGATTGCCTTAAGACTCTAAGCTGGGGGTATTTTAAGACACATTGGGGCTTGGGATGTACCTAGAGTGATTAAGTGCTTGCCCAGTATACACAAAGGCCTGGATTCAATCCTTAGCATCACATAAACTGGCTGTAGTGGCACACACAGGTAATCCCAGCATTTGGGAGGTAAAGACAAGAGGATCAGAAGTTCAATCTGGGGCTGGAGAGATGCCTCAGCGGTTAAGGCGCCTGCCTGCCAAGCCTAAGAATGCCCGTTCTATTCTCCAGGGCTCACGTTTAGCCAGACATAAGTGATGCAAGCATGTAATGCTGCGCTTGCCCACCAGGGGAGCACACGTCTGGAATTCATTCACAGGGGCTGAGAGGCCACTGGCGCACCTATTCTCTCTCTCTCTCTCTCTCTCTGCCTCTTCCTCTCCCTCTCTGTTTCTCTCTGTCCCTCTCTGTCAAAAGAAAAGAAGTTCAATCTCATCCTCAATTACATAATAAGTTGCAATCCAGCTGAGGATGCATGACACCCACGAGACACTGTCCCAGAAAACAAAACTAAAGAAAACCTTTCATTCTGTGAAAAAGATACTCTGGTCACCTTGGCTGTGTGCCTAATAAATCTGTTAAACACAAGAGCGATGCAAATATCTGAGAATGCTGTTGCCCCACCATCCTAACAAAAACTGTGAGATGGTGTATTAGTCAGGATTCTCCAGAGGAACAGAATTATAGAACGAATTGGCATTAAGGAGGGAATTTAGGGCTGGAGAAATAGCTCATCCGTCAAGACACTTGTCTGCAAAGCCTCACTACCTGGAGTTGATTGATCCCCCAGTACTCACATAAAGTCAGATGCACAAAGTGGCACGTGTGTCTGGAGTTTGTTTGCCCTAGCATGACCATTCTTTCTCTATCTGCCTCTTTCTCTCTCTCTTCTCCCCTCTCCTTGCAAATAAATAAATAAAATATTTTTAAAAGAAGGGAATTGATTGGATTAATTGATGGTAGTCCAACCATAGCTGTCTGCAAGCTTGAGAGTCAAGGAATCTGGTAGTTGCTCAACACATGGCTGGAGGCCTCAGCAGTTCCGATCCGGCACTGACGGCCTGAAGGACAAGAAGAGATCCGCTGCTCTTCAGTTCACATTGAAAGGCTGAGGAAATGTGATTCCAATGCTGAAGGATAGCCGCACAGGATAAAAGCATGCATGAGTGACTAGTAAAACCCACCAGTGAGTCGCACAGGCAGCCAGGTGACAAAAGGACCATCTCTTCTCAGAGCTTCATTGTATGTAGCCCACCACTAGAAGGATTTCCAGCTTCAGTTACTTCTTCTTGGAAGCAACCTCAGAGACCAGCCCAAGGGGAATGCCTCTGGGTTCCTAGTCCAGTCAAGTTGACAGCAGAACCAAACCATCATAGACATTATCTTAAAGAAATGTGTTGGCGTGTTTTAACGAGGTGACGTGCTTGGATAAAGAGATGCCCCCGAGACTGCAATGTAGCTGTGTCTTCCTCAAGTGACAGAACACAGAGGGTTAAGGATGAAGAGAACTTCGGGATCCAACCTTCTATGGGCAGCGAATAAGCCAACATGAACTGCCTGTGTGTGTCTGTGTGTGCGCGTGTGAGAGTTGCCAAGTAGTCTAGGCTGGCTGGCCAGCGACCAGGGATCCACCTGTCTCCATCTCCCAGCACTGGCATTCAAACCATATGCCCAGTATGGAGAAATGGCTTAGTGCTAAGACACTTGCCTGTAAAGCCCAAGGACCCATGTTCAACTCTTTAGATCCCACGTAAGCCAGACGCACAAGGTGACACAAGCGCACAAGGTCGCACATGCACACAAGGTGGTGTATGTGTCTGGACTTCAATTATAGTGCCTGGAGGCCCTAGTGCACCAACTCTCTCGCTCTCTCTTTCTCTTTCTCATAAAAATCCACATGTCCACATCTGTCTTCTCTCTCCTTTTTCTCTCTCTCTTTACATGGGTTCTGGGAATCAAACTCAGATCCTCATGCTTGCAAAACAAGCACTTTAGCAATTTAGCTATCTCTCCAGACTCCCACTCTTATGCAAAAGTGAATGTGTCGCAAAAGAAAAAATGAATACCAACCAGAGCGGATACAGCCGAGGACCATTCTAGTGAACAGAAGTTTTATCAAGTAGTCACTGTTCCCTGTCTTCAGAGAAGAAGAAAAGCGGGGTGTCAGGCCCACTTACAGAGTTGCTTTGGGCCCATAATTAATACGCACCTCCAATTTTCCCATGCATCTCTTGTACTTACCTAAGCCCCATATCCCCATTCTCTGTTTCGTGTGGAGTAAGTCATCTATATTTTAATCCATTGATACACAGGGCAAGATAAAGCAGGCCTGAAAAGCTGTAGCCAAGAAAACACATTTTGGGGATGCCTTAGCAACAATGGGTCTTGATTTCGATGGTGGAAGTCTGTGCCGGGTGCTGCCATGAGATAATTTCTAGGGTCTTTACTGGGGTGAAAGTATGTCTGTATGTGGGAGGATGGATATGTCTCATGTCTCTGCAGTGCATGTACTGCAATTATCTTCTCATTGCTGGGACGAACACCCAGCCAGAAGCAGCCTATGTCTGGGAGGATAGACTTCATTTCCGGCTTACAGATTCCAGGGGAGGCTATATCATGGGGGCAGCGCCTGGCTCTGTTCATCCGCAGTACAGAAAGAGGACAGGCCGAGTTCAGGCTGGACTCCCCTCCAGGGCTGGCTCCTAGTGACACACCTTCTCCAGCAGGGCTTCGCCTGCTGAAGACCAAGTCAGAAGGTTGATCAAAAACACCTCAGGCGGGGCTGGAGAGATGGCTTAGCGGTCAAGTGCTTGCCTGTGAAGCCTAAGGACCCCAGTTCAAGGCTCACTTCCCCAGTACCCACGTAAGCCAGATGCACAAGGTGGCACACACATCTGAAGTTTGTTTGCAGTGGCTGGAGGCCCTAGAGCGCCCATTCTCTCTCTCTCTCTCTGCCTCTTTCTCTCTCTGTCTGTCTGTTGCTAGTAAATAAATAAATATAAACAAAATAATTTTTTAAAATACCTCAGGCTATGGGACCATTTACATTGAAACCACCATGCCTTCCAGTGGTCACATCCTTTTATCGCCCCTTCCCATATGGACTCTGGGCCTAGCCCTGGCACTTTCTTTAGACACTGGGATACTGAAGGAGCAACTTATGTAAAAGCTTAATGAGTGCATTCATTTTGAAGCTCGGCTGCATGGAATGTTTTCTTAAATTAGCTCAGGCTTGAGGAAATCCAAGTGAGGCATTTGGAAGGAGAACATGAGGGAAGCTTGAGGAATCCCAGTAGCAAACAGAAGCAGCCTTGCGTGACCGTCCCACTTGAGCCAGTAAGCATGTCTCTGACCTTTTCAAGTCATTCCAGGTAAGCAGCCGTTTGGGAGCACAGAGAAGCCATTCCATTATGCTCTGAGAAATGCCTAATTAACAAAACTGTGCCCTTAATAAATATGATCTTTGAGATAGTTTATTACACAGCAAGGAATCATTGAAACAGGAAGTGCGTTCAAGGAGTAAAGGTTTTTACCAGTTGTGATTTGAGGACGGAAAAGAGAGAGAAACGGGAGCAGTTGGGATAGAAACAATACTTGAAGTTGCAGAGACAACATGGGTTCTTAAAGCTGATGGAAAATATCAAGGCATGGATTCTAAAAATTACTATGATCCCAAGAAGAGAAATGCAAAATAAGACCCATCTGTGCTGGTGAAGTTCTGTTGTCAACTTGATACTGGTTAGGAATCCATAGACATTGCTCTTGAGTGGGTCTCTGAGGTTGCTTCCAGGAAGGACTGACTGAAGGAGGAAGTCCTTTTCCCAGAGTGAGTGTCCCTCCCTTCCTCCAGCCTGGCTGTGGGGCTGCTTGCTGGTGAGAGCTTCACTTGCGCACGCGGCTGTCCTGTTCAGCTCTTCTTCCTCGGCATTGGAACCAAGTGTCCTCAGCCTTCCACCTTCTAATGTGGACTGAAGAGCAGAGGCTCTGCAGGACACCTTCAGGCCTTCAGTGGGATGGGGACTGCTGAGGCCTCCAGCCGCGTGGACTGAGCAGCTCCAGGGTTCCTTGACTCTCAGACCTGCAGACTGCTATTGTTGGACTGCCTTCTGCTAATCCCATAAATTCCCTTTTCAATACAATTCATTCCAATCTGACTAATCCACATTATTGTTAAGCTGCTACTAAATACAAATGAGTTAGTTAGAAGCGGCCAGAAAAATAACAGCATGCTACCTTCAAGAGAACAAAAATAATTGATGTTTTTTCATTGTTTTAAATTCCATGAAAAAGTAAAATTTTTCTTTCTGTTTCTGGATAATATCACCTAGTCTAGTGTGCTTTGGATTCATTCATTTTAGGACCAATGGGATGATTTCCTCTTTCTTTATGCTGAACACTATTTGATTCATATATATCATTGTAGAAATTTTATACATACATATACATATATATACATATAATGTTACACACACACACACACACACACACACGTCTTTTTTGATCTTAAGCTGACCTGAACCTCATAGTAATCTTCTTGCTTTAGTCTCCTAAGTGCTGGGATTACAGGGGTCCTTCTTACAGTAAAATGAAACATGTATCCACACACGCACACACACACACACTGTGGAAAAGCTTCCTTACACTGTCTTCTCTGGGTAGACATCTAGGTTGTTTGCTTATATGGGCCATCGTGGATAAAGCTGTAATGAGTGCGGAAGGCTGACACACACAGAGACTGGCCTTGCAAACCAATCTCTCTAGCGAGCATTGGTGAAAACACCCTAACCAAAATATTTGCAAATAAAACCCATCACTGTTTTGAAACTTAGCATCACGGTCCGGTTGGGTTCACATCAGAAAAGCAAGGCTGGTGAATGTTAAAAAAAATTAACCAATACAACTTTTCATATTAACAAAAACATATGGGAAATTTTGATTAACTCAGATAGAGTTAAAATGATAAAATCAAAATACTCATGTTGAAAACCATTTCTAGCTGTTTGAAAGTAGACTTTTTCTTAACAGAAAGAGGATTTTTTTAAATTTGGAGAAAACGCATATTTACTAGTGAAATTAAGTGCAATGATTAAAATTAGAATTGAGACATTATCTTGTAGGATCTGGAACATGCAATAAGTCATTACAAAATACATATTAAATACAGTTTCCGGATCAAAATCAGTAGAAAAATAGACATCAGGAGAGATGGCTTAGGGGTTAAGGCGCTTGCCTGCAAAGCCAAACGACTGAGGTTTGATTTTCAGGTCCCATGTAAGCCAGATGCACAAGGTGATACATGCATATGGAGTTCTTTGCAGTGGCTAGAGGCCCTGGCATGCCCATTCTCTCTCTCTTTTTTCTCTTTGTGTATCTTTATCTCTCTCTCCAAATAAATAAAAGTAAAATGTATAAAAAAGGAAAAATAGACATTGTATTCAATCTAGATGCAGGAGTAAACATATGTTAGCAAGGAATGCCAAAATAAAATTGAAAACAGGTCAGAACAGCACTGATGGTAAAGGACGATAGTGACAAGTTGTACTTCATGAATATTAAGAATTTCTGCTTATCACAGGACAGTAGTAACAAATGACAGGCAAACACTGGATGGCCATATGTGATTAAATGAACATAAACTCCTGGGGGCTGAAACGATGGCTCAACAGCTAAGGCGCATGTCTGCAAACTGCAAACTTAATGACCTGAGTTTGAATCCCCAGGACCCACATAAGCCAGCTGCACAGGTGGCACATGCGTCTGGAGTTTGTTTGCAGTGTCTGGAGGCCTTGGTCTACCCATTCTCTTTCTCTCTCTTCTCTCTGCTTTCAAATAAATAAAACATTAAAAATACTTTTAAAAAATAGACATATCTTATACAAACATCAACTTAAATAGGACTACAGACTTAAACGTAAGAGCGGAAAACATAAAAACCTTCCAGGAAGGCCATGGAGACAAAGCCTCTTGGAATTGGTCTGACAATAATTATTTCAGATGTAACATCGAAAGTTCAGGCAATAAAAGGAAGACTAAGCAAGCATGCCTCCTTCAAACTACACCTGTTCTACACAGCAAAGAAATAAGCAATTAAACGCAAAGCCACCCTGCAGGACGGGAGAGTCTTGCATGCCATATATCGGAGAAATGCTCTTATCTAACGTATAAAAGGAACTCTTATGACTGAATATAAATAAAAGCTCAACTTGAAAATTAGGCCGAGAATCTGAGTAGCTATTTCTCCAAAGGAGACGTAAAACTTTCCTGACTTTTACTGTTGGCATCCAATTAAATTCTTCCAAACACTGCAGACTAAACAGAAGACAGCTGGTAAGTAGATTCGTTTGCTTTGCAAACTCTGATCTAGTGTCTGCGTGGAACTTCCATTTGCTGAGTGGGAACCTGAGCTCCCTCTCTGGTGTGAACTGTCAGGCAGCAGCTCACTATACTGTCTCATAGGACTCGCTGTTCCTGGAACATGCCGTACACACTCCCTCTGGGTAACTTGAAGTGGTTCCTACCTTACAAATATCTCCCTTCCTTCTCGGATGGCCACAACCATCCAGGGGAAACGTGCCGATGCGCTATTCCTCTCATGGGATGAGGGGCGTCTTCTGCCCCACACCCATGCGTCCATCCCCATCATTCCTTCATCACGTGTTCTGTGGCATATTAGTTGCTTTTCACAGTTGCTTTTACACCTGTCTTATATTTGGTTTGGGTACAGTCAAGAGAGATACCAAGTTAGCCACTCTTTACAAAACGGTAAATGTAAGACAACGAGGGCATCTTGTGAAACATGTTAAACATGTGCATAGCTAGGGATCCAGTTCACCTCGCTCTGGAAAATTATTAGGTGCAAAGAAAAGTATAACCATCTTTCCCACCTACTTTATCCCTGTGCCACCCATATTGTAAAAACTTCCTTAGAAATCCTTCCAAAGAATCTCTGGTTACCAAGAAGCGCCATAGCATCTATTCAGTCCACCTGGCCCAGGTGTGGAAGGCACAGCGAGAGGTAAGGCAGACTGATGTGCTCCTCTTAAGGACCTGAACATATTGGTGAGGGGAGATACACAGCAAGCCAAGAATTAATTACATATACACTGTGAGTGTTGGTAAAACTTTTCCTCGCTGGGCTCACATATGTGATGACAATGACCACAGGAGGATTTCTTCCAGCTCATCTGTCTTGGAGGTCTCTTGGCTCTGTTGGTTCTGGGCCCCATGGTGAGGAGGAATATCAGGACAATGGCGGCAGGTGACAGAGTTTGCTCACCATGGGGGACAGGAAGCCAAGAGGGAAGAAGGACTGAGGATCATGTATGACCTTCAAAAGTTTGTATCTGGGGGCTGGAGAGATAGCTTAGTGGTTAAGGCGCCTGTCTGCCAAGCCTAAGAAAGTCCATTTAATTCTCCAGGTCCCACGTTTAGCCAGACACAAAAGTGAAGCAAGGGCACAATGCCGCACTTGCCCACAAAGGGTGCACGCGTCTGGAGTTCATTCACAGTGGCTGAAATGGCCCTGGTGCGCCCATTCTCTCTTTCTCTGCCTCTTCCTCTCTCTCTGTCTCTCTCTCTCAAAATAAAAGTTTGTATCTGGTGACCTACTTCCTCCAGCTAGACCCAACCTCTTACAGTCTCCTCCACCTTCCAAAATAGTGCCACCAAGCATTTATCACATGAGCCTGTGTGGGACACTTCATATTTAAAAAAAAAAATTTTCTTTTATTTGCAGGAGAGAGAGAGAGAGAGAGAGAGAGAGAGAGAATGAATCCTCCGGGGCTAGCCACTGCAAATAAACTCCAGATGCATGTACCACTTTGTGCTTCTGGCTTTACTGGGAACTGGGGAATCAAACTATGTATTTAGGCTTTTCTGGCAAGTGTCTTAACTGCTGAGCCATCTCTCTAGCCAAAAGTTCATATTTAAACCATAATAAGCATTACTTGAGATTGGGCAAGTCCAATGAAGGAATTAAAGAGAATAATGGGATGGAGAGTCACTGAGATAAGTAGAGCACCTGTGCACAGGCCAGACAGAACCACTCTGAAGGGGCCCTCTGGAGCTCAGGTGAGAGCACTCCATGCCTGGGGGATGACCATATGGGGCCCATGGCAAGGAGCAGCACTTGATGAATCTCAGGACAAGGAGTGAGTCAGCAGTGTGGAGCCCCGGACAAGGTGTTTAGCTGCGTATCATTCTCTCACTGGTTGAGTCTGACCCAATTTCATAATGGCATAGAGCATAATTTCTGTTTTACTTATTTTTGCAGCATAGGGACTTTTAAAAAGGACAGTAGAGTGCTTATTCCATTAAATATTAATTGAATTTTGGAGAATATTTTCTCAATCTAGAGGGCATTAAAAAGGCAACAAAAACCTTTAATATTTCTGTCCTTCACTCCAGACCACGTGCTTTCTTCCCTCCCGAGATGTAAACATTGAAGCATGCAGTTCTTATTAAAGACCTCATTGTTCTTTTCAAACAACACGAGACTTGAAAAATCCAGTTTAATTATTTAAATGGATCACATTACAAGACATGATTGATCTGCACACTGCTTGCTTAGAAAAGGAATCACATTGGTGATTTCATTTTGCTCGCTGGTGAGCAGTGACATGCTGGTAAGTGGTTTCACCCTAAGGACTTTTCACCTTAAATTCTAAACCAACAAAGATGAGGTACAGTGAGAACAACTCTCACTTTTTAACTTGGACAACTCTCTTTTTTTTTTTTTTTTTTTTGACAGAAAGCTATATCAAACAAAGGCAAGACAATTTTTTCAAATGTAATTTTTCCAAGGGCTTCCTGGGTCAAAACAGAAATAACACATTTTACTTTTGCATCTATGCAAAGATTCAGTGGCTGTACCTGGCATTTACTGAAGCTGCCTATTACAATATAACACACATGTCTTTTGGGAACACGAAATGTACCTGCTGCATGTGATTAGCTCCTTACAGACCCGTATGGAGCAGTCAGCTTTTCATTGCTACGACAAGGCACCTGACCAAAAGCAGCTTCTGGTTTACAGAAGTTGAGGGGAAGTTTCAGCAGGTGGGGAAAGCATGGTGTTGTATCTTGTCACACCATCTTTCTAGAAGTCACCTGATCATATAGCTAGCTATCTGATCCAGTGGGGCTAGACTAACCAGCCTCAAAGCTTGTTCCTAGTGACACATCTCCTCAAGTGAGGTGCTGCCTCTCTGAGGCTGTACAGCTCTCCCAAGTTGCCGCCAGCTGAGGGCCAAATATTCAAAACACATGAGTCTATGGGGGACACTTCATTCAAACCACCCCACTTTATCTTAGGGACTATAAGTTACATTGCTGGGGGGGGGGCTCCCAATTATTATCCAGAGAATATGTTGGACCAAGGCTGCAACTCACTGAAGGTATGTTTCTTTTCTCTTTCATTTTTTACATATTGACATTTAATTTTGAACAGAAGCTTCCTATGTTTTTTATTTATTTTTATTGACAACTTCCTTAATTGTAGACAATATCCCATGGTACTTCCTTCCCTCCCCCCCCCCACTATCCCCTTTGAAACTCCACTCTCCATCATATCCCTTCCCCCTCTCAATCAGTCTCTCTTTTCATTTTGATGTCATCATCTTTTCCTTCTATTAGGATGGTCTTGTGTAGGTAGTGTCAGGCACTGCGAGGTCATGGATATCCAGGCTGTTTTGTGTCTGGAGGAGCACGTTGTAAGGAGACCTACCTTTCCTTTGGCTCTTTCTGCCCCCTCTTTCACAATGGACCCTGAGCTTTGGAAGGTGTGTTAGAGATGTTTCAGTGCTGAGCACACCTCTGTCACTTCTCAGCACCAAGGTGCCTTCTGAATCATCCCAAGGTCACCACCATCTGAAAAGAGAAGTTTCTCTAACCAAAAGTGAGAGTAGCATTAATATATGGGTATGGACATTAAGAGAAGTGCTTACTGGGCAGTTTGGTGAGCATAGTATATACATTTAGCCAGACGCCAGCAGAAGTTACACCCCTAGAGCTCAAGACTACCCCTGTTGTAGGTTTTCAGTATCAGGGATGTATTCCCTCCCATGGAGCAGGCCTCCAGTCCAATTAGAGAGCAGTTGGTTTCCCCCATAACAGACATGCCACTATTGCACCTGTTGGCTATTCGGCCTGCCTGGCCAAATCTAAAGCTTGCAGTGTTCACTGTTGAGTATCTCCACTGTTTTCTTAATCTTTTTTTTTTTTTTTTCTTTTGAGGTAGGGTCTTTCTCTAGCCGAGGATGACTTTATTTATTTATTTGTAAGATAAGAGAGAGAGACAGATACAGAGAGAATGGGCATGCCAGGGCCTCTTGACCCTGCAAACAAACTCCATGTTCTACTTTGTACAGCTGGCTTTACATGGGTTCTGGGGAATTGAGCTCAGGCCATCAGGCTCTGTAAGAAAGTGCCTTAACCACTGAGTCATCTCTGCCCAGAAGGCTTCTTTTGGTAGCACTGTTGAATGCGAACAGTTACAGGAAGGAGCAGACACGTGCCTGGTGATGCACCATTACCCCTCTGTCGTGGAGATCTCGACCCATGTCGCAGGCAGGTTCGCATTGCTGGCAGAAATCACCCGACCAAGAGCAGCTTTTGGGAAATAAGGATTTATTTTCACTTACAGACTCGAGGGGAAGCACCATGATGGCAGGGGCATATGATGACATAAGCAGAGGGTGGGCATCACCCCCTGGCCAACATAAGGTGGACAATAGCAACAGGAGAGTGTGCCAAACACTGGCAAGGGGAACACTGACTATAATACCCATAAGCCCGCCCCCACCAATACACCACCTCCAGGTGTATTTCCAATTGCCATCAGCTGGGAAGACTAGCATTCAGATTACCTAAGTTTATGGGGGACACCTGAATCAAACCCCACAACCACCTTTGAGATTATGATATGTTTCTCTGGTGGTATTGGTCTGCAGTCAGACCTCATCTGGAACACATCAGGTTTGAGCAGGTCATTTGTTCAAACAGTAGAATATACATCAGTGCCTTCAGAATACAGCCCCTCCCCCAACCCCCGTGCCAAACAGCTGAAGCCTGACCAGCAGGTTTCCTAGGGAAAAAGTAGGGATTTCTCCACAAACGATAGTGTCCGGAAGAGCAGGTAGTAGAAAGAATACATTTAGTGTCACACTATTCCATATTCTGTCTGAGTTTGTGAGATCTCTGCTCCCTCCTTCAGGTGTTGTTCAGATGCTTCCCCTCCCCACCTGCACGCACACGGCCGTGGAATCTAATGAAGATCTTTCCTGGCTACTTTCCCTTCTTTCAAAAGCAGCATTATCCATGACACCCTTAATATCTCTCCATTTCCCAAGGAGACCTTTAGGATCAGGGTGAGGGTGGGGTGGGGGTGGGGGGAGCTTATGAAAGAATTTCTTTCACATTAATAGAGTGCCTGTCTTTTGCCAAGATTGCTCCTGGCTCAGCTACTTTTCTTTCCTTGACCTTCTGTGGTAGCTGCCTTCTTGTTGCTGGTACAAAGCACTCAATCAAAAGCAGCTGATGGAAGGAAAATTGTTTATTTTGGCTAACAGTCTCGAGGGGGAAGCGCCATGACGGTAGAGGCTGGACATCACTTCTGCCACAGCAGGTGGAAAACAGCAGCAGGAGAGGGAGCCAAGCTCTAGCAACGGGGAGCTGGCCATAAGCATTCCCAAGCCTGCCCCCTCTAGCAAGGCTCCACTTCCCAAATTGCCACTGGCCAGGGACCAAACTTTTGGAACACATGAGTTTATGGGGACATCTTATTCAAAACACCACAGGGCCTCACTACATGTTAGTTTCAAGTGCATGTAGCCCAGGCTGACCCTTACTTCAGGGGGATTCTTCTAAGTGTTGGGAGCATAGACCAGCACTACCACACCCAGATCTTTCCTCTTTATACCACACATGGTGACTTGTCTGCCTCCTGGGGGTTGGCCAATGTTTGCATGACCTGAAAAACAACAACAACAACAACAACAACAACAAAACTATCAAGGAATGAATTCTTTATCCTGGAAGGACTTCATAGGCCAGAAAGGCAATTCTCATAAAAAATCATCATCAATTTTAATCATTTCCCCTCTATTTAAGTATTTATTATCTACGTTGCTGTGTGTGTATAGAGTATGTGTGGGGTGGAATGCGGCATATGCATGCGTGGGTGCAGATGTGCACACCCCATGCACGTGCATGCAGATGCCAGAAGAGAACATGAGGTGCACATGACTCATTGATCACGGCTCAGTGTATTTCCTTGAGACTGAGTCTCTGTCTCCTTAGAGCTGCTGGATTTTCAGTAGGAGCTGCCATTTTGTTAGTCAGCGAGCTCCAGAAATTCTCTAGTGTCTGCTACCCACAGGTCTGGAATTACAGATGTACTTGATGATGCCCAACTTTTTATTGTATTTATTTCATTTTAAAAATATATTGTATTTATTTATTTGAGAGAGAGAGAGTGAATTGGCATGCCAGGGCCTCCAGCCACTGCAAACGAACTCCAGATGTGTGCTCCTCCTTGAGCATCTGGCTTACGTGGGTCTTGGAGAGTCTGACTGGGATCCTTTGGCTTTGCAGGCAAATGTCTTAACTGCTAAGCCATCTCTCCAGCTCCATGCCCAACTTTTTATATGGTTCTGGGGTATCAAACCCAGGTGATTTGTTTCAGGTCTTGTCAAACTCTCACGCTTAAGTGGAAAATGTTTTTTAGCACTGAGCTATCTCCCCAGCCCAGTCTGAGTTTTAAGTGAGCATTTTTTATTTAGTTATTAGAAATGAAGAGGGAGACAGACAGAGAAAGTATGGGCACACCAGGGTCTCCTACTTCTTCAAACGAACTTCAGACACATGCACCACTTCGTGAATCTGGTTTTATGTGGGTTCTGGGGAATCGAAGTCTGGCTGTCAGGCTTTATCCTCAAGTGCCATTAACCACTGAGGCATCTCTCCATCCTTCAGTGACTGTTTTCAGTGTTGTTTCATGTAATTTATTTTCTCTGTTGTCATTTGTTGCATATGAACATACTCAGGCTGCAGAGTGGAGGATCCCAAGAATCAGGGTGGAAAGAGTGATGAAAGGAGAAGGGGACAGAGGTGGCGGGACTGGTGCTGATGGAGGCAAGAGACAGTGGAGCAAGGGCCAAAGGAGGCCCACTGAGTCTGAAGAAAATAGAGCATCAAGGCAGCTTCAGCCTTCTGCAGTGTCATCTCTCTGGGGAAGCACTAGTCTCCTGAATGCCCAGTCCCTCTGGCACGGTCATTTCTGCAGTTATTCTGCCTCCTGTCTTGATCCTTACACCCTCAGAGGGTACCCTGTGGCAAAACCCAGTGAACTGTCTAGGCTGTTTTCCTAACTAAATTTCCCTCGGTGAGTTTAATGAATCTTTATTTCGTTTGTAGATAGGCATTTTTTTTTTCTTTCAAAAGCCTCACGGGAGAAGTAGTACAGATAGTAAATTGTGAGCGTTCTCCACCACACCTGCCGCTGTTTGCTCGCAGGTCGTTGGCCTCATTTTGTTCTTCCCCAGGAAGTGGAACTGCTCGATGCGTCTGTGAGAAGCCACCCAGACCTCGCCGTTTCAACGCTTAGATCGCTCCTGAGCTGCCTGGAAAATCAATTCAAGTGTATTTTCTTTCCTGTTTAGCCTTTCAGTCCACACACTCGGCTGGCTCGCATGCATACACCATGCATTTCACATTTATTTTGGTTTCTGACCTCTTCTTTGGTTAGGGAAAAGAAGTGTAAGAATATTGCCCCTGTGATAATTTTAAAAAATGGGCAAAAAAGCCAGGACAGTGACAATCTCCCTTTCTCTCTCTCTCTCTCTCTGTCTGTCTCTCCCTCTCTCTCTCTCCTCTCTCTCCCTTCACTCCCTCTCTCCTTCTTGGTATTTGGAGATGGAGTCAAGTAGCCACATACTCTCGCACCACAGCGCAGTCTGCGCCTGCCCCCTTTCCGGCCATATGGCCCATATCCCCTCAAAACCGTGAGTTAAACCAACTTTTTCCTTCCTTGCCTCCTGTCAGGTGTTCGATGGCAGCAATGAGACAAGGAAGTAACCCATGTGCCACTCCAAAGAAAGTACTCACGCCTCAATTTCCAGAAGTCTCTTCTAATCTCATCCAGAGCAAGGATGACTTTTACACTCTATCCTATTTGTCGTTTTTCTTTTTAGCTTTGCTTTTGTGACAGGGTTTCATGTAGCCCAGGCTGCCCGCTGGCAAACTCACTATTTATCCTTGAGCTTTTCTGATCCTCCTGCCTCCAGTCCTGAGTGCTGAGATTACAGACATGCCCCACCATGTCCTGCTTTTGTTTTCTCTTAAAACTGCCAAATTCAGCAGTCACGTAAAAAAGCTCATCATTTATATTGATAGCATATACTTTTATATTTTAAGATCTTATAAAAATACTTGACATTTATGAATGAAAGTTCATATATCACAAACTCGTTGTAATGTGATGGTGTGAAATTTGTTTCTAAATTTTCTTGTTTTATTTCCTTCTGTTAGATTTCAGCCTCAGGATCAGATTCACTACAAAATAATGAATTAAAAATCTTTTAGGCTGGAGAGATGGCTTAGTGGTTAAGGTGCCTGCCTGCAAAGCCCAAGAATGCCCTTTTTAATCTCCAGGTCCTACATTTATCCAGACGTAAAGGTGATGCAAGTGCACAATGTCACACGTGCACACAAAGAGGTGCACGCATCTGGAGTTCGTTCACAGTGGCTGAGAGGCCACTGGCATACCCATTCTCATTCTCTCTCTGTCTCTCTGTCTCTCTCTCTCTCTCTGTCTCTCTCTCTCTCTGTCTGTCTCTCTCAAATTAAAAAAATCTTTCCATCATTTTTAGTGATAGAAAATATTTATGTAATATGAAAAATTTCCACCATCTTTTTTTTCAGTGTTGGGGCTTTGGACACGTTAGGCCGACATTTTGCTGCTGGGCTGTAGCCCCGTATGACATACAAATAACTGCTCTGCTCTTATGAACATTATTGCTTGGTAAAATTTTCCATTCCTGGGGATGGAGAGATGGCTTAGCGGTTAAGGCACCTGCCTGCTAAGCCTAAGAACCCGGTTCCAATCTCCAGGTCCCACGTTTAGCCAGATGCAGTGTCACAAGGGCACAATGCCACACTTGACCACAAGGGGGCGCATGCATCTGGATTTCGTTCACAGCAGCTGAGAGACTGCTGGAGCGCCCATCTCTATCTGTCTCCCTCTCCCTCTCTCTCTGTCTCTCTCCAAAAATAAATAAAATAATTAAAAAAATTTTTTTAATTTTCCATTCCTTACATAACTGCTTTATATTTTCTTGCTGCTATAGTAAGAAGCTTGCTGTGAACATTTTTATAATATTGCTATAAGAATTGATAACATGACTTTTTTCTACCCTTTGAAAGTAATATCTATTATTCTGGTTGCATTTTGAAACTTAATGTTTTGGATGTCTATTTTCTGGATCATTATTGAGTTGAATTGGCCCATACCAGGAAAATTTATTGTTTCCTTAGAAATCTTGATCCTTGATTCATTCAGTGTGCTTATATATTTATTTTATACTAACTTTGTTTATTTACTTCATTTAATTAGGGATATTTTATTATTCTGCATATACCTTATTTTCTCTTTCTTTTTATAAACTTTTATTTCTTTCTTTATTTGTTTTTGTGGGGGACAGGGTTTTGCTATGTAGCCCTGCTGGTCACAAACTCACTACATAATGTAGACTGGCCCTGAACTTGCTACAGTCTTCCTGTTCCTACCTCCTGGGTGTGGGGATTACAGGTATGTACCAACACACCTACTCCATATGACTTCTTAAGCTGAATCTTTATTGAATTAAATCAATATTGAATTTTTCTAATAATGAAAATCTTTATTTCAATGAAAAGCCCTTATAACAAATGAAACAATTCTGAGAGCATGCCACATATTTATATATGGGTTTTCTCATTTTTAGTTTGCGCAGTGTGGATTTACTTTTGTCTTTCATCTGCCACCATTTTTAGAGTATAGCGCCTTACCAATTAAAAAAAAAGACATATAGGAATTTGTTTTCTCCATTTTAAAATTTTCTAAAAATCTTGAAAATGCTCATTGGATGTTCTCTGTCTGAATGAAGAGTTCAGAAAGTTTTCCAATGTGTAAACTATGTTTAAGCTGTCTTTGAATTCAGGAAAAAAATAGTGAAGGCTTATCTGCAAGCACGTGATAGGAATTTCAAGATGGTCTGGGTCTAAGAAGGTGATTCCTTGTATGACTTCAAAGACCCAGATTCTTCCATGAGTTTAAGCCAGCGTCCCTGGGATCTTACCTCTGTCCACGTAAGTCCCACTTCAGCGACGCGCCTTTCTTCCTTCATCCCAGATAGAGTTCCAGGCTCCATGTCAGAATACCTGTAGTCACCTAATCAAGCTATTGTCCAATTTATCCATAGCATCCTTAGGATTTTTTTATGGTTTAAAAAATAATTTTATTTATTTTCAAGCAGAGAGACACACAAAGAGATAGAAATACAGAGAAACACAAAGAAAGACATACAGAGAGAGAGAGAGATTTAGAATCACCGTGGAAATGAATGTCTGGGCATTTCTGTGAGTGAGTTTGTTGATTAGGTTAATTGAGGTGAGTGACACCCCACTCTTGATGTGGGATGTGCCATTTCAGGAACTGGGGGGTCCCGGACTATATAAAAAGAGGAAAGCTGGCTAAATGTCACCATTCATCTCTCTCTGCTTCCTGACTGCAGACCGAATGTGACCAGCTGCCCCCTGCTTCCAATGCCACGCCTTCCCTGCCATGGTGGGCCACAAGCTTAATAAGCCTTTCCTCCTGAAGTTGCTTTGTTGGGTCTTTGTAGTGACCACGAGACAAGTACCTGATCGAGAACATCACCGATCCGAGCACGCTGAGTTCCTTTCCCCTTGTGCTTACGTACCACAGTTACCAAAGCAGGCAGTTTGGGACTTAGATCCACTTAGAGGGAAATAATTAAAAAGAAAGGAAGAAAGGACCCCGTTACTCTGAGTTTGAAACCAGCAAGCTTGTCTGAGCAAAAGACCCAGGGATGTCTGAGTGAAATTATGACCTGGAACTTGATCTTTTGTGGTCATTTTTCTTTCTGCAATGGTTTGCCTTCTCATCTTTCCTTTATCCCCAGCAGGCTTTCTCCATTTCCACTTCCCACACACTTCATTCTCCTGTCTGTAGAAGAGGCCCCGCTCTTTAATGTGCACAGAGGTTGTTTTGGGACTGTGTGCTCCGAAAGCACTGAATCTATTGTTGGAGACAAGGATAGAGGATGTTTCAAATGGAGTCTGTCCCCAACAACGGTATGATATGTGCTCTGGGTACGTAGAGCTGACTTCCCTTTCTTTGTGGAGACAAGATGAGCCAAAGCCTCAGACACCGCTAGGCAATTCTAGAAAAGTCTTTCTCACAAATCCCCACATAACGTTATAAAGGTAACAAAAAAATAGTGTTCCTTCACATTTCTGGAGGAAACTTGACAATGGAATACCACTCAGAATAAAGTCTCTAGTGGTCTAATGATAAAATTTGGGGCATGGGGTGAGGGAAAATTACACATTGTTTACTTAAATTATTGAATCATCAATGTCACATGTTAAGTAGATGCAAGCAAACAGACAGACTTCCCAAAGTCTTTGCTCACAAAGAAAAAGTGCACAGCCCCAGCTCGTGTCTTAATGCAGTTAACTGTGATGGGGCATTGAAGGAAAACCTCTTGTCACGAGGGTAGATCTGGGACTGTCTTTATTCCTTGTGATAACCAGCAAATGCTGTTGGTGTCCTTTATAAGAAATGGAGGGGATCAGGTCTCACACAGGTGATGCTTGAGACGCTGAAAATGAGGATTGAGAAGAAAAAGGCTGACAAGAGTTTGGTGTTACGGCTGATCAACAGACCTGTCCTGACTAATTTCAGAAGCATCAACCCGCAAACCCTGCTGACTGTGGTCCTTCACTGGAAACTATGCACCCAACCTCGTGTCCATCAGAAACCACACTAAATATCCCCCCAAGTACCTTCTCTAAGCTCCTTGCTTTCTTTTATTTTGTTTTAAATTTTATTTACTTTTCAAAAATTTTAAAAAGTTTATTAGCAAGGAGAGACTGAGAGAGAGAGAGAGAAAGGGAGAGAAAATATGGGCATGCCAGGGCCTCCAAGCACCTCAGAAAAACTCCAGATGCATGAGACTTTGTGAATCTGGCTTTATATGGATACTGGGGAATCAAACTTGGGTTGTCAGGTTTTGCAGGAAAGCACCTTAACCACGGAGCAACTTCCCCATCCCTTAAATTTTATTTTATTTTTTCATTTTAAACAAAGTGAGAGAGACAGAGAGAGAGGATTGATATGCCAAGGCCTCAGCCACAGGAATTGAACTCTGGACACTTCACCACCTACTGGGAATGTGAGACCTTGCACCTGCCTCACCTTTGTGTGTCTGGCTAACGTGGGATCTGGAGAGTAGAACATGGGTCCTTAGGTTTTGCAGGCAAGTGCCTTCACTGCTAAGCCATCTCTCCAGCCCAAATTTTATTTATTTATTTATTTATTTATTTATTTATTTATTTATTTATTTATTTTGTGTGTGTGTATGTAGGCACACCAGGGCCTCTTACTTCTGTAAATGCATGCCAGATGCTTGTGACACTTTGCATCCAGTTCACATGGGAATGAGCAGCATGGGAACCCAGACCCACTGGCAGGCTTTGCAAACAAGCACCTTTAACCACTGAGCCATCTTCCCAACCCCTCCTGTGGGTATTTTTCTCTGTTAAATTAGAGTTGAGAAATCCAGTTGTAAAATTCAAGTACCAATTACATACCAGACACAATGAAACACACAATTTCACTTTATTATCAAATGTGTGGCTATAAAGTCCATACCTATAGCTATAATATGAAGACTGAGCCAAAGGGAGTCTAACCTTCCAGCAATACTAATGGGATAAAGGCAGGTTCCAGTGGGTCCCACTGCCGCACCTCTGCCAGGAATTGGGGGAGCAGGGATAAGAAGGGACACAAATCTAGTAATAGACAGGTATATAAGAAACACAACTTACATTTTTGATGCAAAATATGATTTTATTATTGACTCTATATCTGGGTTCTTGGGAACTAGCTCAGTGAATCCTCCCTCTTGTCTGTTGCTTGGGGTGGTGTCTATGCTGTGATGGGTTTCCATGAAGACATATCAAGGCTCAAAGGGAAGAATGCAGGTGGCGCCATCAGCTTTCCCTGCAGACGCCCACTGAGATGTCACCATCCCTGTCTGTACATAGGTGTTTAGCCATGAAAGCCTTTCTCCATCTCTTCCCAGTGACAGGCCTTCATCTCAACACCCAGGTTTCTTTGAGTCAACTCTCTTACTTCCTGGCTCTTCTTAGAGTTCCTAATGAACCTCCAAACCTGGACCATAACGCGCCTAGGAGACCAGTCACACACAGCCTCACTCAGCTAGCTCTTCATCGTTTCTCCTCCAGTCTTTAATACAAGCTCGCTTCTGTTTTTGTGTCATCCTGTGTAGCAGACAGCTTCAGGTTCGGTTTGCTGAGATGAACTTCCAGACCAGGCACAGTTATGGAGGAAGGGATATTTATTATAGCTTACAGATCCAGGAGAAGTTCCATAATAACCAAAGAAGCTGGCCTGCTTTCACAGGACCAAACACAGAGAACGAAGCCACAAAGCCAAAAGCCACACAGCAGAGCACACCTCAGGAACTCCCGCTAGGCACACTTTGCATATCTTTAGATTGAAATCTCAAACCCACCACCACACCTTAAGATCCGCCCAGTGACACTGCCTCTAGCCAGATGGAGGCAGATGCAAACTACAAACTAATAAAACATTGAATATATTGGGGGACACCTATTCAAACCGCCATATCCTGGGTCAGTAATGACTTTGATGCTGTCATTTAAAATCCCATCTGTTTGCACACACCACACTGTCCTTCATACTCTGGCATCTTGGCAATTCCCAAGTGATCCCTAGGCAGGACAGCAGAGGTTTCACGACTTTCCATTTCCCAGATGATCTCTGCAGAGGACAGCAGAAGATTGACCAGGTCAATCCCAGCAGTTCAGGCTGAGCTGAGAGGGGCAGGATTCCGGGCAACCAGTTCCTCAGTAGACCACATGGCCTCTATCCCTTGAGAATTCTGTGTCTTTATTCCCACCTCATTGAAGTGACTTAATTTTGTGACAACACTATGCCCTTTGCCTCATTCTTATAAAATACATTTTCTCCCAATTCTATTGTATCCTTTATTCACATTAACTTTTTTTTTCCTCTTGAAAATTTAGATAGAGAAAGAAAACAAGGCTGCATGCATCTTTAAGTTTTTCTTTCTAGCAATCCCGTCTTCCCCTTGAGGCGGTGAACATTGCATTCTCTAAACAGCAGCCTGCAGAGGAGGACAGTGAGGCAAAAGGAAATACACCAGACACAAAGCATACTGGGTAATTTTCAAAGATGCTATCCCATCTTGGGTTGGAGAGATGGCTTAGCGGTTAAGGCGCCTGCCTGCTAAGCCTAAGAACCCTGTTCCAATCTCCAGGTCCCACGTTTAGCCAGATGCAAAGTGACGCAAGGGCGCAATGCTGCACTTGACCACAAGGGGGCACACACATCCGGATTTCATTCACAGCAGCTGGGAGACTGCTGGTGCACCCATTTCTATCTGTCTCCCTCTCCCTCTCTGTCTGTCTCTCTCTGTGTCTCTCTCCAACAATAAATAAAATAATAAAAAGTATTTTTAAAAATTTAAAAAAGATGCTATCCCATCTTAACCTAGCAGAAAGATCAGGAACTGGGCTGTTCTTGAAATGAAAGGAAGCCCTAGGCATGACCAGGCTGATAACATGAAAGAAGGCTGTGGAGAATGATCAATGGCCCAATGCATACCTAGCAAAGTTGGAGAAGGGGAAATCAAGGCCCAAATAGGCAGTGAAGCCCAAGCAAGGGTCAGTCTGCCCTCACTGAACCACCTACCCTGGGTCAGGTTCAAGCTACATAATATTATTAACACTTTTGCTTTTCTCACAAATGCACAAACTAAGTCTCATCACATCTGTTTTGACGACAAGGAAATAGAAGTCTAGTGTGGTAGAAATGACTTGTTCAAATGATTCTTGATATGGTCTTAAAAGTTATAGAGGCTCTGGTCAATATCTGTAATGTGCAAACCTTTCAAAAAAAAGAGCAAAGAAATTCTGTTTCTGATGTTGAGCTCCTAAAACTAGATGAGTTATGGTAAAGGAAATGGAATTGCCACCTGCTTTACTTACAATGAGCACTGCAAAGTTTTTAAATAATGTAGGAATTGAGTTATGACTAAAATTCAAAATATAACCGTGGTCAATTAGGGCTTGTTCATAGAACACGGCGAGAGCACGGGATTAGACTCTCTCTGTAGGTTCTTCCCTCTCAGGGTGGAACCATGATAAGAAGTTGGTGCACTCGAGGTGCCTTCTGGGAGAAAGGAGTCAGCATCTTCATGGCAAACACCTCCAGTGTACCTCCCTTGCCTTGCCCTAGTCCTGGCCCTGGATACTACAGTACAGAATAAAGAAAACACACACACACACACCTATACCTCCTCCTCCACATAAAATAACTGAAAGTTCAATACTTATTTATCTGGGCAACTCTCAGAAAACTATGATTAGAAGGGACGTCTCTTTCCTTCGTGAGACCCGTACATCAGAAACGTAGAACAAACATCAAACACAAAGGGAAACTTTAGATCTACTTTCTTTTAAAATCCAGAATAAAAAGAAGAGGAGGTCTTTTATCCCGACAAAGTTCAACATGGGTTGGGAGGCTCTGTCCAATTAAAGGACTAAATAAAAGCCATAGCACAGGTAGTGGAAAGAAAAAGTCTGCTTTGAAGCAACTTAGTCATCTGCATTGAGCTCTGCAAAACTCAAGAAATGATTAGAGTTAATAAGAGAGTTTTATTTTTTTCTGTTTCTTAATGCCTACATATGTTTGTGTGGGTGGTGAATGTGTGTGTGTGTGTGGGGTGCATGCACGTGTGTGAGCATGTGTGTTGAGGCCAGAGGACAACCTTGGTACATCTTCAGGTACATTGTCCACATTTCTTGGAGACAAGATCTTTCATTGGAGCTAGCCAATTAGGCTAGATTAGCTGGCCAGTTGGCCCCAGTGATCCACCCATTTCCACCTAGCCAGTGCTGGGGTTATAAGCATGTTCCAATAGAACCAGTGTTTTTACATGGGTTCTGGCCCTCAAATTCAGGTCTTGATGTTTGCAAGGCAAGCATTTACCAATTGAGCCATATCCCAAGCCCAATAAGAGAGCTTAAAAAAAAAAAAGACAAATAAGTTTCTAAAAGATAAGGTGAATAGAAACCAATTTTCTCTTTACAGTAATAATAAATAACAAGCTATAATAAAATAAGATGTTATTTACAAAAACAGACCTTCATACTTACAAACATTACACTGCCTTTAGGATCACCCTGAGAAAACGCAAGAAAGGAGACAACCTTTAAGATCAACTGTAAGACATTGATAAGAAACTGAATACACGGGCAACTGTACATCTTAAAATATATGTGCAACAACTTAGCAGTATGAAGGCTTGATCTTCTAAGAATTAGTATATAAATTCAAAAGATTACAGAGTTTTTTGGAGGACTTAGCAAAGCTGTTTCAAAACTCACAGGTAAAATGAAGGCATAATCCACCTGAAAACTAAACCCGTGGAAAGAAGGTCTAGATGAGAGTATAATGGGAAAGGATTTTTAAATCAAGACTCCCTCCCTCATTAAAATTCATCAAGCCAAAAACTAATAATGAGCTCATCGGCATCAAGATTAAAGAGCTGTATACAATGAAGGACGCATGGTTGACATTCAGATGACATTCTTGGAGCTAAAATTTGCAAACCTTTGCCACAGCCCACAATTAGTGTGCAGAATATATAATGAATATTTTTAATCCACAAGGAATAGAAAGAAAACACCAGTGTAAAAGATTAGTCTTGGCCATCGTCCAGATGGTCAAATGGGGTAAACACACAATCTTGGAAGAGGCGTTTGCCTCTGGAGCTGAAGCCAGGTTGAACAGGATCCAGGCTAAACTCAGACAGTTTTCAAGCTAAGATGTATAGTGCAAATGTAGATTTTTTAAATATTTTTATTTTGCTTTTTATTTTTCTGAGAAAGGGCCTAGCTATATAGACCAGGTTGACCTTGAATTCATGATCTTACTGTCTCTGCTTCCTGCATGCTGGGGTCACAGGTGTGTGCCCAGTTGAGTCTAGGTGTCTTTTGTTTTATTTATTGACAATTTTTTACATGCACATAATATTTTCTAATCATAATTCGATGCCAATAGCTTTGCGCTCCCTTTCTTGCCCTCCCTCTGAACCCTTCTTCCCAACTACTCCCTCTTCTACTCTGATGTCCTTCTTCCTTTGTCTCTGTGAGACCCACTGAGTTTAATTAATGCTACCTGCATGAGCGTGGATGTGGACGGGGTTACTTACCAGTTCACATGCATTATCAATGGCCTTCCCCACTCGTGATGGAATGTTGATAGGCCCAAGATTGCACTGATTTTCTTAAAAAATATATTTATTTATTTGAGAGTGAGAGAGAAAGAGGCAGAGAGGCAGAGATAGAGAATGGGCATGCCAGGGCTTCTAGCCACTGCAAATGAGCTCCAGATGCATGTGCCACCTTGTGCGTCTGGCTTATGTGGGTCCTGGGGAATTGAACCAAGGTACTTTGGCTTTGCAGGTAAATGCCTTAACCACTAAGCCATTTCTCCAGCCAATATTGCACCAATTTTAATAATTAATGTTTGCAGCTTCCTCTCCCTAGCATGTGCTACTGAGACAGAGTTTGGAAACAGCCCCTACTTCAAGAAGAAGGTCACGTATGGAATGGATAGTGTGTGCAAGGTGGAACCACCTAGGGCCATTTGACATTTCTGGTTCTACCGAGAGTATTGTCCCTCCCACCATCAGGAATCTTTACTCACTTACATGTGTGTTTCCCATTTGAATGGAAGGTGCCTCTGAGGGTATGGAGAGAGTTGCATTTGCCACAATGATGCGAGAGTGGTTATCCAGTGAGCCTAGTGTAGCATTTGGCTCATGGTGTGTGATAACCATGTTTTTAAAATATTATGGGCTGGGGCTGGAGAGATGACTTAGCAGTTAAGGTGCATACCTGCAAAGCCTAAGGACCCAGGTTCGATTCTCCAGGTCCCACGTAAGCCAGATGCACATGGTGACACATGCATCTGGAGTTTGTTTGCAGTGGCTAAAGGCCCTGGCATGCCCATTTTCACTCACTTTATCTCTCTCTCTCTCTCTCTCCCTTTCTCTGTCTCCAATGAATGAATGAATAAATAAATAAATAAATAAATAAATAAATAAATAAATAAAAAATATATTATGGGCTGGAGAAATAGCTTAGCAGCTAAGGTGCTGCCTGCAAAGCCAAAGGACCTAGGTTCGATTCACCAGAACCCACGTAAGCCAGGTGTACAAGGTGGTGGATGCTTCTGGAGTTCATTTAAAATGGCTGGAGACCCTGGCGTGCCCATTCTCTATCTGCCTCTTACTCTCTCTCCTTCTTTATTTCTCTCTCTTTCTCTCAAGGAAATAAATAAACAAACAAATAAATAAATAAAATATAAAATGTCATTACTAGGAACCTTGAGGCAGTCTTTTCATTTTTTTATTCTTTGTATTTGTTTAAATTTATTTTTATTAATTATGGACATACCAGTATGGAAACAACACATGTTGGTACCATTCTTTCCCTCCTCCCTGCCCCTTTTCCAAAGGGGCCCTCCTAGTTGGGGATGTGGGTTATCCCCATGAGGATTGTGGGTCGTGCTTTATGGGTACAGCAGTCAGTTATGGAGGGAGAGGCAATGTCTCTTTGCATAATGTCCCAACTTGTGGCTCTACCAATCTTTCTGCCCTCTCTTGCACAAAATCCCCTGAGCTATGCTGGGAGCATTTTCAGTCTACTTCAGATCTCTGGTTTGGTAAGTAATGAGTGTCCTGAGTGTCTATCTCCTTCACCCTTGTGCTGATATCAGATCACTAAGAAAGCAGCACTCCCTAATTCCTCTGTGGTTTCACCTGGGGCCAGGGTGGAATGTGCTGGGTCGTTTATCTCCTCAGGTCCAGCTCCTACCTGAAAAAGAGCAGCAGAATCTCCAGCGGAGAGTCAGCACAGGTTAACATGCAAACTAACAATTTCATCATGAAATTTCCATACATGTGTGCTTATGTTGTGTTCTCATGCCCCCTCTTTTCCCTTTGCCTCTCCCCATACTCCTTGTCCTTCCAGAGCCGAGTTCATTTTGTGACTGTTATGTATTATTTGATAGCTGCATTAGTTAACTTCTCATTTCTGGGACAAAAATCACTTTTAGGGAGGAAGGGTTTATTTCAGCTTACAGTTCCAGGTTACAGCCTATCATGGCAGCAGGAGCTTGTAGCAGCTGCTCACATTCAGTCTACAGTGAGGAGGCAGAGAGAGATGAATGCTGGGCTCAGCCAGCTCCCTCCTTTTATACAGTCCAGGACCCCAGCCCATGGGGTGCTGCCACCCACAGTTCAGGTGGGATTTTCCATCTCAATTACTCTAAGCAAGATCATCCCTCATAGATGTGCCCAGAGGCTCACGTAATCTACATCATCCTGCGCGGGTGATTCTAGGTCCTATCAAGTTGTCAATCAATATAAACCATATTAACCAATCTAAGCAATAGAAAAAGAAATATTTTAACTTTAAATGTATTAGTGACAATTTCATGCATGTATACAATGTATTTTGATAGTTTTTCTAATTGTCTTATACTTAGAAACATTAGGTATTCCATCAAGTGTTTTCTTTTTGTTTTAGGTAAGCCCAACAGACTGGCCTCTTTTATGAGAAAGAGAGAGAGATAAAGAGAGAGAGAGAGAGAGAGAATTGGCACTCCAGGGCCTCCAGCCACTGCAATCAAACTCCAGATGCATGTGCCACCTTGTGCATATTTGTGGCCTTGCACACTTGTGTCATTTTGTGCATCAGGCTTACATGGGACTTGGAGCTTGGAGAGTAGAACATGAGTCTGTAGGCTTCACAGACAAGTGCCTTAACCACTAAACAATCTCTCCAGCTCCCATCAAGGTTTTGAATCGACATACACTAGGGCACGTAAAAGCCTTAAAATTAACAAATACTGTCAGTAATACCTAGAATATCTAATAGTAGCTAACCCACCCTATGTTTATTTAGCTTCAAGAGCTATAGAAAAACTTGCTATGTATTTCACCTTTAATCCCAGCACTCGGGATGCAGAGGTAGGAGGATCGCCATGAGTTTGAGGCCACCCTGAGATTACATAGAGAATTCCAGGTCAGCCTGGGCTAGACTGAGACCCTACCTTGAAAATCAAATAAATAAAATAAAATAAAATAAAATAAAATAAAATAAAATAAAATAAAAAATGCAACAAGGTTGGAGAGATGGCTCAGCATTCAAGGTGCTTTCCAGCAAATCTGAAGGACCTAGGTTCAATTCCCCAGTACCCATGTAAAGCTAGATGCACAAGGTGACACATGCATCTGGAGTTCATTTGCAGTAGCTAAAGGCCTTAACTTGCCCATTCTCTCTTTCTCTCTCTTTCAAAAATCTACAAGAGATATGGCCTTTGAAATTATTTTCTAGTTTTTAAAATATATTTTATTTATTTATTTGAGAGAGAGAAAGAGGGAAAGAGAGAGAGAATGGGCAGGTCAGGGCCTCCAGCCACTACAAACGAACTCCAGTTGCATGTGGCCCCCTTGTGCATATGGCTTATGTGGGTCCTGGAGAATCAAACTGGGGTCCTTTGGCTTTGCAGGCAAATGCCTTAACCACTAAGCCATCTCTCCAGCCCCTATTTTCTAGTTTTTGAAAGTATATTGATTGTAGGTCACATGAATATGGAGATAATGATGCATGTATGCTTATGTGTATAAATATTGTATATATGAGGTAAGTGCATTTATAGTATTTTCCACCTCCACTCTCAATATAATTATGAGCATGAAAATATATAGGCTATTCCCCCAGGGACAAATACTAATCCAATAGAAATGACTTTTTGTTTTCTAAGCCTTTGGCCTGAAATTCTTTGCTTAGGAAACTACTGAATACCTTTAGTAAAAAGTGAAGGCAAGGCTGGAGAGATGGCTTAGTGGTTAAGGTGCCTGCATCCTAAGCCTAAGAACACCGGTTCCAATCTCCAGGTCCCACAGTTAGCCAGATGCAAAGTGATGCAAGGGCGCAATGCCGCACTTGACCACAAGGGGCGCATGCATCTGGATTTTGTTCACAACAGCTGAGAGGCTGCTGGTACGCCCATCTCTATCTGTCTTCCTCTGCCTCTCTCTGTCTCTTTCTGTCTCTCTCCAAAAAAAAAAAAAAAAAAAAAAATTGAAGGTAGCTGTCTCTAAGCACAGTGATGTTGAAGTCTGAGCCGGTGCATGAACACACAGTGGGAGGAGGGCACAGTTAACATTCTTGGTGGTGCGTCAAGGCCTGACTCATCCACCGGGAAGATGGCTGCACTTGGCGGGATTGTTATCAAAGCACTTGTGAAAAGCTTGGAAAGTTTAAGACGCAACCCCAAAGGGAGGGAAAAGTCAACACTTTCCTGGTGTATGGGGTTTAAACATGACTCAACATCGAGCACAGTCCCGTGTGGCCTGCAAAATTCTGGAAACCTGGAAAATGATATTAACACGCATCCCGCTTTTCCATAGACTATCAAAGGCAAATTGCAACCCGAGTAGCTAAAGCCAAGAATCCATGCAAACCAAGCCAGCATCCATGTAAAACAACCTTTTTTTGCATGAGTGTATAGTGTGTGTGTGCATGTGTGTATATATGCCACATGCGTGTGACTGCAGATTTGTGTGGGGAGGAATTTGGAGGACAACCTCAGGTGTCACCTGAGGAACACTGCCCTCTTCTTTTTGTTTATTTATTCATTCATTTAGTGTGCGTATGCATGTTCATATGTGTGAGTGCAGGTGTGTATGTGTGTGTGTGTGCCATGCACGCATTTTGTGGTGATCTTATTCATTCATTTAGTGTATGACTACATGTTTATATGTGTGCGTGTCATGCATGCTTTCTGCTGTGATCTCATTCATTTACCATTTGTATGCGTGCTCATATGTATGAGTGCAGGTGTGTGTGTGTGTGTCAAGCACACATTCTGCAGTGAACATGTGGGAAGTCTGGGGATAACTTTGGGGTTAGAGACAGAACCTCTCATTGGTCTGGAGCTCAGGAATTAGCCATATGGGTTGGCCAGTGAGCCCCAGGGGTCTACCTGCGTGCACCTGTCCAGAAACAGATGACAGGTGTAGACGGCAAGCCTGGCATTCTTACGTGAGCTCTGGCACTTGAACTTGAGACCCCGTGCTTGGGAGAAAAGCACTTTAAACACTGCTCTGTCTCTCCAGCCCAGAAGCTTGTGACTTTTGAGCTGATGAGAGGCCGCATCCTGACACCATCATTTGTAAGGACTGGAGCATCCTAATCCTTACAAATCTCTTCTGTCAGAAAGAGAACAGAACTTTAATAACATCATTATAAATAAATCACATTTTCTCTTCACAGGCATCAACTCCATTCATTAGTATTTACAAATGACTTCACTTTTCTTCAAAGATAAGTTGCATTTTAATGCCAGTTTAGACATTATTTAAAAAGGTGATAAACATCCTTTTTTGTTCTATGAATACTTTTTTCATATTTCTTCATTTATTAAAAAAGGAAGAGACCGGATAACGTGAGTACAAATCACAATGGTCTCCCTTAAAGTTTGGTAAAACATTTTGTCTGGAAAATGATACTAAAAATAAACACGTGGAAAATTGAGGACAGTCAAAACCCAAATGGCCAGCTTCTGACACCCCACAAGCCTACTTCATTCAGTTACACTTGTCACCTGAAATGTAGATATTTTTTAAGATCATATCCCTTTGTGGATTCTGGATCGTCTCAGATAAGGTGATTATCTTATTCATTATGTCCTTGTGATATGTGTTATTGTCATGAGTAGTTTCAAGAATTGCTTGCTTGTCAGAAAAATCAAGAAGTATTCAATATTTAATGATGCCTTTTCTATTTGTCATACAGGATTTCATCCTTCTCAGGACCTGTTTTCACTTGTAATTTCTATTATTAAAATAAACAAGTAGACAAATAAGCAAAAGCTTAGTTGATGTCCTTAATAAATCTTGCTGAAGCAAGTTTTATCAAACAAAATTAAGCACAAATCAACATTCAGTGAGAATATGGGCTGGGGAGATGGCTCAGTAGATAGAGCACTTGCCCCCAAGCCTGAGTACCTGGGTTCAGAACCCCAGTGCCCCAACAAAAACGATATGCTGTGACAGGCATTTGTATTCCCAGTCATATTTATGGAAAGTAGGCAGGTAGAGATGGAAGCTCAGGACCCAGCTAGTAGAAACACCTCTTGAAAGAATGTGTAAGGTGAGAATCAGCAACCAAAAGTTGTCCTCTGATATCTGTAAGCACGTTGTACCACACATACATGCCTGTACTTACACACATCAACACATACATCACATAGACCCAATGGAAACACACACACACAACACACACACACACACAGTGAGAATATGAAAGAAGAAACGGTGGAGAAATGGGCATGTCTGCAGATGATGAAATACATAGTCAAGCCGCAGACACTGGTTCATCTCATACAGCCACAAAACCACCATCTCTAACAACAGCCATGGATTCACATTAGGGCCTGTGTGATTGGTAGTTATGCACACATATTCTGCTAAATGAACCATTCGGTGAAAAAAGTCAGCTAGAGATGAAAATGAGAAGAAGCCAATTGCTCTGTGGATAGTCACTAGCAATAACAAGCAACAGGGATATATTTCCTGACACAGTGATTGAGCGTGTGGTCTCTAAGTAATGTTAAATAAAGCCCAGCGTCCTAATTCTTCTCATGCAGCTATTACAATTCTCTCCAGCCACACAATTAAAGATACTGAACACAGTTTGATTAATTCTCCACTCAGATTCCAAATGAATGTTTCTACATTTCCTATTACCCCAGAGGTCTGTCTATATTCCTATTTTTAATACTTTTTTTTTTTTTACTAAAATACAACAGTGTAGAGAAAATTCACAAAATGAATGCACCTCCCTATAGCCAGGACCAGAACAAAAAGAAAGGATTTTCTAGATTGGCCTCTCCGCTTCCATGAGGGTAGTAGCAGGTATCAGAATCTCTAGTGTCTTTGATTGCCCTTTTTTTTTTTTTTTTTTTAAAATCTTGAACTTCAATTATCCATGTATCTGATACTTGTAGTTGTAAATGTTCACATTGCTAGACAGAATTTCATTGCACAATGATGTCATGACTTATTGACCCATCAATAGCATTTCTATAACTATTCTGCACATTTCTCTCACTTTAGTTTTGTGCACGCGTGAAGCTTTGCCCGTTGGCACTGCTGTGTTCCTATGTCTTCTGTAAGCGATGTCTCTCATGTAGAGACACGCCAGCCCACTGGCCATTGTCACGCATGGTGCTCCTGCTTGTCTGCCCTGCCTCCACCAGCCTGCCCTAGGTCACTGTCATGTCCTTTACCTCTGCCTGCTCTCTCTTCTGTCTGCTTCCTGGTTCTGACGCACTGTGGCATTTCTTGATTCCATGTCACTACTCTCTTGTCTTACCTTATTGTTTTTCTGCTCTTTTATTGACATCTTGCCCAATGCATCCTCTTCTGTCAGTCATTGCAACCCAGTTCTTTTTAAAAACTTATTCTATTTTATTGACAAGGTATGTACGAATGCATTTTGAACACATTAACCTCCCACAACCTTCTGCTCGCATTTTCCTCCTGCTAAACTCCTTCTTCCTCCTGACCAATCCCACATGTCCTTCGATGGCTTTTTTTGTGGCCCACTGAGTTTAACTAGGGTTATTTGCATGAGCACTGACGGGGAGGGGAGTATTCATAGGGCATGGGTGACTTACTATTGGCTCCACCACTGCAGAAAATGATCCCCACTCTCTCAGCAACTGTTCACTGTCCAAAGCCCTTCACAGAGAGCTGGGAACTTCATTAGCCCCTCCCCGTCCATGAAAGACTGTTGGTGGGTTCAGTTGTACAGATTTTGGACACGTAACAACAGCTGCTATGCGTTCATGAATGCAGTGCCCACGTCATGTGCAGAAGACAGCATTGCATTGCATAGGCGCAGAGTTGGTCCTGGTTGAGAACCAATGCAATAGAGAATGGTTGTAATAATGTTATGCGACTTCTAAAGCTAGGCCATAAAAGGCTAGTCCACTCAGCATCTTCTTGGTCTCTTGATAGATCTACTCTGGGGAAACCAATTGGTACAGGAGTCCAGCTACTCCAAACTTCCAGGCTGGAGAGATCATGAATACATATAGACTGAGAAGCAGTCCTGAATTCGTTCATGTGATAGCCCCAGCTGAGTCTTACCCAGATCCTCAGCTCATAAAACTTGTGAGATAATAAACTTATTCCATTAAATTTGAGATGGTGTTAAAATTGTAGTGTTAAGACTGGGGAAATGGCTCAGTGGAAAAGAATGCTTGATTCAAAAGCATGAGGGCTTGAGAGGGCCCCAGGTGGCCCAAGTTTGATCTGCAACACCCTTTTACAAAGCCAAACTTCCTCCCTCTCCCTCTCTAAAATAAAGAGAAAAAAGGCTAGGCTGGAGAGATTGCTTAGTAGTTAAGGCGCTTGCCTACAAAGCCTAAGAACTCACGTTTGAACCTCCAAGTCCCACATAGCCAGACATACAGTGTTGCAAGTGTGCAATGCCACACATGTGCACAAGGGGGCGCACACATCTGGAGTTCATTCACAGTGGCTGAAGGCTCTGATGCGCCCATTCTCTCTCCCTCTGCCTCTTTATTTCTCTCTCTCTCTCTCAAAAAAAAAAAAAAAAAAAAAAACAAGCATAGCCTTGACCACTTGAAGTTCCATTCCTGTAAGAGGCAGAAATGAGAGAATCATTGGGGCTCACAGGTCCACCAGTCTGACCAAAAAAGAAATGGCAGTTTCAGATTCAGAAGAGACTGAGTCTCAAGAAAATAAAGGGGAAGAGCAATAGAGGTGGACACCTATTGTTATCTGCATGCACACACACACACACACACACCAAACCATGCATATTACATGCACACACATACACATCAAACCATACAAATTATACATTCACACACACCAAATCACACATATTACATGCACACACACACACATACACATGTGTACACACATCAAACCATACATATCAAACCATACATATTACATGCATACACACACACCAAGCCAAGCATATTACATGCATACACATGTACATCCAACCATACAAATTATACATACACACACACCAAACCACACATATTACATGCACACACACATACACATGTGTACACACATCAAACCATACATATTACACACACCAAACCATACACATGACACACACACACACACACACACACACTTGCCAAAACACATGGTAATAGTGTTTATAGCACTATTTCGCTGTTTCCAATGGTAACTGAAACAGATTAGGGAACAAGTTCACTACTCTTGTATGTTTAGCTTATCAAATGCGTAGCAGAATCCCAAGGGCTCATAAGCCTAAATATCAGCAATTTGGGTGTGTACTCACGGTATGCTGAGAAAACAAGATTTGGGCTTCCCACACTGTTTTAAATCTTTCTTAAGAGAAACTGTTTTAAAGATGTAAGGGTTGAGGAAAACATCTGGTTTATGGGGAACAAAATAAAGTCTAAGAACGTGCTTTCCCCTCCCCCACCCCTTCTCACCACTCCCACAGGGAAAGGAGAGCAGGTTCTCGGCCTTAGTAACAGAATCAATAGCAACCGGCTAACTTAATTACTAGGCAGAGAGGGCAGAAGGTGCCAGCACTTAGTTTATTAAGCAAGAACTTGTGTGGAAGGGCAGGGTCCTGCAAGGATGTGGGGAACTGGGGCATACAGGAAGAGAAGGCAAGACCATTTCTAACCATGCTAAGTTGAAGGAATTAGGCTCACACCCCAGAATGGCAGGAAAATGAATGTTTGCTTTCTCTGGCTTATTATTTGCTCAGCGATGCTTCCGCCTCTCTGAAAGATAGATGCCTTGGCTGTGGTTCTATCAGTCTTTCTGCTTTATTTAATTTTCCAAAGAGGAATGCTCAGACGTTAAAATATTTGCTCTCTTCATTTTTCTACTCACTGAGGAATGACCCTCCAAGGCAAGGTCCAAAGCTTGGAAAATATTCAGGGTTCACCTGAACTTGGCTCTGTGATGTGTTCTTAGTGTATTTCCATTATTTTACAAAATGTCCTAGAGGTGTTTTTCCAAAATGGTTTGTTCCTATTTACCCTGATCAATAATAATGATACTAAACGTCAAGACAAAACAGATTTGGAACCACGAACCTTCCCTAGCCATCTCCTTTCTTCCTGCAGTTGTCCATCACCCAGGGTAAAGACACTTCCCGCGTCTTATGTGGAATGGCCAGCCACTTCCTGTTTGTCCTTTGACCATTTCGTGGTCTGTGGAGGGAGGCTGATCCTTCCATCAGCATTTCCCTGGTTCCCCTGCTCTCTGCTCCAAGGACATTAAGATTGGAGAGCAGCAGAGGAGTGGAAGGGCAGAGGGAAAGTATCTAGAAACATCCTCTCCTCTCTGCCTTCCCAGGAGCTGTTTTCCTATCTGGTCCCAGTTCCCACCATGCCTAAAATTCCACCTTTCCAGGGCTGGAGTGATGGCATAGAGGTTAAGTGCTTGCTTGTGAAGCCTAAGGACCCTGGTTCGAGGCTCAATTCCCCAGTACCCACATAAGCCAGATGCACAAGGTGATATATGCATCTGGAGTTTGTTTGCAGTGGCTGGAGGCCCTGGTGTGCCCATTCTCTCACCCTCTGCCTCTTTTTCTCTGTCTGTCTGTTGCTCTCAAATAAATAAATTAAAATAAACAATTTTTTTAAAAAAATATTCCACCTTTCCTCCTTCCACCATTCCAGCTCCAAGGTTAACTGTGGCTAATATTCCTATCGCCAGCCAATCTCCTCCCACTCAAATAATCTTAGGTATACCACTATCAAACCATAGTGACTCAAAGGTTATATTTGTATACATCCTGAAATAAGCCTGAGAGAAAAAATGCTTCCTTGAAGAACAATAAGTATGAAAAGATTATATTTGATGTCTCCGCAGATACCACACAAGTGAGGAAGGAATGGAATGACATAAAGTTTTGATAAGAAAAAACATTAACCTAGAATCACGTACCCTGCAAAATTACCTTCAGGAATACGAAAATTGAATTGGTGGCTCATAGACCTGCCTCGGTAGATGTGTTAAATTCCTTATGTAGAAGGGAAGAGATGTAGGTCAGAGGCATTGATCTACTCAGGGAAGGAAGAAACGAAAACATCCAAATAAGAAGGAATTAATATGTGGAGGTAAAAATAAGCTTTATTTTTTTCTTTCTTTGCATGTGTGTATGTATATGTGGTGCATGCACATGGGCGTACATAGACTCCTATGTGTGTCTGTGGAGGGTAAAGATCAATATCAGAGGTCTTCTATTGTTTTTCAACCTTATCTTCATGAGATATTGTTTCCCCCTGAACCCAAAGCTCACCAATTCTACTTGGCAAGCTAGCCAGCAAGTCCTGGGGGTCCTCCAGTCTCTGCCTCCACAGCTCTGGGGTTACTGGAAATGCCACCATGTTCAATATTTTATGTGGGTGCTGAGGATCCAAACTCACTTTCTCATGCTTGCATGACAAACACGTTACCCTGTGGATTTTTAAAATTTGGTGGAGCTAGGTGTAGTAATGCAGGTTTATAATTCTAGCATTTGGAGGTTAGGGTGAGAAGTTCAAGGTCATCTATGGTTACATAATGATCCATGAGACCCTTTCTCAAAACTCAAACTAAAAAACGAACAAATTAAAAAAGGGTGGAAAAGGGCTGGGGAGATGACTAAGCTTGTTGTGGAAGCTTATGGAACTGAATTCAGACCACAGCACTTATGTAAAAAGCTAATATATATGTACATCTAATAATAAGTTTTGTGAAGTAACTGCATACCCTTCAAAGTTGTTAAACTCATTTATTAGTGTGTTCACTCACACCTGGAACACTTGCTCTGAGAAGGGCAGAGAGACTGGAGGAGGACCCCAGTTCCGTGAAAGACACGTGTCAAGGAAATAAGGTTGAAGAGTGATAGAGAAGGACACACAATGTCTTCTGCATGCATGTGCATGGGGTGTGCACATCTGCACATAAACATACCACAGTAGCTTGAATTAGGTGTCCCACACAGACGCATGTGTTTTCAATGTTTGGTTCCCAGCTGATGGCAATTTGGGAGAGAGAGACTTGCTGAAGGAAGTGTGTTGTTGGGAGCAGGATTAGGGGGTTACAGCCAGTCCCCCCTTGTGAGAGTGTGGCTCACTCTCTGCTGCTGTTTGCCACGTGCTGTGCTAGAGGTGATGTCCAGTCTCTTCTGCACCATCTTTCCCCTGTCATCATGGAGTTCCCTTTTAGACAGTAAGCCAAAATTTATTTTAAAAAGGGGGCTGGAGAGATGGCTTGGCGGTTAAGGTGCCTGCCTGCCAAGCCTAAGAATGCTGGTTCAAATCTCCAGGTCCCACGTTTAGCCAGACACAAAGTGATGCAAGGGTGCAATGCTGCACTTGCCCACAAGGGGGCGCGTGTGTCTGGAGTTCATTCACAGTGGCTGAGAGGCTGCTGGTGCACCCATTCTCTCTCTCTAGCTCTTTCTTCTCTCTCTCTCTCAAATAAAACAAAATCTCAAAACATTCTTTTGAGCTGGAGAGATGGCTTAGTGGTTAAGGCGCTTGCATGCAAAGCCTAAGGACCCAAATTCAATTTCCTAGTACCCACACAAGCCTGATGCACAAGGGGGTGCATGCATCTGGAGGTGGTTTTCAACAGCTGGAGGCCCTGGTACACCCACTCTCTCTCTCTATCTACCTTTCTCTCTCATCCTCTCTCTCAAATAAATAGAAAAATTTTTTAAAAGTTCTTTCCATTAGCTGCTTTTGGTTGGATATTTTGTGCCAGTAATGAGACGGTAACTTCAACATATGTATACAACACACACACACACACACACACGCTCACATGTGCACATAGTGAGCAGGAGAGAAAGAGAAAAAAATATATACCATACTATCACTAATCAAAAAGAAAGGGTTACTCTATAAAATTCAGGTAAAGTGAATTTCCCAATATTAGGGAATGCTATTCGGACAAAGAAAGATAGCATGTAATGATAAAAAAGGTTGATTCTACAAGATGTTAAAATCGCCTAGTAACAGGCTTGTGTGTGTGTAACAGCAAAGCATGAAACGACCCAAGGCAAAATCTGATAGAAATGCGGAGAGAAACCCTTGATCAGACTCTTCTGGACTCTTGACTGTGTCTCCCTCACTCTGAGAGCCCAGCACACTGCTGGCGTCCGTCCCTCCCTCACCCCAGCCCACACGCTCTTCCAGGGCAGGGATTTAAGCCCAGTTCCGCCTTCGCCTCGTTTGTTCTCCTTCTCGGCAATCATTGTCCTTCTTTGATGCTTATCATCTTGCAAACTTGTTTCCGTGGACTTGGGCTCTGATTATCTTAGCAGGACGGCCAACCTCTGTGATCTCCATCCTGGAGGGAAGTGGAAACCTCGGCTATTGTAAAGGGAATTGTTTTACTCATTAATTTCAATTTCCATTTGCTTGTTAATAATTGATAATATATATGATTTCAATAATTTAGTGAATTAACTGCATCCTTAAAAGTTGTTAAGCTCATTTATTAGCTAGAGTAGTGCTTTGTCTCTCTCTCCCTCTCTCTTTTTTTAAAGGTGTGTTTTATGGGCCTTTCTGCAGAGATCATCATACTGTGTGAATAAGACAGCTTGATTTCTTCTTTCATTTTCGCTCTTGCTTTATCTGTGATGTCTGGAAATGATACAATGATGTCTGGAAATGGCCAGAGTGGATTTCCTTCCTTTGTTCTTGGTCTTGCGGAGAAAGTCTTCGGCATTTTACCTTCAAGTATGATGTTATCTGTGATTTCTTTTCTTAGATTTTCCTCGTTAGGGTCAGGGCTCCTTGTTCCCATTCTGTTTTATTTATAGACATGGTCTGTGTGTATCACAGGCTGTCCTCCCACTCCTTATGTAGTTGAGGATGACCTTGCACTGCTAATCTTGTGCTTCGACCTCTGGAGTGCAGGGATGATAGGCATGCAACACAGCACCTTCTTGATGTAGTGCTGGGGAATGCAACCCAGGGCAATGGTTATGGTACACAATCTAGTGAATGTATTTATTAAGCATCGCTCAGCAGAGAAGATAGCTCAATGGTTAAACGTACATGCTCACAAACCCTTCTGGTCTGGGCTCAATTCCCAAGCTACCCACACATGCCTGATCAAAAAAGTGACGTAAGTGGTTAATGTTATTTTGGAGCAACAAGACTCTCTGATACACACATATATACATAAACATGCAAATAAATTAAAACCATTCATTTGTATACTAATTCTGCAATTAATTTTATGTAGGTGAATTATAATTTAATAAAGATGTTACCAAAATGTCAAGTATTATCACATATCAATGAAGAAGTTAACAAAAGACTGGAGAGATGGCTTAGCAGTTAAGGCACTTGCCTGTTAAGCCTAAGGACCTAGGTTCGATTCTCCAGGACCCACGGAAGCCAGATGCACAAAATGGCACATACATCTGGAGTTCATTTGCAGTGGCTGGAGGCCTTGGCACACCCATTCTCTCTCTCTCCTTCTCTCTCTGTCTCAAATAAAAATAAATTTTAAAAAAAGAATTAACAAAAAAGAAAAAAATATGGTTTCCTAAAGTATGATAAGTAATATTCAACAAAATTTATCTCACATTCAAAATTTCATAGAAAACTATACCTAGATCACCACCCTGCTAGTTCCATCTGGTGTAGAGGCTGGGGCCAATGTTCGGTATCTTACGCTACTGTCCTGCTTCTTACTTATCGAGACAGTATCTGTCACTGAACCCAGAAATCACCAGTTGAGCTAGACAATCCAGCCCACATCATACTGCGTGACAGAAGCTAGACATGAAAAATACAGACTTTACACTTCACTTATATAAAGTTCAAAACCAAGTCAAACCCAATGTTTGTGGGATAAATTAGATAATGGTTTATGAGGGAGTGTCCTCTTGGATGAAAACAGCATCCCTAGAGGAGAATAACCATGGCTGTTAGACAGGAACCACTGGTATGTCATGGACTCTGAACTGAGGAAATTCATACACTGCATGGAAGGGCCTTCGTTTCAGGAATTATATTTACCTGAAATTGTGAGCAAAGTCAACATTGTGACATGGCTATGGGATTACCAAGTCTATCAGTTTATGTTCTCATCGCTGGGTCAAAATATCTGACACAAGTCATCTTAAGGGGAGGAAAGGTTTATTTCAGCCTACAGTACCAGGTCACAGTCCAACATGGTGGGGAAGCGTGGTGGCAGGAGCTCGAGACAGCTGGTCCCATTCAGCCCACCGTGAGGAAGCAGAGGGATGTATGCTGCTGCTCAATGGCTACCTCTCCTGTTTAACCAGTCCAGGACACCAGCCCATGGGATCCTGCTGTGCACACTGAGGGTGAGTCTTCCCCTTTTAAAAATTATTTTTATTTATTTATTTTTGGAGGGAGACACAGAGAGGGACAGAGAGAGAGGGAGAAGAAGACAGATAGAGATGGGTGCGCCAGCAGCCTCTCAGCTGCTGCAAATGAAATCCAGATGTGTGCGCCCCCTTATGGTCAAGGGCAACATTGCGCCCTTGCGTCACTTTGCATCTGGCTAAACATGGGACCTGGAGATTGGAACGTCTGGAGATTGGAACCAGCGTTCTTAAGCTTAGGAGGCAGGCACCTTAATCACTAAGCCATCTCTCCAGCCCGAGTCTTCCCCTTTTAATTAACCTAATCAAGATAACCCCCCAGAGGCTAATTATCTAATCTACATAATCAATCACTCAGGTGATTCTAGGCCCTGTTAAGTTGATGATCCACGTATACCATCCCACTACGTAAGTGCAATTTAATAGCTTCAACAATTTCGTATGCCTAAGAAAGGAAACTATGAAAATTAAAGGGAGATGCTGCCTGATGAATTAAAACTTCTGCGGGAGACTAGGACTTGGGGTGATACGATCTTTCTAGGGCTCGGTGGTGGTAATACGGGTATTTACTATGAGAAATTCAATGTATAGTTCATTGAGCTATACACTTCATAGTCTGTGTATATTTTGCCTCTGTGTTATATTAAGAAACAAACAAGAAAACCGTATTTAAAATTTAATAGTCAAGGGCTGGAGAGATGACTTAGCTGTTAAGGCGTTTGCATGCAAAGCCAAAGGATCCTAGTTCAACTCTCCAAGACCCACATAAGTCAGATGCACAAGGGGGTGCATGTGTCTGGAGTTCATTTGCAGTGGCTGAAAGCCCTGGCATACCCATTCTCTCCCCCTCCCTCTCAAATAAATTTATATACATACATACATATATATATATATAAAGTCAAGAGGTTGGGAAAATGGCTCAGTAGGAAAGAGTGTCTGATATGTAAGCATGAGGACCTGGAAGGGACTGAGGCCATCTGAGTTCAATTCCCCAGCACCCAGGTAAAAAGCTGGGAGTATCCATGAAAACCTGTAACCTTAGAGCTATGGAGGTGTGGTGGAGACTGGAGACTCAATGGCACTCAGGGGTTCATTGATCAGCCAGTACGACCAAAAACAAAACCAGTTAGAGACTTGTTCATGAAACAAGCGGAAGAGTGATAGAGGAAGACTTTCAGTATCCTCCTAGGGCCTCCAAACAGAGAACTTGCATCTGCACCGAATATACACACCACACCCCCCACAGAGGAAGAGAGTGACTCTCGTAGGAAAACAATAGAAAACCCAGCCAGTACTTTTATACAGAAAAATGTTTTTAATTGAAATCATGTTACCAATTATCCTTCAACAATGGTAACCATTGTTAATTACTGAATCAGGACGGTAGATCTACCAGCACCTTCTTCACTTAAATAAGAGTTTATGAAAGGAAGTGAAGCTACAAATAGTTTTGGAGAGTCATTTGAGTAATATGGGATTAATTATATAATTTTATGTGCTTAAAAAAATTCTAGGATGGGAAACCAGATGAATTCTCAGAGAAACATAATAAGGGGTTGGTGTTCAAGACCCTTCACGAAGGCAAGGTCTTAGCTTCTGTGTGTTGCTCTGTCTCCAGTGCCTGGAACAGCACAGTAAATCAAAGTGGAAACTACATAAACACTTATTGGTGAGTGGCTGAAAAAAAATAAAACAGTAAATGAGCATTTTATGCCCAAGATTCTCGCTTAGATCTATTAAAGGAAGAGCTGCGACTGTAAATAAGTCTTGGCCCACTGGGTGTTTTTGTCAGTCCAGTTGCCTTGGGAACTGAGATGAGGCAGAAAAACAGCATAGGTAGAGACATGGGCGTGGGACAGCTGGCTTCTCTCCGAGGAAGGGGGAGTACTTCTCCAGGCTGACGGGTAAGGGAGCAGATATGCCCCTAGGCCATGGTAGAAATCATGGTGGCATTATGATAAGAACATCAGATGATACTGAACCTCAAGCTATGACCTGGCAATGTTCACTTGACCTTGCCTGTCCCTGAACTTCCGGCTCTGTTTCCCAATGCCATGGTGCAGAGATCTGGCCCCATGACAGTGTCTGCTTTCTTCCCTCAGGTTGGAGGCAGCATTCTAGAATATGTCTGGAAGACAGCATGATGTTAAAGAAACAGACTGGCATGCTACTGTGTAGTAATAAATACTTTCCCTTGCTCAAAGAGGATCTGATTCTCTCTGCCCTATAGTCTGAAGGGTCTAGAAACTTCCAGGGATGCCCCAGCCCTAGTATTTCTTCCAGTTTCCAGGTTTTGAATTCAGCTTGATCATGGGTGGACTGGCAAGATAGTCCTCGCCATGAATCGCAATTATTAAAAATGCCACGTGTGGGTAGAGGTGCTAAGGAGAGATGGCTCAGCAGTAAAGTGTCTGCTACACAAGCATGAGCACCTATGTAAATGCTGGGCATGGAGATGCCTGCCTACAGCCCAGGCGGAGACAGGAGGATCACTGGGGCTTTCTGGCCAAATGGTTGAGCTCTGGGTTTACTGAGAGACCTCATATCCAAAGATAAAATGCACAGCAACTGAGGAGTGCACTTGATGCCAATCTCCACCCTTCACACACATGTGCAGGCACACCAGGACAAATGCATGTATGTGCCAAACACATATGAGCACACATATATGCACACAGGCCACGTACACACACGAACACCATGTGAGGCTGGGATGCTGTCAAGTGTTTCGAGCACTTGCCTAGAAGGTACAAAGCCTTGGATTTGATCCCCAGCACCACAGACAAATTAAATTAAACAGAAGAATAAAACCAAAAAAAAAAAAAAAGAAGAAGAAGAAGAAAAGAAAGCCAAAGATCCGTAGCATTCTTCCTGCCATGCCTTGAATTTTTTAAAATGCCTCTTTCTCTGTTTAATTTTTAAAAATATATTTTATTTATTTGAGAGAGAGAAAGAGGCAGAGGAGAGGGAAAGACTGGGTTTGCTAGGGTGTCCAGCCACTGCAAAGGAACTCCAGATGCATACTCCCCCTTGTGCATCTGCCTTATGTGGGTCCTGGGAGAACCAAACCGGGATTCTTTGGCTTTGCAGGCAAACACCTTAACTGCTAAGCCATCTCTCCAGCCCTATTTTTTTTTATTTATTGGCAAAGAGAGAGAGAGAGAGAGACGAGAGACGAGAGACGAGATGGGCATGCCAGGGCATCTAGCCACTGCAGACAGATTCCAAATATGTGCATCACTTTGGGCACCTGGCTTTACATGGGTACCGGGGAACTGAACTTGAGTCATTAGGCTTTGCAGACAAGTGACTTAACGGCCAAGCTATCTCTCAGGCCCTCATGTCTTGATTTTATGAACAGTAATGGCAGGACTCATATACACATCAGCAACAGAAGATTTTGAAATTGTTGTGTAAGCCATAAATGGGCAAATGGTCACCCTCCAGGGAGCGGTGCTGAGCAGGCAGGTACGTTTTAAACAGCAGGAAGTCATAAATTACGCACACCCCTCCTGGTATAGTAGGTCTGTAATTGAATACAAGGTGACGCAGATTTTTTGGGTCAGAAATTGTTGATGGGATTAAAGGATACAAGTAAGGAGAGGTCTGGCTGGCTTCTCCAGACTTCTGCCACCTTCAGCTGCCTGCACTGACCAGAAACTGAGATCAACACAGCCATCCCCTCCCCCAGGAGGGCTCTCAGGAGGATGGGGGCGGGGAGAAGGGAAATGATGGTACCAACATATGATGTGTTCGTACAAAGCTTCTACTTAATTTGACTCCTTAAAAAGATGAATATGATGCCGGGCGTGGTGGCGCACGCCTTTAATCCCTGCACTTGGGAGGCAGAGGTAGGAGGATCGCTGTGAGTTCAAGGCCACCCTGAGAATACATAGTGAATTCCAGGTCAGCCTGGACCAGAGTGAGACCCTACCTCGCAAAAAAAAAAAAAAAAAAAAAAAAAAAAAGATGAATATGGAACTACCTACAGACCCAGTGATTCCCTGACTGGGCATTTACCACTACAAAGATACTTGCCCAACCCATGTTTGAAGCTGCTCAATTCATCATAGCTAAGAACTGGAATCAACCCAGGTGCCCCTCATTGGATGTCTGGATAATGAAGTTGTGGTCCATTTACACAATGAACTTCTACTCAGCAGTAAGAGGAAAATGATGCAATGAAATGTGTAGGGAGATGAAGAGACTTGGATCAGTTCGTACTCAGTGAACTCACACACTCACAGAAAGACCAACGCCGCCTGTTCTCACTCAGCTCTGGTTCCTAACCTGGATCAGCTGGAGTTGCTGGTATATCACAGAGGCAACTTGAGGCCCAGACAATAGGGATGGAAGGGTTTGGGAGAAGAGGGGAAGGGTGCTGGGAAATAAAGACAAAACTAAACCTAAAATGAACTGGTACCAGTACCAGACATAGGTGCTACCCACATTGAACTGTTGATCACAGAGAAAACTACCCAGTCCCGAAAACAAGACAGCTCTCTGTCAAAACAGTTGATTACCTGCCTGAGGCAAAAGCTAAGACCCTATTGGTGAAGACAGCATATGCTGCTGACACAGAGCATGGGGAGACCTGGCTGGAATGCAGAAGAAAGTTGGCCTGTCTAGTGCTAGAAAGCCCTACATGAGCTCCTGGGGGAAAGTGGGCAATGACAGTGTGAGTAAGCAGGGTCTAAGCTACCGAGAAGCAAACACCCTGGTACAATGCACACACCAGTGCAGTGGTGGCACACAGCCTTGGTGGGTAACCAATGGCTTTCTGATTGGCTAAGAGATCTGCTCAGTGGAAAGGAACCCATATCTGGAACTGGGAACCAGGACTGAAGTCTGTGGAGACAAAGATTATGTTCTCCAGTGTCAAGCTCCCACTAGTCTTTGACTAAAAGAGGAACACTACATCCATCAAACTCTCCCTAAATTAATAATGCTTATCCTATTTAACCTGTGCTGACTTCACTCTCTGCTGGAGAATCTGCTTTTCTTTTTCAGATGGTAGCGAGACCCAAGCAGATAAACCACCTCTCACACCTCCATCAAGGCCCAGGTGAAACCACAGAGGAATTGGGAGATGAACAAGAATGCAGCTTCCATGGTGAGCCTGAAAACCAGCACCAGGGTGAAGGAGACAGACCCTGAGGACACACCACACCTACCAAATCAAAGATCCAGAGGCTCCTAAGAGCCCATCACTGAAGTAGACTTAAAACTCACCCACCACGGCTCAGGGAAGTTTGTGGAAGAGGGGGTGGAAAGATTGTAAGAGCTACAGGTTGAGACATAATGCCCTGAGGCATTCCCTCTCCCCAAAATAACTGGTGCTCCCCAAACACATAACCCACAACCCCATGGAGAATACCAGCAACCCCACTGAAGAAGGTCCCCTGCGGAATGGGGGCAGGGACAAGGGAAAAGGTACCAACACACTATGTATCCATACAAAATATGTTAATTTTAAAAAATGCAGACTTAGGGGGTAGGGGAGATGGCTCAGTAAGTACGGGCAGTCACTGCGCAGGAATGAAGGAGACCTGAGTTCAAGCCCCAGCACCCACATTACAGCCAGGTATGCATGTAACCCCAGTCCTGAGGCTGATGGAGACAGGAGAATCACTGGCACTCTTCAGTCAGCCAGACTGAGTGAAAAATGACAGCTCCAGGCTCAACACAAGACTGTCTCAAGGAAAATGCCAAGCGGAGAAGTATGAGGATGTGAGTTTGTATCGCCAGTGCTCATGTGCAGTGTAGGCACGGTGGGGCACGCCTGCACTCCCTGTGCTCGAGAGGTGGAGAAAGGAGGGTTTCTAAGACTCGTGGGATGGCTTTTCTGGCAGAATTGATGAGCTCTGTCTCAAAATATAAGTTGGAGAGCAACTGAGAAATGCCCTCAATGTGGACCTCTGGCACACACACACACACACACACACACGTGCATACACATATGGGCACACACTATACACACATATGCACACATGTGCAACCACATACATACACATATGCACACACACCATATACACACAAGCACATATGTACACCCACGTACATACACATATGCACACACTATACACACATATGCACACATGTACAGCCACATGCATACACATATGGACACACACCATACAACACATATACACCCACATACATACAAACATGCACACAGTACATGCGCGCACACACACACACACACACACACACACACAAAGTCCTTTTGTGGGCTGGAGAAATGGCTTACAGGTTAAGGCGTTTGTCTGCAAAGCCAAAGGACCTCTGTTCAATTCCCTAGGACCCATGTAAGCCAGATGCACATGCGTCTGGAGTTTGTTTGCAGTGGCTGGAGGCTCTGGTGTGCCCATTCTTTCTCTCTCTCTCAAATAAATAAAAAATAAAATTAAAAAATTACCAACAACTAAAAAAACGTCCTTATGTCATAACATATTGCTTGTGATATTTAGGAAGAGGTTGTGGGACGGAATTCTTTGTCTCATTCACAGCTTCCCTGGATTTAGAGTGGAGCTATGCAAATAAGAATTTGCATTGAATTTGCATAATGGCCAAGACTGGTTGAAATTAGTCAAGGAACATTTACTGTGTGTTCTACACTGTGCGGCCACACAGACCAGCACTTTGTTCTTTCAAATGAGTAAAAACTATATTAGAGTAAAAATTGAGGTCGCTTTAGGCTAGGGGCCAAACATACAAAGAAGAACTAAGGAGGATGGTAAAGAGTCAGGTGGTGATAAGCGACTGCAGTTGACTAAATCCAGCAGTTCACAAGGCTCAGCCATGTTGGGTGTCTGTGGCTTAGCACATGGAACTTGCACCATTTCCCTCACGGGAGTCAAGACAAGTACTTTTCAAACATTCCCTTAGGATTCTCTAGTGAGGGCATTTTCTCATATATAGAGTGTTATCACATGGTTCCTTATTTCCTTATATATTTCTCATCAGTTTGCCTAACTAATATCTGCATTTATTTACTTATTTAGTTGTGTATTCATTTCCTGAGGCAACATCTCCTTCTAGCCCAGGCTGATCTAGAACTCGCTCTACTGGCCCTGAACTCATGGAGATCTCTGTCTCAGCCTGCCTAGTGCCTGAGCCACCACACCCAGCCAGACAGCAATTTTAAAGCTGCTCCTCTGTGCCTTATCTAGTTAGTGAGGATCGCTATTCCAGTCATGAGCAGGACCAACCTCGCTACTCAACAACCATGCCCAGACATAAATCAAACTCTGGATTTGGGTGTAAGGGTCCTTTAAGATTCCAGAACCTAACATGCTTTCGGAAGTCTCAGGACCTGTGGCTTTCCTAACACAGATCTGTTGGCGAGCTGGGAGCTGTCTCCTGGATAACTGGTAGACGTGGTGCTGTGGAGTTCCAGGAGTCACGGGAGCCCTTTTTTTGCAAAACAGAGACAGTGCATGCATGGATGAGGGCCTTGTCTACTCTCCGGCTCCATGAAGATCCCGCTTGCCTTGGAAAGTAGAGCTCAGAGTGATTAGAAGCTGTTCCACTGAGAGTCAAGGTCCCCAGAGAAGGCATTTCTGGGAGACAGTGCCAGGCAGACAGCATCCAGGAACCGGGGATGAAGCGTTGGGTGATGCTGACTATGGAGCAAACAGAACTGGTGTCCTTATCCACGAGGTTTCTGGACTTAGATGTCACCCAGTGCCTGGCACACAACTGGACCTCAGAGAATGAACGAGTGAATGAATAAACACACCTTGTTAATCCCCAAAGGAAAGGAATCACCTACATGTCCAATATCTTTGTGCTGAATTCTTAATATAGCCATCTGGAGACACCGTAGCTATTCATAGCAAACCGCACAAGCTTTCACAGGGTACACAGTTGGCACTTGTCAGGTCTTTATTCAGTTCATCTCAACTGGCAGCCACAGGAAGTTAGGTGCCTGCTGGCTCACACAACAAAGGTGGGGGTCTGAGTGGTGGCCCCTGTCTGGATGCATTTTCTTTTCCCAAGTGGCAGAGGTAATGGCTCATGCCATGCTGTCCTCTGCCACCATGAAGCTTCCCCGGGAGGCTGTAAGCCAGAATAAAAACCTTTCCTCTCATCAGCTGCTTTTGGTTCCAGCATTGGGACGGTCACTGCATCGCCGCCTGATGGAGTGTTTGCGCTTGCTGAATAGAGTGCGGTACCCAGCTCTATTACGCATCTTCTAGCAAGTGTTTCCTACTTTTCTCACGGCTTTCTGTCCTCTCATTACCCTGGTTCGCACTTTTTCTTAAAAGCAGTCCATATGCATGTAATACACCCACACACACACACACACACACACACACACACACACTCACAAGATCACAAGCTTTGGCATGATGGTGCATGCCTTTAATTCCAGCACTCAGAAAGCTGTGGTAGGAGGATCACTGTGAGTTCAAAGTCAGCTTGTACAAGAGTGAATCCCTGCTTCCAAAAAAAATAAACAAATTCAAAACATCTTCCCTCATTCAAACTATCTGCTTGTAACCATGTCAACCAGATAGACTGGTAGATTGCCCTCTAGTTTCAGGTGATTCTGAGTGGGTTTGGTCATAGTAACGGAGTAACAGAGTAACATAGTAACAGAGGTTTGGCTGTGTGTTCTTTTTTGTTAATATTTATTTATTTATTTGAGAGAGAGAAAGAGGCAGAGAGACAGAGAGAATGGGCACGCCACAGCCTCCAGCTACTGCAAATGAACTCCAGATGCATGCACCACCTTGTGCATTTGGCTTACATGGGTCCTGGAGAATCAACCCGGGATCCTTTGGCTTTGTAGGCAAACACCTTAACTGCTAAACCAGCACTCCAGCCCTGGCTGTGTGTTCTTAAGAGAGCTAAGTCAGAACTTCCTGTATTCTGCTGTTGTCACATGTGACACGTGAGCCCAAAAGTGTGCTGGGCATGCAGTCAAGAAGGAAGGACAGCCTTGAAGCGTGGGACACAAAAGTTCAGGAGGATGGCCTGTACTCTCCAAAGACAAACTGGAACCCCCACCATTCTCTTCTTTATCCTTCCATCTTCTCCGAACATCTGACCTTCTGGCAGGAGGGCTGTTGTGTGCATTCATGTTGCTCTCAGGGGAAGAGCTGGAAACCTGAAGGAAGAGCTACGTGAGGGTCAGGGGAGCTGCATGCCCAGCTCTTCAAGGAGACACTCACAGCTGGGCACACAGAACACTCATTGTAAGAAGCTCAAAGGAACAGGGCTGATGCTAAACGGCAGCTTCCAAACCCCACCTTGTAGGTCCCCGTGGCAGTTTGATTTAACGTCCCTCAAAACTTGTGTTTTTTTAAATTTTGTTTTTTAAATTTGAGACTGAGAGAGAGGGAAAGAAAGAGAGAGAGGATGGGTGCACTAGGGCCTCTAGCCACTGCAAACGAACTCCAGACGCATGTGCCACCATGTGTATCTGGCTCACGTGGAACCAGGAGAATCAAACCTGGGTCCTTAGGCTTCACAGACAAGCACCTTAACTGCTAAGCCATCTCTCCAGCCCCAAAACTCATGTGTTTTGATTACTTGGTTTCCAGCTGATCGCAGCTTGGGAGGCGAAGCCCTGCTGGAGGAGGTGTGTCACTGGGGGGTGGACCTCAAGATTTAATAACCCTCAGTTTGCCAGCATTAGCTTGTTCTTAAACAGAGGAGTTCCACTAGCTGGGGCAGCAGTGATGTGCAGCCTCTGCTCACGCTGTGTTTTCCCTGCCACCACGAAGCTTCCCCTTAAGTAGATAAGCCAAAATAAACAACCTTCCTTCCATGAGCTACTTTTGGTTGGCTGCTTGATCTCGGCAATGAGGAGGCAACTGCAATAGCTCTTTAGGGCTCATGTTAACCTGAAATCACGTAGGGATGGGATTTCTGGGAAATAATTTTTTTTTGCTTGTGTATATGTATATGGTATGTGTGCATGTCGTGTGTGTGTGTGTGTGTGTGTGTGTGTGTGTGTGCAGTTGCACATGGAAGCCAGACGTTGGTATCAGGTGTAGGGATCACCAATAAGTCAGTCTATCTAGGCGTCTTTGTCTGGGATCTGTTGTTACTGCATGCCAAACATTGAGGTGACAGGCCACCATGCCTGCCCAGCAGTTACATGGTGCTGGGGATCTGAACCGCAGACCTCGTGATTGTACAGCAAATGCTTCATCCACGGAGCCATCTCCTCAGCCCCTGAACAGGGTTCTCGGTCAGCTAGATGAACCCAGTACAAATGAGCCATGGGAACTCTTTGAATCCCGAGAGACGGTGTGAGGTGGGAATGGATAGGTGCGCAGTGGTTCTTGGGGAGAGAAGTCGCTGGGTCTTCATCCCCGCCATCTCAGACACAGATCCTAAAGCTGACTGTGCTGAGGAGGGAGGATGAGAAAAGATTGGAAAAGAGTGCACAGAAGTCACGGGCTTCCCCAGATGGGGCTGTTTCTCCCCTCCCCGCTCGCTGGGTCTGCAGGTCTGCAGCCGGCTCCTCGTGGGAGCTCCCGGGCCCCAGGCCTCACTTCCTGCCTTTCTCTAATCAGGGTGGCAGGGGCATGTGTCCACCTCGCAGCCTTCCGGTGCTGACAACACCCTTTGTTCTTCTCTTCTCCCCGGGGAAGGGATTGCCTTATCTTTGCTGGGCAACATGTTTGGGAAAAAACACATTTTTTCTCTTTTAAAAGAATTAATTATTATCCATCTCAAGACTCAAAAGAAAAGCCCTTCTGGTCTCAAGCAGTGACTTTAAAAAATTCACCTTAGACAGTGAGAGAAAGGGTAGCTTTCTTTGGTGGAGAATGGTGGTACATTTGTACTTATATATGATAAATATTGAGAGTGTGGGGTGTGTGTGAGAGAGGGAGGGAGGGAAAGAAAGAGCGAATGAGTGAGTGAGAGAGAGAGAATGGGCACTTCAGGGCTTCTTGCCACTACAAATGAACTCCATATGTCGATTTGTGTGTGTGTCTGGCTTTACATGGGTCCTAGAGAGTTCGACTCATTTTGGCAGGCTTTGCAAGCAAGCAGCTTTAACCTCTGAGTCCTGTCCTCAGTCATGGTATTGCTTCTCAGTCGCTAGCCTCCGGGTTGCTCAGACAGCTGTTGGCCACTTGTGCCCGGCAGCTCATGCAGCACCTTCCAGTCTGGGGACTGGCTCTCTTCCGGATTCCAGCCAGGACTCATCAACAGATTTTGCTCTCCAATGTCAAGCTCCCACTAATCTTGAGCTAAAAGAGGGACCACATCCATCAAATTCTCCCTACATTAATAATGCTTATCCCATTTAACCTGTGCTGATTTCACTCGTCATTGGAGAATCTGCTTTTCTTTTTCAGATGGTAGCGAGACCCAAGGAGATCAACTGCCCCTCACACTTCAGCCAAGGCCCAGCTGAAGCCAAAGAGGAAGTGGGGAGACTAGCGAGAATGCTGCCTCCATGGTGAACCTAACAATCAGCGCCAGGGTGAAGGAAACAGAAATTGAGTACACTCAACACCTACCAAAGTAGAAACCCAGGGGCTATTAAGAGCCCATCGCTTAAGTAGACTTAAGACACACCCAACATGGCTCAGGGAATTTTGTGGAAGAGGTGGAAAGATTGTTAGAGCCACAAATTGGGACATCATGCCCAACTGCCTCTCCCCAATACAATACAATTGCTGTTCCCACAACCCTATGGAGAAAACCTGCAACCCTACTGAGGAGGGCCCCCAGCAGAATGGGGTCAGGGACGAGGGAAAAGATGGTACCAGCACATGATGTATCCATACTAAGTACTCTGTAACTAATAAAAGAAATAAAAGTTTTAAAACAGGGCTGGAGAGATGGCTTAACAGTTAAGGCATTTGCCTGCAAAGCCAAAGGATCCCAGTTCGATTCTCCAGGACCCACATAAACCAGATGCACATGGGGCACATGCATCTGGAATTCATTTGCAGTGGCTGGAAGCCCTGGCTTGCCCATTATCTCTCTCTCTCTCTCAAATAAATAAATAAATAAATAAATAAATAAATAAACAAACAAACAAACAAACAAATAAATAAAATATAGTAAAAAAAGAAAAAGTCTCCCTTGCTGTTTTTGCTACTGTGTGCAACAGTCTAGCTGGCCTGTGAGCTTCCCAGCCCTACCGGATCCACCTCCCACTGCTGTGGGTGTGCTGGGACTACAGATACATGCATGACACTGCACTTCACTATAGATAGATTCCAGGGAATTGGACTTGGGCCAGCAAGCTTGCACAGAAAATGTCTTTTAGCTGCTGAGCCACCTCTTTAGCCTCCATTTGCATGATCTGATGACGACTGTGTTTCTCAATATAGCCTGAATTCAAAGTCATCTGCACACCACAGGACTCACTGCACAAAGGGGTCCTAGGCTCTGGTCTGCAGCTTATGAGAATGCCTTTTCTGAAACAGTGGCTTATAAAGCACTATTTGATCTGGAGAGATGGCTTAGCAGTTAAGGTGCTTGCCTGCAAAGCTTGGAACCATGTTCAACTCTCCAGGTCCCACATAAGCCAGACGCAAGATCGCACATTGCATAAGGTGGCACACGTGTCTGGAGTTCAAATGCAGCAGCTGGAGGCCTTGGCATGCCAATTCTCTCTGTGTGTCTCTCTGTTATATTTTGTATGGTATTTGTGTCTAGTGTGTGCACATGTGTGTATAGATGTGTGTGACCCCATGCATACATATATGGAGCTCAGAGTAGAATGTCTGGTGTCTTCCTCGACCTCATGCCCATGCTGTCTCCTTGAAACAAGTCTCTCTCTAAACCTGGAGATGCCATCTGCAGTCAGACTGGCTGATCAGAGCACGGGCGTTTCTCCTGTTTCTGCTTCCCACAGGACGGAGGTTATAGGCACCGTGTGGCCACACCCAGATTTTCACTTTTTGGGCAGGACCTAAACTAGGACCTACTCAGGCCCTCGTGGTCACAAGGCAAGCTCTCTTACCTACTGGTCATCTCTCCAAGCCCTTGTCTGCCTTTTTATAGCGATTTCTTCATCATAACCTTTCTCATTGTTTTGAGCATGTCTCAGCATTGCTTAGGGATGTTTCAGCTGGCTACGTTACAGAGCAGAATACAGGATAGTAGCAACGTCCAAGATCAAATACCCAAAGCGAATGACTAGGCATTATCTACTCTCTCACCACTGTACATGGATTGTTTTTTCCCATTTAAATTTCACGAGTCACCCACAAGGGAGATAGTGTAATTATGTCCAGGTGACATAACTTGGGGAAGTTGTAGTTAGTAGGTGACACAAAAAGGTTTCAAATAGGAAGGCTGAACTCGTACATAAGTGATACTGAGTGCCTTAACAGGGCATGTGATGGACCAAACCGATGTTGATTTGAGATGTGCACCTGCTCAGAGCTGGGACACCAGGTCACTTTCTTCTTATTTGTCCCCTCCCTGTGCTATAGGCGACCCCAGGTTGGCTCCTGAGTTCTGGGAACTCAGACCTGCACCACCATACCCAGCTTCCCCAGTAATGTGTATCCCTAATTTTCCCAGTGAAGGATTGGGAAATTGGGGACAGAATTCTCCCCTTCAGGCAGAGTGAAAGGAAAACAAATTTATCTTATGTAAGGATTTGTAATATCAGAAAAATTGTCCATGGGAGATTGGCTGAACAACCTTCATTTTGGAGCGCTTCCTTTTAGGTTAGGGTGAGCACCATGCATGCTATTTCCATAATGCAAATAAGGGCAGCCATGATTGGCCAATGTTTGGTCCGAGGAGGAGGATGGGTGTACCAGGCAGTAGCTCTATGGTGTGAGCTTATAATCAATTCTGATTGGTCAAAGCTATTCTGTGGTTCCACCCTTTGCACATGTTTGGAGGTGCTTTGGGGGCAAGGCTTTCATTGGGGGCCCACTCCTTTTCTGGTCTCTCAGTGAAGCCTTTCCCAGACAGTTTTAATTTATAAACATTTTTAAAATTGATTTGCAAATAGAGATAGAGACAGAAGCAGAGAAAGAATGGGAGCAAACGAACTCCAGATGCATGCACCACTTTGGCATCTGGCTTTATGTGTACTGGGGAATGGAACTCGAGTCATTAGATTTTGCTGGCAATGCCTTAACTGCAGAGCTCTGTCTCCAGCCCAACAGTTTTAGCATTTTTTTTTTTTTGAGGCAAGTCCATCAGACTGTCCTTTATTTAATGAGAGAGAGAGAAAGGTAATTGGCATTTCAGGGCCTCCAGCCACTGCAATTGAACTCCAGATGAACGTTCCACCTTGTGCACATGTGTGACCTTGCACACCCGCATCACTTTGTGCATCTGACTTACGTGGGACCTGGAAAGTTGTACATAGGTCCCTAGACTTCACAAGCAAGTGCCTTAATAACTAAGCCATCTCTCTCCAGCCTTACTGTTCTAATTTCTATATAACAGAATAATACAGCTTCAATAATCGATAGGTTGTAATAAACACTTTTTACATTTTGTCTGAGAATGGTGTCTTAGTTTAAGGAACCATTCTAGAACAATCCTCTAAGATGCTCTTTCAAAACAGAACAACCTGTGTTTGGAAAGCTATGTTGTCGAGGCATATCATGACCTCACACCTGAGCTTCGCCAGATGTCTGGGAAGTGATACGTTGTCATCTCACATGGAAACTCACTGTGTATCTTGGAACCTGCACGTATGAAGAAAAATCATGAAATCAGGATGCAGTAAGTCATGTTAAAATACTGACCCCACTATTTATGAGTGCACTAAATCTCAGAATGGAGGTTGATCCTATTAAAAACCTGTGTTCCTTCCACTGGACTCCAAATCCATATTTTGGAAGGACTAAGCACTGAGCGTTTCATAAATTCCGTGCAGGAAGTAGGATTTTTTTTCTTTCTGTTAAGAAAAATCTTTGTTAATGAGCCTGGGATGTTCCCACTGCACCTGAACCTAATGGACCCAAGTTTCAGTCCCCGCAGTTCTGGCTACCACGACCATGCGCCTGGCTGCACAGTTCACTTCCTCTGCCTTAAGCTTTCTGTTTTTCTTGCAGGTGGAAAATTACAGTATTAACACAGTCTTGGACCAGCTAATTAGGCACACATGAGCCCTCCCAATGGGGACAGGGCTTAAATGCATTTGATGCAGCCACCTGCAGGCCTAAATTGTTAGCTGAACATGGCCGAGTGGTCAGGGACAGCCAGGTTCCTAATACCCTCCAGTTGTCCCTGTGGGTGTTGTTGTTCAAAATGTTGTAAGTATGTGGACGAGTTCTTGATTTTGCTGACAAGATGCAGAGGGTGGAAGAGAAAGAAAACAGAGAAAGGCAGCTACCCTGATTCTTTTTAAGGAGTTCAGCACACGGGCTGGAGGCGTAGGTGTCAGTAAGGTGCTTGCTTTACAAGCATGAGGACCTAAGTTAAGGGCCAGTGAATAAGAATTCAAATTGAAAACAATAAAATTAGACCTTTGAAAATATACCTTTATCATAATCATTGTCATCATTGTTATTATGTGCTTGGGTGCAAATGTGTATGTAATGTGGTGTGTGTATGTGTGTGTATGTGTGTGTGTGTATGTGTGTGTATGTGTGTGTGTATGTGTGTATGTGTATGTTCGTGTGTGTGTGTGTGTGGTGGTAGATGAACTTGTATACACCCTTGCAATGCCCCGTGTGCTAGACTGCAGTGAGGGGTATTTGCATGCAGTGGCTGGGGCAGAAGTTTTGGCTCCATCACTCTTCCACTCATCCTTGTTTGAGCTAGAATCTCTTACTTATACCAGAGTTTGTTGCTTAGTTTTGGCGAGCCTGGGATTCCCTGGTCTCTGCTCCGTTTATGGGACTGGGCTTACAGGTGCACATGACTATGCCCAGCTGTTTCTATGGGATCTGGAGGTGTGAACTGTGGCAGCCTCAGGTCCTCATGCTTGAGCAGGAAGCACATCTAACCACTGAGCCATCTGAAAAGATATCTTCAAAACTATCATACTTAGATGTGTCCACTTCAGCAGCCCAGTCATAACTGTGCCTTGAGACAGATTTAGAGCTAAGGTTTGCACATGAAGTTGATATCAGCTCTCATCCCATCGGGCAAGCCAGGAGTGATTTAAGCAATAGGCTTATCTGTTTCTTAGTAAATCAGTTGAGTGTGGCTTGAGCAACATGAAGTAAGACAAAAGTTAAGAAGCTGATGACATTCTCCCTCCCACTATCCCTGCCTCTTTTTCTCTCTCAAATACATAAATAAATAAATAAATAAATAATAAATAAATAAATAAATAAGGGTTAGAGAGATGGCTTAGTGGTTAAGGTGTTTGCCTGCAAAGCCAAAGGATCCTGGTTCAATTCTCCAGGTCCCACGTAAGCCAGATGTACAAGGGGCACATGCATCTGGAATTCGTTTGCAGTGGCTGGAGGCCCTGGTGGACCCATTCTAACTCTCCCTCTTTCTCTTTCTTGCTCTCTGTCTCTTATAAATAAATAAAATAAATAAATTAAATCATTTTTAAAAAAATAACTGTGGTCCATTTCCACACAGACAAATCGCCCTTTGCTCCTTCCTCCTTGAATTCATCTCTTGAGCTGTTTTCAACAAATTCACAGCTTCTTCTTCTTCTTCTCCTCCTCCTCCTCCTCCTCCTCCTCCTCCTTCTTCTTCTTCTTCTTTTTGAGCACCAGAACTGGGATGGTGTTACCAGAAAAGAGCTCCAGCCTGACAGGTAAGAAGGAATCCCCAGCGCTGGGCAGACCCCTGGTCTGCTGGTCAGCACCGTGACATGGAAGGCCGTGACATTGGGTGACATCCCCAGCCCTTCGGGAATACGATGTGGGTGATGATAGCTCGAGCCTCGGGCGGTTGCTGATGAATTCTGTGACTTGAATTGTGCAGGGCAGTTGGCTGGCACGTGGCTGACTCTTTGGAACTGCTTATGGGAGAGCAGGAATCAGTGTGATGGATTTTCAGCGAGCAAATGAACACCCCGGTCCCTAATGACATGAGAATCTCCCAGCCATTCAGAGCTGGAGGCTGCTCCTGGGAGCAGGCACGTGAAATGTATGTAATTTTCTTTAGCTGGGGTATAGTTATATATAGTTAAGTACAATTAGGTGCTCCAATTGACTCAGCAGAAATTCAAGGTCAGCCTGGGCTAAATGAGATGCTCTCTGAAAATATAAATAAACTAAAATATTCTTTTTTTTTTTCTTCAAGAAGAGAGAGGACTTAATACTAATCAAAGAAAGTTCAAAATATGTTCAACAAGGTAAGTCTTGAAACTCGTTTCAGTAGCAGGTTGGGAATAATCTAGAAGTTATGTTCTCATTGAACTCGGGGAGAAGGGCCTGTAGGAATCGGGAAGACACAGGGGCATTTACACTGGGCTTTACAGACTGAGTTTGGAGAGGTACCCAGGAGTGAGCGCTTAGCTCTGAGGTCTGGTCGTCCAGAAACTTGTCAACTTCTCAGAATGAAGGTGTTTTGATTATTAGGCCTCATTCCTAATTCTTTTATTTGTATGGAGAGAAAAAATGTGATATAGCTACAGACACACACACACACACACACACACACACATATAAACTGTTTTCTAATATTTATTTTTATTTATTTGAGACTGAGAGTGTGAGAGAATGAATGAATGGGTGCTCCAGGACCCCTCACCCCTGCAAATGAACGCCAGATGAATGTGCCACTTTGTGCATCTGGATTTATGTTGGTACTGGGTAATTGAACGTGGCCATTCAGGCTTTGTAAGTAAGCACGTTAAACCACTGAACCATCTCCCCAGCCCTCCAAACTGATTTTTCACTTATCTGAAATAAGTGCTTGGATTAATTACAGAATTTGGTCAGACTTGCAACCGAGTCATGACAGAGATAAAGAGGCAATTAACCCTCACCTGTGTGTGTGCCCGCTGCTGGAAATCACCGAGCGTTACACAAAAGGCTCAAGTGTTACAAATGCTTCTTGGCTCAAGCCTGTTGGTTCAACACGGGAGAAATTTGCTTCTGAACTTCTATGTTTTATACATCATTCAGTTGTTGAATCATCTCAAAGAAAGCCTTTTTTTTCCCCATCAGCTGAACCATCTTCCAATAGTATTTGCTGAGAATTTTTCTCTGTGAGTTACCCTCACAACTGTGCATTAAAATTTAACTTTGCGTATCCAATTCAAAGAAACGCAGTTGACTTAAGGTCAGCATGAATGGAGAAAGGCTGTCTTGTCGTGTCCTTAAAGATCAGAGGGTGGTGGTTGCAGGATCACTTCTTTCTATGCATTTGTTTTTCCTAAGCAAACATTGTATTTAGAATTTTCTTGCTTCTATTACATATTTAGAAATATGCCATTGTCTATTTGATTGGTATTTTCTTTGCTTATTTTTAGTTCATTTAATTCTTTTTGCATCGTAAAGAACTGGTAAATTGTTAGTGGACACCCAGTGGTGGGGTCGCATCCCATTACTGTCTCTCTCTCTCTTTTTTCCCAAATGAAAGTGCCGTTCTTGTTCTTCTATATCCTAATGACCTCATTTTTACCAAAATTGGCACCTGGAAGCTGAGGTCCAGATTTCTCTGACTCAGTTTCCTGTGTTCTGAAAGAAAGTCCTTTCCTTATATTAATTGTCACTCTCCTTTTGTTATGGCTTAAGTGGTATTAAGGGAAACTCTCATGTTTTCCTCTAATGGCAACTTGAGCCCTTTACAATATTGGAAGGACTCCCACAAGCAAGTTGTGCTCCCACAATTTCCCAACATCACTTGTTGCTTGCACTTCACAGACGCAAACACAAAAACACATCCTCTTGCACGGAACAATCACAGCTACTTTCCCAAGGTCAGGAATATTTGTGCCAGGAAAACCTTATTTTGGCAAAGAACAGGGTGTTCTGCTAAGCTCAAGATGCACAAGGACCATCATCTTTACCGATCCAGGTTCGCGTCCCGAGGCCTCGCTCTCTCCTCACGCTTCATCTGTCCCCCAAACTGCTCCTGCTCAAGGACTCCAGGCCTCTCGAATTGTGAGAGACGGAGAGTGACTTAGGAGGAGGGAAAGAGGCTTCACAGTGGGGGAATTTCAACCTTAGAATTTCAGCTTTACATAACAGTTCAAATTCTAGGTAACTCAGTGTTTTGTTGTTGTTGTTGTTTGTTTTGTTTTTTGAGGCAAGCCCAATAGAGTGCCTTTTTAAAAACTTTTTAATTTTATTTTTGGTTTTATGAAGTAAGGTCTTGCTCTAGCCCAGGCTGACCTGGAATTCACTCTGTATTCATGGCGATCCTCCCACCTCTGCCTCCCGAGTGCTGGTATTAAAGGCGCACGCCACCACTCCCAGCTGACTGCCTTTTCTTAATGGAAGAGAGAGAGAGAGAGAGAATTGGCATGCCAGGGCCTCCAGCCCCTGTAATAGAACTCCAGATCCCTTGTGAGCATGCGTGACCGTGTGCATTTGCACCACTTTGTGCGTCTGGCTCACAGGGGAACTGGAGAGTTGAAAATGAGTCCTTAGGCTTGGCAGGCACACGCCTTAACTGCTGAGCCAGCTCTCTAGGCCAAGTGTTGTTTTAAAGCCTGTGTGAGCCTTGCCCGGCCAGCTCAGTCGGGGTGGGGGTGTACAGGTCTACATGTGGTGTGACATGTGCATGTGGAGGTCTTGGGTGTCATCTCACTGGACTGGAGCTCACTAAGAAGGTTAGACTGTGGTGCTTTGATTCATGTGTCCCCCCATGAACTCAGGCATTCTGAATGCCAGGTCCCCAGCTGATGGAGACTTGGGAACTAAGGCCTTCTGGAGGCGGTGAATTTTTGGGGACAGTTTTATGGGTGTTATAACCAATGTCCCCTTGCCAGTGTTTGGCACACTCTCCCATTGTTGTTGCCCATCTGGTGTTGGCCCGGAGGTGGTGTCCACGCTCTGCTCATGCCATCTTTTTCCCTGCCATCATGGAGCTTTGCCTTGAGTCTGTAAGCCAAAAATAAACTCTTTTTTTTTTTCCCCACAAGCTGCTCTTTGTTGGGTGATTTCTGCCAGCAATGTGAACCTGACTGCAACAGACTGGGTAGCCTGCAAGCCCCAGAGATTCCCCTATCCTTCCCATATGCTGGGATCATCAGCGTATAAGAACAAGCTTGTAGCTTATGACGTGGGTCCTCGTTGGGTCAGGCCCTCACGCTCATGAGGGGAGCATTTTCAATAGACTTTGCCGTCTCTTCAGTCCCACAACTCAGTGGATTGGCTTCATTTGTTCATTTATTTAGAACAAGGCACGATATAATCCCTTTCCATATCCCAGCACAATATGTGTATTTTAAAGCTCCTGAGGACATGTATGTAGCTCTAATTATATATATAATTATTATTATTAAAAAGAATTTGTCTTTCAAGATGACAATTACATCAGTAGAATCTGCATCAGTTGATGGGATTATGCCATTATGGCTCCCTGAGGCCCAGGAGAGGCCAGCTGCCAGTCCCCAAGTAGGCATTTTCTACAGTGAGAATCATCCAGACCTCTGATCTTGCTAACTTCTAGGAGTGAGTGGTTCACTGGGGCTCAGGCACGGAAGACCACACAGCATGCAAAGTTCCAGCCCCACATGCTTTGCAATCCAGCACACTGGCCCAAGGTTTAAATCCAGTTTGGATATCGCAAGTACATTCCTCATATGCTTAAGGTTTGATTACTTCCATTCTACACAACAGTAGCTCCTTGTTGGGCTTTGGATGGGAAGTCACCCCATAGGCTCACGCGTTTGCACATAGTTCCTAGCTGATGACCCTGTTTGTGAACATTATGGAACCTATAGGGGGTAGAGCTTTGCTGGAGGAAGTGGGTCACTGGGGGAGGGCCTTGAGGCGCCACTTCCTGTTTTTTTTTTTTTTTTTCTCTTCTGCTGCCTTATTCAGGCTACAATATTGACCCACTGGCATCTTGTTTAGGCTGCCATGCCTTCTCTGCCGCCATGGAGTATATCTCCCGGAATTGTAAACAAACCCTTCCTTCCTCCTTAACCTGCTTCTTGTCAGGTGTTCGCTCTCAGCCACAAATAAAGTAACAAATGCTTTGCCTCATAACCTAACAGTGATGATGAAACAGGGTGCGGTGTGACCACTGAGAGTGCAGGTAAGCTGGCATGTTGACAACAGCTAGTCTCATCCAGAAATGATTATAAAGAAGGCTTTTTAGAAAGGGATGTATTGCTAAGAATTTCCCATCACTTGGATAAGCACAATTAAAGAATCAAATTCTATTTAGAAACTTTGTTATCTAAACATCCAGCAAGAGCTGAGGCAATCCAATCTATTATGCAAAATTTAAATGAGTGAAATTACAACCACCCAATGTTCTTATCTGCACAAGAGGAATATTCCTGCCTCTGGGGCCAGGATAGAGGGTGTGGGAAGGACTTCCTGCGTCTAAGGTGGGGTTCTTTTGTTCTTTAAGTCGCTCCACACTGCACGTAGCTAGGCATAGTGGCTTTACAGCCTGTGATCCCAGCATTTGGGAGGCTGAGGCAGGAATATTGCTCTGAGTTTGCAGCTAGCTTAAGCGACCTAATGACTTCCAGGACCAGGCTAGGCTACACTGTGAGATCCTGTCTGGAAACAAAACAGAAAGAAAGGACTTTCAGTCAAAGCCTGGGCGTGCCTTACAGGTCTTTGAATAATGTGTATTTCTACTCTGATCCATTTTATCCAGGAAAATCTTCTTTTCCAGTTATCTGCTGCTATTTCAGCAATCTTAATTCTCTACGAAGGGACTTCTCAGAAGGGAGAGGGAGGACTCTTTAGGGGAGGACTCTGACATTTCTGACGTATAGTAAAGTGTCATGACCTAGATTTTTCTCCTACGGTGGAATTCCTGAGTTTAGCCAAGAGAAAGGCATTCATTTTGGAGCCCTGTCCCCTGTAAGCTACCTCAATGGCAAAGCTCCTTCTCGGCCTGGTGGAGGCTGGGGAGTTGTCGGAAACCAGACCCCACTGGCATTTGGTTACTTCTTTGTCCCTGCCATAACGAGGCTCTCCTGAGAGTTTTTTAATAAGTCACTTGCAAGAGACCAAGAGAAATCGATAGTTTGTATAACGCAGATGTTTCCTGGTCTCCCACATCCCTGAGAAATTGGGAACAACCTGCTTGAACCCCAGTTCCCACACTTGCTCTTGTTTCTACCCATATCCAGCTTTGTCACTTTTCCTCCTGGGCCCCATCATGTAACTCTTTCGTTGACGATTCCTGTATGCTCAAGGTTTTGTGTGTGTGTGTTTAAATGCAGTTGATGAAATAGAGCAATAAACTTTGTGGCATACCTCAAAAGTATGCTCAACCATAGTCAAGAGCCAGACTTCAAAAGGACATGAAAACGTAACAACTCAGGAAGAAAGGCTGTGGTGTGGAATTGCACTTGTTAAATATTTGATCCCAACCCACCGTCCTCACATCAAGGTACCAGGCCTGGGGATTCAATGAGGCATGCGGTGGCCTTTCTCAGTCAGCCCCACCTTGAACCTTGCTGTACACTGAGGAGGTGGCCACCATCCTTCTTGTCACACAGGACTGTCTTGTCTCTATATTCTCGTCCAGTTTCAAACTCTACCGTGAACATAGATTATCTTGCTGACAACTAAACGCAATGAAGTAGACATGACAAGCTGCAATTATGGGATTGTTTTCAGGAATGCTAACATGGAGGCCACCAGCCAAGAACAGATACTACCTTGGCTGTAGTTGTGGCCAAGAAGGCGCCTTAGTGACCTTTCTCACGGCAGTGATCAAACACCTGACAAGAACCAAGTACAAGGAGTAAGGGGGTTCTCTTGGCCTAGAATATGAGGGGCTACTGTCCAGCCTGCAGGGTAACAGGACAGTAAGCTCGTGGGCTACATTGCATCCTCACTCAGGAAGCACAGAGATGAGAAAGTGGGTTGGGTTATCACATCTCAAGGCTCAACCATGATGACTAATTTCCTTCCCAAAGGTTCCACCACCTAAAGGTTTCTCAGTCTTCCCAAACAGTGCCACCAGCTGGGGGACCAAGTGTTCAAACACACGAGTCTATGGGGGCATTCTTCATGAGTCTATGGGGAGACATTATCCATGTGTCTGTGGGGTTCATTTGACCTTCAAACCACAAAGCAGGTGAATTGATGGGCTGAGAAGTGACCTGGGGTTCATTTCACCTTCAAATCACAATGGCAGGTGAGTTGATGGGCTGAGAAGTGATTTGTGCACAGGAAATATTTGAACATCACTAGTGGCTGCTCATAGTGAGGCAGGCACTGGATGTCAGCATGGGTCCCTCTGTTCTTGATATCTCTCCTCCTCTCTCTCTCTCTGTCTCTAAGCACTAAAATGTGATTGTAGGTCGAGAGTCTGATTCTCACCCATCTGTTTTAGACCTGTGTTTTCTAAGCCCATCATTACTGGATTGAAGACTTTGATGCTCCTGAGGAGAGGCAAATTATTGACTCTGAAGAGCTTGGTCAGCAGATAGGGTTGTGACACTGCTGCTGTGTTCACTCACGGATGTGCTGCAAGTCCATGCTAAGGTCTAAAGAGCAGGACTGCACTGGGAAGAGGGCTCCTGGGTGAGTGCTCACTAAACAAGTATAAAGACCTAGTTTGATCCCCGGTATCCACATAGAATTCTGGGCATGGGGGGGGGCCCACACTTGTGACCCCTGCACTGAGGAAGTGCACATAGGAGGGTTCTTAGGGACTGCTGACTAGCTAATAGGGAAAACAGTGGAATCATGAGTTCAAGACCAGTCTGGGTTACATAGAGAGCTTCCATTTCAAGCAAACAAGCAAATGAAAATCATAACAACAGAATTTATCAAATATAAATTTGTAAACTGTGAGTTTTAACTTCACCTCTCCCTACCTTTATTGAGATATCCTAAGGGAAAAATAACAAGGAAAATGATAAAAATGACATACACATGTTTTTGAATTAGGCACCAATAGTTGCAAATCATAGATCTTTCACCTTGCTGTGAAACTGTGTGCAGGTTCCATCGTCTTTCTGTGGTATGCTTTCTTTATTTTAAACAAAAGGTTAGGGATATTTACTAATCCATAAGCTATTACAGAGATGAAATGGTAGAAATATTTATAATAAAGTTCTGAGGATCATGCCTAATGCATAGGAAAAATCAAAAACATGAAAGTTTTATGATTTAGAATAGATCTTAACTACTATCATATCATTTGGAAAAGTAGAGAGGTTCTAGTAATTGTTACATTTTACCTGAAATGAAATCTCTGCCTAGCTGTCTAGAAATATAGTGACTTCTCTAAATCTAAGGACATTGTGAGGAGATGGGACAAGAATCTCAAGACAGCATCTTGAATCTTGACCAAGTTTACCACTTGGAGGCCTTAGATAAACATTTCTTCATTGTTATTTTTTCATTTTGAAAATATTTTATGTTTATATTTATTTATTTATATTAGATAGAAAGAGAAAGAGAGAGAGAGAGATTGAGAATGGCATGCCAGGGCCTCTAGCCACTGCAAAAGAATTCCAGACTCATGCGCCACCTTGTGTATCTGGCTTATGTATATACTGGTGAATCAAACCTTGTCCTTCGGCTTCTCAAAGTGCCTTAACCACTAAGCAATCTCTCCAGCCCTAATTTTCATTTTTAAATTGACTTTTTAAAATTTTGACATATGTGTGTAGTATATTTGTATGCCTGGAGTATGTTCAAATGCATGTGCCCCGTGTGCATTCACGTGGAAGCCAGAGAGTGCTTTGGGCATCCTCCTCCCTATTCATCCATTTGTCCCCTTGAGAAGGAGTCTCTCACTGAACCTGGAAGACTGGCTGACCAGCAAGCCCTAGTGACCCTCCTAGCTCTGCCCCTTACAGGACTGGGGTTCAAATCCACGCATGTCCATGCTTAGCTGCTTGTGTGGGTGCTGGGGATCAAACTCAGGACCTGTCAGACCCCTATGCTTGTGGAGCAAGAGCTCTGACCTACTGACCATGTCTCTAGACCACCCTGACTGGTTTTCCTGGTAAGACTCTGACACTTAAATAAGAACATGAGATGTTTTTACATTACTCAACAATGATTATTATAACATACAACCAAACTCCTGATAATTATTTCTGAATGTTTAAGTCTCTAATTGGTCCAGGCTCTGAGAAAGATTGTTCTGCTGAACCTTAGACTAGGAAAGGAGAGATAATGACAATAAGTCACGCTATCAAATTCTAAGAATAAGACACACTGTGCTCTTTCCTGTCTTGAAATGTCCTTAGGAGGGTTCATTCATACACCCATAATTACTCATCCTGTTCAAGTTTCTTTTTGGCATATGTAGTACATTATTTTCTACAGCTCATGACAGAATTTTATCTCCCTGACATAAATCATTTCATCATCTGAGATTAAATTTTAGTAGTTCCACCCTTATCACCCTTATCACTGTTTTGTCTTAGACTATGTTTTTTTCAGAGCGGTTTTAGGTTCACAGCAAAATGAACAGAAAGTACAATGTGTTCCCGTTTATCACGTTTTGCTGTTCCCACTATACAACAATGTGAGCTAGGGCCACACTTCATTGCCACACGTGGCTCACAGCTTATGTTAGAGTTCACTGCTGGCAGGTGTCTCCAAGAAGCGAAAAATACAAGTCCTACTTTCTTAAATCCACACTCTTATCTAGTTAACCTGTAGCCTGAAGCACCTGTGAGAACTTTTCATCTCTTCCAAAGGTTACATTTCCTTTCCAAACAGGTTTTTGTTCATGCATTTTGGGTACGCTGTAGTTCCTTTCTCTGCACACTTAATGGATGTATCAGTTAACTTTCTCACTGCTGTGAACAAATACCTCTCCAGAAACAGCTTAAGAAAAGACAGGGTTCATTCTGCTATACTGGTTTGCAGTTTTGAGGGAAAGTTTCATGGTGGGAAGTCATGGCAGCAGGAACATAAAACAGAGCTGGTTATATTGAGAGACAGGAAGCAGAGGGCAAACAGGAAGTGATGTCAGGCTATAAAACCTCAGGGCCCACCCCAGTTACCTACTTCTTCCAGCAAGGCTCCACCTCCTAAGTCCTCTACAGACTTTTCAGGCAGTGCCACCAGCAGGGGAGCAGGTGTTCAAACACTGAATCTCCGGGGGATACTTGTATTCAAACCACAGCAGTGCCCATGTTAGGGGAGCTAGTTGTCAACCCTTTCTCCCTCTGACGCTGGATGCCCTAAGCTGAGCGACAGTGTCTAGGTCTGACACTCAGGGATGAGTCCTCACTGACTCCTTTCCAATCTACCAATCCAGCTGTGAAGTGACTTTTTTTTTTTTTTTTTTTTTTTTTTTTTTCAAGGTAGGGTCTCACTCTAGTCAGGCTGACGTGGAATTCACTATGTAGTCCCAGGCTGGCCTTCAACACATGGTGATCTCCCTACCTCTGTCTCCCAAGTGCTGGGGTTAAAGGCGTGTGCCACAAGCCAGGCTTGTGAATTGTGTTTTTTTTTTTTCTTTTGTTTCTTTGTCACTTAAAACTTGAAAGGTGTGCTTAATGAACTCTGAGGAGTGGAATAGAGTAAGGAGCAGGGCTGTGCTGAAGCCTGTGCATGGCAGATCATGAGAGTGTCTTATCAAATTCTTGTTGTCTAAGTCAGTTGTCTAAAATAAAAGAAAATGTTAAAAATTAAATCATATTAATTTATAAATGAAAATATTCTATTAAAAAACCAGAAAATATATCCCTAAATCTACTGTGACCTGTGTTTTACTGTCATCCATGTTTAAAAGGTATTAGGCTATGAAAGTGTGCATGTGTATGAAGACATTTGTGTGTGTGTGTGTGTGTGTGTGTATGTGTTTGTGTGCATGCACGCTTGTTTAAAACTATTTAGGCAGTGTGTGTGTGCACATATGTTAAGGTATTTAGGCCATGTGTTTTTGGTGTGTGCGCATGTATAAAGATATTTAAACCATTGTGTGTGTACACATGTATAAAGGTATTTAGGCCGTGTGTGTGTGTGTGTGTGTGTGTGTATTCACATACATAAAGGTATTTAAGCCATGTGTGTGCACATATAAAGGTGTTTAGGCTGTATTTATACATGTGTGCGCACACATGTGACATCATACTTGTGTCATTTAATCAGCCATGTGATAATTTTTTCAACTGCGTAACTTTTCATTGACAATTTTCATGCATGTTTATAATTCATTTTGGCCATAATCCCATCCTACTTCCTTCTGCTGGTGCCTTTCCTGTCCCCCTTCTGCTAAACCCCGTCTTGCTAACTCACCCCTGTTCTACTTTCATGTTTCCCTCTAGTTTGGTTTCTCTGTGTGTGGGTGTGACCTCTGCATTTACTTAGTGTTGCCTGTATGGGCCTGGGTGAGGGACTGTTTACAACAGAGCATGTGGTTCTCACACATGGTGGCGACAGATGCCACTGCAGAAAAGATCTTCCACTCTCCTGCCATCTCACGCCCTCCTCCATCATCCACGGCGGAATGTCGGTGGGACCACTATTGTGCCGGTCGTGAACACATCACAGAAATTGGCCGATACCATGGCAATTGGCAAATACTGTGCAAATTAGGACTTACCACTGTTTTGTTTTTTGATGATGTCAGCTGGATAAAATAATGGGTGAGCATTAGAAATGCAGCCCAAGCTCACACATGTGGTATACATATGGTCATGATAAGAGTGGCACAGAAAATGGAGAAACCCCTAATTGTAAGCTGACACCGACCCTTCCTTCCTTAAGGTGCTTACAATCAGGTGTTTTGTCACAGCCATGTGAGTGTAACTGATCACGGCTCCCAATCAAAGAGAACAGACAGACAGGTAGATTGAAGCTGCACAGGGAGAGTCTGGAAGGACTGAGGGGCGAAGGGAAGGAGCAGAGCTGGGGCTGGAGCTGCCCCGCTTTAGCTATGAGAGCGTCTCCTGCATTGTACAGGCTTTTTTTACCCATAAGCCCCTTGGTGTTCGTTTCTGAAGAATTGTGACTGTTTTGGTCTCTCTAATCTTTAACCCTTTCCTTAATTACCTTACCCTGCGTGTTTGTGTTTTCCTTTTCTGGTTCTTTTCGTACCCTTTGCTTCGGGTTTTCAGTCAGCTGTCTAACCCGCTGGCAAAATGGTGCTGACTTACTAGGCTAAGCCACTACAGTCAAATAAAATCTTGGTCCCTTTTTACTTGGGGAGTTGAGCGTGAAAAGATTCGGATGTTTTTATTTGAACTGCCTCCAAATAGGAAATTGGACTTCAAACATTCTTGGAAAATGTAACTTTTCATGTCTTTAAGTTTATCTCCTGCCAGAATCTATTCGGGGATGCCTCAGGTTTGGTCTGACCTAGAGAATTGCCCCAACTGGGCTCTTACCTCCGGCTTATGAACAGCCTTTGAGAGGGTCAGGCTGAAGGTCCAGCTGCCATTTCACAGTGTTTCAGGCATCCTTCAGCATGCCTGGGAAGAGTCGGGGATCACAGAGGTTATCTGCATACCACATAACCAGGTGAGACGAAATGAGGGAGGTAGTTCCTTCCCACCCATTGCTTCTATGTGAATATTCCACTGCAAATAGAAGCACATATTTTCAAAGTCCTTCGAGGTGATCAAAACCCTTATGTGCTTTACCACGTGACACACCCCAGCAGCTCTCTGAATATGCGCACACATTGGCTATTCCAAACATGAAGGGCTACAGCCAGTTGCAGTTTTGAAAACTGTTCATGTGTCACGTGCCAACTGTGTTAAGAATGCTTAATAAAATAAATGGATGAATAACTGGCAAGATACTGATACTGTAAGAGTGTTTTTGCTGTCAGAAAACCTAGGAAGATGTTTGCAGTCATCATGAGTGAAAATATATAATTGTATATTATAGAGATAATTATATTTGTAAAGGTAATTGTAACATCAAGCAAAACACTAGAAGTTAAATTGTAGTCTACTTTAAAGCATTCTGGATCTGTTTGTAGTTGTGACATTGTAATTCATAAAATGAAACAGGACAGCACTAAAGGACTATATTTACTTTTTGTCTAATTACACTTGGGTCATGAGTCTGTGGAGACGAAGCACTACTGAGGAATTGTTTCCAGTTAGTGAGAATGAGTCAAAAAAGAACATCAACTTTCCCAGCTTCTTACGGGACTCAGAATCAGAACAATGCCACTCAATGGAAGAATCGTGGAGGCTCTGAATGATTCAGGCATCACAAACGTTCATTGTTTTCACGCTCTCAGTTGTGTGACTGGAAAGCATTTATAGCAATGTGGATTGTCACCGATTTGCAGGCTATGAGTAGGACAATGGGGGGGGCATTTTCTTCATTTTCCCTAAGCCACAGGCGTGCCCCATGGAATGTTGAAACTTCCCATCTAGACATCCATGAGCCGTCATGAGCTAGAGGTCTCAGCAACATCTGTGTATTTAAAAATCCAACTTCTTGGAATCAAGGATGTCTTTGTATTGAACTGTGGAAACAGGAAGCTAGACATCAGATCATCAAATGATTGTCTATAGATCCTAGAGAGAACACAGTTTGTTTATTGGACTCTGCTACAGAGTAAAATCAGCTGTTGTTTATTGGGAGTAGAAGGATGTCTTCTGTGTGGCCAATAAAAATAAAAAGAACAATCACTCCATGAGTCTTTAGCAGGAAAGATGCATGCATGGAGGGCAGCTTCACAGATGACCACTGCAGTTAGGTCCGAGCCATGCACTGAGCTTTGTGCCACTTATTATAGCGCCTTCTTAGCTAGGCTGCATCTGTCCATTCTCACAGAACCATCTCTGATGCTAACACACGCATCGGCTCACACACTGACTTACTCAGTAGAGGAACCCATTCCTTCCTCGCTGAGTGAAAGGATCCATTAGGCTCACTTCACAGGAAGGACACTAGGGGATTTTATAGCAGGCAACACTATATTATGCATCAACAAGTTATTGCCATAAAAATGCTTTCTTAAGTCTTCAGCAATGTCCCGGGCCATGCCTACTTCTTCTCTGACAATGGCGTCCATCAAGTATCTGACGATGTCAACCAAGACTCCAAGCAAAGTCATGGCTGTGTCAAGGGCTCCTTTTGAGTTAATAATCAAAACAATGTTTTATTTTGAAGAGAAAGGCATAGTTTTAGAAAATTCCACTTGGTTATAATGGTACCTGAAGAAGTGATTGGTCAGATTTTGACTTAGGAGACATTTGGTTTTGGAATCTTAGCTGTACCGCTGTGTGAATGTGTGGTCTCTAAATTAACTGCTCCCTCCATCTTTCCCCCCTTCTTCCTTCTTCCTTCCTTCTTTCCATCCTTCCTTCCTTGCTTCCTTCCTCCATCTCTGCTGTTTTCCTTTCCCTTCCTTGCTTCTTTCCTTCCTTCCTTCCTTTTTTCCTTCCTTCCTTTTTCCTTCCTTCCTTGCTTCCTTTCTTTCTTTCTTTCATTTTTCTTTCTCTTCCTTTTTCTTTCTTCCTCCCTCCCTCTCTTCCTTTCAGAAGCCAATTTGGCTTCAAACTTATTGTAATCCTTCTGTATCGCCTCAAACTCATTGTAATCCTCCTGCCTCACCCTTCCATGTGTTGGGATTTCAGGTGTGAGCTACTATACCCAGCTTGGTCTTAAAACGTTCTAAAGCCCGGTTTTCACACGCATATGCACATGTATGTTCACATATACATATGCAGAAAATAAAAGGTGGAGGTGTAGTCATTGAAGTAGTTTATAGGACCTGCCACCATGCATGGATCAGTTAAGAGGTCCACTGTATTACTATGGTGGAATAAGTTGCTGGGGCTTGGGGGACAGGGCGATAGCTTGTGGGGGTGGAAGCTGGCTGAACACTGAGGATTCAGCCTTTGAATCCCAGCTCTACCTTGGGAATTTGGTAGGAGACCTGAGCTCTGGGGTTCTGCAAGACACCAGCTTCCTCTGGATGTCTGGCTGATCAAGGTCACATCATTACACGTTTGTCATATTTTATTCAACTACAGAGCTCTGTTCTAATATTAAGAAAGCTCAGATTCTTACTCTGTAGTTGAAAATGAATAAGTGTATCTTCCCAGAGGGACACTCTTTGTCACAATGGTGAAGTGATTCATCCACCCAAGGTCACCAGCAAATTGAAACCTGAGAGAACTTTTAAAGGAGTCACTGTCTCACAGCTAAGTGTTTTGACAAGGTGGGATGAGCCAGGTTAATAGAAAAAGCCACTTATAAAGGGAATATTTCCTTCTTTCTTTTTTTGTATCCACACACTTTGCTGGAATCCTCAACATGAAGATTGATAGCAAGTTGGAAAAACCGTAGTGGAGAATAGAAAGGCACTGCTGAATGCAGGGAGTGTTGTTTGCTTTTCAAATGCCACCATGAGCTACTGATGGGAGTGATTGAAAAGGCCGGGGGGCTTTGGAGAAAATGAAAGAGAGTTATTTTAGGAAGACCAAGAACAGGGACCAAAATTTGAGTTAGGAAAATTCATTACAAACATGTCACTCATTATATATGAAGAGAACACTGCAATTTACCACCAGTGATGCGCAAAGCAGGCTGGTCTTTAAACTCTGTCCATGCACAGACAGAAGGTATAGGCTCTGCTAAAAGTTGTTTCCTTTTAGGGCCAAACAGCTCCCTTGATGGTTCCTCACCATCGCAGCCGTCCTTTGTGGACATTAGAACTCAGCTTTCTCAGCCTGCCAGTGTGGACTGAAGACCAGCAGTCCTCCAGGAACACGCAAGCCTGCATCATAACGTTGGGACTTCTGAGGTATCTGACCTTGTGAACTGAGCAGCTGCTGCCTTCTCAGACAGTTCAGCCTGCAGACGGGCATTGTCGGACTGTCCGTCTCTTATTGTATTGTGTAAGCTTATCCAATCAATCCCCTTTATTACAACACACACACACACACACACACACACACACACACACACACACACACACACTTTATTGTTTCTGTTCCTCTAGAGAACCTTGAATAATACATACGGATTTCTGGAAGCTCTCATTTTCCATTTTTGGCTGAAAAAAATTAGATGTTAATATTTTTGGTTTTGACTTCTCTCTTTGTTTCTTACCTTTGAAAAACAGGAAGTCAAAGGAATCAAGAAGTATTTCCAAACAGAATTCCTTCCAGGGCTCCCAGGGATATGGAAATGATAAAAGTCTGGGGAGGGGAGTAGTCCCTGGAAGCTCTGAGTGTGTTCCACGTGGTTTGAGCAGGTCCGAGTCAGCTTCCAGTGACCCATGGAGCTATCACACTGTTACCTTATTTGAGATTTTTTAGCCGAGACAATTTATAAACATGGAATGCTTTCTCAAAGGCCTTCTTCCTTTCCCTCCCATTTATGGAAGCAACAGCAAACACTTCATAAGGGCAAAGAAAGCCAATCTCATTCTCAGGATGTACTGATGAGCCCTGGGAAAGTGTGGAGCAAACTGAGAAGTGAGTGAGCCCTGGAGCTCGGCCAACCGCGGGCCCTGCTGCATCATGGCTGCCCCAGATGTCTGCAGCTGCCTCCGCGGACCCACCCAGAGCTCTTCTTTTGAATTTGAAATTATAAGCAGGAACATAAAGTAGCCGCTGGCCTTCTCCACACCAAAGAGCATTGAGAAGGAAGGGACCGGGCTAGGAAGATGGTTCAGAGGTTAAAGTCACTTGCCAGACAGCCTGGGCTTGATTTTCCAGTACCCACATAGAACCAGATGCACAAAGTGGCCCATGCATCTGGAGTGTGTTTACAGCAACATGTGGACCCATTCTGTCCTTCACCACCCCCCTTTTTTTCTCTCTCGCTCTCTTTCTATCTGTGCTTACAAGTAAAATAAATATTGTTTTAAAAGAAGGAAGGTACTCAGAGGATAAGGGAAGCAGAGTCCATTGGCCTAACGTGTATTGAAACTTGCCACGCAACCCTTCATCAGGAAATAGTTCTTTTTGTGCATATGGTCTGGGTGCATGTGCATATGCATGTAGTACATGTGTGTGTGTGGGTGGGTGGGTGGATGGGTGTGCATGTGTGCATGCATGTATGAGTGTATGTATCCATGTGTATGGAGGCCAGATGTCAACATCAGACCTCACAAAGTTGTTTTTCATCCTTTTTTAGTAAAAGACCCTATCTTAAAAAAAAGGGAGCCACAGACAGGGGACCCCTAGTTAGCAAGGCCTTTGGCGTCCCCTGTCTGTGGCTCCCTAGTTCTCGGATTATAAACATATGCTTTCAGGACCAGGCATATGTGTCTGGAATTGGTTTGCAGTAGCTGGAGGCCCTGGTATGCCCATTCTCTCTCTCTCTTTCTCTCTGTCAAATAAATAAATAAATAAATAAATAAATAAATAAATAAATGAATAAATAAATGAGTAAAAATAAAATATATTTAAAGAAAAAGACAAAAATTCAACCTTGGTTTGTGCCAAGGAGGGAAAAGTCATGATAGTGAAATTATTGAGTAGTCACAAAATTCATGAGCAGACATTTTGTTTCTTTCATGAGTGGACAAATGAAATCAAGACATGGTGCTGCAGTTACCATCTCATAACTGAGATGAAACCCCTGACCAAAGAGCAGCTGTTAAGAGGAGAAGGTTTATCTTGGCTTATTGTCTTGAGCGAAAGTTTGGTCGTGGTGGGGAAGCATGGCAGAGCGGAGGCTGGGCGTCACATCTTGACATAGCAGCTAGAAGGTAGCATCAAGAGTAAGCTAGCTAACCCTGGCAAGGGGGAGATGGTTACCTGTAGGCTAACGCCCAGCACACACTTGCTCCAGCCAGGGCCCACCAACCAAAGAGCTTTTTAACAAACACCTGAGGCTATGGGGGACGTGTCACATTAAAACCACCACATGTGGTGACGTCCATCACCCCGATCTTATAAGACACCTTTGCATGAGGTCACCCTCCTCCCAGCAAATATCTCAGTCCATTAAATAGGTTACTTGGGGAGTCTAGTATGCTATATTCATGATCTTAATGTGTCTTGGATCTTTTGACTCCAGCGAAGAAGCAGAGACTGACAGATGCCAGCGCCTCGCCTTTTTTATACAGTTCAGAATTGGTGCTGCCCACAGTTAAGGTGGGTCTTCCCCCCTCAATTAATGTAATCAAGATAATCTCTCACAGGCATGAACAGAGGCTAAACTAATCTACATAGTACCTCACAGGCGACTCTAGGTCCTAACAAGTTAACAGTCAATATTGACACCATCATAGTGGCTTATCATCAACTCCACCCAAATCCCATCCATTGGGTTCATTTAATTACATTTTAAATCCCTTGTACAAAGCCTCACCTGTGTATCACTTCCCCTCCCAGACTATAAATAACTTCAGCATGTTGTAGGTGCATAATGTGTAATACTCCAGTTGACATCATCTGATAGGCCATCTTGATGGTGCTATAAATATAACTGATCAAAACAAGAAATGAATGTTTCTTGCACAGAACTGAGTTAGAATGTGACCCCAAAGCTGAGGCAAATGCTGAAGTATGAGGCTGCTGGTTGAATCTCTTCGGAGAGCCGTGGAGCATGAATTATTCCCGTTTTCCTAACCCTGTTTGGAATTTCATTTTTCTATTTAGTATACAAGGAAAAGGGAAGAACTCTCTTATGGTTTGAATATGAAAACCCCGCATAAGCTCGTGTGTTTGCACACTTGATCCCATCTGGTGGTGCTGTTTATGGTGCTAATAGATTCCTGTCCTCCTCCAAGATATGACCCAGCCACTACATCAGTTGCTTCCCTCCATCACAGTCCAAACCTCTTTGGCCACCATGCTTCCCAGGCCATGAAACTGTCAATCAAAATAAGCTCCTCCTACTTAAAGCTGCTTTGTCATATCTTCTGTCACAGTGGTGAGGAAAGGTGCTTGGCCTGAGCTGTGGTTCATCCTCTGTACATTCTGCATTGAGCACCTAGACTCACATCATCTCACAGGACATAGTGCCTCGTGTTAGCAGTGGGATCAACATGTTGATTAATAATAGTAGGGGAAGGGGTCAGATCTGAGCAAGTGCCCAGAGTGCCAGACCTTTGCTTTCTCTACTTTTTAAAATGGAAGGATCCTCCACTGTTCAGCAGCAGCAGAGTCAATGGAATTCATGGCGCCCACCTATACTGGGTCCCTTACTGAGTATGAATTACCTGTTGTGCTGCTGTGACCAAATGCCTGCCAAGAGATAACTGAGGGAGGAAGTGGTTATGTTGGCTTATACTTTGAGGGGGACAGTTATGATGGGGAAGGGGTATGGAGAGGGAGTATGAGGTCATTGGTTCCATTGCATCTATAGTCAGGAAATAGAGAGGATACAGAAAGTGAGGCTGGGCTCGTTGCTGTGACCTCAAAACCCGTCTCTGGTCACTCACTTCCCCCAGCCATGATCCTTTTCCTAAAGGTGGCACAACCTTCCAAAGTGGTACCACTAACTGGGTACCAAGCATTCAAACACATGAGATTATGGGGGACATTTCACAAACTATAATACAGTGTCACCTCGAATTCATTTTCACTGTGAGCCTCAGAATATGGTTCTTATTTGGAAATAGATTCTTTGCAGATATAACTAGGTTAGGTAAAGTCTTACTGTATGAGAATACTCCCTAATTTAGTGACTGATGTCTTTGTAAGTTAATAAAATCATACATATATGGAAGGAGCCATGTACTGACAGAAGGCTGTGCCTCTCTTGAAGTGATGATGCATTTACAAGCCAAGGGATACCAAGTGTTGCTGGCACCCACTGAAAGTCATAAAGGATTCTCACTGCCGGCTGGTAGAGGAAACTTCCCCCTGTCCACACTGGAAGTCAGAACTCCAGAACGGTGAGATAACATGCTTTAATTTGTGGTAATTTGTTAATGAATCTTTGAGGCATGAACACATCTATTTAGGGGCGGGATGAAGAGATGCGAATGACAACCCAATGCATGGATGAGAAAAGTGTCACGTCTTGGTGGAACATTCCAAATAATTGAAAGAGAATGCTAGTTTGAACCTGATTCTGGGTGAAGGTCAATGTCCAGAAAAGAGGACCACCTCCTGTTTCCTACTATACAGACATGTGTGAATCTTTTCAGCTGTGAGAAGCCAAAAAAAGGGGTGCTTCTGGAAAGAGTTCAGTTCTCAGTGACTTACAGGCATGTCTTGAGGCCTTTTAAAAATAAAAACAAAGAGCATTGTGGTTCGAGTGTTAGCTCAGCAGGTAAGGGTACTTCCCACACAAGTATAGAACCGGAGTGTGATCTGAGCACCCACTTAAAAATCCCAGCATAGTGTCACCCTAGGGCTGAGAGGGAGGTGGAGACAGGAGGATCATTGGGGCTTCTTGACTAGCCAGTGGAACTGAAAAGTGGGCAGTTTAGTGAGAGTCTATGTCTCAGGGACATTAGGTGGAAGAGAGGTGGGGAGGACACCTGACATTTTTCTCTGGCCTATGCACAGAGTCCACACACACACATGCATATAAACATGCACTTACATGTACTACATAAACACCTACAAAAAATTCAAACAAGGGATTGTAAGCATTGGGATTATTGGCTTTAAGATGCCTAATGCTCTCCGCTTGCAGTTTGAAGTAGGTTGATTCTGTGGAAAGAGTAATACTGGTTGTATAACTCTTAATTATTAGGAAAAAAATTGATTTACTGTTCACAGAAATTTTTTCTCCTGGTTATTACTTTTTGAGTTGAGAAATAACCCTTTGAAAAGGAAATAAAGCTTCTCTCCACTAGCCAAAGGAGCACCATTACCGGATTAGCGACATGCAGGTACATCGGAGTGAGACCAGAATCAAGGGCAATCACATTGTACGCTCACCACCCCAGCATTCGCTCTGACTCTAATGATTTATTTAGCACTGGAAACATCCAGCTCCCTGTTCAAATATTTATAACAATTCCTGGTTGCTTTGAGGCTTTTAATAGGACAGAATAAATCTGTAAGTATTGAAAAATTGTCAACACATGGGCAGCAGTTTGAATAACAAAAACTTGAACTGTACAGCTATATTCACTGACTTAATTTTGGCTGAAGAAAAATAGTGTGATGATCTCTACCTAGCATCACCATCTTAAAGGAGTATGCCTCTGCATTTCATTCCTCAGGGGATTCCTCTTTGATTATATGATAAAATCCATTGCTCAGACGATCCTCTGCCCACTGAGAAAATGCTGCAGACAGTTCGTGCTCCATATTTCTTCTTAATGCTTCAGGGGCATCTGGTGATGGCATCTGGTGCCAGGATTACTTCTTCTGGTCACTTGTCTTCCCCATGTTGACCTCACTTGAAAATACTGACCTTTATGGACAGCATTAATGTGTTCCTTCCAAATACCTGGGCACTCCTTGGTTTTATTCTCTAAGGCATCTGGTTTGCTTACTCCTGGTTGGAGACTAGCAATGGCCGTGTTCCTCTGCTAACTTCCACAGTTCCTGTCCATCAACCATGTCCTGAACTTATGGCCACACCACCCATTGTCTCCAGCCCAGGTAACGTCTCCTTCTCTTGTCCCCTCCAGGCCAGAGTTGATCTATTTCGACAGTCTTGCTATTGTTATCCATTCTTGGATTCTCCAAATGCTCCCTTTCTTAAATCTCCCTCATTATCTCATTTGATGGCATCCTTTGCTTCTTCTAAAAACCTTGACCATCTGCTCTGCTGATAGATTGACAAACTTGGCACAGCTTTCAAATATGTATGCACAGTCTTGTAGAATTGTGAGGTGATGCACACTTCATTCTGAAACTTGAAATGCATCCGGTAGATGCAAGACAAAGCAGTCTTGTCCTTTTGGGGTGGAATTTTTACTGTTTTTTTTTTTTTTTTTTTTAATAATGACATACTAAAAAGTGTCTCCCTGAGATCAGATTCTAAGTTAGAAAACCCACAAATGTTACTTTATGTGGAAAAATGATCTTTGCACTTGCAAGCTAAGGGTCTTGAGATGAAGTGAAGATGGTGATCCTAATTTGTCTTAACTGTGGTTACCAGGGTCCTTATGAAGGAAAGGTGGATCTTTACTCTTCACAGACCATGAAAAATCAGGGTGACTTCAGAGGCACACACTGACTTGTGACCACAAGCAGAGAAATGCCCACAGCATCAGAAGCAGGAACAGGCAGGGAATGTCTTTTCTTTAGAACTTCTGGAGAGAGGACAGATCCTGCCATTTGTACTTGACCCAGTGATACTAACTCTAGGCTTCCAGCCTCATGAACAGGGAGGGGGTAAATCTCTATTGTTTTAAACCATCGAACCTGCCAGAATTGTTTATGACAATGTAGAAAACAGAACCACATGCCATCTCTGTAGCTCAGAAACTTCTAAGGTCTTGGATCCAAACCTCTCCACCCATCGGGTATGTGTGAGCACATTCCATAAGAAACACCTCTTCCACTGCCAAACACTAGTCTCAGTATGCCTCAGCTGCAGGCAAAGCATGCTCACAGGGAACGTGAAAAGATGTTGGGTTGGGGAGATGGCTGGGATGTTAAAAGAGCTGAGGGCCTTGGTTCAATTCCCCAGTACCCAAGTAAAGCCAGGTGAACAAAGTGGCAAATCCATTTGGCGTTCGTTTGCAGTGGTAAGAGGCCCTGGTGTGTCCATTCTCTTTCTCTTTCTCTCCTTGAAAGCAAATAAATAAAATAGAAATACATAAATAAATAAATGAGTGAATTCTACTTAGAATAGGATCTAACCTTACATAAAAGAAAAAGAAAATGCACATTGACTTCTTCATGAGAGGAGATGTTCATTTCTCAAACATTTTTGGCTGCAAACAATACTATATGTTCATTTCTAAGGTTGGAGAGAAGACTTAGTGATTAAGGCACTTGCCTACAAAGCCTAACGACCCAAGTTCGATTCCCCAGTACCCATATAAAGCCAGATGCACAAGGTGGTGTAGGTGTCTGGAGTTCCTTTGCAGCTGCTGGAGGCCCTGGTGCACCCATTCTCCATCTCCCTCTCTCTAGGCCAGGCATAGTGGCACACACCGTTTGTCCTAGCACTGGGGAGGCAGGGATAGGAGGATTGCTGCAAGTTCAAGGCCAGACTGACAGTACAAAGTGAATTTCAGGTCAACCTGGGTTAGAGCAAGACCATACTTCAACTCCCCCTCCAAATACTAGATGTTCATTCCTAATAAATAATGCACTGTGAAATATAATCAATGATATAAAATAAAGTCAACATAAAAATAAAATCCATCACCCAAATAACCCTCATTTTCAGAATTTGATGCTGATCCTCCAAAACTTCCTTGATTTCACACCCACCCACATATGCACATGCCTGCACATCCATACACACACATGCCCATGCATTATTATGTGAATTGTATCACAATACATAAAGAGACTTTAGACTTTACCTTAAGATTTCATGGCATTTTTTTCTAGTTAGTAAATATCATTATTTTCAATCATATCATATTGTACCCCATTAATATAGTCTAATTTATTCAAGTGATGAAATTTTCTTATACATTCAGTTCCTGAATTTCATTTCAAGGATCATCCAATGTGCCTATCTTTCTGAAGCTGTCTGTTTTTTTTTTTTTTTTTCTGGGTAAATTAGTGGAAGAAATATTGCTAAGTCAAGTATAAGCACTTGCCTACCCTGACACACGCTGACAGCAAGATTGACATTTCCAAGGTTGTAGCACTTTGTATTCTCAACAGCAGTGTGGGCTTTCCAGCAGTGATTGAAGACTTAAGGAGTTTCTTTATTAGCAAACCACCGAAAAGAATACTAATTAAAGGAAGAAAGGAGGTGTAAAAGGATCTCTTCCAGGCTCCTTAATACAAAGACAGGAACCTAGGCAAGGCCGAACTTAGAATTCTCCTCACTCCTCTCTTGTGCTCTGTATAAGGTGTGTCAGTTATTTCCTCATTGTTGTAACCAAGTACCTGACCAGAAGCAACTTAGCAAAGGAGGGCTTTCTTTCAGCTTGCAAGTTTGAAGCTAGTCCACCATGGTGGGGAAGGCATGGTGGCAAGAGCTTGAAGCAGCTGCCCTCATTGCATGTGCCGTCAGGAAGCAGAGAGCTGAATGAATGCTGGTGCTCAACTTGTGTGCTTCATTCTCTCTCTCTCTCTCTTTTTTTTTATTTTTGAGGTAGGGTCTCACTCTAGCCCAGGCTGACCTGGAATTCACTATATAGTCTCAGAGTGGTCTCAAACTCATGGTGATCCTTCTACCTCTGTCTCCTGAGTACCAGGATTAAAGGCGTGCACCACCACGCCCAGCTTATTTTACAAAAATATTTTATTTGGGATGGAGAGATTGCTCAATGGCTAAGGGGCTTGCCTGCAAAGCCTAAGGACCTGAGTGCAGTTCCCCATTACCCACATAAAGCCAGATGCACAAAGTGGACTTCATTTGCAGTGACTGGAAGCCTTGGTGTGACCATAGTCACTCTCATTGTGTTTACCTCTTTCTCATAAATAAATAAATAAAATTTTAAAATATTTTATTTATTTACTTACAAGCAGAGAGATCCAGACACACACACACACACACACACACACACACACACACACAGAAAGAGAGAGAGAGACAGAGAAAGAGAGAGAGTGTGGATGCACCAGGGCCTCTAGCCACTGCAAACGAACTCAGGATGCATGTGCCACTTTGTACATCTGGCTTTATATGTGTACTGGGGGATTGAACCTGGACCATTAGGCTTTGCAGGCCAGTCCCTTAACCACTGAGCCATCTCTACAGCCCACAGATTATAAGATCTTAATGAGAGTGTTTGTTTGTATTCTAAATATTTTGTCCATTCTCCTTTGTATAAGGCTTTCCCCCTAACACTTTGGATTCCCCACACACTTTCTTTTTATTTTTTTGGTTTTTCAAAGTATGATCTCACTCTAGCTTAGGCTGACATGGAATTCATTCTGTAGTCTCAGGGTGGCCTCAAACTCACAGTGATCCTCCTATCTCTGTCTCCTGAGTGCTGGGATTGAAGGCGTGCGCCACCACGCCCAGCTTCTTCTTCTTCTTTTATTTATTTATTTGAGAGAGAGAAAGAGGCAGAGAGAGAAAGAGAACAAGAGAGAGAATGGGGGCACCAGGACCTTCAGCCACTGCAAAACAACTCCAGACGTATGCACCCCCTTGTGCATCTGGCTTACATGGGTCCTAGAGAATCAAACCGTGATCTTTTGGCTTTGCAGGCAAATGCCTTAACCGTTAAGCCATCTCTCCAGCCTTTTTTTTTTTTTTTCTTTTGATAAGAACTTAAGGCAAAGAATATTGGGTTGAAAGTTAGAACTTCTGTCATGAGCTGGTAATGTGAAATCTGGAAATGCCTGTGCTATTCCCAAGCTATGGGATCACTGACTGTCTGACTGTCTGTACCCGCATGTCCTTAATCATGCAATCCTAATTCTGGGTCTGTCAGAAACACTCCAGGTAGATAGATGGTCACTGTACCTGGCAGACATTTGTAGCATGGACAAGAACAACAGGGAGAGTGTTGATGCTCATATATATGCACTTCCATGTATTTCCTTATTCAACTGGAAAAGAAAGCTATGAGGTAAGTACAATACTATCATCAAAACCATTTCTTTGTTTTAGATATATGTATATATATAATATGCATATATATGCACACAGACATATACACGTATGCATGTGGTATATGCACATGCGTGTACCGCCCATGTACATATGTGCAGAGGCCAGAGCAGCATGTCAGGTCCTCTTCTGTTCTGCCTCACTTCTCTGAGCAAAGGTGTCACACTGAGCCCGGAGCTCACCACTGTCTGCGTAGACTGGCGGACGAGGGAGCATCAGCATCGCTCCTCTTCCCAACCCACCCCGTCAGCTTGATGTTCAAGTCTGCACAGCCATTCCCAGCTTTTTATGAGCAGACAGGAACCCATGTCATCATGCTTGCTTAGCAAGTAAACCTTTTTTTTTAAATTTGGTTTTTCAAGATAGGGTCTCATCCTGGCCCAGGCTGACACACACGTGCTACCTTATCAGATTCTGAGCTACTCCTTCAATGAGATGGCCATTTTAATTTTGTAATAAGCTTAGCATCATTGAGCTTTTTAAAATTTTAGCCAATACTCATAAAATGGAGCAATGTTTATTTCAAAAGTTTCTTGGCCCTGAGTCCCTTCTTTTACTTCTTTTGCATATAGCCTACTCACATATTTTGACCATTTTGCCATTTTATTTTAATTAATTAATTAATTTATTTATTTATTTATTTATTTATTTTTGTTTTCAAGGTAGGTTCTCACTCTAGCCCAAGCTGACCTGGAATTCACTATGTAGTCTCAGGGTGGCATCGAAATCACTGCGATCCTTCTACCTCTGCCTCCTGAGTGCTGGGGTTAAAGGCATGCCACCATGCCCGGTGCAAATACCTTTTTTAAAAAAATATATTTATTTGCAAGTAGAGAGAGTGAGAGACAGAGCTACAGAGAGAGACAGAGAGAAAGAGAGAGAGAGAGACAGAGAGTCTGCAAATGGACTTCAGATGCATACACCACTTTGTGCATCTGGCTTCATGTAGGTACTGGAGAATTAAACCTGGGTGGTTAGGCTTTGCAGGCAAGTGCCTTAACTGCTGAGCCATCTCTCCTGCCCACCAGTACTTTTATCAACTGAGCCATCTCCCCAGCCCTCATTTCCATGTTTTTTTTAATGGATTTTTATTTTATTTTATTTTATTTTATTTTATTTTATTTTATTTTATTTTATTTTATTTTATTTTATTTTCCAGCAAAGAAAGAGAGAAGAGAGACACACAGAGAGAATGGGCATGCCAGGACCTCCAGCTGCTGCATTTGGCTTTACATGGGTACTGGGGAATCAAACCTGGGTTGTTAGGCTTTGCAGGCAAGTGCCTTAACCACTGAACCATCTCGCCAGCCCCAATTCTAAGGACTTTTGCCCTCTTTTGTCTCACTCTTCATAGTCCCTACAGATTTCATTCCCTCTTGGGGCTTCTGTTACTGGACACTTTTCAGTTTCTGGTTTTCTGTTATACATGGCATTCCTTCTGTTCCTTCAGGAACTGAAGTTCAGCTCCCACCTGTGGAACTTGGAATATCACCAAACCCAGAGACATTGACTCTGGGAAACCAGGCTGGCAGACCCAGCAACAGATCTCACTGCACCTCCCAACCACTGCCCACCTCTAGGTCTGTCCATCACTGAGTGGCCAATGTGGGAGAGACCAGCCAGTCTAACCCTACAGGTGTGGAGCATGGATGAGGTAGAGGAGCACGGCCATTCCTTATCTTCCCAAAGACACAAAGGTATTTTCAGGTGAAGGAACTGAAGTCCAGAGAGGGGAGCTGACCTGAAGTCACACAGCAGGACTGAACCTAGGGGCTGAGGCTCCCCAGGGCAATGTGCTATGCCGTTTTTCATTTGTGTGCTTGTCCCAGAACAAGGAACCTGCTAGACTATATATAGTTCATGTCTATGGATGTCTCACAGGCTGCATGCCAGCCTGTATGTTGTCCTGTATGTGTCCACAAAGTCATAAAATACTGACCTATTGTTAAGTGTTATGTTAATAAATAAATGTGACTTTTGTTGAATCCCTCCTTTGAGTTCCTGGGAAGACTCAAATGCAAACACCAGAAAAGAAGGAAGGAAAAGATGAGCTCTAGTGAAGTGTCGTGTGTGAAGATCCTTTCTGGCCAGCAGAAAGCAAGAAGAAGAAAGATTTAACTACTGCCTCTGCAGTTTCTCTGGCTGGTTTTTGGATAATTTGGAATTCAGTGGGATTGATAAGTTTTTACTGTATTCTTCAGAATAAATTACATTCTCTTCATGATACCCTGATGTGCTCGACTATCATCAGTTTCTTGCTTCAAAAAGGGAGGATTCTGGATGCCTGAGAGGTCTCTCAGTGGTTCAAGGTCCTTGTTCCACAGCCAACTGAAGCTCAGATGGAAAGTGGTGTGTGTGTCTACGAGCCTCACACATCTAACCAATGAGAAGCAGGGTCAGGAGAACTGAGGAGCTCAGGGACCACCTAGTCTGGCCTTCACAGCAGCAAACAACACAAAGAGAGACCCTGTGTTAAACAAGACAGTAGGAGAGGACCGACACCCCAAAATTGTTCTCTGGCTTCCACGGATCCTGCTTCTAGTAGTTGAGTTCAGGGTGTGCCAGCTGCTGACACTCAAAAATTACCAACAGAGAAGACTGAGGATTAAGAAATAACTGCAGATTTTAGGGGTTTTTTTGAAAGTTAAATTGCTGAACCTCCCTCCCAAGAATAAAGAGAACTGCTTCTCACTCTTTGTAATTTCCGCACTGAGAAAATTCCCCTGGAATTACTTGGTGGGGGAAGCAGAAGTTCTTTCTTTAGCGTTCAAAAATAGGTCAGGACATTGGAAACAAAGTGCATGATTATTTCAGCATCCCAGGTTCTCTGATTCGGTTTTACAGTTTCCCAGTTTATGTGTCTCTCTTGGGGAACCACGAGGTAAACAAATGTCTAGTGAACAGATTGATGTTTTTTTTCTTCAGAAATAACAATGCACATGTAAAAATGAATTCCTCCACCAACTCACTGCTTTGGGAGATGGGCTAAGAAGGCAACACGCCAACAGATATTTCCAGCAACTCTGATAAACTGTGAGAATTATAGGAGGCATCTCATGAGAGAAGCCATAACACACCACAATAGGGCATGAACAGGGGATGAAGGAGCATAGCGGAGGACCCACCCCTGCCTCCCACAGGTTTCTGCACGTGACTGATTTTGTTTGCCATAGCAGATAGCTTTTAATCCCTCAGTAGGGTCACCCTGCTCTGATGGTTGGGCTGTGGTGTAGGCGTATGAAGAAGGCTGGAGGGAATAGGGAGAAGTCTCAGTGATGGTTAAGTCACTTGCCTGCAAAGCCTAAGGACCCAGGTTCAACTCCCCAGAACCCATGTAAGCCCGATGCACAAGGTGGTTCATGCATCTGGAGTTCACTTGCAGTGGCTAGGGGCCTTGGCATACCCATTCTCTCTCTCTCTCATAAATAAATAAAAATAAAAAGAAACTGAGAAACGAATAAGGTGGAAAGTGACTGAGGAAGACACCTGATATTGACTTCTGGCCTCCACATGCATGTGCACCACGTAAACATGTGTAACCACACACACACACACACACACACACACACACACACACACACACAGAACAATAGGTGTGACATGCTTGAGATTGTTGATGTGTGTTGAGCAGTGGCCGGGTTGCTATGGCATATTTTCCTGGTAATGTCAAGCCAGGCTCTTTAGGAGTAGCAAGAACTGTGCTTTCAGCAAAATTGGTTTGAAAGCCTTCACATTCCATCTTCTCTTCTAGTTTATTGTATTTTATTTTGTTCTGGTAGCCTGGAAGACCTATGTTTGAGTGTGAAATTATTGAGCCCTTCGCTAGGACCTCCCAAGCAGAGATGGATGTGTTTTCAACATGTCTGGGCTTTGGTGTGGGGTGCGATGTGATTAATTTATACTGAATACTTGGCGTCAGTCTTGCTAATCTACGGGCTTTTTTTTTTTATTTTTATTTTTTGGTTTTTCGAGGTAGGGTCTCACTCTGGCCCAGGCTGACCTGGAATTAACTCCATCTCAGGGTGGCCTACAAATCCTCATTGTTCGAGTGCTGGGATTAAAGGCGTGCGCCACCACGCCCGGCTAAACAGGCTTATTTTAACATCAGACCACGTAGTCATCATCTTAAGTGGGTACAAATCATCATTGTTCAAGTATATACATGTGGTTTTCTTTAAATATATTTTATTTATGTATTTGAAAGAGAAAGAGGCAGAGAGAGAGAGAGAGAGAGAGAGAATGGGTGCACCAAGGCCTCTAGCCACTGCAAAAGAACTCCAGACACATGTGCCCCCATGTGCATCTGGCTTACATAGGTCCTGGAGAGATGAACCTGGATCCTTTAGCTTTGCAGGCAAACACTTTAAGCATTTAAGCCATCTCTCCAGCCATATACACATTTTTTTGTTTGCAAGCATTTTTTATTTAGAAATAATTACAAATGTACAACTATAAATTGTAATTAACTACTAGAGTACAAAGAATGGCCGATGACCTCTGCTTGGGTCCACCCAAATATTACCTTTTCCCATGTCTTTATCCCCCTTCCTCATTCTATCACAGGCATTCTGAAATGTGAGCTCATAGCAGCTTCAGGTCAGCTTCTTCAAGGTGTTCTGCAAATCTTGATTGCCATTCAATTTTCATGATTTACAATGCTGCCAAGCCGAAGGTAATTTATCAGTCTTCAGAGCACTAAATAGTCCAAGGCAATCATCATTTGCTTAGACAGCAAATATAGATATAAAAAAAATCTAGGGTAAACAAAACTATTTCAGGAGCAGGTCTAATGAGAGACAGAGGTAGGGAAATGGACTTCGTTTTTGCTTCTGCTTCATGTTTCAATGACAGCTCTGAGCAGATTTGTGATACACACACACACACACACACACACACACACACACACATACACACAGATATACCCTTGTTTCAGGGAGTCAAAGGCAGTAGGGGGGAAACAATTAAAGAGGCAGAAGATAAATTTGATAAGGATAGGTGAAATCAATACCAATATAGGAGACTAAATAGAGTTTTGATTCATGCAATTATTTTTTAGAATCAATTTGCAAAATAGCAGCCCATGAAGCTAAGACTAAAATGCAAACTTCCAGCCACACACTCTATCACTTTTTCATGCCTTGTCTTCACAAAAACTGTGGTGTGTGTGTGTGTGTCCATTAAATAAAGTTGTACATTTAATGGAAAAGTTAGGATATGTTGAAAGTTTTAAAAAATATTTACTTACTTGCAAGTAGAGAGAAACAACAAAGACAGGGAGAATGGGCATATCAGGGCCTCCAGCCACTGCCCCTTTGTGCAGCTGGCTTTATGTGGGTACTGAGGAATTGAACTCAGGTCATTAGGCTTTGCAAGCAAGCTCCTTAACAGCTGAGCCATCTCTACAGCCCTCAAACATATTTTAAAATAAAAAAAACAGTTATACTATATGCTGATGCTGAAAAGTTAGGTGAACATATCTCTGTATACAGCCCATATCCTTTCTCATGTAGCATACATTTTGCATTTCTATGACTAGTCAGCACAAAGATAATGTTATGAATATAGAGAATTATTGCAGCATTTGGCATCTTTAAAAACCAGCAAAGTGTTCCCATTCCTTGAATTATGATTATTATTTTTTGAGAGAATTAAGTACTAAAGAAAATACTTAGCCCATTTGTCTCAGTGCCTCCATGTTGAAACCCAAACCTGACACACACCACAGGGCGTGCCTTTCCTGCCATCAAGTGACAGACTGTTCTGAACAACTGCACACCCACGGAGCACCCGGGCATTGGCTTTATTTTTAGATCTTTGTTAGAGTATCTCTTGCAACTCAATTTGATGTTTTAAACTGACACCTTTTTAGATGAGTTTATTGTCCAAAACTCTTAAAAATGAGCCTAGGAATAGCATTATTGTGTCTTCAGCTGTCAGAAGGATTGCTTTAATTTACAGTTGCTCAGTTCATCCTTCTATGTTCCATTGTCACAGCAGTAGGGAGCTCAGGCAGGCAGTGTACGATCCACATGTGAACCCCATGCCTGTCTGCACTCCACTCCACCACCACTCCCTTCACTTGCCCTGGGCTAGTAACACGATCCTTTCTTCTGCACTGTAAGAAAAGTCAAATTGGAAGTTTATCTGCAGAGCCCTCCTGTCATTGCAGTGCATAATGAAACATCTGTCCCTATTACCTGTACATAATAATCAAGCCACGTCATTGACCATGGATTGTAAAAGCAAAAATTCAAATAAAAATAAAATGGTTAAAGATCCCTAGAAGCAGCAAGAACCAAGAAGTAAAGAGAAGAGAGGGGCTGCCCCCATCACCATCTTGATGAGTCGGGACTGATTCAGGGCTGGAGCCGTCTACTGTTCTCACTAGAGGACATGACATTCCTGTGCTTTGGGGCCTGAGTTCTTTAGTAATTACCTACAAAAGAAGGCTGCCTTGCTCCTAAGCTCTATCATTATGGCATGCATGATGGGTGGAGTGAGTAAAGTCCTCTCCTCTTCCCTCTTCATAAGACAAGTTAGCATAAATTCGACTTGAAAGTCATTGAAGGACAGACCCTACCTACTGCTTTCCTGATAACATTAGAAAGGAGTACTCACCTGTTCCTCCATTGGACTTAACACATCATATGAAAGAAAAGGGACACTTCCTTCTGACCAAAGGAACAATGTCTCTGGGCAGACTAAGTTACCTCCATTAAGAATTCATTCTTGGGCTGGAGAGATGGCTTAGTGGTTAAGGCGCCTGCCTCCTAAGCCTAAAAGAACGCTGGTTCCAATCTCCGGCGGTTCCAATCTCCAGGTCCCGCATTTAGCCAGATGCAAAGTAACGCAAGGGCACAATGCTGCATTTGACCACAAGGGGGCACACGCATCTGGATTTCATTCACAGTGGCTGAGAGGCTGCTGGTGCGCCCATCTCTATCTGTCTTCCTCTCCCTCTCTCTCTCCAAAAACAAACAAAAAAAGAATTCATTCTCTCTCTGCCTCTTTCTCTCAAATAAATAAAAAAGGGGGGGTGCTGGAGAGATGGCTTAGTGGTTAAGCACTTGCCTGTGAAGCCTAAGGACCCCAGTGCCAGGCTCGATTCTCTAGGACCCAAGTAAGCCAGATGCATAAGGGGGCGCGTGCATCAGGAGTTCGTTTGCAGTGGTTGGAGGCCCTGGCATGCCCATTCTCCCCCTTCCACCCCCGCCTTTTTCTCTCTCTCAAATAAATAAATAAAAAGAATGAATCACCTGGTCATAAGGTCACCCCTCACCAAGCACATGCTAAAGAGGTGTGAGAAATAGTTACGGCATCAACGAAATTGTGTACTAGATCACTAGAAGCAGTTACGCTCATGTCTTTGCTGCTGAGCCTGCCTGCTTCTCTGGATGTTAACACACAATGTATGTTGTTTTTTGTTTTGTTTTGTTTTTTCTTCTTCTTATTTTTTTTTTTACCTCCTTTCTCTCTCTGCTTTGAGTGCTGGCTGAAATCCTAAGCATGCTTGCTCTGACACCTTCCACTTTTTCCTCAATAAATCGCCTCTGCTTTACCCACTCCTTGTCATCCATGTGCCTACTTTTTCATGGTTGTGAGACCAAGAACTCCACAGAACGAATACCTGCAACAATAGTTCAGATACAGAGTGAACATGTCATTTGTGAGTGGAGAACATTATTCATAGGTATGATAAAGCTGAACCCCATCTAGAGTCAACAGAATGCACACACAGACACTCATCACCTATGGAAACGTCTGAAAATAAAGATAGAAAAGCATCAGCCAGGGCTGGAGAGATGGGTCAGTGGTTAAGGTGCTTGCCTACAAAGTCTAAGGATCCAGGTTCGATTCCCCAGGACCCATGTAAATCCAGATGCACTAGGTGGCTCATGTGTTTGGAGTTAATTTGCAGTGGCTAGAGGCCCTGGTGAGCCCATTCTCTCTCTAGCTGCCTTTTTTTTTCTCTCTCTCTCCTTCTCTCAAGTAAATAAAATAAAATAATTTAAATATCTTTCTTAAAAAAGACATCAGTTAAAATGTTAAGCACAAGCTGGGGCCAAGAGAAATGTCTGAGGCACCATGACTTAGAGCAGAAAGCCTGGTGCCTGGCCCTGTGTGGGGAGATACTTGGGCACCAGGGTCAGGTGTCTGCCCAGATGGTTTCTTCTCCCTGGATTCATGAAGACTGTCTTGCTCATCTCGCTCAGAACCACCACTACTGGGTGTGCTGGCTCATCTGCGGCCGACTCTATCACTGAAGCCTGTGCTAGTGGTGTTTGCTTGTTCATATTTTTTTTTTTCAGTTCCTGTTTCCTTGACTTGTTCTCTAAGCAAATTAGAGTTGGGAAGTGAAAACCCAGGAATCCAAATGAAACCCTTCATTACTAAGGGGACAGTTATAGATCTTAACAAGACTTCTAGAAATTGAACGCTAACACACATAGCCCTTTAAACCCAGGAAGTCGGGCTGGGATGCTATGTGTAAGCAGAAACTAGAGAGGGTGAGAGTGAGGCAGGTGATGGTGAAGGGACAGCCTTCCAGGCGGAGGTGTGGACAAGGACACAGTGTGGTGAAACAGGGACAGCATGATGAGGGTGGGGCACAAAATGATACACTGGAGATCCACAAGTCCTTTGAGGCAACCTTAAGTAGTTTAAGCTATGTTCTAGAAAAGTGGGAAGATCTTTCACGTTTTCATTAAGAAGCAGTAGAAGAAAAGGGACCAGGGGTGCTGGGCAGATGTCTCAGGATAAAACACTTGCTCTGTAATCATGAGGACCTGAGCTCTGGCCCTCAGAACCCACGTAAATGCCACGCTTAGTGGTGCATGATTGGTGCTGTGTGCCTGTAATCCCGGCACCAGAGAGGTGAGGACTGGCACCCACTGGCTAGCTGGTCTTGCAAAATCAGTGAGCTCGAGTTTGAAAAAGAACTGTTGCCTCAAAGAATAAAGTGGGGAAGGACCAAATATGACATCTGATGGTGACCTGTGGCCTACACATACATGCACACATACATACTTCCTCCACTTGTACCTACACCTATATGAACGTGCCTACAAGCATGCACATTCATCACATTCCAGCACAAATGCAAAAAAGGGGGGGGTAAAAAGGATGGCTAATTTCGGGACTATTAGCTATTCAGTATAGGGTATTTCCATCTCCTATCCTCATACAAAGAAGATGTTGGCATTAAGTTAATGTTTTATCCTGTTAGCATTAAACATTCTTACACATACCCAGGTGTCCTCACGTGACCTATGCCACTGTGATATTCATTCGCTGTCATGGCATTTGCTGAAGTCAGGTTCCCATCCATTGACAGAAATAAATGGTAAAATTCATGTTCCCGAAACCAAGGACAACACCAAAAAATCACTCCCAGTGATCCAGCCAAAAACAATGAGGTGCTTAATTTCATGGTAGAAAAATATATATAATATTCAAATAGAACTCCCACCTGGGGTTTATTTAGGCAAGGCTATTTAGCGTTCTTTCCAAGTCTGCTTTTACAAAGGGACACGTAAAGCTGTCAATGTAGACTTCACCTAACTGCATTGCTTTTCCATCGACCTATAGGGTGATCTTGGCTGTTGTGGTTTCACACCAGCAGCACAAATGTAATTAACACACGGAATGTATCAAAAGGGATCCTCGGAGAAAAGGAATTAAGTAATGGGGATTTATAATACAAGGTGGGTTACAAGCTTAGCGCTCATAATAGCCTGCATTTGCAAGGCAGCACCGTTACTGAGCATGAAAATGATTTAACATAACCCTGAAATTTTAGGTTAAGAAAAATGTATAAGTCACTCACTTTTTGCATTTTCAAAAAAAGTCATTGTTAACACTGTGAATACCCCTATTCCCAGACATACTTATTCATCCAGGACCTAGCCAGGTATTACTATATTTGGAAGACAGCTCCCGGTATGGCTGGGCTGTGAATTTTTTCAGTGGTTCAAGTTGGCAGTTGCTTCTTTGTTTATACATATTTGTGTGGGGCACACATTTACATAGGGGCATGAGTGTGTGCATGGGTCTATGTAAGTGGAGGACAGAGAACCATCTCAGGGGTGATCTTCAGGAATGTAATCCTCCTTTTATTTATTTTTTTTTGGGGGGGTTCAAGGTAGGGTGTCACTCTAGCCCAGGCTGACCTGGAATTCACTATGTAGTATCAGGGTGGCCTCGAACTCATGGCGATCCTCCTATCTCTCCCTCCTGAGTGCTGGGATCAAAGGCATGCACCACCATGCCCGGTGTAATCCACTTTTTTGAGACAAGGTTTTGCATTGGCTTGGAGCACACCAAACAGACGAGGTTGGCTGGCCAGCCAGCCTCAGGCCTATTCCTGTCTCTTCCTGTCCAGCAGTGGGATTATAAATGTTCACCACCCTAGCCCGCATTCTGGTGTGGATTATGGATACCATGGAACTCAGGTCTCCATCCTTAGAAGGTAAGCCCTTTACCAATCGAACTGCCTTCCTAGTCCCTCACCGGGTGCTTCTTAAACAAGTCCTGTTAACACAGGGCTATGTCCTGTGTCAGCCCTTTTGTTGGCAATTTTAGAAGCACCAGAGATATAGAAAGTTTTATCTTGGTTTTCAAGAGCTTACTGTTGACTTAAGCACTTCGTTACTTTCTAATTAGTTACTTTCTCATTGCTTTTTAACAAATTCCTGACAAGAAGCAGCTTAAGGAAAGATTGCTTATAGTCTGAGGTTATAGACCATCGTGGCAAGGAGGGTACGGTGACAGCTGGTCTGTCCACAGCAAGGAAGTAGAAAGCACTTGCACCTCTGTTAAATCCTGGATGCCAAGCCATGGCATGCTGCCACCCAACGCTCGGGTGGTTCTCACACTTCAATTAACCTCATTGACAAGATGCCTCCCAGACATTCTCAGACCTTTATTTTGATGGCTATTCTAAGTCCCGACAAATGGACAACCAGAGATTGACCATCACCAACACAGTGCTGGAGAAAAGTGGCCCCAGTATAAGAGAAAAAGGCAAGTTCCAAAAATCACATCCCATCAAAGCCCTGGCAAGGAAAATTTTGTTATTGACCAAAGTCATGTCTCTCTGAGAAGCTTGTATTTAGTTAGTTAGCACTTTTTTTTTTTTTTTTTTTTTTTTTTTTTTTTTTTTTTGGAGAGAGACACAGAGACAGACAGAGAGAGAGGGAGAGGAAGACAGATAGAGATGGGCACCCCAGCAGCCTCTCAGCTGCTGTGAACGAAATCCAGATGCATGCACCCCCTTGTGGGCAAGTGTGTCATTGCGCCCTTGCATCACTGTGGCTAAACGTGGGACCTGGAGATTGGAACCAGCGTTCTTAGGCTTAGGAGGCAGGCGCCTTAACCGCTAAACCATCTCTCCAGCCCCAGTTAGCACTTTGCTTGGCAATTATTTGTTGAATATTTCCTGATGACTAACCACTCGCTGCATAGTTCACTTGCTAGAGGGAATAAAGTTCAATGCTACACACCCAGGAAACATCAGCAGGGGATTAAAACTGATTTCCATCCATCCCAGAGCCCATGCTAGGTCTCTGCCTGTGGAGTGCACATTGACTGTACCACCTGGGTCCCCTCAGCTCGCCCCTTCCTGTGAAGTCACTGCTTCGTTCCCCAACGTTGTGCTTCGGGAGAAGGTTTTATTCCAGGGCTGCAGAACCGTATCCATGAGTGTAGGCAGGTGACTATCCTGTACCATCGTCAGACAATCACTGACGTTGCCCCTCGGTGCATTCATATTGCGTCAGAAAAAGTATGTGCAGTCAAGTCAGAGCCACAGTTAACTGGGTCGAAGTAGTTCCTCCCAAGAGAAGCCAGGAAACTTTTTCCTTCCTGGTCATGTATGGTAGAGAAGTCTGCTATGACAATAGATTCAGGCTGGTGGGAAAAGCAGAGCAGGTGAAGCCATCCCGTGGTGAGAAATAGATGGTGATGCGAAGGAATGCAAGAGAGAGGGCTGAAGAACGGAGGAGAGGATGTTAGCAAGGCAACAGTGCACAGCTTTACTATGATGTCTGGGACTGGTGCTTTCTACTGCTTCTTCCTCTGTTTTGTTTATAGAAAATTAATACCCTGCCTATTTTTGGTTACACTAATCTGAGCTGCACGTCTTGGCTGCTGTGAAGGATAGCCGCTGAAGCCCTCAGTCTGGGTTGAACTGGTCCAGGTGTTTACTGGGTGATGACTTGCAAGATGGAGTTCAAGAGTTTGTGCACCCTGTGTTTTTGGCGCAATCATGTACATTATATACTTGATGAAGTACCTAGCAAAAAGAGACAGTTGGAGACATGCTCTCCCTTATCTCCCTCCCTTCTATTATCCTCTCTCCTCCCCTCTCCTCCCCTTCCCTTGTCTATGTCTTCTCTGTATCCCTCACCTTTTCTAGTCCTTCCCAGCTGGCATTCTTGAGCCGCATCTGTTCCTCTGGAGCTCATGACCTGGCTTGAGACGTTTCTGTTCTCACGGATGACTGCCGTTATGTTTAATTCAACCACAAGCAGCTGTGGTGAGCTACACACGTGAAACCACACCGTGATACTTCCTCCTCTCCCTCTGTCCTGTTTTTGTCTGCTCTCTCATAGTCCCTGAAAGTTGTACAGTAGGGAATTCAGCCAGGAAAGGCAACGGAGAATAAGTAGTGTTTCCAACAAAGGGATCACTGCGCTACCATAGAACAGAAAGTTGGAGGCCTTAGGGAATGTAGTCCCCATTATTTTCAAACACTGAAGAAGAAAGAAGAGAAAAATACCGAACTCACACTTTATAGATGTCTCTCATTAACATTTTTTGGTATGTATTTGTGTGTGTGCGGTACGTGTGCTGCATGCACATGCGTGTGCAGATGTGTGTGCTCCATGTGTACATGTGCAGAGGCTGGAGAAGAACGTTGTGCGTCCTTGGCCTTCACTCTTCTGAGTGTCTCCTTGAGGAGTCCCCATGGGACTCGGAGCTGCTGTTTCCATTCACAGTGGCTAACCATGGAGCCCTCAGCAATCTCCTGCCTCCGTCCCTGCCATGGCAGGGATTCGGGTTTTAGGTGTGCGTAGCCACACCCAGCTTTTCAGGTTCTGGGGATCACACTCAGGTTTTCACGCTCGCCGGCTAAATTATCTCCCCAGTGCTCTCACCTTGCTCCTAAAAACGATAAAATTGGGGCCAAATTTTGTTATAGGCCAAGTGAGATATTGCCACAGGGAAAAGGTGCAAAGTACCTTAGAAGCAGGAAATATCTCTTCTGATTTCACTATTTCTAAGGCCTGTTGTCACTTCCCATGGTCTTTTCAACTCCTTGCTGGAACAAACAATGCATTGACACGTGAGAATACTTATTTGAGCTAGCACATAGAGAAGATGGAGACATGGGGTTCTCTGAATCCCCCTTCCACTGACAGATTCAACTCTTACACACTTGTCTATCAGCACATCCTAATGGCATACTTAGCTCTGCAAATTCCCCTGCATCTCAATATTTTACTCAGAATCCATTTTCCAACATCTTATTGTTTAGGAGAGTTCAATTTTCCTTTTAGAAGCATGTACCTAGGTTAATACAGACATACCCCTTGCCAAAAGTTCATCTTTCCTTAAAAGATGCTATTCCTTGTTCATTTATTCACTCTTGTTAACAGTGACCTCACTATCACCACTTCGTTTTTAGAAGGCAGTGGTTTATGTATTTTAAAAACTCTCTTTATGGTGTGTGTGTGTATGTGTGTGTGTGATATGTGATATATTCGTTGGACATACCACTAAAACAGACCTTTAAAAAATGGCATAGTGATTTAGAAGCTTCAGTTTTGGAGTCAAGTTTTCCTGGACTTGAACCTGACTTTTTCCACTTCTGGCCGTGGTCTCTGGACTATTTTAAATGTTTAATTGCCTTGATCTTTAGTTTCCTCATGCATGAGCAAGGCTATTAGAAGACTCAGTGAGACTGATCACGGACGAAAGCTGAGAGTGGTTGAGATGTCCTTAAGAGTACGCTCGTTCCAGCATGACCGTCCTGTTCATTTCCTCATCATATGAGGTATTAATAAAACTGGGATGTAAGGGGCTGGAGAAGATGGTTTAGTAGTTAAGGCATTTGCCTGCAAAGCCAACGGACCCCAGTTCAATTCCCCAGGACCCACATAAGCCAGATGCACAAGGAGGCACATGCATCTGGAGTTCATTTGCAGAGGTTGGAGGCCCCGGCACACCCATTCTCTCTCTCTCAGTCTCTCTCGCTACCTCTTTCTCTCTCTCTCTCTCTCTCTCTCAAATAAATAAATAAATAACATATGTATTTAAAAAACTAGGATGTAAAAGAAGAGAGTGATACTGTCTCTGTGATACCATAGCAAAACAATCAAGACCAGCTCATGCATAGAAAACTGAAATGCATTTCTCGGGCTTCTGAAGGTTAAGAATCCAAGATCAGGGTTTTGGCTGGGAGGGGCCTGGTAAGCACTTCCCTCTGTTCATGATCCCTTCTTTTTTTGATGAAGGGGAGCTACACTATGTTCTCACACAGCCAAAATGAGGAAGGTCAAAGATGGGGCGTGTTCTATGTGAACTTAACCTTTCTCTGTGAGAGGTCACACTGCTGCAGAGTGTGAGCCCTTGGGATTTCGTTACCTTCTGTGGTAGTTTGAATGAAAATGTATGCTCCCCACAGCCTGAGGTATTTTTTACTTGATTTTTTATTTTTTTTATTTATTTTTTTTGGAGAGAGACACAGAGATAGAAAGAGAGAGGGAGAGGAAGACAGAGATGGGTGTGCCAGCAGTGTCTCAGCTGCTGAGAAGGAAATCCAGATGCATGTGCCCCCTTGTGTTCAAGTGTGGCACTGCGCCCTTGCGTCACTTTGCATCTGGCTAAACGTGGGACCTGGAGATTGGAACCAGTGTTCTTAGGCTTAGGAGGCAGGCGCCTTAACCCCTAAGCCATCTCTCCAGCCCCTGAGGTATTTTTGATGAAGATTAAGCTTCCTGCTTAGACTCCAGCAGGCTGAGCCCTGCTGGAAGATGTGTGTCATTAAGGATGGGTCTTGAGTCCAGCTCTTCACAGGTGTGAAGGGAGCCAGCTTGAGCTCCGGCTGTTGGTTCTGCCCTTTCTGTTTTGGAAGTATGCAGACATGAGCCAGCCTGTCCTCCACAATGAAGCTTCCCTGGAAACTGTATGCCTGAAATAAACCCTTTCCTCCCATAAACTGTTGGGGGTTTGTCCCAGAAACATAAATGTAACTGGAATGCACTACCCCCACAAAAAAGCCACTCTGTATATAACTCCATTGTTCATTAAGTTTCAACACGAATTTTACAAGGGACACAGTCATTTTAATCATAGCAGTACAAACTATCATATTTTTTTAATGTATTTACTTATTTGTGTGTGTGTGAGAGAATGAGAATGAGAATGGTGCACCAGGGCCTCTTGGCACTGCATGCACCACTTTGTGCATCTGGCTTTACATGGGTCCTGGGAAATCAAACGTGGGCCAGCAGGCTTTGCAAGCACATGTCTTTAACCACTGAGCAGCCTCTCCAGCCCTGTACAATTTTAAGAAGAGTTTTCAAATATTACCTCCCGAGCAGTTCCCACTATTGACTTCCCAAATCAGAACACACACAATTTTCAGAATCCTCCAATTTCTAATTTCCTCACAATCAGGGATATCTATACCACTATGTCAGATGACGCAAGAGCACCCTGCACTTCTCATTCCATGGATATGACACTGAGAAAGCTGTGTCTTGGAGAGAACTGACTACCACGTGGGCACAGTGAACCTTCTAGAATCAGAGCATTGCATACACCCTCACGATGGCTGAGCCAAAGCTCCCACTAGGCATTTGAACAGCATGCATCCATACTGTAAATAACCTTTGCGTTACTATCTCTGTAGCTGTCACTGATGGAGTAACATTTTATAAACCAGCGTCAATTGTGAAAGAGACACAAGTGTTTGAAATTTATAGACGAAATTAGGGGTCACTCACGGCACCTGGTCCTGCAGAGACAGTGAGATTTAAGACAGTATCCTTGCCTCCAAGAATCTTATGATCAGGATGCAGTATAGGTAGGTGTGGGTCCTTGCTGGTCCCCAGGGTCATTGGCCATGTCCTGGGCCCAGGAGGAGTTGGAGGGAAGAAGCAGAGTCCTGGAGCAGGTGAGTGCCATGACAGGCAATGAACATCTGGGAGACCGTCCGATGGACAGCACTCCTTTATTCAGAAGGGGAGTGGGTTTATAAACACTTGAGGAAGGTTGAGATGGCACCTACAGATTATATGGCGAGCGGATACATAGTTTATGGGTTCCTATCTAATTGGCTGAAAGGCAGAAGTGTAAGGGAGATAGTGGTGGGAAAGCTACTTGACTTCAGAGCTGTGAGGGAGGAGCTGTGAGAGAGATAACAGGAATGGCGGGAAAAGCTACCTGACTTCAGCCACATAAGGGTCTCTTGGGCAGCTAGCCACAAGGTCAGGAAATGTGTGTGGGGGGCACAAGGTCTGACTTATGGAATCGTCAGATGCTTTGGGGATCAAGAAGGGGGGAGGGCCTTGCCAGTTCTGCCCACTCTGGGTGATGACAGGGTACACTACAACCTTGCCCGAGGGTAGGGAAGGCCAGTCACCATTGCCAGGGTGGGTTCCGACAAAAAGGCCAGCGGCAACCCCCACAGTCCAAGATCCCGGCCATGTCCAATAGTTCAGGACAGCCTCCTCACAGCCCCAGCCGTTTGTAGCAATGCCCAACACGTAGGGACCTTTACTAAAGGGATATCAAGTCAGACCATCTGCGGTAGTGTGAATGTATGGCCCCATAGACTCAGGGGTTTTAGTAAAACTGAGTTGACAGCTTCAGCCTACAGCAGGTTGACTCATGCTATGGCGGGGGGAGGGGCTGTCACTGGGGTGGATCCAAATTCCAGATTCCAGCCCAAAGGCCTATAGAGAGCAGTCTGAGCTCTGGTAGGTGTGTGCTTGTTGGTGTTTGCTGGCTGCTGCTGGTTTTTCTCTTTGTTGGATCTGGAAAGAGGAGCCAGCTTCTTCTGCCATTGATGGCACTGCCCCTGGATCTGTGAACTTGAAACAAACCTGTTCTTCCCATAAGCTGTGTCTGGCGGGACGTTCACTCCAGCGATGTGGAACAGACTGCAACACCAGCTGTGCTCAGAATAGATCTGTCCTGGACGTACAGGGTGACAAAGCCACTTGTCACTCACTGTTCTCCACCTTCAGCAATGCTCCCCACATGGCAACTTTGTAGACATTTTCTTCTAATTATCTCCCATCATGACCTTTTTATATATGTGTGAGTGCACGTGTGTGAGGCCTCTGGGCAACAACCTCAGGAGTCACCCTTAGGAATATCATCCATTTCCTTTGAAGCCGAGCTTCCCATCGGCCTGGAACCCACCAGTTGTGCTCGATTGCCCGGCCAGTGAGACCCAAGGATCCCCCGTCTCTGCCTTACCAGCACTGGTATTTACAGGTGTGCGTCATCGTGCCTCGAATTTTTACATGGGGTTCTTGGGGCTGAACTCAAATCTTCAGATATTTTTATCCATTTTCACAGAGGACAGGGAGAGAGGGAGGGAGGGAATCAGCATGACAGGGCCTCTGGCCACTGCAAATGAACTCTAGATACACGTGTGACCGTGTGCATCTGGCTTACATGAGTGCCAGGGAATGAAACAAGCCTTCTGGCTTTGCATGCAAGTGCCTTGAACCATTGAACCATCTCTCTAGCCCCTGAGCTCAAATCTTCGTGCTTGCAAGGCAGACACTTTACTGTCTGAGCTATCCCCCTGGCTAACTCCGAATGAACTCTTAATGCTGCGGATAAATTGTGCATTTGTTTATTATATGCATGTATCTCTCTATTGATGGTTCTTTAAGTAAGATTTTTTTTTTCCTCCCAAAAGTCAGTTTCCACCCCACAGGAGGCAATGTCACCCTGTTCATAAAGCATAATCCAACCTGTGGTGGAGGGTTTCAGAAACTATTCTAGAAACTGCAGTGTCTGGGCTGTGCCGAGGAGGGGGCAGGGATTTCTCAAACAAAGAATTAGGAAGGGCGTTCAAACTAGTGGGGAAAGTAGTGGTAGTGAAGGACACTTCTGCACATTGGGAAGCCCACAGTGGCTGGGACGCAAGGCTCATGTCAGGAGGGGCTTAAGAGAAAGCAGGAGAGGTAGACAGACATGAATGCATACCTCACCATGCAAGCATTTCCCTGCTGCATCTTTTTTTGTCTGCTTACACACTCACTAGCCACTGGAGTAACTTTGTTCAACGGATAACAGGATCTCCCTTTAGTCATTAAAATGCTCCCACAATTGAAAACAAGGCTTTCTGCAGTATGAGGCTAGCAACTGGGTTTGAAACCACTGTGACTAGCCTTTCTCAATGGGTCAACTGGGAAATCAAAGGAAATGAGTCATTGCAAACAGCTGTGTGGGTTCAGCAGGCTTTGGCACGGGTCCACTGTTTGCCAGTAAAGGCAGCAAAGAGCCGTGAACCTGCTTGAATGTTACTCAAACACACGGCTGGGGCTCTCTCCAGACTTCACCGTTACCAAGAAAACTACACTTACCGTGTCTGGACGGCTGACATGGTACGGGGTTGGGTCAAGTCTCCCGCACCCTTGCTGCCTAAGCAAGAAAGACAACAGTGCCACGAAGCCAAATCACATGGTCGTGTTTCAGAAAGTTCTCAGTTTTCTAAATCCAATATTGGGTCACCGTGATATGAGGAACATAAAACTCTCTGGGGAAGGAAATAAGACAGTAAATTTGAAATGCAGGCTGGGCTAAAATAATTTGTGCATAAAGTCACCAGATTTTAGGTTAATCTGGGACTTATTAAAAACAATTATATTACAAAACATTGAAATAATTTCCTGTCCTCCCCCTAATGACTTCAACTGCCACTGAGACAGTTTAATATCAGCAAATAGCAAAAGTCCCCCCAGCGGACTGCTCAAAAAAGTGAAAATCCTTGGTATGAAGAGATGGCTCAGCAGGTAAAGGCACTTGCTTGCAAAGCCTCACAGTCTGGGTTTGATTCCCCAGTACTTACATAAAGCCAGATGTACAAAGTGGTTGGTGAATACATCTGGAGTTCTTTTGCAACTGCAAGAGGCCATGACATGCCCACCTTTCTCTCTCTCTCAATAAATGAAAATAATTTTTAAAAATCATTTTTCACTTGCAAGGAGCCTCCAAAAAGAAAATATTTTTGGATATCTCTTCCATATTGTTTTAAAATGGATGTCATATCTTGGCTAGGATAGGAGCATAACTTTCTAATACATAATTTATATTTATATAATATTATAAGTAGAATTCACCTGCTGGATGCTTTTTTCATAAATACAAACAAAAATTTAAATTTATGAAGGCATATTTTTGCAGTGTGTATGTGTGGGTGTGTAGTGGTATATGGTATATGCAGTGTGATATTGTGTGTGGTATATGGACATGTGTGTACAGATGTTCACACCTCATGTGCATGTGTACAGAGGCCAGAGGAGAACAGTGGGAAATCTCCTCTGTTCCTTTCCACATGTTTCCTTGAGTTTCTCACCAAACCCAGAGATGCTGTTTTCAGTCACGCTGGGTGATTAACAAGCCTCACTGACTCTTCAATCTCCCTAACCACAGAATGGAGTGACAGGCATGTGTGTCCATGTCCAGCTGTCTCAGCTGGCACTGGAGAATGAACTCAGGATGAGTCAGACCCTCTTAGGCCCTTGTGCTTACACAGTGAGTGCCATGACCCACTGAGCCATCTTTCCAGTCCCTAAATTTATATATATATATATAATTTTTTCATTAAACCCTAGTTTTGGAAAAGAATTAGGTGGCATCTTCACTGTTAGTTTGACATTAGTATATTCTGGTCCTATTTTTGCCCCTGTCTTTGCTACATGGAGGCTTATTAATCACAAGTTCTTCCTGAAGCTGGAAAGTACAGTATCATCTCCCAGTGCCTCATATCTCTTTGTCCACATAAGTTTCTTGATTTGAACACTTAAGAAGTACAAGAAGTAAGTTATCTCTGAGGATATCTTCATAATTTCGAAAGGTTCTCAATGCTTGATTTCTTAGAAGTAATATTTCTTTTTCTTTCTTTCTTTCTTTTTTAGAAAGAGTGAGAGTGACAGAATTGGTGTGCCAGGACCTCAGCCACTACAATTGAACTCCAGACGCTTGCGCCACCTAGTGGACATGTGCAACTTTGCACTTGCCTCACCTTTGTGCATCTGGCTTATGTGGGATCTGGAGACAGATTGAAAATAAGTCCTTAGGGTTCGCAGGCAAGTGCCTTAACTGCTAAGCAATCTCTCCCACCCTAGAAGTAATATTTCTAAGTAGACTTTCTGAGCCTTGTACTAGATACAGAGCAGGCAATCAATATATTCATTAAAGGCTGTTTGCATATGCAGTGCACTTGCTAATATGTAGAGACTAAATTTCTTATCCATTGACGTTAACAGGACAAAACCATCACTCGTATGGAAACATGTTGTGGTGGTTTGAATATGAAATGTCCCCCAAAGTTCCATGTGTCCTTGAGTAAGCCTCATACCCCATAGCTGGTGGCAATTTGGGAGGTGAAGACTTCCTGGAGGAGGTGTGTAGCTGGGGGTGGGCCTTGGAATGCCATAGCCCAAGGCTGCCTTGCTGCTCCTTCCCAGCTGCTGTGACAAGACGCGATGTCCAGCCTCTGCTCGGCCATGCTTTCTCCACTATGGTGAAAGTTCCCCTTGAGACTGTGAGCCATAATGTTCCCCTTCCTTTTATATGCTGCTTTGGTTACATGGTTTGTCCCAGAAACTAGAGGGTAAGTACAATACATAAAAACCTACTCTTCTGGGCTGGAGACGTGGACTAGCAGTGAAGGTGCTTGCCTGCAAAACCCAAGGTCCCTGGTTTGATTTTCCAGTACCCACATAAGCCAGATGCACATTGTGGCCCATGTGTCTGGAGTTCATCTGCAGTTGCTGGAGGTCCTGGTGAGCCCATATGCTCTCTCTCTCCCTCTCCCTCTCCCTCTCCCTTTCTCTCTCTCTCCATATATATATATATATATATATATATGTATATGTATATATACACACATATATATATATATATATATATATATATATATATATATCTAAATAAATAAATAAATAAATAAATAAATAAATAAACAAGTTGTTTTAAAAAAGGTATTATTCATACTGTCAGTCAGAAAAGAGGCCAAATAAAAAGCAAGCTAGAGTGTTGTTTTCATAGGATAACACACCACATTCAAAACTGAAACAAGCAAAATATTTACATCCTTTTCCAAAAGCAATCCTAATGTCAGACTTAAACCCCACCAAGTAAGGATGGTACCAGTTCTACTGAGTGCTCTTGATAGTATAAAATCCCAAAGAAAAAGAGAAGATATCAAATGTGGATAATCCCACATTAAGATGAGAAAAATGTTTCCCAAATAAGACTCAGAAATACCATTAATTTCCTCCACCACTAAAATATTTAAAGTATAATGATATTATATTCCTACATTTTTCATAACTTGTTAGTTACATATGTTAACATTTCCCCTCATCTTTCTTTCATCAAATTAATTAAGAAAAAAAAAGTGTGAGCTGTAAGCACCAGAACAAATAAACTAAGTACAAATATTTCATTTTTCAGATTTGATTTTTCACTATTTTTGGAACCAGAAATATTGAAAGATAAATATTTTTGGAAATATTACTATGAAATACACATAGCTTAGTGGATAAAGTACTTGCCACTGAAGTCTGAGAAGCTAAGTTTGGTCCCTGAGCCCCACATAAAAGAAGCCAGAAGTCAGGGGTGTGGAGATGGTTCAGCAGTTGCAATACTTGCAAAGCCTGCTGATCAAAGATTGCTTCTCCTTAGCACCCATGTAAAGCTGGCTGGACAATGATGTACCAATCTGGATTCCCAATATGCCCATGGCAATGCGAGGTGAAGCCAGTATGGAAAGACCCTGTCTCAAATGAACCTGTACAGAAAGAAGTCACACCCTGAGGTTTCTGTAAATTACACACATACACACACCACACACACGGGGATAGAGAGAAAGAGACTTTTATTTATTTTCTTGTTTTGTTTTTCCAGGTAGGGCTTACTCTATCCCAGGCCGATCTAGAATTCACTATGTAGTCTCAGGGTAGCCTCGAACTCACAGCAATCCTCCCTGCTCTGCCTCCCAAGTGCTAAGATTAAAGGCTTGCGCCACCATGCCCAGGTTTGTTTTGTTTTTGAGACAGAGTCACTGTGAAGTCCTGGCTGACCTGCAACTTATTTTGTAGACGGGGCTGGCCTTGAAATTTTAGAGATCCTCCTGACTCTGACTCCAGAGTCCCAGAATTACAGGCATGCACCACCACACCTGGCTCCAGCTTATTGTATTTTAACAATATTTTAACATCATTGTCTTTTCTACTATGATAACACCTCCACCATATTGCCTTCCTGTCAACTGTTAGCAGGATGGGCACATTTTCAGATTCTACTTAGAAGAAAGTCAGAAAAAGATCTGTATAGTTCCTGACCCTGTTAGGGTATTTCTTGGTTATGATCCCATTGTAGGACTGGTTTCTGGATTCTCTTGCCCCCCTGAGCTTGAGCTATTACCCAGCTGTCTCCATCACGAGAGTCTTGGGAATGACCTGAGGCCCAGTCCCAGCTTTACATCACACACCACATTCCTGCCTTCTGGGATCTGAGCTGGCAAATGCTTGTTCCTTGGTTTAGTTGGTTTTCCCGTAAATTACTACTCACTGGTATATAATTAATGTATTAGGACGAGAAAACATACTTTGATCAAATTACTAAATCCTTCCTCAGTATGGTTAATGAAATATAATTTCCTCATAATGTAGAAAGTCCATTTCCTGATTTCTTCATCTGTTCCCATATGTTGTTCTGGAGGTATTATAAGTTATCCTGGCATTTGTCACAGTGGTTCTTACTAGTTTACAATGTATACTATTAAAGAATTTGTATTATCTTCTAAAATCTGTAAGTTTAAATGATACATAAACAAAATGTATAAACATTTTTCTTTAAAAACTAGACAGATGTTAAAAGCAAAAGTTTTGAGTGGTTTTATTTAAAAAATAAAATAATTTGGTTACATTTTCAATAAAAGTTGTAAAATTCAGTTTTTAAGCAGTTTTCAGTATAAAATAACAATGCATATTATAACTGTATATTAACTTTAAATTAGTATGATATTTAAATAATGTTAAATAAAATGTATTTTAAAAGAACTTGTCAAATATTTTCTTTTTAAAGTATTGTTACATGTATTTTCATTTGTTATTAAATTTAAATATGAAATTTTTTATTACAACCTATCTTAGTTTTGATGTTGTAGGTGATTAAAATAAATTTAGGCTCATAAACTTTATTATTTAGATAAGATATGTTTCTGATATAAAAAAACAGAAAAATTTAATGAGATAAACATAAAATCTCATAAATCATGGATCTCTATTTGATTATTCAGTTAACCATGGCTGAGCTATGAAAACAATGCCCAGAAACACAAGGTCTCAATTTAATTTACAATTAAATTCAGTAATGTTTGAAAATTTCATATGCATTAGGAAGAGAAATGTATTGGGAAGAATTTATAATGTCACAGAACATTACACATCATTTTCAAGTTTGTTACTATGAAGATATATTTTGAAATAAAAGGAAGTAAAATATTTTCATTGACAGTTTATTAATTGACTTATAATTTAAGAATATTGACATAACATGGACTTCCTCAGTACTTTTGCTCTTATCACCTCCAAATATCAGCAGATATGCCTTTCCTGAGACCCCCATGTTAAAATTTTGGTATTACCCAAGCTATCCCTGCCCACATCTTCTCCTTCTCCCTGGATTTACTTCTCCTTAATGCTCTTAGGAGTGCTTCCCATGATATGCATTTTAATTTTATTTATTCCCTTGTTTTCTTTACAAGAACAAAAGCTAATTTAGGAGCAAGAATTTGCGGTTCTCCTGCCCACAACTATACCCTCAGTCCCTAAGACAGGGTATGGCAAAACTTGGTGCTAATAAAAATCATTCATTTATCCTTCAAACAGCAACAACGAAACACCTCTATTGAAGACATTGTTGAACTCTATCAGATAGCCACTATGTAAAAATTAAAGATAGATGAAGGAAATGCAGGGTGTAGCGTGTTTTCAAGGAAAAAAATATAATTGAAGTGATTCCATCCAAGATCTCTGAAGGATTTTAAAGAAGAGTGGAAGAGCAAGGGCCCCCAACCACCCCACTCCCTCCATCCACTGGGGTTCCCCACTGAACGGCTGCTCCCAAGCCTGAAAATCCAACAGCCATCCATCCCAGTGACTCACAAATTCTTTAATCCCTGTTGGCAGCAAGGCTGTTTCTGGGTTCACACACTTAATTGTTATCTCCGGAGTCATCCCCAGAGGAAAGATGGAAATGAGCCAGCATTCAATGGAGAGTGTCCCCACATGTCAGCCTGTAAAACTTTCTGGAGAATTCTGGAACATGCTGCAGACATCAAAGGTAGCTTGCCATTAAGAGAGATGATGAGCGGCTACTTTCTACTCTTGTGTCATGAGATACAAAGTGAATTTGGTTTGGAAGCTAAGTAGTATTATCATCATCACTGCTTTTTACAGAAATACAAGCTGCATTGCCTGAAATCACAAACATAAAATAGATAATTTAGTTTAATGTTAGGGTCTGCCATGTTTGACCATGTGATCTTGCGGCATGACTACAGATATATATGATGCAAAGCGATGGCATCAATTGGTCAAGAATAGTCTATTGAGCTTTCAAACTTGAGATGGCACAATGATAATTAAATCTGTGATCTGTGTGCAAAAAAGGTCTGATATAGTTATAGCTTATATTTTATATTGATTCCAAATATATTTTATTTTTTAAGATTTTTATGCATAGGAAGAAAGAAATATCTGGGCTGGAGAGATGGCTACATGGACAGATGCACTTAAGGCACCTTCCTGCAAGGTGTAACAACCCAGGTTCAATTCTCCACATCCCTTAAGCCAAATGCAAAAAGTTGTGCATGTACCCGGAGTTTGCAGTGGCTAGAGGCCCTGGAGCACCCATTCTCTCTCTCTCTCTCTCTCTCTCTCTCTCTCAATCTCTCTGCATATAAATAAATAAAAATATTTTTAAAAGATAGCAAGATCTGTCTAAAATATAAGAATTCATTGTTTAATTTCTATGGTCTAATATTAAATCAAATAGATGAGAGGGGAAAAAAGGAAACAGAATTCTGGATTTAATTGACCATTCAGTTTCGTCAAATGTCAGCTGACCCCATGGTAGAAACACAGAAGAGCATCTGCTAGAAGGTCTGTTGGACCCCGCTGAGCTGGAGTGTTTGCCTGAGGCCAGAAATACAAACAAAGCAGGAATTTCAGTGCCTCACGCAAGGAGGCTTTCAGCTCAGCCTTCTTCTGAGAGCAAGAAATAAATGGCATTCCTGTTTTTTAAAAAATGGATTGGATAAGTGTAAGAATGGAACCTAGTCATAGAAAGATATATAAATTAATGGACTGCATGGAAATAGTCTCAAGACACATTAGAAAAAAATTTAAAAATGAAAGTTTCAGGGATGCAGCTGGTGTGACCTTGCTTGCATAGGAAAAAGCACGGTGGGTGTATGAGTATGCACAAATCTGTCAAATTTAGAGAGATACTAACATCTTTATAGAAGTGACCTTTGCATGGTACAAATCTGGATTTTTTTTAAAAAAAAATATTCTTTGTATGTAGGCGTTTTTCTTAACTTTTGTATAATGAACATTATTTTTTTAACTATTCAAGTAATAAACAAATACCAAAAGCCGTTAATGGCTTAGCCATAGAGTCCTTTAGATTTCAAACTTAAGCTTCAGCTCCTTACAGGCATCAGCTGTTAACACTTTTTTTCCCGCAACAGTCTGAGAGTTAGCTCTCCTAGCTGGAGGGCTGACTAGATCCGTCAATGTTCTTATTTCTTGGATCGGCCAGTGAATATTTATTAAACACCAGGCCTGCACTTTCTCTATAGTGCTTTATTGTAATTAATTGCTATCTACCATTGATATAATAATGATTTTATGTTAAACACTAATCATTTATTACACCAAAGGCTGGCTCAGAGCTAGGCAATAGGCTTACAAGGGAGAGGCAGAGAAAGAACAGGGGAGGGAGGGAGGGAGAGAGAGAGAAAGAGAGAGAAAGCTAAAAGGTCATCCCTCATTTTAAAGATGATAAATTTAAACAAATTACTGCAAAGACAGTCAAAATTTGATGTTTCTGAGCACTGATTAGATCATGGCTCTTTTAACTCTGCATTGGAACACTTTTTCCACAAAATACATGAATGCAAAGCAAACAGAACCAAAGAAAAACTCAAAAGAACAATTTATTTTTCTACAGTAAATGAGAACAAATTAGGAAAATAAAAAGAAAAATATTTCCCACAGAGCGTTTCACCACCTTGAGCTAAGTAGTAAAATAGTGGAACATGCCATGTGTGAACATTTCCCTCCCTCCCTCCCTCCCTCCCTCCCTCCCTCCTTTCCTCTCTCTTCCTACCTTCACTTTTCTCTTCTCTCCTCCCCTCCCATTCCTCTCTCTCCTCCCACTTTATCTTAAGATAGGGTGTCACCATGTTCTTATCTTGATCAGACTTACCTCAAACTTGGAATCCTCCTGCCTCAGCCTCCTAAATTCTGGGATTATAGGCATGCATCATCATAACTCTGTCTAGAAGTTTCCTAGTACCTAAATATGATCCATGTGCTTTTGTAAAAATCAAACAGACATAAAAAATAACTAATGAACCGGGCGTGGTGGCACACGCCTTTAATCCCAGCACTTGGGAGGCAGAGGTAGGAGGATTGCCATGAGTTCGAGGCCACCCTGAGATTACATAGTTAATTCCAGGTTAGCCTGGATCAGAGTGAGACCCTACCAAAAAAAAAAAAAAAAAAAAAAAAAAAACTAATGGATTTACTCTGTAAATCAGAAACAACAACAGCTTTGGAAAGCCAATGAGACCCTCTGCCAGCCCCTGTCTTTGTCTTCACATTCAGCTGCTGATGTCGGGAATCGTGGACCTCAGGGCGTAACAGTCACTCCCATCTTCATGTGGCGCCTCTGTGATCTCAGCCACATCTCCCCACCCGTTGTATGTGGTTCTGCCCCAGCCGAGGGAGGTCTTGTGGTCTCAGGAGGTGCTAAGGTATACAGAGTGTGACTGAAGAGGGGACTCCATCTATGCAGCCAGAGGGACATGGTTATCCACACTAGGGTGGGACTCTTGAGTGACGTGGCTGCTTTAGGGTCACCCATGCTTTTGTACCACCTCACCCAGGCTCCTGTAAGAAAACACAATAAACTCATTGGTTAACCAAGTTAAACATTGGTGAATCATTACTTTGGTCTGTAGTTGCTGCCGTGTGTGTGTGTGTGTGTGTGTGTGTGTGTGTGTGTGTGTGTGTGTGGTGGGGAGGGGGGGACTTTTGCTTAGGTCTCTCCAGGAAAAGTTTATGCAACAGAAGTGAGCAACAAACACATAGGAAAGCAGAGCCTGCGGATTGAAGATTTTTTTTTTTTTTTTGGTCTGTACTTATTTCTGAAAGATTATCCAGAGAAAGATGTCTTAGGATTTTCTGAAGAAGTCTTTGGTTGAAAAAGCCCAGTGGTCCTAATGTCTATGGTAGTGGTTCTAAAAGTGACCCAGACTGGTAACACCAGCTGACCTGGAAGCTTGTCTGAAATGCACATTTCCAGGCCACATAGCCGCCCACGAGCACGTAACTCAGAAACAGGGCGAGCTGTTCTCAATAAAGCTCCAGGTGTCTGCAATGCTCGTGCCTGAACCAGAGGGTGTGACGAGCGGGGAAGTGCCTTTCCTGTGAGTCACCTGAAGGAACTTGAATTTATTGCCTTCAGATGTTTTAAGGCAAGGATAACTCAGCCAGCAGCATGCTAACAAGTGGCCCGTGCCATGAGAAAGTACGATTTATTCCTTCATGTCAGAAAAGTATTAAAGAGATCTTTCCTTCCTCCTTCTTTGTTGAATTCCACACGTACCTCACCATTGCCCCACCTTGACTGTTTTCCAAGAGAAGTTAGGTACAGGAAAGCACAGGGCTCAACGTAAAACAGAGGCACCCCGCGTTCTCGGACTCCTCTGGTTTTGATCGTGCTGAGAGCTCTCACGGTGTCGCCTCAGCTCTGGAGGTATGCGATGTCTCCATGTGGATCTTGCCATCAGGGAGGCACCAGTTCTACTTCGGATTTCTGTACTGCTGGTTCCAAAGCCCTCTCAAGTATTTTTTTAAATTTAATTTAATACGCATGATATGTTGGCAAGTGTCACACCCAATGAACACTGCAGGCAAGTTTAGCAAAAGACCCTTCTTCCTGTTCTGCTGTATTAGATGCTGTTCTCAGTGCTGTGGTCAAATACCTGGTAGGAAGCAAATGGAGCGAGGACATGTTCATTTTGCCTCCTGCTTTAGGAAGGGACATAACCAGCATTGTGGGGATATAACAGGATGGAGAGGTGGCCAGGCATACTGGTCAGGAAGTACAGATGGGACTGGAAAGTAGGGTGGAGATATCAAACCTCAAAGCCTGCCTCCAGTGACCTGCTTCCTCCTGCAAGGCTCTCCTTTGCAAAGGTTCCACACGCTTCCAAAATAGCACTATGAGCTGTGACCAAGTGTTCAGCCATACGAGCCCGTGGGGCATTTTATATTCAAACCACAAAGCTGCTGAGTCCCGAACATGCTCTTTGGTACACAGAGCTGAAGCTTTACACCCAGGAGACAGGAAGTCTTTCTGCTCCAGGTGGACATCCTATGCTGCAGCCGCAGGCCTAAGTGAGAGTCTCTGCTGCCAGTGAGACAGTAAGACTCTGGTCTCAGTAAAAATATAATTCCTATGACTCCTGTTTTTCCAACACGCGATTTTGTTTCATAGACTTACCTGTGAATATCGTCAAGAACCTCTGGGAGTTGGAGTAGACCATGAAGAACCTCTCTTATTTTCTCTGCTTAGAAAACTGCCATGATCTCTTCCAGAGAGGGGACGACACATTACTTACTGGTCACGTGGAGCATGGTACAATTTCAGAATGTGAAGGTGTCAGACACATTCACATCCCCAAGCATAGTACTAGACTGCCAAAACAGGACAGCCAACAGGCTGCTGCTCTGAGTAGACCACCCATCCTCCCTCCACATGGTGGTGACAATAAGGTTGGAATGATGGAGACCCTTTATTTGGAGAAGGCTGCTATAGATATGCTGTGGGATTCACCTCTCTGTACTGGAGAGATAGCTTAGCAGTTAAATGCTTGCCTGTGAAGCCTAAAGATCCCAATTCAAGGCTCAGTTCCCCAGCAACCATGTAAGCCAGATGCATAAGGTGATGCATGCATCTGGAGTTCATTTTCAGTGGCTGGAGGGTCTGGTGCACCCATTCTCTCTCTCTCTCTCTCTCTCTCTCTCTCTCTCTCTCTCTGTTCTTTCTGCTCTTTCTCTCTCTGTCTGTTGCTCTCAAGTAAGTAAATAAAATAAACAAGAATTTTTATAAAAAGAATAAGATAGCATCTAGATCAAGGTTGGTATGCTTTTGGTATGAGTTCTCTGTGGCTCTGACAAAGTACTTAAGCACATCAACTGAAGGAAGAAAGGTTTGTTTTGGCCCATGTTTTCAGTCCATGGACACCCGGTTTGATTTTTTTCTAGCCTACCATGAGATAGAATATCATGGTGGGGAGTATATAGTAGAGAGACCATAGCAGCCAGATAGGGAGGGAGGGAGGAAAAAAGGGAAAGAGAGGAGGCAGAGAGAAAGAGAAAGGGGGAGGGAGGAAGGGGAGGAGAGAGGAGGGAGAGAGAAAGGAAAGAACAAGTTGAGTACACCCAGGACAGAATATTAAAACATTCTCCTTCAATAGCATACCCTTAAGGACCTAGTTCCTCCAATTAGGACCTACTCCTTGTGATAATTTGAATGAAACATGCCCCATAAGCTCATGTGTTTTGAATACGTGGTCCACAGTTGGTGGCAATTTTGTTAAAGTAGTGGAGCCCACGGAGGAGCCTTGCTGGAGAGGAAGTGTCGCTCTGGGCAATCCTTGAGGTTTATCATTCCAGCCCCAATGGGTCCAGCTGTCGCATTCAGACTGCTTCCTCCAGCTGCTCATCTGTGACCATGTGAGCCAGCTTTCTGCATGCTTCGTCTTGCCCCCCCATGAGGAGACTTTCCCTAGAAATGATACTCTGAAATAGACCCTCTCCTCCTGTTCTGTGCTTTTGGTCGAGTGTTTTGTGCAAGATACTTGATATACTCCTGAACTTTACTATTTCCCAAAATCAAGTGGATAACCAATTGTTTCTGACAACACTTCATGGACCTTCGCTGCAACCTGGGTTTTGAAAACGCACCAGACTGCACTTCGCACTGTAACTCTGCGCTGTTCATGCCGTGACCCCTCCCTCTTTTTGCAGCACTAGTGAATGCTGCCTGAAATACCTCTGCTCGAGATTCAGAATTTCATTGGTTTTTACTGTGTGTACACAGTTCCCTCTGTAGAAGTATAATGCAAACCAAAACAAAGACTTTGAATATCTTCCCTCCGTCATTCTGTAGCACGTGTCAAATGAGCATATCTTTGGATTGAATTATAAGTTTAATTTTAAAATTTTCTGTTTGAGTTGCTGATGAGTTTTATTAAAATATCATTAAATTTTGACTTAAGGGTTAGGACAGAATTTCCAGTAATTTGTAAGAGACCCCTAACCACACCTCTGCCATTTTGTACTACCTATTCATGTGAAGTGGTGTTCTCTATACCGAAGATTACAAAATCAAAATTCAATGAGCTTCGAAAACTGAAGATGCTTTAAGTCCTAAGGTATCGTATGATAGGACTCTCTCATGATATGCAAATTTACTTTCATCTTTGATAAATGCTAAAATTATATGTACATATACGTACATATGATCTTTATACATATTTTACATGTATCCAGGGTCATGTAATGTTTTCTCAGGCAAAGAAGTATCACGATTGGAAAAAGTTCAAGAAGCCATGCTCTAGTGCATGCATGTGTCACCAACCCATGTACTCAATTCTCTGCGTCCAAGGTACTGATCTGGTTTCTGTTTTTGCTGCCAGAACCTTGGTGGGAACAAGGGAAGCAGAATTATGTACATCCCCTTTCTGGTGAAGCCAGCATTGTGATGGCACTCTGCCTTGAGGAGTTGGGTAACCATGAAAACATCAGCCTGCCTATGGCAAGGACAGCAGAAGATTTCACACAGGCTCACGTCTCTGGTAAACAGCCTCCCATGGGAAAACTGGGAACATCCGTGAAGAAAGTCTCAATGCATCTGAAATCCAAGGGCAGCTACGGGCCAGTGTCTGATTTCTTCATAGCAAGCTAGAAAGCAACCCTATAAGGGAGAAAACATCAGAGGCCAGCACAAGGAAGAAAAGGAGATTCTTGCCTGGTGAATATTGTACAGGGCATTTGCAGACTGGCATATGGAAGAGGTGAGAAGAATGCCAGGGAGATGATGACATGAGGGAGTCCCATGCTAGCTGTTACTGGATTTTATTCCAATCTAATGTTGCCTGAGTTTCTGACATTCACTTTCTGTCTTTCTAAAGTTCTTTCTTTCTCTACTGAACATACCCATGCATGCACACACATTCTTTTTCTCTCCTTACTATTACAAGCTCATGTGACAAGTAGCTGTTGTTAGGATCTTGGTGTCCCCTAAAGATGCCAAAGTGAGCTAGGAAGCACCCCTTACCCTAGAGTGCTAAGCTATATACAAAGGATCTGCCATGTACACAGGTTGAACATTTTGAGTGGGAAACCAAGATCATGTCTCAGAGCTGGACAAGAATCGAAGAACTGCTGTCAACACTCCATCATGGCTGGTGGAGTGTCACACCAAAAAACAAAAAAGTGAAAGTAGGAAGGGGATTAATTGGAGTAGGAAGGGGATTAATTGGAGGAGAAGATGGGATTTAGTGAGAGTGGGTGGTGATAACTTAGCTTTTTATTTGTGGCTGGGACAAAATACCTGACCAGAAACAGCATATGGGATGAGAGGGTTGGTTCCAGGCTTATAGTTTTGAAGGGAGCTTCATCATGGTGGACAGCGTGGCAGAGCAGGAAGCGGGCTCTCATAAATGGATGGACTTGTTCTCAGTACCAGCCTTGGAGCTGAGCTAATAAACCTCAAGATCCAGCCGCAGTGACACACCTCCTCCAGCAAGGCTCCACCTCCCAAATTACTATCACCTGGGGATTGAGTGTGAGGTTTAAACACAAACACTGGAGACTATTACGGGGCTGAGAGAGGGTAATTGAGGCAAGCATGATCAAACTATATTGTAAACACATATGATATTGTCAAAAATAAAGTTTTAGAAAAAGAATCAAAGGACCTTGACTACCCTGAAATTGAGAGTGAGATATACTAAGAAAGCCCTCATTGTAAAATGGACAAGTGGCAGTTTATCTAACTCTCAGGAAGCAGGTTTCTGCTATTATGTAATATCTTTCCTGGAAAGCTCCCACCCCCAGGCCACTCACCCTGACTTACCAGCATCTGGCCCTGGGATTATCTCCTGACTTCCTGGGAGGGTTCCAGCAAGTCCTTGGCATTCAGTCATGCGTGCTCCAGTCTAGGGCTGTGCTGGACCACATTACCAAGATTTTAGAAGCTGTTTCACGTTGAGGATAAGAAAAGAAACAGTGACCTGAAGGACAGTGGATGGGGGCCCTAGAGGACTGCAGTCACAAAAGAATGTGGAGGGAAAGGTATTATACTGCTGGGTATTAATTTGTTTTTCCAAACTCTACAAATCTCCAATACATTCCAATTCTCTGCTGAACTGAGATGAAGTGTACTGAGATTGCCTGGTCTCCTGTTGCAGGCAAGATAGATGAGGATGGAGTCATTTTAAATGACATCCCTGATGCCATCTAAATGGTTATCTGCATGGTTATTGGATGTAACATTGATTTCCAATAGATAATTTGTCTTAGGAACAGCTAATATAATCCATTGTTAAGTAGCCCAGCACACGGCAGGAGATTGCAATTTCAGGAACATTTACCATGTATGGAGCATTTAATTTAAAAGTTTTCATCAGCTGAGAAGTTCTAATGAAAGAGGTGGTTTATGCCCACCCAACCTCATCCCAAGTGCTGATGAGATCTCATGCAGACCCCACCCCATTCCTGTGCTCAAGTATGCATGTAACTGTGATTATAGATGTGTTTATTTATAGGGAAAAATGGCATTTTTCAAATGACGAAGATAAAATTCCTCTTCAAACCCATGGGAAGCCTTAAGAAATGCACAATTGGTTTCCCTCTGGGTCTCTGGGTGCATGATATTCGAGACGTCAAAGGCTACCTGTTACTGAGGTACCATCCAGTGGAGAAAGAAGACACGGCACTTCGGAGTCTGTTGTAGAGCACAATGGAAACTTTATTGTGCACCAGAGACTTTGTTAAAAGGGCATATTCAGGACTGGAGAGATGGCTTAGTGGTTAAAGCATTTGCCTGTGAAGCCTAAGGATCCACATTCGACTCCAGATCCCACGTAAGCCAGATGCACAAAGGTGAGGCTAGCACAAGGTTGCTCATGCCCACTAGGTGGTACAAGCATTTGGAATTTCATTGCAGTGGCTGAGGCCCCGGCACACCAACTGTCTCCCTGTCTCTCTTTATCTCTCTCTCAAAAAGAAAGAGTAAAGAAACAAAGGAAAAGAAAAGAAGAAAAGGAAATAAAAGAACAGAGGAAAAGAAGTGCACATTCAGGGGCTGGAGATATGGCTTAGTCAGGATGAAGCATGTGTCAAGACCTGACTTTGGATCCCTAAACCCACATGAACCCAGGCCTGGTGGCGCATGTTTGTATCACCAGTGCTTGGGAAGCAGAGACATGGACAACTCCACAGCACGTGGGCGAGCTCTGCGTTCAGCAAGAGACCCTACCTTAATAAATAAGGTAGAGAGAAATTGAGGGGTCACATCTGACATCAAGCTACGGCTTTTACATGCATGTGCCCCTGTACACGCATGTGTGCTCATAAGCACTGAAACATACATGGTGCATGTGCACACACACACACACACACACACGTGTGGGACAAAGCTTGAAATGCTGCCTTTGGACAGTTTTTCTGGTGCTGTTTCTGCTACTACCTGGGTCTCGTTATTAAGTAGCCAATTGATTGATTGATTCACTCATTCATTCAGAGACGGGATATTACTGTAATCAAGGCTGGCCTTGAACCCATACTCCTCTTATCTTTGCCTCCAAAGATAAGGGGTTATAGGCATGTGCCACCACACCCACCTCTGGACTCCACCTCACGAGACAGTCGCCCTGTATAGAAAGGTAAGCAGCGGGCAGATGATAGTTCCTGGAGCTACAGATATGGGCACCTTCATCCCACTTCAACTCACCAGAGAAATAATCCCAAGGAAAACACCAGAACAACCGTGAGTATTAGCTTTCTCCTGAGTGAATGCAGTAACAATTGTGTCCTTTGTCCAAGCAAGTGAGAAAACACTCAGGGAGCAGTTTCCGCAGGGAAGGCTGCAGAAATAATCGTCAGCTGTGGATACCTTCCTAACGCGCGCTCCGTCCACACTGTAAGGGGAAAGGCTTTATGGTTATCAGTTGGGGGCAAGTTCCTCAATAAGAGCGCAGAAGTGAATTTGTCTTTATCTACACTGTATCTTCAAATTCGCACTAGTATGGAGGAAAAGTCCCCTACAAAAAAGTGTGTGATACGCCAGCAGACACAAGAGCGCATTCAACCGTCCTGCTCTGTGTTTGGTTATGCTGAGATTTAATTCAGCGGGTGACATTCATCGTCTGTCCTATGAAAACGGAGCCTGGCAGTAATGACTGTGCAAACTGTTCGCTCTCTTGTGGACTTAGGACTTTGAAGGGCTTTGCAGACAACGTTGGGCCTTGAAAAGATGCCACCATATGCTAGCTGAGCAAACACACAGTGTATGCCGGCACCCTTCTGTTTGGTGAACGGAAATCTCACAGCTGAGCAAACTGAAGACGGCTGCTCGGCAGGCCTCCTTTCTCTCCCGTGGTAAACCAACCAGGAAGGTGAATTCATTTGGAGTAATCCACAGAATGCCTCCTTGAGGTCCACAACACCTTCTCTGTTTACACCTTGATGACTTTCCTGAAGTCTTTTTAGCTTCTAGTGAATTCTAATGTCAGGGATACGTTTGTTTCTCTTCCACCTCTCCTACCCCACCTGCTAAAGAGAAGCAATAAGATCACGTGGGTTCTGTTTTAATGGATGGGAATGATGTTATAATAACAGCTTTCAACAGCCCCTGCAATGGAATTGGAGCTCTTCTTTATTGAATGACCAGGAGATAACTCTGCTCAACAGAGAGCCTCTGAGGAAGGCAAGCTCATACGCAAAGCGTATTTTGTAAAACCACCTTACAGCAGGGAATAGGAACGCTCTTGAAGTAAAAGAGAAGAGGAGACCTCTAGTAAGTTGTAGCAGTTACCATGTCACTGAGGGGACAGACCACCAGATCAGAAGCACCTTATAGAACGAAAGGCTTTATTCCAGCCTCATAGTTCAAGGGAAGCTTCCCCATGGCAGAGAAATCATGGTAAGAGCAGCCAGCCAGCTGGGCATCACATCTTCCTCCTTCCCTCCCTCCCTCCCTCCCTCCCTCCCTCCCCCCTCCCTCCTTCCTTCCTTCCTTCCTTCCTTCCTCCTTCCTTCCTTCCTTCCTTCCTTCATTGATATCAGCCGGGAGAATGAAGCAAGAATGAGCTAGCTGGCACTAGCAAGGGAAGGTGGGATTAGAAATTCCTAAGACCTACCCGCAGTGGGACATACCTCCGCCAGCAAGGTTTCCACTTCCCAAAGGCTCCACCAGCTAGGAATCAGGTTTGAGGCCTAATCACCCACACACATGAGTCTGTAGGAGACATTTCGTTCAACACTATCACATAATTGCATTGCAAAAATTTATTCTGTTTTTTTGTAAGGTGGCACATACATCTGGAGTTTGTTTGCAGTGGCTGGAGGCCCTGGGGTGCCCATTCTCTCCCGCCCTCTCTCTCTCTCTCTCTGTCTTCTTCTCTCTCAAATAAATAAATAATAAAATTAAATAATTAAAGGATGGCTTAAAAGTTGGCTCTTGATTTTGCCATGCTGATTTGCACACATGCTGCTGCTCGGGTGGCTTGCGTGGCTTCGGCTGTCTGCATGTGTGACCTCTTCTCCAAGCCCAGCTAACCTTGCTCATCCTGCCTTGGCCATCCAGCCATCATAGTGGTTACCACAAGTGCATTCTTGTTTATAGTTTCTGCTTGTTTCCTCTTCCATTTAGACTGTTCCAACTTGATTCCTTAGGAACTTTAGTATTATTATTTTGTATACAAACTATCATATAGCCAAATCCAGTTCTAGCCCTGGGCTAAAACTAACTATACAGCCAAGTTTAGTCTTCAATTATTATTCTTTTTAAAGTTATTTTTTATTGACAACTTCCTTAATTGTAGACAATATCCCATGGTACTTCTCTCCCTTTCCCCCACTTTCCCCTTTGAAACTCCACTCTCCATCATATCTCCTCAATCAGTCTCTCTTTTCATTTTGATGTCATGATCTTTTCCTCCTATTATGAAGGTATTGTGTAGGGAGTGTCAGGCACTGTGAGGTCATGGATGTCCAGGCCATTTTGTGTCTGGAGGAGCACATTGTAAGGAGTCCTACCCTTCCTTCGGCTCTTACGTTCTTTCCACCACCTCTTCCACAATGGACCCTGAGCCTTGAAAGGTGTGTTATAGATGTTTCAGTGCTGAGCTCTCCTCTGTCCCTTCTTCTCAGCACCATGGAGCCTTCTGAGTCACCCCAAAGTCACCATCTGAAAAGAGAAGCTTCTCAAACCAAAAGTGAGAGTAGCATTAATTTATGGGTACGGCATTAAGAGAAGTACTTACTGGGCAGTTTGGTGAGCAGAGTATATACATGTAGCCAGACACCAGAGGATGTTACACCCCTAGGGCTCATGACTACCCCTGTCATACATTTTCAGTATCAGGGATGTATTCCCTCCCATGGAGCAGGCCTCCAGTCCAATTAGAGAGCTGTTGGTTTCCCCCATAATAGACATACCACTATTGCACCTTTGGCTCACTTGGCCTGGCTGGCCATATTTAAGGCTTGCAGTGTCCACTGTTGAGTATCTTCACTGGTGTTTTCCGTGTCTCCCATTGAACTGCCTGCAGTGTAGCTTTTTCCAGCTTTCTGTCAGCTGGTCCACATGGAGGAGGCTTTCAGCTCAGCTGCAGCAGGATTTCCCAGTGACCTTGCAGCCCAAGTATGTGGAGTCTTCAGCAACAGGGTCTTACCATCTATTCCTGGTGGGAAACCAGTGGCCTATAATGTTTGGGGGGTATCTGTGACCTCCCTGGCCAACAACCCACTGGAAGGTATCCCATCCTTGGCACTGAAAATTTCTAGTGACAATCTATTGCTTTAGAGTGTTCCATTGTCCAGAAAAGTAGGTTTCCATTTGAATTATTTATATCCTCCTAGATTTTGATTAGCCTTCCCTCCATCTTTCCTTTACTCAGTCTCTTCCCATGACCTCACTTAGGCCTTTTCACCCCCGTTAATCTGCTCTTCTACTTACATATATGCAATACCATCCTAGTAAGTCCCCCTCCCTCCCTTTCTACTCTCTTTATATCCCCTTTCTAGCTTACTGGCTTCTGCTATTAGGCTCTCTTCCTACTTAAATCAATAGTTTTATTTACTCGTAGGAAAGGGAGGAGGAGTGGTCAAACCATGACCTCGTACCACTGGAAATGAACTCCAGATGCAGGTGGCATTTTGTGTATGTGGCTTTATATGGGTCCTGGGGAATTGAACCCAGGCCATCAGGGTTTGGAACACAAGTGCCTTTAACCACTGAGTCATCGCCCCAGCCCACTCTTGAGCTCGTTATCTTCCTTTTTCTACTTTCAAAATTCTCAGATTATAGGCACATGCACCCCCATCTGTCTCTTGCCCCCCCTTACTCCAGGCTGGCTTCGAACTCACTATGTAGCAGAGGAAGTCCTTGCACTCCTTAATTTCCAGCCTCTTCCTCTCATGTGCTATTATATAAGTGTACCACCACTCCCAGTTTATGTGATGTTTTAAACACTCTGCCAACTGATCTACATCCTTAGCCCCTTTTAGGTTTCTTTTAAAATATCAGTTTCTAAGCAGAGGCCCTGACAGCCCTGTCAATACATGCCACTAACTCTATGTCCTGGCACTATCACCTTCTTCACACAGCCTGAGGTGCATTTGTTTTTATTCATTTGTTTGTTTTTTCTTTCCCCTCTGGAACAAAACTTTCCAAAGGAAGTAATGTATCCAATTTGTTCATTACTCTATTTCCAGTGCCAATAATAGAGCCAGGCATATGGATCTGTGGCTGGGTAGACAAGTAAGAAGAAAGCATGTTGGCCGAGTGTGGCCGGAGACTGGCGTAAACCATTTCTTCTTTGGGGACTACAGATAGCTTACCATTCACCAGCATTGTAAGTGTAGAGTAGAAGCTAACCAAAGCAACTCCAGTTCTAACAAAATTAAATTACCATTAATTTTTTTTTTTTTTTTTGGTTTTTACATTTTTTTGGTTTTTCAAGGTAGGGTCTCACTCTAGCCCAGGCTGACCTGGAATTCACTATGTAATCTCAGGGTAGCCTCGAACTCATGGTGATCCTCCTACCTTTGCCTCCCGGATGCTGGGATTAAAGGCGTGCGCCACCACGCCCAGCTTACCATTAAATTTTACTGAAAACACACTTTGAAAATAACAAGGACTCAGAACCAAGGTCCACCCTCTTGTACCACCATCAACAGCTCCTGAACTCCCCCTGGATGTGATGTGAGCCAGACAAGATCCACTTTCACGTGACCACTGAAAACCAGTGGCTATGTTCTAGAGTACTGAGCCTTTTCTACCACTGGAAAATTCTTCTACAGCTCCCTGAAACACACATGAATCATACCCAGACCTGGTGGCACACACTTGTAACCATAGCAACTTGGAGGTGGAAGCAGGAGGATCACAAGTTCAAGGCCAATCTAGGGTATATTAGCAAAACCTTGTCTCAAAAACACCAAGGTCCCAGGCTGGAAAAATGGCTCAGCAGTGAAAAGCACTTGTTTGCAAAGCCTGACAGCCTAGGTTTGATTACCCAGTACCCACATGAAGCCAGATGCACAAAAGGCACATGCACAGGGAATTTTTTTGCTGTGTCAGGAGGCCCTGATGAGCCCATATTCATTCCCTTTCTGTCTGCCTCTTTCTCTTTGCCTCTCTCAAATAAATAAATAAAAATATATTTTTTTAAATGCCAATGTCCAAGGATATAGCTCAGTGGTACAGTGCTTGCCTGGGATGTGTACAGACCTGGGTTTAATCCAAAACACCACAACACAAAATAAAACAAAACAACAGAACATATGAATCTTACATGAAAAAAATAGTGAGGCTCAGAAAGATTACGTGTGTGTGATTTCTCTAAGGAAGGGTTACCAAATAAAACACAGGCTGATCCCGTTATATTTTAATTTCAGAGAAACAATAAGTTATTTTAATTAACTATTGCTTCGGACATGCATATAGTCAAAGTATTCATTGTCTTGAAATAAAACTGTAGTGGGGCATGCGGTGTTTTCACGTGCTAAATTTGGTGGCTCTGTAAGCGGACCTTGTAACAGCGCCAGTACTTGAATCTAATTTTAACTGCTGGTCCAGCTCTCTTTCCGTCAGGCTGCACAGACAAATCAGGAGACCTCTCAGGAGGCAAAACTTCTTAAATTTACATTTTCTATTTTCAACGAACCAAACTGCCAAGCAGAGTCGGAGATGGCGCTCCGTGGAAGAGCAGCTGGCTAGCGTGGCCACAGGTTTGGGTTCCATTTCAAGCTCTGCGACTGCTGCTCTCTGAGCACTTCCAACTTTTTGGCATCTTAGGGAATTGAAGAAAGGCCCTCCCCAACTGTTAGGTGAAAACATACTTTATTAAGAGCAAAGCTATAGGAAACGTTTGCATATACTGCCCATAGGGCATCGGTCCACTCAAATGAAGCGTTCTCAAGAGCCCCAGGAAGTCATGGAGGAAGAATGAATCGGTTGCTAGAGGTGTAATTTGGGTCCTATGGTTTGATTGACAAGTTTGAATTATATAACCAAGAGGACACAATTTGCCTTATTGTACACCCAAAACCAGTGGGTGGACCCTGCTGTTCCAGTCCCCATCTAAGAACGTATTTGAGCAGTTCATGGTGGCGCTCGGCTTTAATCCCAGCACTCAAGAGGCAGAGATAGGAGCATCTCTGTGAGTCAGAGGCCAGCCCGAGACTACATAGTGAATTCCCCGTCAGCCTGGGCTAGAGCGAGACCCTACCTCACAAAAAACAAACAACAACAAAAAAGTATTTGAATGGGTACTGATCACGAAGAAAAGTCTATGTGTAGCTGGGTGTGGGGGAGGGGTCCCAGGTTCCCAGGCAGCTGGTAGGTGTGTTGCGTAGAAGGCTGTGTTTACTGCGCAAGTCAAGCTGTGTCTCGGGTGACAAAACCATTTCCTGTACTTGGTTTCTTCCACATCACAAACCAAACAAACAAAAATAAAAATAACAAAGAACATTCAGAAACCTCAAGATGCCCTTTCCTCCTGGAGAGATCAAAGATGAATATGGAGTATGGTCTAGGGCTTTTTCCCCTTCCTTCTAATTCTCTGCCTCACACAGTGAAGCATTAGTATTAATATCCAACAAGTTCCCGTGACCTGCACAAGGCATTAGGACTTCCATCCGTACCCGGATAGGGTCAGCTTACCGGTGAGCTTTGAAACTGAAAAACGTTAGGAAACCTTCATTTCTTTCGGATGCTCATTTGTTACCAGACATCACAAACCTAAATGGGGCTTTTGAAATCATCTCCATGGCAACTGGTTCCCAGCTTCATCATAGAAACAAGAGTGTGAAAATCCACCAGCAAGATCCAATATTTATATGAGCCTGGCTTTCAAGCCAATAAAAAAGAAATCAAAACAAATATTCACAAAATGGGGGGAAAAACTACATGTAAACTTGAGATTGAGTGGCTTTTCAAAATATTTGTTATTTTTTTCTGAGACTGGCATGACAAGAACTAATGGATTGCTGTATGAAGCCCAAGGATCTAAAAGTCCTCTTACAGCAGCCTGCACCTATCAACACTGACTTCATTCAAAAGGTAAAAGTGTGGTTAACTTTCGTGCAGAGGAAAGGAGGCAAATTGCTGCTACAGTAATGCACAGTCTGTTGCACAGCATCACAAATATGGTGTACATTGTGAATGATAGCTTCTGGGGTCACTGGGTGGCAGTGTGCTCCACCAGCTCAAGAACCTGGGTTCACTTCTCAAACAGCAGAAGGAAGAGGAAGGGGAGAAAAGGGAGAAAGAGATGGATGAAAAAGAGGAAAAAGAGGAGGAGAAGAAGGAGAAAAAGAAGAAGGAGGAGGAGAAGGAAAGAAGGAATAGGAGAAAAAGGGGGAATGAATGAATGTTTTACTTATTTTTTTTTTTGAGAGAGACACAGAGAGAGACAGAGAGGGAGAGGAAGACAGATAGAGATGGGTGCGCCAGCAGCCTCTCAGCTGCTGCGAACGAAATCCAGATGTGTGCGCCCCCTTGTGGTCAAGTGCGGCATTGCGCCCCTTTTGCATCTGGCTAAACGTGGGACCTGGAGATCAGAACCGTTGGAGATTGGAACCAGCATTCTTAGGCTTAGAAGGCAGGCGCCTTAACCCCTAAGCCATCTCTCCAGCCCTGTTTTACTTATTTTTAAGCCAGGGGTTGTAAAACTCCAATCCATGACCAGAGCTTTCCTGGCACCCATTTTTTTGTGTGTGTGTCGCCCCTGCTGGTCTGGCCAAGTGCCAAACAACTGGAAAATGACATCTCATCATTTTAGCTCTACTTTTTCAATCCCTTTCTATCAGTAGCCACACCACACTGCTTTTCATCTGGAATCAAACCAAAGGCAATCATGTGTCTGCTGGGTTGGTTCAAGTTTTGCCCTTTCTCGCTCCAGGATCTGAATTGAAAGCATTTTGTCTGCCCAGCTTGGGGGCAGAGCAGAGCCCAGCAGCTTCCGTGGAGAATAATAAACAGGAAGTTGCTGTAACAACCCTGGACTAGTGAACCTGAACTCTAAGCAGACAGGCTTCATGGTTTGTCAGCTTACTGTCAGCCCAAGAAACAGATGAGGTTTGGGTGTTGTTTTAAATTACCTACGTAGTTTGAGTTCAACAAACCTTTCACTGTCTCTATGTAACTATTCCATGGCTGTATAGTACCTGCAGCTGGAGTTGAATCAGCTTGATTCTCTCTGTTCTTGAAGGACCCTTTGGCAAAAACACCGTGGTTTAAGTAAGCAACAGGTAAGGCATTTGCTGGATACCAACAGGACATTTCCTTGAGGTTTTGGAGCTGGTTCAGGAGATAACACAGAGCCGTGCAAAGATTCCCTCTCAGAAGAGGTCACAGGGACCTCCATACTGCAAAGCACATGCAAAACCAGTGACAAAGTGCCTTCCTGTGTGCGAGCCTGGAGGGAAGAGTTGGCCAATCCACACAGGAAACGCTCTGCAGGGGAGTTTATTTTCAGGCCAGGCTCAAAACAACAACAAAACGCTATTCTTTTTTTCCTGCCAGGGAGAATTTATAAGCCTTCCCACATCACTCGCACGGCAGAGAGCGCCCTTGATGGTAGATGGATCACAGAGATGTAAGACAAGCAGCTCGCTTTAGCAAGACAGTCAGACAAGCACAAAGCAGCCGCCATGCGAAATAAGGACACGTGTCTTAAGTTTGCCTTTGACAAAGGGAATTGGAGAAGTAACTTTCCATCTAAGACCACGGATGCATTAGGATTGTGTGTTGGTGGTACACATGTGGAATTGCAGCACTTGGAGGTGAAAACAGGAGGATGAGGGATTCCTGAGCTCAAAGCAGTTGCAGGACAACCTGAGCCTCGTGAACCCCTGCAAAGAGAAATTCAGTCAACACTGTGCATAGAATATTGGAGCAGATGGAAATGGGAACAGTTGAGTTCTTCCATGTTTTGTTTTGAATATTTATTTACTTATTTGAGAGAGAAAGAGATAGAGAAATAAGGAGAGAGAGAGAGAAAGGGCTCGTCAGGGCCTCCAGCCACTGCAAATAAACTCCAGATGCGCGTGCCCCCTTGTGCATCTGGCTTATGTGGTTCCTGGGGAAGTGAACCTGGGTCTTTGGCTTTGCAGGCAAACACCTTAGCCACTAAGTCATCTCTCCAGCCCAATATATTTTTATGTATTTATTTGACAGAGATTGAGACAGAGAGGTAGATAGAGAGATGGGTGTGCCAGGGTCCCCAGCGACTGCAAACAAACTACAGACGCATGTACCAACATGTACATCTGGCTTACATGGGTCCTGGGGAATTGAACACGGGTCCTGAGGCTTTGCAGACAAGCGCTTTAACAGCTAAGCCATCTCTCCAGCCCCAAGTTCTTCCGTATTCTTAACCATGATCCCTCAGCCAAGGTCTAACAAATTCTAGAGCAGAAAGGTAAGTGAAAACAGTGCTGAAAGTGTACTTTTAAAAAGCAGTCCAGAGCTGGGCGTGGTGGCGCACGCCTTTAATCCCAGTGCACAGGAGGAAGAGGTAGGAGGAGTGCTGAGCTTGTGGCCAGCCTGAGAATACATAGTGACTTCCAGGTCAGCCTGGGATAGAGTGAGACCTGACAAAGGGCCTGACAAAAGGCTCTGTTGTGTACAAGAGAGCCTCAGCGACTGGGGACAGAACGGCCAGCACAGTGGCAGTCCTGAAGTCAGGGGTGAAGAGGGGAATAAGTGATACCTGTAGTGCTAATGGCGGCTGACCACTTTCCAACCAGGGTGAAAGTACCAGTTACTGATTCACAAATCTCCATGAATACCAAATGAAATAAACGCTTAGAAAAAGAGACACACCTATACTCATCATAAATGGGACAAAATAATGAAGAGAGGAATTTCAAAGTACAAGGAGAAAATAACTCATCACTCACAAAGACTCTTCAGCCCCTTTATATAAATGGTTATAATTTTAACTTATGCTTATGTAGTTGGGTTTGAGTTTCTTTTCTCCTCCCCCCCCATTTCATTTATTTATTTATTTGAGAGAGAGAAAGAAAGAGAAAGAGGCATAAAGAGAGAGAATGGGCCTCTGGCCACTGCAAACAAACTCCAGATGCATGCACCACCTTGTTTATCTGCCTTTATGTGGTTATTGGGGAATCAAAACTGGGTCCTTAGGTGTCGCATGCAAACACTTAAGTGCTAAGCCATCTCTCCAGCCCCTGATTTTCATTTTTAAGGTTGGAGTTTGTGTACGTTATCAGGAGACGTTTGATTTCCTTTAACATTAACACACACACACACACATGCATCTGGTGTGAGGATCCCTCATTATGGATTTTGATCAAAGATTCAGTAAGGAGATAATAGTAATCAACATGCAGTCATGCTAATTAAAGTTACATAAAGCCTGGCGTGTGTTCTAATGGTCCTGGGGTCTGTGTGGTCAGGGAGTACTCTTCGGGCGGCTTGAGAGGAAAGGCTGAGGGTAATCAACACGGCTACACTTAGCAACTTCCGCAAGTCTCCCAGTGACCACATAAACTGCTGCTGACTCTGAAAATGTTAGAATCTCTTTGATTTTGGAAAACATGAACATTTTATGTAATTTTGAAGGGGAAGAAAGTTAGATGAAAGTTAGATGGTCTCGGGCTTTCTCACGCGCTCTCTTCTTATATCATCCACTTACGAATATTCCAGATTCCAGATCAGACCTGATGAAAGGGATTCCTAGATAAAGGGAAATGTGCACATGAACTGCACATGAAAAATGTGCAGAAGCATCACTTCTGTATGTGTGGCTGACAGGCAAGGCAGCAGGAACATAGAATCCAGTGCGAGCCAGCTCATATTAATCACAGAGATGGAGAAGGAGCTTGGGAAATAATAAAATATGAGTTATTGATCTAGGAGTTCAAGATTGGACATGCTTTGCTTGTGAGACATGAGATTTTCCTTTCTTCTTTTATTAGCATTTGTATGTATATATGTGTTCATATGCATGAGAGCTCGTGTGCTTGTGATGTGCGTGTACATATACGCAAATGCGTGTGTAAGCCAAAGGTTGATATAAGATGCCTTCTGCATTGTTGTCCACCTTATTCTTCGAGACAGGGTTTTTTCACTGAACATAGAGCTCACCAGTTCAGCTAGAAGAGCTGACCAGTGAACTCCAAGTTTCTGCCTGGACAGAGGCAAGACTGCAAAGATTAATCTTTAATCCAAACTTAAGGAACATCATAAAAGTTCTGTATTTTGGACTTTATTTTAAAAGCTGGCAAGATAAAGCCTGTCACCAACGTTAACAATAAGAAGCTGGAACTATGCCTTACCATCCCTTTACAGATTCTTAGTCCTCACGTGGACCGCGGGAGTCCCTGCTATTGTTGGCACTCAAACTCTTAAGTTCTTCCTTACCAGCAGCCTACTTGTTTTATTTATATATCTTCCTAGATTAATCATGTGAGTATGAAAAAGATGGCTTAGAATAAATAAAGTAATTAAAAGATGTCTCTTTTCTGCTTTAAAAAAAAAATATTGGGCTGGAGAGATGGCTTAGAGGTTAAGGCACTTGCCTGCAAAGCCAAAGGATCCTGGTTCAATTCTCCAGGACCCACATAAGCCAGATGCACAAGGGGATGCATGCATCTGGAGTTCGTTTGCAGTGGCTGGAGGCCCTGTCATGCCCATTATCCCCCTTTCTCTCTCTCTTTCTCAAATAAATAAATAAAATATATTAAAAAATAAAAAATAAAAGAATGTTGAAAACTTTACTATGTGGTCATGTTTCTGTCCCATTATATTCTTTTGTTCCTTCTCCCTCACCCCTATAACCTTAGGACCCTCCTCCTTCACGGCTGTCTCCTTTCTTTTGTGCTCCTCGGTCCTCCATGTTAAAATGGCGATGGGCTCAGAACGGTGTTGGTCTAGCAGGGGTATTAGTGACCACATGGGCCCACGAATGCACCAGTAGCTTCGTGTCTGAAGGTCAATGCCGCAAAGTGTGCCTACGCACTCCGTGGCCCGTACAGCCTTTCAGCCCCCTCTCCTCCATGTTTCCTGGGCCGCGAAAGGTGAGTTAAGAGGAATATGCCCCCAAATTGCCTGTCCTTGTGGCTGCTGACCACACTTCTGTTTCTGGACTGATCCTCAGTCTCTTGCCGGGCCACCTTGTGAAAGCTGGTGGCTTGCTTCTCTGGATGGAACCAGTCCGGCCATCGTGGTGAAGAATAATCCTCCCCTCCTTCCAGTTTCTTCTTTTGGGTGTTTTGTCATAATGATAGGAAAAGTAAACAATATGCTTACTATTAATAACGTTTGATTATTAGCCAAAACACAAAAAACAAGTGCTAGTAAGAATCTGGGAGAACGTGAATACACGCCCTCTATCTAAGTGTATGCAAATGTCATGGAGTATATACTTTAGAGAAGAGGTAGAAAAATGAAAAATAGAATTGGCAGATGCTCCAGCAAATCCATTATGTCATGGAGACTTGTACACTCCCGTGTTCATTGAAGCATTATTCACAAAAATAGTCACAAAACAGAAACCCACCTAAGTGTTCAAGCACCCAAGGATGGATAAAGAACACATAATCTATACACACAGTGGAATTCTATTCAGGTGTGAAAAGAATGGAATCTTGCCACTTAGACCAACCTGGTTGCTAAACCAGAGATCATTATATAAACTTAAACAAGACACACACACACACACACACACACACGCAAAAAAATATCACATGATCTCACTTATATTTGACATCTAAAGTTGATTCCATAGAAATTGAATGGAGGTAACCTGAGGCTAGGGAAGGGGGGCGTGGTAGGAAAAAGGGACATTGATCCATGGGGGCTACGCCATAGTTATGAACAGGAAGCATGGATCAGGGGCTATAGATAACACTGTGCATTCCAAAACTCTAGAGGAGATAATTTTGACATAAACAATTGATTAATGCTTGAGAAGTAAGATATGGTTAACATGACTTAAATATTACACAATGTGTGAATGTACTTCAGCATTTCATTGTACACCATTAACAGACCAGGCTTCATGTTTCATGTATATACTGTCAAAATAAAGTTTGGAAATGAAAGAAAATGGAGTGAGGGGCCAAGGAAATGGCTTTTCAGTTAAGAGCACTTGGTTGCAAACTGATCTGAGCCAGATGCAAAGTCACATAAACATCTGTAATCCCAGCACACCTACAGCAGTGGAAGTCTGATCTAAGCACGCCTACGGCAGCGGGAGTCTGTAATCCCAGCACGCCTACAGCAGCGGGAGTCTGTAATCCCAGCACGCCTACAGCAGCGGGAGTCTGTAATCCCAGCACGCCCACAGCAGCGGGAGTCTGTAATCCCAGCACGCCTACAGCAGCGGGAGTCTGTAATCCCAGCACACCCACAGCAGCGGGAGTCTGTAATCCCAGCACGCCTACAGCAGCGGGAGTCTGTAATCCCAGCACACCCACAGCAGCGGGAGTCTGTAATCCCAGCACGCCCACAGCAGCGGGAGTCTGTAATCCCAGCATGCCTACAGCAGTGGGAGTCTGTAATCCCAGCACACCTACAGCAGTGGAAGTCTGTAATCCCAGCACGCCTACAGCAGCGGGAGTCTGTAATCCCAGCATGCCTACAGCAGTGGGAGTCTGTAATCCCAGCACACCCACAGCAGCTGTAATCCCCAGCATGCCTACAGCAGCGGGAGTCTGTAATCCCAGCATGCCTACAGCAGCGGGAGTCTGTAATCCCAGCATGCCTACAGCAGTGGGAGTCTGTAATCCCAGCAGCAGTGGGAGTCTGTAATCCCAGCACGCCTACAGCAGTGGAAGTCTGTAATCCCAGAATGCCTACAGCAGTGGGAGTCTATAATCCCAGCATGCCTACAGCAGTGGGAGTCTATAATCCCAGAATGCCTACGGCAGTGGGAGTCTATAATCCCAGCATGCCTACAGCAGTGGGAGTCTATAATCCCAGAATGCCTACGGCAGTGGGAGTCTATAATCCCAGCATGCCTACAGCAGTGGGAGTCTATAATCCCAGAATGCCTACGGCAGTGGGAGTCTATAATCCCAGCATGCCTACAGCAGTGGGAGCTGGAACCAGGAGAATCTGAATCTTGCAAACAGCAGCAACAGAGAGATAGGTCCTTACTCGAAAGAGTGCAAGGAGAGGAGAAACCCCCTGGGGTTGTCCTCTGACTGATACACATATTCTGTGCCATTTGCACACCCATACACACACACACACACATCATGCACACACACCCATATACATACACAAATAAATAAGAAGAAGAATGGCATGAGACCATACGCAATGTAAAAATAAGCAAACTGTCACACACATGCTGTGTCAATGGCACACCCATACAGGAACACATCATGCATACACACATACATGCACAGATAAATAATAACAATAAACATGGGATGAGACCATATGCAATGTAAAAATAAGTGAACAAAATTGTGAACAGATAAGTCACTTCCAGTATTACAAAAGCAGATTCCTCAAGGAAAGCAATGTAGTTAACAAAGGGAATGTAGCAGACAGCTTCAGGTGTGCTGAGATGAACTTCCAGACCAGGCACAGTTATGGAGGAAGGGATATTATTTATTGGAGCTTAAAGGTTCAGGGGAAGTTCTATGATGGCAGAAGAAGCTGGCCTGCTCTTCACAGGACCAAACACAGAGAGAGAAGCAAAACTCCACACAGCACAGCACACCTCAGGAACTCCCAGCTAGGCACACTTGGCATCTCTTTAGATTGAAATCCTAATCCACCACCACACCTTAAGATCCGCCCAGTGACACTGCCTCCAGCCAGGTGGCTGCAGATGCAAAGTACAAACTAATAAAACACTGAATATACTGGGGGACATCTATTCAAACTACCACAGGGAATTTGAAAAAAAATTAGCAAAACTAGCAACTTTTAAAAATATTTACCCCGGGGCTTTTTATAGCACATATGTCACTGTGGCTGCTCTTTGGGGAGTTGTCCTTTGCAAGGTCACTTCTCCCCAGCCCTCCCTTTACCATGCATTCCAAATTCTAAAGAGATTCTGCATGTAAATAATTAAGGTGGCAGCTGATAAGTAATCTTTCTTTATATTTGCAGAGCCCACAGTATCTATTGGCCTCTGGATGACCTTAGACATGCAGCCCCCTCCTTGTTCTCCCATTCGCCACAAATTGTGCTGATGTTTTACTTCCAAAATAAAAGTGCTGTATTCGTGGGGCTGGGGAGATGACTCAGCGGCTAAAGTGTTTGGCATACATGTTTGAGGACATCAGTACGGATCCCCAGTAGCCATGCGAAATGCCACGTGTAGCGGTATGCACCTGTAGCCCCAGCAGAAATGAGAGGATTCCCGGGGGGGGGGGCTCACTGGACCTCCATTCTAAGGGAACCAGCGAGTTCTCGGTTCAGTGAGAGATCCCGTATCAAAGGATTTGGTGGAGAGTGATTACTGAGTGTCGAACACACCGCCCAACCCCCCACACCACCACCACCACCCAAAACGTAGCATGTTTATAACTAGCTCAGGAGGTCATTAGACTGCAAAGTTCCAATAGGGGTAAGAGGCATATGAGGATAAGATATTTCCAGTGTGGTGAAGACCTCACTCCACCTTCCTGCAAGCATCCCCGGCAACCCTTTACCATCACCTATAACAAAAGCTCCTATGGTACACCTGAGTCCCTGAAGATACATCCTGTCAACGGTCACCTCCCCGGCACTGGCTTCCTAGCAGAGCAGAGTAGGACCGGATGTATTCCACAACATCATGAGTTGTCATATGACATCATCTAAACTGCCTTTGTGATAATCAAGGGAATATTGGAATATGTTACTATTAATATAATTAAATTTCATTAGCTTTCCCAGATGTATTTTCCTAAATCCTATTGTAATTGGGTATTTCAAGGGAAAGGCTATGCTTTCAAAGAACAACGAAAAAAATTCAGCATGACTGTGCACTGTAAGATATTTTAACATTTTAAGTATTTTAATCATGCAAAGCTAAAGGGGCTGGAAATGTAGCTCAGAGGTAGGACACTTGTCCTGTACATACCAGATTCTAGATCCGGTCTCTAGCATTGGCATAAAGTAATTAAAGATTAACATTTGAGCCGGGCATGGTGGCTCACGCCTTTAATCCCAGCACTCCGGAGGCAGAGGTAGGAGGATCGCGGAGTGATCAGTTCGAGGCCAGCCTGAGACTACATAGTGAATTCCAGGTCAGCCTGAGCTAGAGTGAGACCCTGCCTTGAAAAACAAACAAACAAAGAAAAAAAGATTGACATTTACCCCGATTTAATATTTTCAATAGTCTAGCTGTTTTTTTGTATATTTATGTTTTTATTGTGCGTTCTAGTGAGGTGAGCTAAAATTCTTTTTGAAACCATTTTTGGTTTTATTTCCCTTCTTCCTTACTTAGAGCCTTTCCCTGTTTGTTGACATATGTCCTCTCGTCTCTGCTGGTACTTTGTAATCTTTTGTGTACACACAAGCATACATATGTACAATGTGTGCATTGTGGTTTTAACTATGGATGGCTGCACAAATAGAATCATACTGCATCTGTTTAACGCATTTTGTCCATCACTCCAAACTTTTAAGTCATCAACCTGGATATGTCAATATTTAGATTGTGATGTCAGCAATTTTTTTCTGGAAAGGCCCAGGTATGGATGCATATCTTCATTTAACTACCCAGTCCCATCACTTAAAAGTGGGTGCATCCGTGAACAAGAGGTTAGCTGACAGGGTTAGCTGTTTGCCAAGGGCATTTTGTTCACTTCCATGGTTGGCCCAAGCCCAGTCAAGGTCCCTCACCTAACTGGGGAGGAGAATTTCATTACAGAGACCTGCCTCAATTTATTTTCACATTCCCACAGCAAGGGGAATTTAGGTGGGCCCCAGCTTAATATTTATAGAATTCTAGGATGTGTAGTTCTTTTATTTAATGGTTAATACATCCATTTTGTTAGCTATTATATCACTGCTTCATTAGTTATAACACTGCTTGTTAGTATTTGCCCTGAACTTATTATATTCCAAGTGTTTTCCTAAGTACTCCACAAATCCGTGATGTAGACACCTTTTGTATGCATTCCAGATGCCAACATTCATAATATAATTGAAGTTCTATTTTCTAATGTGGTTGGGCATCTTTTTCTGTTTAATGGAAAATAATTTTGATTGCCTCATGGTTCTAGTCTTCCTTTAAATTAATGTGTAGAGATTTTTCTCTGAGAAGCTGTGCACTAGTTAACTTTGCAAATGTAGTGGGGAATAATGAGAAAGACTGCCTCAAACAAAGCAGAAGGTGAGGGACATTGTCCTCTGGTTTCAACATATGCACTGTGGCACACATCTACCCTCAAACACACACACACACACACACACACACACACACACACACACTGAATGAATAAATAAAATCGTTCTGAAAGCTAAGAGGTCATAGGTTGGCAAGACAACAACCTCATGACTCAGTATGGTCCATGAGTCAGCAAAACACACAATCACACAGGAGCACAAATAGATAAATTTTCTGGAGCCACTCCAGACCTGCTTGCCATTTTAATAAGACTCCCCACTTGTATGGGAGTCACACTCTTACTGGAGCGGTATCTGGAATATATTAGAAAATCTCTAGTCAGAAGGACTGGAGAGTGTCCCTGGCATGGGATTTCAACAAGAATGCAAGGCTGGTGCTACATGAAGATAGTGTCGTTAGAATGAATGCCGTGCTCTCTGCTTCCCCCTTAGGGAGGCTGGAGAACCACAATAGAGGCCTCGCAAGGTTTTGTGAACTGTTCCCAGCCCAGCTTGTGGTGGCTCGATTTGGCGCATGACATTTCCTATCATTGGAAACATCTGTGTGTGGAAGATGGTTATCGGGCCAATCAACCATTGTCACAATTAGTGATCTCTGGTGGCCTTTCCCAAACCCTTCCCCAAGCATGCTGGGAAACATCTGGCTCATTCAATCCAACCTCATAGTAAATAATTCCCAGCCACACCTCTCTTTTAGCCACTGTTGACTCACACAACAGGCTTTTTTTTTTTTTTTAATTAAGGACATACTTTGTGTGGCTACATCATGTGTTGGTACTATCTCTCCCCCCCTTCCTGCCCACATTCTGATGGTGCCCTCTTCAGTGGGTTTCTGGTATTCCCCATGGGTGCAGCAGTCTTTTAAAGAGAGACCCTGGGCTGTTCTTTTGATAACTCTCTAGACATTGCCTTTCTCCTATGGTCCTGTAATTCTTTCTCGATTCTCCTAGTCTCATAAGTGAGGAAAAACTCATTCCATCCACAAAATGGGACCTGGGTTGAGAGTGGAAAACAAGAGGAAGTGAGATACTTAATGATCGCCTGGGTTAGCGGGACTGTAAGAGTTTCAAGACTCCCTCCCAGCATTTCTTCTGTCCAGGTGCCAGGCCCTGAATAACACAAAGCTGTCAGCACCACCCCAATTTGTGCCACATTCTGACCCCTCCACGTGGGCCCAGCCCCTCTGTGCTGTGATCTCTTGATTCTACCAGGATCCTGCTAATATTGCTCAAGGGCCCCCATGGACAGCAGTTAAAGACCCTCAGTCACCTGGACATCTGTTTTCTCTGGCCCTGCCTTTCTCATCATTTCATCCTCGCTCCCAACTCCTGTCAACCCAATCAATGATTGGTATTCCCCAAAGCCCTCCTGGGCTCATTCTTAGAATCTTTTATCCGTGTTTGGACTGTTTCCTTTGCATGAGCTAGCCCTCACTTTCCTATCTACTCAAGAAGAAAGTTCTGGACAGCTGTGGTGGTGCACATAATGCCTGTAATCTCAGCATTTAGGAGGCTGAGGCAGGAGGATAGAGAAAGTTCAATGCTAGCGTTGACTACATAGGGAGACCATGTCTTAAGAAAACAAACACAAAAAACAGGGCTCAACAGCTAAGGCACTTGCTACGCAAGCATGGAGAACCGGGTTCAACTCCTCAGCCCCCATGTAAAATGCTGGGCCTGGTGATGCCCTAGGGAGGTGGTAACAGGAGAACCCCTGGGACTTTCCAGTTAGCCACACTAGCTGAATCACAGCGTTCCACGTTTAGTGAGAGAAAAATAGGTGGGAGAGTGATTGCAGAAAACATCTGATGTCAACCTCTGGCCTCTACATGTATATGCATGAACATCCATTTACATATATGCACCCACACATATGTGAATACACATACATTCACAACACTCCCTTACACACACAAAAGCAATTTTAAATATTTTTATTCTTTTCATTTGTGAGGGGAGAGAGAGAGAGAAATGAGTCTCCCAGAGTTTCTTGCCACTGCCCATGAACTCCAAATGCATGCACCACTTTGTGCATCTGGATTTATGTGGATCATGGGGAATGGACCCCAAGCTGGCAGGCTTTTTAAGCCAACATCTTTAATGGCTGAGCAATCTCTCTGGCCATCATGCATTTTTTAAAAATAATTAAAAAGGAATTGAAAACAGAAAAAGAACTTTGAATCTCTGAATTAAAGAATATTTGGGGAAGATTCCTTGCTCTCATTGCCAAAAACCTCGCTTTGCCTCATGCCTGTTAAGGATGGGTTCCGGCCTTTCTCCTCATTTCATCCATACATCCATGCCAAACAACCCAATGACTGACAGCTTTAAAGTCTCCTGTTCTTGGAATCTTGTATCCATGTGCTCAGACTGTTTCCTTTGAACGAACCATCCCTCCTCACTTTCCCATCTGTCAAAAAAATAATAATAATAAACCAAAAAAACGAATTCTGGAGTCTGGGAAGATGGCACAGTGGTTAAGGGTACCTTCTTGCAAGCTGCCTTCCCAGGTTCAATTTCCAAGCCATTCATGTAACCCAGACACAAAAAGTGACACAAGGGCTGGAGAGATGGCTTAGCGGTTAAGGCACCTGACTCCTAAGCCTAAGAACGCTGGTTCCAATCTCCAGGTCCCAAGTTTAGCCAGATGCAAAGTGATGCAAGGGCGCAATGACCACAAGGGGGTGCACACATCTGGATTTCGTTCACAGCAGCTGAGAGGCTGGCGCGCCCATTCTCTGTCTCCTTCTCCCTCTCTGTCTGTCTCTCTCTGTGTCTCTCTCCAAAAATAAATAAAATAATTTTTAAAAAAGTGACACAAGTGTCTGGTGGTGTTCGTTTGCACACACACACAGACAAACACCCTTTCAGGTCGATAACCCATGATGCTTTGCGTTTGCTGTCCTACAGGATGCTCTGTTTCAGCCTCTTCTACATTGTCAGCATCTGCATTTGCTCTACGTCATCACCTTATTCTGAGCGTCTAGCTCATAGAAAGTGCTTCCTCAATGTCACCTCAGGGGTAGAGTATTTAGCATATATTTATTTGATTTGATTTTTTTCCCTTAACCAACTGAGAAAGTAGCACATCAAGTCCAGGGTAAGCATGCTCGTCCCACAGCTATGTGAAGTACAGCCGCAGGTCATTGTTGACATAACCAGAGGAAGTAGGAATGCTTGTTTGTACACAAACGTCTGAAAGGTGACTTTTCATTCTCTGCTTTGAGTTGCTAGTAGAAAAGGTTTACTGGACCTTCAGGCACTATTTAATCCCTTTAAGGTGGCTGGACTCTGCGTAGACAGGCACCGAGGGTTTTGGAGGAGTGAATGTCAGGTTATTCTTACGTGATCACTTAGATGGTTTTTGCTTATTATTTTTCTGAATAGTCATGGCTGAGAGTCTTGCGGATGAGAAATGAGCAGGATGGAGACAGGAAACCCTCTGCTTGCTGTTTCCTGTATTTAATAAAGGAAACATCTGCCTGTGTCCAGAATCATTAATTGTTCCCATCCTTTCCGCTACTAAGTTATTCCTTAGTGGTTCAAAAAAAAAGTGGATGAAATGTAAAACTTGTGTTGAACTTTATCTTCTCTTTTACCTTTTTTTTTGCATATGTGTGTGTGAGGTCTGCGTGTGTGTCTGTGCATTTGTGTGTATGCAGGTGTTCATGCATGTGTGTGGTGTGCATGTATGTGAAGGCTAGAGATGAATATTGTGTGTCTTTCTGAATTCCTCTCCACCTATTTTTTAATACAGGGATTTATTTATTTATTGGCTAATCTAGCTATCCATCAAGCCCCAGGGGTTCTCCTACCTCCACCTCCACTACGCTGAGATTACAGGTACACAGTGCTGTGCCTGACCTTCATGGGGCTGCCGAGGATTCAAAACCAGGTCCTCCCGCTTGCATGATGACCACCTTCCCTGAGGAACCATCCTCCTCAGACTGATCTGAGGGTCAGAAGCCTTCAGCAGGTTAGTGATAAAAGAAGGGAAGGTATCGGAGTGGATGCAGCATCCCTGGATTGAACAAAAAATGTCTCTTTTGGGCTGGACAGATGGCTTAGTGGTTGAGGCACATGCCTGCAAAGCCTAAGGACCCTGGTTCGATTCTCCAGATTCCACATAAGCCAGATGCACAAGGGGGTGCATGTATATGGAGTTCATTTGCAGTGACTAAAGGCCCTGGCGCGCTCATTCTCGCTCTCCCTCTCTCTTTCCCTCTCTCTGTCTCTAACAAATAAATAAAAATAAATAAATAAAATCTTTAAAAAAAATGTCTCTATGACACCAAGTCTGATGTGGGCAAAGCAAATGTTACAGAGAGAGAGAGCACAGGATGTGAGGAAGGCAGCTCATGTCAGAACCCCTGGCACCTATGGCTTCCATCCCCTTGGCTGACTGACAGCATACGGCAATGTGTTCTTGCTGTGGTTCAATAATCCCTCATACACTACAACACCAGTCCTTTCTCTCATTTGCAGCTGGTAAGATTTAAGAATTGCTGAAACTACCAATACTGCCTTAGCTACTAGACCTAGGATCCAAGGGTGTGCCAGTGGGACTCCCTTTGATAGAGACAAAGAGGCTTCTTTAGAAGCCACCTTCTCAAGGATGGGACAAAACACCAGTCCTCAGCCTTGAGGGGGCAGTTTCATCACAGCAGGGACGTTCAGAGACTGGACATCGGGTCTTGCACATCTGCTAGAAGGTGGCAGCAAGAGTGTGCTGTCTCTGGCAAAATAGAGCTGGGCTATAACATGTAAAGATTGTCTCCAAAGCAACACATCTCCTCCAGTGAGGCCCTGCTTCTCCAGTCCCCACCAGCAGGGGGCCGTGCATGAGGCTTCATCACAAACACACCAGGCTATGGGACATTTCACATCCAAGACACCCATCACCGTTTCCTTTGATCTAGTTCATAGAAGGGTATCTGTAATATCACTTTATAGTGTATCTTTATGACTACATTTAACACCATCCTTCATTATCTGTTCCCATAAATCTATTTAATGCTGTTTCATTTATATACCTCCATAAATGCACTTGGATGGATATAATCTTAGAAGTTAAAGTGCTGATCTTAACAGTAGTCTACTTCAATTTTATTTGACACAGAATCTCACTATGTTTCTGAGGCTGGTCTTGAACTCACAATAGAGCCCAGGGTGGTTTCAGCTCCCTGGGATCCTCCAGCCTCGTTCCCAAGTGCTGGGATTAGTCACAGACCACCACACTGAGTTTTTTTTTTTTTTCTTTCTTTTGAGGTAGGGTCTTGTTCTAGCCCAGGCTGACCTGGTATTCACTATGTAGACTCAGGGTGGCTTCAAACTCACAGGATCCTCCTACCTCTACCTCCCAATGCTGGGATTAAAGGCGTGCACCACCACGTTCAGCTCCACACTTAGTTTTCTAACTCACCCATTGTCAGCAGAGTTGCCCAGTCTCAGTTTATGGTGTTCTGTATTGATAATTTATCATCTATTATTATGGAAACTGATTTTCCTGTGGGGACAGCTCAAGAAATTTTTATATGTGAGGATTTTCTCTATTTCTGGAGATGATTATTTCTTTAGCTTTTAATTTCTTCCTTCTTCCTTTCTCTACTCTTATGAAGCCAAAGTTCACAGCAAGCAAGAAAGAAAATTGCCCAGGGAGTATCTTTTCCTAATGCCTCTTTCGCTCAGCTGAAGATGGCCTGGATATGTGTAGAGTATGTGTGGTGTGGTGTGCGATGTGATGTGTGTGTGGAAAATACTCATGTGTATGTGGATGCATGAGCCTTATGCATGCATGTGTGGAGGACAGAGGAGAACAGTGGGTGTTTTCTGTCATACATCCACTTTTTTTTTTTTTTTTTTTTTTTTTTTTTTTTGAAATAGAGTCTCTTACTCAACTCGGAGCTGCCATTACCAGCCAGAAAGCTCCAGTTACTCTTAGATTCCCCACTCCATACAGACTGGGGTCGCAGGCATGTGTGGCCAGTCCCAGCTGTTTCCCTCTCAAGCCCCCATGCTTGTACAGTAAGCACGGTTACCTGTGAGCTCTCTCTAGAGCCCCTAAGTTTAGAAATTTTATGAGAAAGTGGTTTTTAATATTTTTATTTATTCATTTATTTATTTATGAGAGTGAGAGAGAGACAGAGAGAGAGAATGGGTGTCACAGGGCTTTTAGCCACTACAAAATGAAATTCAGATGTATGTGCCACCTCGTGCATCTGGCGTTACATGAATTATTGTCTGGTTGGAAATCACAGGGAACTTAGTCACCTCTTCTAAAGGTGATGTTTGAATTTTGTTGGCCTTCACTGACGGTCTACTCGAAAGGATAACATTCCATTATAGCAGACATATTCAGAGCAGAAATCTAGAAGGGATACAGTCATGAAAATCACAGAGGAAGTAGGACTTTCAAAGAGAAGTGGCTGAAACGCAAGTGCCCCTACTTCATCGGGAGGCAGGAAGGCAGGGGATGTTTCAAGGAAGGAGCTGAACAGACCTCATAGGAAATTAGATGGAAAAGAGAAAACGTCAGTTAAAATCTCTGCAGCTTTTGACTGCAAAGTAAACAAGCATTCCGATAGATAATCTTTCATTTTCTCCCAGACTGTTGCAAGTCAGAGGAATGCTGACAGCTGGTGTGTCCCCACATTAGACCAAACGTGAAGAACGTCACTGGAGGCTGCAGTGTGAGGGCGGCAGGCCAACGCGTGGGTCATTTCAGGATGCGCTAGGCTTCCGTCATCCCACGAAGCATGGCTGCTGAATTCACCATCATTTACAGAGAGCTTGTGATGGAAACAATGAGCACATGCTCGGAAGCTGGGAGAAAATAATAATATTTTCTTTAGTGTACACTAATAAGACACATCTTCCTTCATGGCAAGAGGTGGGAGACAAGACATGATGGGTTTTCTTCCTGTGATTCTGGGTAGGTAGTGAAAACAGGTGGCAGGGAGGGAGTGAGGGTCCCTGGTTAAAGTCAAGCTCTGTACATGATTGGGCTTCACATGTTTCTGGAAATAGCTAGAAATTGGCTTGAGAGGGACATCCAAATTATATGTGCATATGTCAAACAGAGAGAGAGAGAGAGAGAGAGAGAGACAGATTGACTTGGATAAACTTCATCAAACCTCAGTTAGTGAATGTTGTAGAAAGCCTCTCATTGCTGGGACAAAATACCCAAGCAGAAGCGTCCAAAGGAAGGAAAGAGGCCGCCTTACACCCGCAGTGCCAAGGCGAAACCCATGACGGAGGGAAAGCAGAGGCCCAGAGGTGCGGAGGCTGGGCATCACGTCTTGTCATCTTTCTGGGTGGAGTACTGGTTTAAGGTCCTCTCCCCTGGTGACATCTCATCTAGCAAAACCCCACCGCCCAAAGGCCCCACCAGCTGGGGACTAAGGACGAGGCTTCATCACAAACACATGAGACTTTGGGGGACATTTGATATTCAAACTACCGCAGTCGACATAAGAGACAATTCATACTAAAAGTGACAATTGCCTTTCCTTTTCCTAAGCCCAGATGTTGGCAAAGTCTACAAAAGTGCCATTCATGCTGGGCGTGGTGGTGCACGCCTTTAATCCCAGCACTAGGGAGGCAGAGGTAGGAGGATCACTGTGAGTTCGAGGACAACCTGAGACTACATAGTGAATGCCAGGTCAGCTTGAGCTAGAGCAAGACCTTACCTGGAAAAAACAAACAAACAAACAAACAAAAAGTGTCATTCACATACACAGTTTTTGGTAAAAATCTATCAAAAACATGGGCCTAAAATTAGTTCCCATTTAAATTCCATTAAGCTGTTGGCCCTCTGGGCACAGAGGGTAAAGGTGTTTGCCACACAACCAAACCTGAGAGAGCCTGTTACGCCATAAGTTCCGTACCCCAGCACCCACATAAATAGCTAGGCATGACCATACCCACCTATCATCCTAGTGCTATGGGGAGTGGAGACCCAAGAATCACTGGCTTGTTCATCAGCCAGTCAGACTGAAAATGATATTGACAATTCTGGGTTCAGTGAGAGACTCTGTCTCAGGAAATGTAGGTGAGCAAAAAGAGGAAGACATCAGATATTCTCTTCTTGCCTCGGTATGCATCCTGCAAGGGACCACACATGTTTGCACTCACATGTGCAAATACCACTCACACACATGTGCATATACCACTCCATGCATTCCACAGTACACACACAAACCACTCACACACATGCCACAGTATACACACACACAAACCACTCACACACATGCCACAGTATACACACACACAAACCACTCACACACATGCCACAGTATACACACACACAAACCACTCACACACATACCACAGTACACACACACAAACCACTCACACACATGCCACAGTATGCACACACACAAACCACTCACACACTTACCACAGTACACACACACACAAACCACTCACACACATGCCACAGTATGCACACACACAAACCACTCACACACTTACCACAGTACACACACACACTCACAAAGATGGGCATTAATAAAACTACCATGGAGTTGGGGAGATGCCTCAGGGGTTAAACACACTTGCTGGCAAAGTCTGATGACCTGAGTTCAATTCCCCAGTACCCACATAAAGCCAGATGCAAAATGGTGCATGCATGTGGAGTTTGTTTGCAGTGGCAGGAGGTCCTGGAGCATCCATACACACATACAGTCTCTCTCTTTTTTATTAAATAGAAAGTTTGTAGGGGCCCTCTCTCTAATAAATAAACAAAATCAACAAACATAACTACCTTGAGATCCGTATATCTAAAGGGGACACGGAACAGACAGGAATATGTGGCCCCTGTGTCTGTACAAAACATTCAGAACTCGAGCATCCCAAAGAGCCCAGCATGGACCACTGTGGCATGTTGAGGTTCACAGTACCCACATGACAGTGGAAGTGTCTGGTAGAGACAGGCTCCAGTGCAGAGGGCACTGATAGGAGGCAGCTGGTGCTGGCACGTGGTGGTGAACATTTAGTTTCTGGCTGTTTTATCAGGCAACGAGCATCTCTGCCGTCCACACTAAGGAAGATCAAGATTGTTTTGTGGGGAGCGGATGTGAGACACTCTAGAAGAGCCAGTATTCACAGGAGAGCTGTGGTCAGGTTTGGGAAATGCTTTTATGTTTTGTGTGTGTGTGTGTGTGTGTGTGTGTGTGTGTGTGTGCGCGCGCGCGCAGAGGTTATCCTTGGGAACATTGCCCACTGTCTTTACGACATGACCTATCATTGGCCTGTAGTTTAGTAGTTTGACTAGATTGACTGACCAGTAAACTCCAGGGATCCTCCTGTCTCACAAACCCAGCCCTGGGATTACAGGCCTGCACCACCATGCCTGCCATTTTCATGTGGGTATTGGGGATAAACTCAGCTGCTCAGGCTTGTGTGGAAAGCACTTCACAGACTGAGCTGTGCTCTCCTAGCCCAGGAAATAGTGTTTTGGGTTTTGTTTTGTTTTAAATTGCATTGTTTGTCAGCAAGGGGAGACAGAAAGAGAAAGAGAAATAGAGAGAGAGAGAGAGAGAGAGAGAGAGGGAGACTGGATTTGAGCACACCATGGCCTCGTGCCACCTCAAACAAATTCAGACACACGCACTACTTTGTGCATGTGGCTTTATGTGGGTACTGGGAAACTGAACCCAGACAAGCCATCTCCTCATCCTAGACCATCTTTTTCATGAATGCCATTCCCCGTTTGAATGTCAAACATTGGGTTTAGATGCATCGTGGTGTATTGTAGATACCTGCTCATCCCCCAACCTCACAATAATCCCGCAATCATTATTGTATCTGCCATGACACTTGCAGCTTTCGTTACAAATGCCCCTGATTCGATTGCTGAAATGTGAAAGACCGTCACTGTCCCACAGAGCAAGAGGACTGCATTTATGAATGCTAAGGTTCAGGGTCTTTGTTTCTTCTCTCCGCTGTGTTATCTTGTGTGTGCTTGCTTCTTTCTCTGTCACAATCATGCCGGAGGAGACTGTACTCCTGAGTATCACATAGGGCCATTTAATGGCAGGAAAAGGAACATTTCCTCCCTTATCTCTGAGGTCTCTACACAACCTTTCCCTGAAATCTTCCTGGATTTCATTGAATTGAATCACATGCTCACATGCTCCATGCAAAGGAAAGAAAAGAGCTTTCAATTCACATTGTGGGCACAAGGCTTTCTAAAATAGTGTATGGAACAACAAAGAACCTAAGCAGTGGGGCGAGGGAGATGGCTCAGTGGGCAGGAGTGGTTGCTGTACAAGCATACGGACCTGAGTTCAATACCCAGCACCCATGTGAAATGCCAGCTGTGACCATTGGACCTTTAACCCAAGCACTGAGGAGTGTAGAGATAGGAGTATTAGCCAGGCGTGGTGGTGCACGCCTTTAATCCCAGCACTCAGGAGGCAGAGGTAGGAGGATCACCGTGAGTTAGAAGCCACCTTGAGACTACATAGTGAATTCCAAGTCAGCCTGGGCTAGAATGAGACCCTACCTCAAAAAAAAAAAAAACAAAAAAAGAAAGAAAGAGAGAAAGAAAGAAAGAAAGAAAGAAAAAGAAAGAAAGAAAAAAAGAAAAGAAATAGGAGTAATGGTGTGCTGGTTTGATTCACTTGTCCCCCATAAACTTTTGCATCTTTACAATTTTTTTTATTTTTATTTGTTTACTTATTAGAGACAGAAAGAGAGAGGGGGAGAGAGAGAGAGAGAGAGAAGGGGTGTTCCAGACCCTCTAACCACTGCAAACTAACTCCAGATGCACGTGCCACCATGTGCAACTGGCTTACGTGGGTACTGGGGGATCAAGCCTCGAACTGGGGTCCTTAGGCTTCACAGGGAAATGCTTAACTACTAAGCCATCTCTCCAGCCCACCTTATGAGTTTTTGAAGGGTTGGTCCCAAATTGATGGAAATTTGGGAGGTGGGGCCTTGCTGAAGGAGGTGTGCTGTTGGAGGTGAGTTTAGGGGTGTTATAGCCAGCTCCCCCTTGCTAGAGTTTGGCTCCCTCTCTGCTGCTGCTTTCACCTACTGTGGCAGAGGTGATGTCCAGCCTCTGCTCATTCTATGCTTTTCCATGTTATCATACAGCTTTCACTGTAGACTGTAAGCCAAAATAATAATAATAATAATAATGAAAATAATAATAATAATACAATCTTTCTTCCCATGAGCTGTTTTTGGTCAGTGTTTTATCCCAGCAGCTAGAAGGTAACTACGCCAAATGGTTTCAGAGCCAGGTTCAGAGAATGATCCTGTCTCATGGACATAAGGCAGAAGAGTAATAGAGGATGTGGTGGTTTGAATGTAAAATGTCCCCTGCAGCCTCATGTGTTTGTGATTAAGCCTCACTCTTTTTAAAAAGTATTTTATTTATTTATGAGAGAGAGAAAAAAGAGAGAGAGAGAGAATGGCTGCATTAGTGTCTCCAGCAGCTGCAAACAAACTCCAGACACATGCCACATGCGTCACCTTGTGCTTCTGCCTTACATGGGTCCTGGGCAAGCAAACCTGGTTCCTTTGGCTTTTTAGGCCCACATCTTAACCACCAAGCCATCTTGCTAGCCCTGATTTAGCCTCCTTCTTGATCCCGTGGTCCACAGCTGGATTAGCCCTTAGGAAGTGGTACCTTGCTGGAGGAGGAGGTGATTCTGGCGGTTGGCATTGGGATTTTGTAACCCTGCCTCTTTTGCCAGCACCAGCTAGCTCACTCTGCTTCTTCACTGCTGCTGTGGAGATGTGACGCCCAGCTGTCTGCTCTGCCATGTTTTCCCCACCATGATGAAACTTCCCTCGAAACTGTGAGCTGAAATAAACCATTTCCTCCCATAGGCTGTTCTGGTCAGGTGTTTTGTGCCAGAAACAGGAAGGTACATCCAAAAACAAGAGGATATCCAACATCCTCTTCTGGCCTCCACATGCATGCACATGGGACATGGGGTCTGCACATCTGTACACACATGTTCATAACACACACACACACACACACACACACACACACACACACAAAACATGCAGCCAAACATAAAAAGAAAAGAAACAAAAATCCTAAGCAACCACCATTTTCTTGTGGAAGGAACTGCCCAGATGCATACAAGCCCCGTCACACTGATTGCAGAGCTCATAAATGGCTGAGCTAGGCCCTGAGTTCATGTTCTTTACAGTCATGCTGTAATGTGCTCATTACAGAGAGTCGGCCTAAATTCTAACAACCTCTTGGACAATATTAGGGATAAAAGAGATTCAAGGGCTGGCGGGATCGCTTAGCAGTTAAGGCATTTGCCTGCAAGGACAAAGGACTCGGGTTTGATTCCCCAGAACCCACGTTATCAAGATGCACAAAGGTGCAAGCATCTGGAGTTCACCTGCAGTGGCTAGAGGCCCTGGCATGCCCATCCTCTCTCTCTCTCCCTCTTTCTCTGTCAAATAAATAAATATCAAAGAGAGAGATTCAAGGTGTCTCCTGCGGACCAAGTGTTCCTTACTGGTATTTCTACCATCCCTTTCTGCCCCTTCAGCTCAGCCCTGTTCACACTGTGGAACACACAGAGACTGCAGACGCCTCCCTGCCCTGCCTCCTCTCCACAGTTTTCCACCTGACATAGGAATATCCCATTTCCTGCAAGGAGCTACGCAAGTGTACCATTTCCATTCCAAAGCCTATTCTTGTCCAGGGTAAGTCCCCAGCACACACCACAGAGTCCTCTGATTTTAACAGTGCATTAAGGGGCTCAAAGTCTCCAAGAAGGGCCCTTGGCTAAAGAAGTAAATGACCTCCAGAGCTGTCAGAAGAATGCTTCTGCTGGCAAAGATCATTCCAGATTCCTGAAATCCCTGTGGCTTCCCCTTGCTTTCCAAACGCTTGTTTGGAGAACTGACAGTGTGCCAAGACACAGCGAAGTGCTGAGAGAGAAGGAGATAGGAAGCATGGTGCTAGGGATGTGGCGTGCGTCAGGGTACTGAGCATGTTCTCATGCCTAGTCTGCAGCTCATTAGTCGAGCTGTGTGCACACATTGCTATCGTCACAGCACCACCACAAGGAACCACAGCCAGAAATAGGAGGGTTCTGATTGAGTCATGATGCTGTGAACACTTTGGCCGTGGAATGAAATACTAGCAATCAGTTCAAGTATCGAATTTTACTATCTGGGCTGAATGTGGGATTTTAGCTGAGTCAAGAAAAGGTATAGTCACAGGAGAATGTGAGGACTTGGAGTTCAAAATAAATCCATTTCAGTCATTTACATCTGTATGACCTTGTACCTGCTACTTACCGTCTCTGACTGTCATTGTAGCAGTAACCTCCTCCTTGCTGGGACAAAACACCAGATTGCAAGCAGCATATGGAAGGAAGGAAAGAGTTGATTTGGGGCTTAATATTTCGTGGGGGAGTCTCATAATGGTGGAGAAAGCCTGGCAGATAAGGCAACTGGCCCGTATCTTCATACAGCATGGCAGGAGCAGCACGAGTGAGGAAGCTCTGAACATCAGTTGGCTAGACTAATAAACCTCGAGGCCTGCCTATCACCAGTCACACACCTCCTCCAGCAGGGCTCTGCCTCCCAAAGCCCCCACCAGTCACACACCTCCTCCAGCAGGGCTCCACCTCCCAAAGCCCCCACCAGTCACACACCTCCTCCAGCAGGGCTCCACCTCCCAAAGCCTCCACCAGTCACACACCTCCTCCAGCAGGGCTCCACCTCCCAAAGTCCCCACCAGTCACACACCTCCTCCAGCAGGGCTCCACCTCCCAAAGCCTCCACCAGTCACACACCTCCTCCAGCAGGGCCCCACCTCCCAAAGCCTCCACCAGTCACACACCTCCTCCAGCAGGGCTCCACCTCCCAAAGCCTCCATCAACAAAAGATCAAGTATGAGGCTTAATGACAAACATATGAGGCTATGGGGTGGGAGGGACATTTCACATTCAAGCCTCCACAATCATTTTGCTCAGTTGATGGGACACAATCAGTTAACAGAGTGTCACTATACCGTTGCTGACTCTATATTGAATTAACTGTAGAGAGGGTCCCAGATTTATTTTGATTATGGACTCTACTTTAGCCTCCCGACATCTAGATACCAATGCTGCTAGAGATAGGTTCCATCATCTCTGCGAGAAACATGCCTCTTGGGTATGGATGCAAAATCAGCCTGGCTTGAAATTGGGTTTCCAGTAGAACATTTCAAGGGTAACATATTTTGCGTTATTTTTGTCTAGAGAATTCTACAACTGGAAAACAATTTTTGAAGCTGTTTTAACAAATGGTGCTTCAGTCACCCATTAACTCTTGTTTGCAGGCTAATTTAATCTCTCTCATCTGCCTAATATCATGTTTGCACTACACAGGAATTTCGTGTCACAAGAAGGATAGAATTTGCCTTGCTCTAAGGTAGAGGTGGAATGAGAGTGAGAAGGCAAAAGCGTCACACATGTTGTGGTCCTGGATAAATGAATGGTTTTGAATGTGAAATGTCCTTCATGGGTTGGTGGCATTGCTTTGGGAGGTTATGGGACCTTAGGGTGGAAGGGGGCCTCTGGATGCACTGGGTTGCCTTCACAGTTGTAGCCCAGCCCACAGCTTCCTGAACTGCCCAGACTGAGGAGGCTCTCACCACTGTCTTTTGCCTTCCTTGGTGGATTCTTATAGTTGAATGTGGCATGCGTCCCCCATGGGTGCATTTGTTTGCAACACTGTCCACAGCTGGTGGCGCTGTTTTGAGAGGTTGCAGAACCTTTAAGAGGAGCTTTGCTGGAGGAAGTCAGCAAGGGTGGGATTTAAGATTTTTATGGCCTCATCCCACTTCCTGTTTTCCCCCTACTTCCTGGCTGTGGTTGCCCTGGCAGCCCTGCCCCATGTGCTTTCACTGACACGGCGACCTGTGGGTTTTCTCAAGTTTGCAAACCAGAACAAAAATCTCCTCGTCCTTACGTTGCTTTCTGTCAGGTTATTTGGGTACAACAATGAGAAAGTTACTAATACAATGATGACTGTGAGGCAAAATGAACTCTCCCTCCCTCTCTTAGGTGGCATCTTGCCACAGAAGAGAGAGAAGGAAGGGAAAAAATGCGCCTGAGTGGTGTTTATCTGCTCTGAAGTCAAGAACTGTACCTGGCATGTCTTTTCCCACTTACTGTCCAGTGTACAGCACTGTGCATGGTAGCTTCTCATGAACTGTTTTCTGAGTAAGTTTGATGAGTGAGCAACGTGGAATTGACGTGGAAACAGAAGTCAGCAGTCCTCCATTTTAATTCCAGTTCTATGCATGATTTTAATTACAACCAGGAGGAAGCCATTGAATATGGTAAGTAGGGCTTTTAAACAATATAGATGAAATCAGTGGGGAGAGGGGGTTGTAAAGCGGACCCTTATACACCACACAGGGCTATCCGTAATTGTAAAAGTCCAAGGTGATAGCTTGTGTGACAGCAAAATTATAGTAACTATAACAGCAGAACCACGTCCATATACATGTCATGCTTAAAATTTTAATTTCAATAATTAAGGAACAGAAGTATCAGATTTGTGGCAGAAAAAAAGGTTGAGAATACTCTTTTTTTTTTTTTTTAATACCATCCAGTAGCCAAGAGCATCCTACCATGATTCTCCCAGGGAGACCCTCTACCATTCACTTGCATGGATTGCCTGTCCCCACTGTGAGGTTAGCCCTTCATTATTGTCTATTCTAATGTGAAATGCTGAAAGTTCAAAAGTTCCCTAGAGGAATCTTTTATAAGAATATGTACATATCTTACCTCTCAGAGCATCCACAGATTAGGAAGGAAGACATCATCTAAGACAGGCAGAGTGTTCCTTTCAGGGATATGGCTCACCTCCAGTAGCTCACCTCCAGTAGCTCACCTCCAGTAGCTCACCTCCAGTGGCTCACCTCCAGTGGCTCACCTCCAGTGGCTCACCTCCAGTGGCTCACCTCCAGTGGCTCACCTCCAGTGGCTCACCTCCAGTAGCTCACCTCCAGTAGCTACTGTTCTGCCATGCAACCCGGCTCTTCTGCTGTTTGTAGCTCCAGGTTCCATGGCTGTCCCCCACTCATGCTCTCCCACATTACTTTTTCCTCATTTTCTCATATGTGCTTCACTGTTTCCTGTGCTTTGGTTCTGAGCATAGAGACAGTGTGGAGTCCGTGCCTTGTCTCATACCGCTTACATTTGCAGCTCTATAGTAAGCGTCTCAGTTGCTGAGATCTACCGAAACAAACCCCTAGAAATGAATCTTTTACTTACTTTTATCACTGCTGTGATAAGATGTCTGACAGGAAACGACTTAAGGGGTTTAGTTTGGCTTTATTCGAGAAGGTACGGTCTCTCACTGCACAGGAGCAGTGGCAGTGGAAGTGTGTGGTGGCTTGCTCACATCTTAGCAGATCACTAAGCATGAAAAACTAAATGCTGGTGCCCATGTGGATTTTCCTTTTCTGCTTTTATTCAGTCTGGTCCCTTAGCCATGGAACAGCACCACTCACTTTAGGTTGAGTCTTCCCTCTTATGTTCATCTTCTCTGGAAACAGAAATGCCCAGAGGTCTACTAGTTCAAGTTGACAGAAAGATCAATGACAGATATTCGTTCAAGTCAGAAGTAAAACAATCAAGAAATGGTGGCTGTAGAGGAGAATCCTTTTTCATATTTTTCCTGCTTTTTGTTTTCTTTTAATTCCTCCTCAACATGTGATTCTACCCCTCCAAACTCAGCTTCTGCCATCGCATGGCCTTCTTCTTCATTCCTGGCTCATGTTAGGACACTTAACTGATTTTAGGTCATGTTCAGTAACCCAGCGACTCACTCAGTTTTACCTTAAAGACTTCCCAATATGTAAGATACGGGTAGACACTTTTGACATGTCACCATTCACTAGACAAAGAAATTAAAAATGGGTTAGACTGTCTCAAACCTGAGATGACCCTAAACTCTTCTATTGCATAAACATGATAAAAAATTCTCTTAACACAAATACTGTATAAAAATCATAACCTACTCTAAACAAGGGTGGATGCCCCTTTTTCAAGCCCTTTGATAGTATTTTCTAGATGATATTGATCATAGTTCAAATAATTCCTGGGACAATTTGAAGGGTAGGAACCCAAGGTCTAGCTGAAGCCCGCTGACATTGCAGCACTATTTAAGGAACACAGAGGGTCCACACGTTATCATGGATGCAACTGTAGTATAAGAAACGGACTGCCTCTCTCTTTTCCAGATTTCATTAAGTGTGCGCCTATTTTAGGCAGTAAGAAGGCTGGAAATCTTTATGAAGGCTTCGTAGAGTTCATATTCCTATTCTTCCGCGTAGTGTGAGAGTCCAAGGAAAGGAGTATTTAATCTCAGTTTGTTAGACTGTAAAAACTAGGTACTTATAAAAGTGCTAGATACTGTTTTAAATGATTTTACACATGTTCCTCCTAAAATAGGCTAACAGTGTTATGAAGACATGGAGAAGGAGAAGTTGTTCACTCAATAGCTCCCTTTCTCCCAGTAGTAAAATTTGACAGCCTGTGATGGCACTCGGAGGTCTTGGAGGGTGTGTGAGCTCCCTCCAAGGAACAAAGGGCTACACAGGAACTTGACATCCCATCCCTCAAAGGTAATGGCTTGCTTGCTCTGCATTTTGACCTACACGGCAACCAGCCACCTCTTCCTGTGTGGAATGGGCAAGTATTCATTGAGGTGGAAGAGTGAGAGATGGTTGAAATTTGTGGATGTATGTGGGAAGAAAGATTAGTTAAGAATGTGATTCTCTCTCTCTCTCTCTCTCTACCTCTTTCTCTGTCTGTCTGTTGCTTTCAAATAAATAAATAAAAATAAACAAAAAAATTTTTGAAGGGGGGTGCTAGAGAGATGGCTTAAGCGGTTAAGGGTTTGGCTTTGAAGCCTAAGGACCCTGGTTAAAGGCTTGATTCCCCAGGACCCACGTAAGCCAGATGTACAAGGTGGCACATGCATCTGGTGTTTGTTTGCAGTGACTGAAGGCCCTGGTATGCCCATTCTCTCTGTCTCTCTCTCTCTGTCTTTCTCTCTCTTTCTCTCTACCTCTTTCTCTGTCTGTTCCTTTCAAATAAATAAATAAAAAATATACAAAAATTTTTAAAAAAGAATGTATACTCCAGGGATGGGGAGATAGCTGTATAACTCTGGGGACCTTAGTTTAGATCCCTCGACCCCATGTAAAATCTTGAAGCTGTGACCTGAGCATGTCTGCATTCATGCATATGAGCATGCACACATGCACGTGCATGCACGTGCGCGCGCGCGACACACACACACACACACACACACCAAATAACTAAAATAAAAGAATGTGTAATTTAAACATTTATGGACAGTAGATAGTTGTATCTTCTTTAAGTTACATTTTAGAATATCTTTTTATAGACATTTAGAGTATATCCTTATTAATGCAAGGGAATGTTGTGATCTTCTTTTTATAAAGAATGTGGGGCATAAAGTGCTTAAATGAATTGCCTAATGTCCCACAGCTGAGAAGTGGCTTGTGGCTTATATGTACCTCAGGCACAGTCACATTCCCTAGTGTTCTCAACATATCCACACTACCGTTCTGATAATACTTCGAATGCTGGCCACAAGGGCCAAACAAAATAACAAAAGTAAACCGTACAGCTTACTATTTTCCTTCCTTAGTTTTTTTTAGTAGGGTCTTGCTCTAGTCCAGGCTGACCTGGAATTCACTATGTAATCTCAGGGTGGCCTCAAACTCATGACAGTCCTCCTACCTCTGCCTTCTGAGTGCTGGGATTAAAGGTGTGCACCACCATACTTGGTTCTCTTTCCTTATTCTTTATAAATGTAATTACTTACCTATCAATCCATTCATAAGATGTTCAAGTAGATTTCAGGATATAACCACTAGGGGTGTCTGATAGTCCCTATCCTTAGGGAGTTTTTGTAGGAACATTTGATATGATAACATGATATGTTATATGCAACACATATCAGATGTTGTCAAAGCAAGAGTGAGTATCTCTCTAATGACTCTGAAAAAGGTCCTTAACGGAAGGCTTTCAGGTAGAAATGAGTGAGCAAGGGCCATTTTAAGCAGAAACATATGAATAACTCATGTAAAATTGGGAAAGCTTGACACTGTCTGTGAGTTGCTGAAGATAGAGTGTGGCACAGAAAGTGTGTGTGCAAAGCATATGTATTTGAACACGTGTTTGTGCACCTGCTCAGTAGGTTAGGAAGTGGACATGAACAGGAAAACAAAACCACAAAGTACTTTTGTGCCATGCTTTGTGGGCCGTATTAGATGGTTTGGACATTATCTCACTATTCTTGGGAAAAGGAGATATTCTTCCAGATTTGTGGTATCTTTTAGTCTGGGTGCATGTTGCAAGATGGCTTAGAGGGATGCAAGACTGGAGGCCAGTTGTTGGGTAAAGAAACGCCAACATTAGTCAAGAGTGATGAAGAGCTTCTTAAAGCCTATAGGACAAAGACAGAAAGCTGTGGACTTGCGAAGTCTTTTGCTAGTTGAAATCGAATGAATCCATACATTAATCAGGTGTAGGGGACGTAGGTACAAGTAGAGGAAGCTCTTCACAGTGGGTGAGGGAGTGGAGAATGGGATGACTGGTTAGTGAAGCACATAGGAGGAAGATCGGCTTGCAGCTGGTGCTGAGTCAGCTGAGAGCGCTGGGCTAGATGAGGCTTTTTTTATTGGAGAGAAATGGGGGGAGAGAGAGAGAGAGAGAGGAAGAGGCAGAGAGAGAATGGGTGTGCCAGGGCTTCTCAGCTGCTGCGAATGAACTCCAGACTCATGCAGCCCCTTGTGTGCACGTGTGACATTGTGCACTTGGGTCACTTTGCGTCTGGCGAAACGTGGGACCTGGAGATTCCAACAAGCAGGAACCTTAACCGCTAAACCATCTCTCCAGCCTGAGACTTCTCTTTCTTTTGTTTTATTTATTTATTTATTTATTTATTTATTTATTTATTTGGGGGAGGAGAAAAAGAGGAGCATACAGAGAGAATGGGAGATACCAGGGACCTCTAGCCATTGCAAACAAACTTCAGATGCCGCCACCTTGTGCATCTGGCTTATGTAGGTTCTGGGGAATCGAGCCTGGGTCCTTAGGCTTCATAGGCAAGCACCTTAACTACTAAGCCATCTCTCCCAACCCTAGATGAGACTTCTGAGCTAGGAGAGATGGCACGAGGTAGCTAAAGCCATAGCAATGAATGGATGAGGGTGTGAGGTTGAAAGAGAAAAGAACGAGAGAAGCAAAATTGGAAAGACTGATTATTTTTTAACTAGTTATGTATATAGTGTGTATACAGCCATGATGGTACCATCATTAGCCTTCTCCCTGTCCTCCCCCCTCCATGGGGACTGTGGGTCTGGCATTGTGGGGTTAGCCAACAGTTATGGGGGAGAGGCAGTGTCTCTGTGCATATTGACCCAACTAATGGCTCTAACAATCTTTCTTCCTCCTTTTGCACGAATTTCCCTGAGCCATGTTGGTCTATTTCAAGAGTAAGATGTGGAAGGGGTGCTGAGAGGGCAGAAAGTACCGTCAGGGTTACAGAAGAAAATCAGAAAGAATACATGAGAATGAAGCGTCGCACAGTAGTCAGAGAAGTTGTTGATGGCATTAAAAATCACACAGGGTTCAAACTATTAAAATGGTGAACGTTTTTAAATCAAATATTTACTGATTACATATACTATCTAAATCCGATTTGGCAATTATAAAATTTCAATGACCCTTCTGTCGATGGATGGGGATGAAGCCAGGTGGCTTCATACACCAAGATCCTTACATCTGTCAGGGTTCTCTTGAGGAAAGGAACTGAGGGAATGAATTGTAAAAGGAATTTATGAGCTTTGCCTTCAGGACATGGGCCGGGCAGTCCATCAGTAAGTGCCAGCTGGAGTGCATGAGGCTGGATCCAGGGTGGAGAGTCTAAGGACCTGGGTAGAGGTTCAGTCCGCAAGGCTGAAGGTCTTCGTAGTCCTCATCTGGTGCTACAGGCCTGGAGGATTCCTGGAGAGCTGCTGGTCTTTGGAAGGCTGAGTTCCATGTCCAGGAAGGATAGCAGCAGCAAGAAAAGTCCCAGCAAGTAGTACAGATAGCCTGGCCCAAGAGCCCCATGTTTTCTCGTAGCTTCTGTGTATCTAGTCCAGCATCAGGATAGTGGCTGAGCTCTGTAGGGAGGTCATCCTCACTCCACTAATCCTTCCTAGAAATGCCCCCCCAGACCTGCTCAACAGGTCTCTTACGTCTCTTTGGTGATTCCTAACCTGATCAAGTTGACAGTAGAGTTTAACGATCACAATCCTACTAGTGGAGAAGCATAAGGCTTGCCAATAACCTTTGTGCTCTTAGGTATTATATAGAAACTACATTTTACTAAAACTACACGGACCCTGAAAGAACATGACGCCATTGCATTTTCACATCCAAACTCGTTGGATTGGAGGCACTATCCCATCTACGGGACAGTGCCGCTGGACCTTTTCTGTCTTCCCGCTGGCCGCCTTGCAGCAATTACCCGTTCACCATCCCAAACGAACGCGAAAATCGCTCAGTGTTTCATTATGCGAATGGATCAATGAAACGGGTACGACTAAGTCTTTGTGAGTTCAGATCTGTTTGGAAGGGAGAACACATGATACAGGCAGCTTATTTTCACTCTTATAGTTTCTATCAGTTTTAGCTCTCCTCCAGTCTAGAAATGAGTATGCCATAGTGTTTTTCTGGTCGTGTGTTTTGCAACAAATGTTTCCCATAAATTCATGTGTTTTGAATGCTTGGTCCCGAGCTGGTGACAATTTGGAAGGTTGGGGGGGGGTGGAACCATGTTAGAGGAGATGCACCAATGGGGATGGACCCTGGAGTTTATTAGTCCCAGCTGGTCAATGCTAGTTCGGCTCAATTACTGCTCTCGGTGATGCCCAGCCTCTGCTGTGCCATCCCTTTCCTGCCATCATGAAGCTTCTCCTTGAGCCTGAAAACCAAAATAAATCCTTTCCTCCATCAGCTGCGTGTGCAGGGGTGTTTTGTCAGCCAATGAGAAGGGAACTGCGATAATAATCAAAGCACAGGAAGCAATATATAGGTGTGTTTACAGATCGTTGTCACACTCAGTAGGGAGTGGCGTCACTCTTGTTAAGGATGGAAGTGTATCTATGATCTGTGAACACAGGCATTTACTTGTTGAATGATGCAAGGATGGGAGTGCCTATTGCACACATGACTATTCCTGGTGTTTGCTTCCTGCTGTGATGTAAGGCCTAATGAAAATGATGTTCTCACTCAAGCAAACAGAATGTGAGGAGAAGAATTCATAAATATAACATAAACATACAGTGATGTCATTATATTATATTGTTGTGGGGAAACAGTCAAACATGATATAAAAAACATATAACACAAGGGTTGATTATTCTATACTTTATAAGAGAAACACAGAGAAATGAGGAGACTCTGTCAACACATCCAAAATTGAGTGTTTAGTTTTAAGCAAATTATGTTAGGATGGACTGAAGTGTATTTTTTCTTAAAAAAATAATTATTTATTTGAGAGCAAAGAGTGAGAGCAAGAGAGGAAAGAGAGAGAGGTTGAGACTGGGCACTCCAGGGGTCCCCGCCACTACATGAACTCCAGACACATGTGTCACTTTGTGCATCTGGATTACGTGGATGCTGGAGAGTTGAACCTGGGTCCTTAGGCTTCACAGGCAAGCACCTTAACTGTTAAGCCATCTGTTCAGCCCTCCTTCACTATTTCTTAATCCTGTCTGGTCTATTAGGTGATGGCGATCATGGGTTCGCATGCTTTGCCTTCCACATGTGGATAGAAGGATCTTCCACAGAGCCGCTTTAAGCCCAAAGGCTGCTCTATGACGGAGAGTCGCCCTCCGCTTCCCCATGTTCTTCCCAGCCAGGCAAGGGGGAGAATTCTCCTCTGGCTGTGTCTTTCAGCTAGCCTCATCCCTGGATCTTAATCCCCCTCTAAGGAACCTCATAATTCATAATTTATCCCTAAGAAATTTCGTAATTTACTCCTCTCAGATCCATTTTTATGAATTCTTTGTTAAAATTGACTAAGAATCCAAATGTTGGGATTCACAGGCCCTCACCAATTTCCAGAATCCTGCACTGATACTGTGTGAGGGGCCTTGCTCCTTTCACTAAGGTGATCTTTAAAGATTTGCCCGCCTTGTTCATGGGCATGGAACAAACACAGTACTGCATGCAGATCACTGTATAAAGCAATCACAATTTTCATGTTTCATAAAATTTGCTACATTTTGGAATCTAAAATTGTTTGAACAGCTTTCACTCCTACTAGAAATGTATTTAAAAAGCAGTTATAGAACATGTAATGTGACCACCCCTATGAAAATTACACAGGGGTTTGCATCAAATTTGTAGGTAAATTTGTGGATATTACTTTGTTTGAACATGGTTTTGCTATTGTTTCACATATACAAAGAAGAAAACCATGGGAAATATGCATTATGTATTTCTGTGTATAATGTGTACTTCTTCAGATATAATACACACAAACAAAATGCATATTGCTCTCTATGTCATAGGAATACTTTTAAAAATATTTATTTTTATTTATTTATTTGAGAGAATGATACAGAAATAAGCAGAGAGAGAGAGAATGGGCATGTCAGGGCCTCCAGCAACTGCAAATGAACTCCAGATTCGTGCACCCCCTTGTGCACCTGGCTTATGTGGGTCCTGGGGAATCGAACCTGGGTCATTGGCTTTGCAAGCAAATGCCTTAACCACTAAACCATCCCTCAAGCCCCATAGGAATACTTTCCTTTCCATTGCTGAATTGAACCTTCAGAAACACATGGCATTCTTCCAGCCTTCCTGAATTTCTGTCAGTAGTTTTATTTTTTTTTCTCTAGTTTTCTGTTTATAAATATTGGGCATTTAGGAGATTTTTGTCCAGGTCATTTATATTTTGATATTATTTTAAATAGCAATTCTTTTTATTTTTATTTTTTATTTATTTATTTGACAGATAGACAGAGAAAGAGGCAGATAGATAGAGAATGGGCATGCCAAGGGCTCCAGCCACTGGAAACGAACTCTAGATGCATGTGCCACCTTGTGCATCTGGCTTACATGGGTCCTGGGGAATCGAGCCTCAAACCAGGGTCCTTAGGATTCACAGGCAAGCACTTAACCACTAAGCCATCTCTCCAGACCCTTAAATAGCAATTCTTCCTTCAATATTCAGTTGCTCATTGCTCATTAGTAGTAGTTGGCTCTTTGTCCTGGTCTCATACACGTTGTGTTGCTGAGCTCACTGCTCCTCATAGTGCTTTCATAATTCTTATTAAGTTTTCTGTGGAGATGATCATGATAGCTTGCAAAAATGAAGTCACTTCTGTTTCCTTTTTCCACCGTAGCTGTCTTTCATTTCCCCCCTCCCTTTCCTTGTTTCCCTTTTTCCAATGTTTATATAGACATGGTGAGAGTTGACATTCTTTCATTGTTCCTAATTTAAATTTTTTAAAATAATATTTATTGAGAAAAGGAGAAAGAGAAAGACAAGAGAGAGAGAGAGAGAGAGAGAGAGAGAATGGGCTTGCCAGGGCCTCCTGCCTCTGCAAACAAACTCCAGACACATGCACCACCTTGTGCATCTGGCTTACAGGGAATTGATCCTGGGTCCTTAGGCTTCACAGGCAAATGCCTTAACCGCTAAGCCATCTCTCTAGCCCCTTTGTTCCTAATGTTAGAAAGCAAACATTCAGTCTTGACTATCATGACTGATGCTATTTGTACACTTTTTTTTCATAGACTTTTTTTATCAAGTTGAAAAAGATGTCTTTTGTGTTCTGTGCTTGCTATGAATATTTCAATAATGGATTTGGAATGCTGTCAAATATGCCTTGTTCACCTACTGAAGTGAACATGTGATTTTCTTTCACAGTTGAAAATATGGTGAATTGCATTCATACCACCCTTGCATTTATTTGTGGGATTTCCCACACTTAGTCTTTGTATAGGTTGTGAATAATCCACAACAAAGACCACCCACGACTTCTGATATCAAGTCTGTGGGTGGTGGGAACACCCTTTCCAAAAGAACTCACAAAAGCCGGGCGTGGTGGCGCATGCCTTTAATCCCAGCACTCGGGAGGCAGAGGTAGGAGGATCGCCATGAGTTCGAGGCCACCCTGAGACTACATAGTTAATTCCAGGTCAGCCTGGACCAGAGTGAAACCCTACCTCGAAAAACCAAAAAAAAAAAAAAAAAAAAAAAAAAAAAAAAAAAAAAAAACAAAAGAACTCACAAACCCACTGAAAGTCTTCATACGCGTGGTTGTGGTTCATTAAACGAAGGGCATGTGGGTTAAGATAAGGGAGGGAAAGGCACGCAAGGAGTTCAGGACATTTCCAAGCTGCCAGGTGCCTCTCACAGAGGTGTCCCCGAAGCTATACTGCTCCAGGAACAATGTGTGACTTTACTGATGGCATATTGCCAGTCATGGAGGCTCACTGCAGCAGTAGTGACCAACACCTTGTCAGTGTGACCCACCTGGCTAAGCTGAGTCTTCAACTTCTCTGGAGGGAGAATTGAGATCACCTAAACCCAAAGCTACCACCCTAACTCCCATGATCAGGTAACTCGACATGGAAATGGTCCCTAGGGAAACACAGACACTTTACCAGAAGGGACTAAGGGACATTCCAAGAGTTTAGAGCCTTCCCGGTGTCCCAGGAGGAGCCAGGAGAAAAAGCCAAAGTTCATTTTTCCCCTTTGCTGATATAGTCTGATTTTTCATTGTTGAAGTTGATACGATAAATTTCTGACTTTTCTGACTATGTTAATCATTAGTATCTATGATAATGACTTAATATCTACAACCACAAAGGTACTAAATGTATCTATATTTTTCCTTGTCATATTATTGCCTAGTTTGGGTTTCAGAGTATGGTTTTCTACTCTTATGAATAGAGCCCGAGAGGATTACCCCCAACCAAATTTCTTTAGGAAGTAAGGTACAACTATTTATTTACATTTTTTAATTTATGTTTTTAAATGTTTGGAAGGATTATGCAATAAATCCATCTGCCTTGGAATTTTCTTCCTGAGAAGACTTTGAAGCACAAACTATTTTTCTTTTCTATTTGTGTGGGTATAGAGAATATTTATTGATGATGTGTGGTATATGAACTTGTGTGCGCTTCATGGATATGTGTGTGGGTATAGAGCATATGTAGTGTGTGATGCATGTGGTGTATGCACGTGTGTGTTCAAATGTGTGTGCCCAGACAATATGTAGTGTGTGTGTGCACCACACGTGTGTTCAAATCTGGCACATGGATTGATGTGGGTATCATATGTAGTGTGGTGATGCACAGTGTTCAAATGCGCTTCATGGATATGTGTGTGGGTATAGAGCATATGTAGTGTGTGATGCATGTGTGGTGTAGCCGTGTGTTGTTCAAATTGTTCCTTATGGATATGTGTTGGTTCAGTCTTGATGCATGTGTGGTGTATGCACACATGTGACTATGGATAGTATAGAGCATATGTAGTGTGTGATTTTTGGTGTATGCACACGTGTGTTCAAATTTTTTCATGGATATGTGTGTGGGTATAGAGCAAAAAGTTGATTTGCAAGTATGCACGTGTGTGTTCAAATGTGTCTTCATGGATATGTGATATAGAGCATTGGAATGCTGCACACGTGTGTGTCATGTCTGAATATGTGTGGGTATAGAGCATATGCCTGTATGCACACATGTGTTCAAATGTGTGAGCTTCATGGATATGTGTGGGTATAGAGCATATGTAGTGTGTGATGCATGTGTGGTGTATGCACAATGTGTTCAAATTTGCGCTTCATGGATATGTGTGTGGGTATAGAAATATGTAGTGTGAATGTGTGGTGTTTCATGGATATTGGGTATTAGTGTGTGATGCATGTGTGGTGTATGCACACTGTGTTCAAATGTTTGGATATGTAGTGTGTGATGCATGTGTGGTGTAAAGCACACATGTGTTCAAATGTGTGTGCTTCATGGATATGTGTGTGAGTATAGAGCATAAGTGTGATGCATGTGTGGTGGAACACGTGTTTCAATGTCTGAGCTTCACAATATGTGTGGGTAAGAGCATATGTAGTGTGTGATGCATGTGTGGTGTATTAACACGTGTGTTCAAATGTCTGAGCTTCATGGATATGTGTGTGGTTAAGCATATGTAGTGTGTGATGTATGTGGTGTATGACATGTGTGTTCAAATGTGTGAGCTTCATGGATATGTGTGTGTATAGAGCATATGTAGTGTGTGATGCATGTGTGGTGTATGCACATGTTCAAATGTCTGAGCTTCATGGATATGTGTGGAATGCGTGTGTTCAAATACTGCTTCATGGATACAATGTGTAGAGCATATTACTGATGCATGTGTGCCAGTCATGGAGGTTCAAATGCAGCTTCATGGATATGTGTGTGACCAACACCTTGTCAGTGTGACCCACCTGTGTTCAAATGTCTGAGCTTCATGGATATGTGTGTGGTAAGGAGCATGGTGATCACGTGTGTTCAAATAAACCCATGGATAAGCTGGGCCAGCATAAGTGTGTCATGCATGATCATGTAATCGACATGTGTTCAAAGCTTCATGGATATGTGTGTGGGTAAACACAGACACTTTACCAGAAGGGTTCTATGAGCTTCATGGATATTCCAAGAGTTTAGAGTGATGCATGGTTCCCAGGTTCAAAGGAGCCATGGATATGTGTGTGAGAAAAAGCCAATGCATGTGTGGTGTCCATTTTTTCCCTTTGCTGATATAGTCTGATTTTTCATTGTTGAAGTTCATACATGTGTTCAAATTTCTGACTTTTCTGACTTTGTTAATCATTAGTATCTATGATCAAATGACTTCATGGATATCTACAATCACAAAGGTACTAAATGTATCTATATTTTTCCTTGTCATATTATTGCCTAGTTTGTGATGCATTCAGAGTATGGTTTTCTACTTCATGGATATGTGTGTGAATAGAGCATAGTAGTGTGTGATGCATTACCCCAACCAAGTTTTTAGGAAGTAGTGTGTGATACAACTATTTATTTACATGTTTTTAATTTATGCTTTTAAATGTTTGAAGGATTAGTGTGTGAAATCCATCTGCCTTCAAATTTTCTTCATGGATATGAGAAGACTTTAGAAGCACAAACTATTTTTCTTTTCTATTTGTGTGGGTATATAGAATATGTAGTGTAGTGTGTGATGATGTGTGTGGTGTATGCACACGTGTGTTCAAATGTGTGCGTGTTCATGGATATGTGTGTGGGTATAGAGCATATGTAGTGTGTGATGCATGTGTGTGTGTGCATGTGTGGTGCACACACATGTGTTCAAATGTCTGAGCTTCATGGATATGTGTGGGTATAGAGCATATGTAGTGTGTGATGCATGTGTGGTGTATGCACACGTGTGTTCAAATGTCTGAGCTTCATGGATATGTGTGGGTATAGAGCATATGTAGTGTGTGATGCATGTGTGGTGTATGCACACGTGTGTTCAAATGTGTGAGCTTCATGGATATGTGTGTGGGTATAGAGCATATGTAGTGTGTGATGTATGTGTGGTGTATGCACACGTGTGTTCAAATGTCTGAGCTTCATGGATATGTGTGGGTATAGAGCATATGTAGTGTGTGATGTATGTGTGGTGTATGCACACGTGTGTTCAAATGTGTGAGCTTCATGGATATGTGTGTGGGTATAGAGCATATGTAGTGTGTGATGCATGGGTGGTGTATGCACACGTGTGTTCAAATGTCTGAGCTTCATGGATATGTGGGTATAGAGCATATGTAGTGTGTGATGTATGTGTGGTGTATGCACACGTGTGTTCAAATGTGTGTGCTTCATGGATATGTGTGTGGGTATAGAGCATATGTAGTGTGTGATGTATGTGTGGTGTATGCACACGTGTGTTCAAATGTCTGAGCTTCATGGATATGTGTGTGGGTATAGAGCATATGTAGTGTGTGATGCATGTGTGGTGTATGCACACGTGTGTTCAAATGTCTGAGCTTCATGGATATGTGTGGGTATAGAGCATATGTAGTGTGTGATGCATGTGTGGTGTATGCACACGTGTGTTCAAATGTCTGAGCTTCATGGATATGTGTGTGGGTATAGAGCATATGTAGTGTGTGATGCATGTGTGGTGTATGCACACGTGTGTTCAAATGTCTGAGCTTCATGGATATGTGTGGGTATAGAGCATATGTAGTGTGTGATGTATGTGTGGTGTATGCACACGTGTGTTCAAATGTGTGTGCTTCATGGATATGTGTGTGGGTATAGAGCATATGTAGTGTGTGATGCATGTGTGGTGTATGCACACGTGTGTTCAAATGTCTGAGCTTCATGGATATGTGTGTGGGTATAGAGCATATGTAGTGTGTGATGCATGTGGTGTATGCACACATGTGTCAAATGCTTCATGGATATGTGTGTTCAAATGTGTGCGCTTGTTCAAATGGATATGTGTGTGGGTATAGAGCATATGTAGTGTGTGATGCATGTGTGGTGTATGCACACGTGTGTTCAAATGTCTGAGCTTCATGGATATGTGTGTGGGTATAGAGCATGTGTGATGTATGTGTGTGATGTATGTGTGTGTGTATGCAGTGTGTGATGCATGTTCAATGCACGTGTGTTCAAATGTGTGTGCTTCATGGATATGTGTGTGGGTATAGAGCATATGTAGTGTGTGATGCATGTGTGGTGTATGCACACGTGTGTTCAAATGTGTGCGCTTCATGGATATGTGTGTGGGTATAGAGCATATGTCAAAGTGTGTGATGTATGTGTGGTGTATGCATATGTAGTGTGTTCAAATGTATGTGCTTCAAATGGATATGGTGTGTGGGTATAGAGCATATGTAGTGTGTGATGCATGTGTGGTGTATGCACACGTGTGTTCAAATGTGTGCGCTTCATGGATATGTGTGTGGGTATAGAGCATATGTAGTGTGTGATGCATGTGTGGTGTATGTTCACATGGATATGTGTTCAAATGTGTGATGCATGTGTGCTTCATGGATATGTGTGTGGGTATAGAGCATATGTAGTGTGTGATGTATGTGTGGTGTATGCACACGTGTGTTCAAATGTCTGAGCTTCATGGATATGTGTGTGGGTATAGAGCATATGTAGTGTGTGATGTATGTGTGGTGTATGCACACGTGTGTTCAAATGTGTGTGCTTCATGGATATGTGTGTGGGTATAGAGCATATGTAGTGTGTGATGCATGTGTGGTGTATGCACACGTGTGTTCAAATGTCTGAGCTTCATGGATATGTGTGTGGGTATAGAGCATATGTAGTGTGTGATGCATGTGTGGTGTATGCACATGTGTGTTCAAATGTCTGAGCTTCATGGATATGTGTGTGGGTATAGAGCATATGTAGTGTGTGATGCATGTGTGGTGTATGCACACGTGTGTTCAAATGTCTGAGCTTCATGGATATGTATGTGTGTGTGGTATAGAGCATATGTTATGTGTGTGATGCATGTGATAGTGTATGCACACGTGTGTTCAAATGTCTGAGCTTCATGGATATGTGTGGGTATAGAGCATATGTAGTGTGTGATGTATGTGTGGTGTATGCACACGTGTGTTCAAATGTCTGAGCTTCATGGATATGTGTGGGTATAGAGCATATGTAGTGTGTGATGTATGTGTGGTGTATGCACACGTGTGTTCAAATGTGTGTGCTTCATGGATATGTGTGTGGGTATAGAGCATATGTAGTGTGTGATGCATGTGTAGTGTATGCACACGTGTGTTCAAATGTGTGCGCTTCATGGATATGTGTGTGGGTATAGAGCATATGTAGTGTGTGATGTATGTGTGGTGTATGCACACGTGTGTTCAAATGTCTGAGCTTCATGGATATGTGTGGGTATAGAGCATATGTAGTGTGTGATGTATGTGTGGTGTATGCACACGTGTGTTCAAATGTGTGTGCTTCATGGATATGTGTGGGTATAGAGCATATGTAGTGTGTGATGCATGTGTGGTGTATGCACACGTGTGTTCAAATGTCTGAGCTTCATGGATATGTGTGGGTATAGAGCATATGTAGTGTGTGTGATGATGTGTGTGGTGTATGCACACGTGTGTTCAAATGTCTGAGCTTCATGGATATGTGTGGGTATAGAGCATATGTAGTGTGTGTGATGTGTGTGTGGTGTATGCACACGTGTGTTCAAATGTCTGAGCTTCATGGATATGTGTGGGTATAGAGCATATGTAGTGTGTGATGTATGTGTGGTGTATGCACACGTGTGTTCAAATGTCTGAGCTTCATGGATATGTGTGGGTATAGAGCATATGTAGTGTGTGATGTATGTGTGGTGTATGCACACGTGTGTTCAAATGTGTGTGCTTCATGGATATGTGTGTGGGTATAGAGCATATGTAGTGTGTGATGTATGTGTGGTGTATGCACACGTGTGTTCAAATGTGTGTGCTTCATGGATATGTGTGTGGGTATAGAGCATATGTAGTGTGTGATGCATGTGTAGTGTATGCACACGTGTGTTCAAATGTGTGCGCTTCATGGATATGTGTGTGGGTATAGAGCATATGTAGTGTGTGATGTATGTGTAGTGTATGCACACGTGTGTTCAAATGTGTGTGCTTCATGGATATGCAGACAGAGGCCAGCAGAGGACATGAGATGTTCTCTTTGGGTCATCTGCCCCTTTCCTTGAGATGGATTCTCAGAGATCCTGTTTCTGGTCGTTGAGCCTCAGTGATTCCGTGGTATCTACTCCCCACAGTTTCAGAGGCTCGTGGCATGCTTAGCTTTATTAAAATGATTTCTTTGTGTACATGTGTGCCTTGCCATTGCAAACGTAATGGCAAACACCAGTGCCAGTTTTGGGGTGCCATTTTTTGTGGGTAGCTGGGAAATTGAACTTTGGGATGGTGGGCTTTGCAAGCAAGTTCAAGGACTACACCAGCTCCCCAGCCTTTTCTTTTACGTGGGTGCCGGGGAACTAAACTCAGGTGGTCTCAGTCCCTCGCAGGCTCCCATGCTCATGGCCAGCACTCTTACCTCTGTCATTCAGATTACCTAGTTCTTTTCCAGTGGGTTTATATCTTTTGAGGAATTTTTTTGTTTCATCAAAATATTGAATATATTGCTATAAGTTACTTATAATATTCCTCTTTCACTGTTTATTCATTAAAATTATTTAATATCTGTGAATCTACAAGACAACTTCCCTCTCTTAAAGTCTGAATAATTAGTCTCTGAGGTCAGGAGGTTGTTTGCCTGTCATTTTTCCAGTCATAGTGTGATGACAGTTTTACCAAACTGTTGATGTTCTTGCTCAGAGAAGTTACTTTCCTTATGTGACTCGCTTGAACGTTTTGCTGTTTTCTGCTTTTCTTGACTTGCCTCTTCTGCTTACCTTGGATCAAATTCATTTTGCTGCTGCAGCTTCTTCAGGCAGAAGACGAGGTAATCGATCTGAGGGCTGCTTCTTTTCAGGCGCAGCCAAAGGACAATACATTTCCAAGAGTGCCAGCACTCTAACCCCCAAAGCTTGAAATGTCTCCTGTTCATTTTATTTGGTTCACAATATTTTCTAATTCTTTTTAAAAAGTTTTTATACTTGTCCTCTGAGCTATTAAGAAATTAGCAGTTTAGTTTTAAACTATTTGAGGTCTTCCCAGAAACCTCATATGATAAATTTTTAATGTAATTGGGCTTAATTGGAGGACATACTTTGTATGATTTGAACATTTTACATTTACTGAGACAAATTTCACAGCACAGCCTAGATTATGTTCTATTATGATAACCATTTAACTTTCAGTTGGTGCCATATATGAGTTTTCACTACAAATGTTCAACTTGTCACTATGGCTGGTAGCTTATATCTTCACCACCAAACTGGTTTTCTGTTTATTGAAGTGTCACTTACTGAAAGTGTTTTCCATTCTCCAACAATAGCTGTGGATTCATCGGATTTTCCTTACAAATCCGTCAATTTTTCTTTCCTGTGTTTTTGAAGTTCACATTCTCTTGGTAGGTTGATACCTTCATCAGTTTGAAGTGACTTTCTACCTAACTCCATAATACCCTTTGCTAAGCAGACTTCCTCAGTGTGTGTTAACATAGCCACTCCTGGTTTCATCTGATTGGTATAAGGAGTGGGGTCTATCTGTTTTCCATTCTTTTACTTTACTTTTTAAAAGTTTGTTTTTGTTGAGTTTTAGAAGTTTCTTTTTTTAAAAAAAAAAAGTATTTATTTGTGTGTGTGTGTGTTTCTGTGTCACAGCTTCTGGTTGCTGCAAATGAACACCAGATCCCTGAGTAACATTTTGTATCCAGCTCATGTAGATTGCTTGGGGATTGAATCCTGGGCTGGCAGGCTTTGCAAGCAAGTGCCTTTAAACACTGAGCCATCTGTCCAGCCTCAGTCTTTTTACTTTGAAGTACTGCGACTTTGTATTTAAAACTTCCCCTTTTCCCTGTGGTTCTATTCAACCACACAGGACAGAAGGATGTATAGAGACCTGAAGACAATGAATACCTAGAGGACTTGAAGGTGTTATTGCTGCCCTCATGAAGCCTGTATTCCAGTGATCATGTATATTTATATGTGAACTTGAACTTTGAGATCTGCCATGCCAAGAAGACATGAAGAATTAGTCATCATTGTGCCGTTGTCCTCCACATCTTTTCCAAGCTGGATGGGAATGGGAAGTTTGGAAGCACATGGATGATTTTAGGAGTCAGGAGATGATATCCATCCCAGATTCTAAACTTTAAATACAAAGTGTAGTGGATAGTCACGAAAGGGGAGCAGACACTCAAATTTATCCATCTATCTGTCATTTCATTCACTCGTCCAGTCATCTCTCTGTTCCACAATACTGAGCTGGAATTATGTGCTTGAAGTTCCAGGGAGATGGCTCAGACAGCAAAATGGCTGCCACACAATCACTAGGACCTGACTACGGATGCTCAGAGCCGATTTCCAAGCTGTGGTGGTGTGTGCGTATGCTCACAGTGCTGGGGAAGTGGCCGAAGAAGGATCCCCCGGGGTTGGTCATTTCAGCCAAATCAGTGAACTCTAGCTTCAGTGAGAGACCTTGTCACAAAAAAAACGATGGAGAGTGGCTGGAGAGATGGCTTAGCAGTTAAGTGCTTTCTATGAAGCCTAAAGACCCCAGTTCAAGGCTCGATTTCCCAGTACCCATGTAAGCCAGATGCACAAGGGGGCACATGCGTCTGGAGTTTTGCTGTGGCTGGAGGCACTGGTGCGCCTATTCTCTGTCTCACTCTCTCTCTCTCCCTCTTTCTCGCTCTGTCTGTCACTCTCAAATAAATAAATACAAATAAACAAAAAATTAAAAAATAAAGATTTAAAAAAGATGGAGAGCATTTGAAGAAGACACACAATGTCAACATCTGACTTTCACACGTATGCACACACACACACACATGTGCACACATGTACCCCACACAAAGAAACATAAATGAATACAAATATACACACCACACACACACTTTCAAAACAAGAAGAATTTTGTGTTCTGTGTATGTGAAGTAGCACTGTATAATACACAAGCTAAGAATAAGAGATTGCATTCCTACCTCAAAAACAAACTACATCTTGGGCTGGAGAGATGGTTTAGCGGTTAAGGCGCCTGCCTCCTAAGCCTAAGAATGCTGGTTCCAATCTCCAGGTCCCATGTTTAGCCAGACACAAAGTGACACAAGGGCACAATGCTGCACTTTACCACAAGGGGGTGCATGCATCTGGATTTCGTTCACAGCGGCTGAGAGGCTGCTGGTGCGCCCATCTCTGTCTTCCTCTCCCTCTCTCTCTGTGTCTCTCTCCAAAAAAAATGCATCCTATAAATAAATAAATAAATAAAATGATAAAAAAATAAATCAGGTCTGGAGAGATGACTTAGCAGTTAAGGCCCTTGCCTGCGAAGCCTAAGGACCCAGGTTTGATTCTCCAGGGCCTATGTTAGCCAGATGCACATGCATTTGGAGTTCGTTTGCAGTGGCTAGAGGGTCTGGTGTGCCCATTCTCTCTCTCTATCTCCCTCTGTACCTCTGTATCTAATAAATCAATAAAATGATAAAAAACAAACTATAGTAAACACTGCAGATGACCAAACATATGGGTCATTTGTTATATCCAAAGATGTATACAGATGTTATAGCTTTACATAAAACCTGAAAAATGTGAGTGTGGAGTGTTAACTCCTCTAACCTTCACACTGGTAAGGTGGAGACAGGAGGACAAGGAGCTCAAGACCAGCCTCGGCCACATACTGAGTCTGAGGCCAGCCTAGGCTACATTAAACCCTGCTTCAAATAAGATAAAATAGCAACACAGCTAAAATTGCACATATTATATGCAATATCTTTCATCACTAATTCTGGCAAATCTCATTACAACTGACCTCGGGAAGTATGGAGCATACAACATTCATCTGTGTTCTCCGAATTTAGCTAATTTGGGATGCAGAAAAGATGCACCTCAGCTGTATTATGGTGGGCATTACTCCGGGTTGGTTTTTTAAGTCCCACAGGGGTAGATTCTTGTTTCGTTTTCAGTGAGCATCCGAGATCAGTGCGTGACTACACTGCTAAAAAAGAGCCATCAAGGGCTTCATGTTAGGAAGCTCATCCCGGACACTAATAAGCTAGTGCAGTTCCAATCAAACAAGTCCCGTGGTCTAATAAAGACAGGTAGCAGGAAAGGAGGACACGCTCACACTCACTGGGGAGCTCTGCGCCTGAGAGCTTTAGGAAAGTCTCCTCTGGGGCAGAAGTAGTGGAAATGGACCTTGAAGGATGAATAAGGTCTTAACCAATAATGGGAAGGAGAGACACAGCAGGCTGGAAGACTAGAGGGTCAATATGGACAGAAATGCAAACATCAGATAACTGTATGACAAGAGACAAGCTGTGTGGTAAGGCTGGATCCAGGGATAGAAGCTGGATAGGAGATTTGAGCCAACTTGGAAGGGTTTTATCTGCCATGCGAAGAAGCTTGGATTTGGTCCCTCCTCCCCCACTTGCCCCGCGAATCGTTTTCAGCGGGGAAGTGGCATGATCCGATTTGTTTTGCTAAAAGGCTGGTGACCATGTGCAAAACTGGATTTCCAAGGAAGGAATTGGCTTGGAGGAGGCTGCAGTCAGTGCATTATGTCATTGGCACTCAGGAATGAGAAGAAAAATGGTAAAATTGAGGGAGTTCAGGTAAGGAAGGGTCGGGGCAGACCGAGACATCACCTGGCTGGGTACCAGGCTTAATGAGTTAGATTGTGAGTCAGTGCACATAATCAATATCACATCTTCTTGTCTGTTTATTTTTATTTTTATTTTTTTAAAGTTTTATTTATTCATTTGAGAGAGAGGGAGACAGAGAGAATGGGCACGCCGGGCATACAGCCACTGCAAACAGACTGCAGACTTACACGCCACCTTGTGCATCTGGCTTACGTGAGTCCTAGGGAATTGAACCTGGGTCCTATGGCTTTGCAGGCAAATGCCTTAACCAATAAGTCATCTCTTCAGCCTTGTAGCCTTTTGTTTGTTTGTTTGTTTTTGGAGAGGATCTCATGTAATCATGAGCTCACTATGTAACCAAAGCTGGCCTTGAACTGCTGATCCTCCTGCCTCCATCTCCAAAGTTTTGGGATTACAGGTGTGTGTTACTGTGCTCAGCCGCCATATTAGTAATTTAAGATGATTTTGCAGGCACGGAGGCAGGATTAATTGATTCAGTTGTGGAAACTTGCTTTTTTTCTCTAAAGCCTCCATTATTCTTTACTTTCTTTTACAAAATCTGGCTAGAAAGAAAGAACTGGTTTCCAAGGCTTCGTTCTCCCAGCTGCTCTCAGAAGGTAAATGTGCAGTTTCTCTCCAAGAAATGTGCTACTGGGCTGGGAACTGAGCGCAGCAGAGAAAGTGCTTCCCTTTCAAGCACAAGGTCAGCCCCATATTTAGAAATAGAAGCAATGGAAAAGCACCTAAAAACTAAACGTGATTAGTGCTACTGATCACTCGTTAAAAATGAAAATAGGGGCTGGCGAGATGGCACAGCAGTTAAGAGCACTTCTTTACTTTAAAAACATATTTATTTATTGGAGAGAGAAAGAGACAGAGAATGGTTGCACTAGGGCCTGTAGCCTCTGCAAACAAACTCCAGACGCGTGCACCACGTTGTGCATCTGGCTTACGTGGATACTGGGACTCGAGCCTGGGTCCTTAGGCTTCACTGGCAAGCATTGTAACTGCTAAGCCATCTCTGTAGCCCAAGAGCACTTCTTGTACAAGCATGAAGCCTGAGGGGCCTGAGATAATCACGTTTGAGCCCCAGAACCCACACAAACCTCTGGGCATAGTCATACATGGCTGCAACCCTAACCCACTCCTAGGAGAGCATGGGCCTGAGAGTCAACTGGGTTCACACACACACACACACACACACACGAGACATACAGAAACACACACACAGAGACATACACACACACAGAGAGATAGGCACACACACACACATACAGACACACACATACAGAGACACACACACACAGAGACACAGAGAGAGACACACACACATAGACATACAGAGACACACACAAATAGACATACAGAGACACATACACATAGACATACAGAGAGACACACACAGACACTCACACACAGACACACAGAGAAACACACACACAGACACACACACACACATACACACATTGAAAAAGTAAAGGTGATGTCTTTAATTTTGGAGAAAATCTTCTGCATATTTTTCCTGGCAGATGTTTCCTGAATTTTGTTCAAAATGGCATTTATGAGCCTTACAGGACCTCTGTGGTCCCCCTTTTGTTGCCCAGGGCAACGTTCATTAACTGCCTTGCTCTGTCAGACCTCGTTTCAATTAAGCTCCATCACCTTAGAAAGGCCTGAGGATGAGGTCAGGAGAGAGTGCAGGTTGCCGGATATGGGCTCACTGCTACCTGGCGTTTCTGGTGTGCCACTGCTGTCTTCAGGCACTCGCACCGCACCCAGGAGTCCACTGTCTCGGTGACACCATGGTCCTGCGGGCTTTTCTTCACATGACCCAATAGACCTGACTGGAGACCAGTGAATGAGCTACTGAGACGAAGGAAGAAAGACAAGCAAAGAAACGGTTCCTTGACGAGGCATTGCAAGCATGTTAACAGTTGTCACAAACCAAATCAACCAACCAAACAAACAAACAAAACCCAGGTAAACAGAAAGAGGGGGTATGAACTAAATTTATAGGATGTTGTGAGCTTAAATAAGAAACATGACATGCATTCCTGTGATTGTTAATAGCAGCCTATGTAATGGAAAATATATGAGCGCTGTAATGCACTTTCTTGAAGGTTACCCAGACAGACCTTTGAATCCGCCTCTGAGAAGGGGACTTCTCATCACAGCACCCTGTGATCTCTGTAGCTTTAGGACACAACGTCCCAGCAGCCTGGTTTTAAGATCACAAGATTATGTAAAGGCTTACTTTCATTTAAAATAAAATGAGAGAGTCGAGTGTGGTAGCGCACACCTTTAATCCCAGCACTTGGGAGGCAGAGGTAGGAGGATCACCATGCATTTGAGTCCACCCTGAGACTACATAGTGAATTCCAGGTCAGCCTGGACTAGAGTGAGACCTTACCTCACAAAATAAAATTAAAAATAAATTTAAAAAAATTAAAAAAAAATAAAATGAGAGGGACTGGCTTAGTGGTTGAGGTGCTTGCCTGCAAAGCCTGAGGACCCACTTTCAATTCCCCAGGACCCACATAAGCCAGATGCACAAGGGGGCGCATGAATCTGGAGTTCATTTGCAGCTGTTGGAGACCCTGGAGCACCCATTCTTTCCCTCTTTCTAAAAAAGTCAATAAAATATTTTTAAAACATAAAAAAATAAAATGAGAAACAGTTGTCACTTAATGATCGTCTCGAATTAAGAAACACCAACAATTTTTGAGAAATATGCTTCTCCTTTTCCAGCGTTAGTGAGATTAACGCAGCGTCGACCTTCTTGGATTTTAGTTTGGAAATAAGCCTCTTCTGAAAACTCAGTCCTCACTGGTGATTATTAACGCATCTGCCAACAGGTGGCGCTGCAGGCCCGCGTCAAGTTCACTGTGTCTCTGGTTCTCTATCTGTATTTCTTCCACCCAGAATCAGTGTGGTGAAATAGTCTAACAGGCTTCCAGTAAATATAAACTCTAAGGACCTATAATATGTGTTAGCTGTTTGCAAACGATTCTGTGTGAGAGAAAGCACTACCAGAACTATTTGACACAGTTTCTGGGTCTAGAGAAAAAAGGGGACTATGGACTTTAAATCAGCGTTCCAGCCCAGAAGCTTGTGTGAGTTTCAAAGCCACGATGGAGACCAGACAAATGTGACAGTTATTTAGGGTTCATTGTTGTTATCAGCTAAATTTGAAGTGCCAACTTTTATTTTATTTTATCTTTTCTTAAGTTTATTTTATTTATTTTCAGAGAGAGAGAGAGAGAGAGAGAGAGAGAAATGGGAAGGCCATAGCCTCTTAACTGCTACAAACGAACGCCAGATGTATTGTATGCATCATGTTGTGCATCTGGCTTTACATGGGCACTGGGGAATTAAAGCCAGGCCATTAGGCTTTGAAGCCAAGGTCTTTAACCACAGGGTCATCTTTCCAGGCCTCTATTTTTTTTTTTTTAAGCAGGGTTTCCGATAGCTCATGTGGACCTTGAACTTGTTATGTAGTTGTTGCAGTCAGGTTCGCGTTGCTGTCATAAGTCACCCAACCAAGAACAGATTTTGGGAAAAAAAGAGATTTATTTTGGCTCACAGACTGGAGGGGAAGCTCCATGATGGCAAGGAAAATGATGGCATGAGCAGTGGGTGGACATCACCCCGTGGCCAACATAAGGTGGACAACAGAAACAGGAGAGTGTGGCAAACATTGGCCAGGGGACACTGGCTATAACACCCATAAGCCCGCCCCCAACAATACACCGCCTCCAGGAGGTGTTAATTCCCAAATCTCCATCAGCTGGGAACCTAGCATTCAGCACACCGAAGTGTATGGGGGACGCCTGAATTCAACCACCACAGTAGTTAACGATGACCTTGAACTTTTTATCTTCCTGCTTCCACACCTGAGGGCTGGGTATACAGGTTTGCACCATGTCCCATTTTCTACAACCCTAGGGATTGAACTCAGGCCTCTATGAGTGCTAAGCAAGTACTTTCCTAACTGAGCAGCATGGCCACCCACCCCACAATGCTGACATGTTTAATCCGAGAAACATAAAATGTAATTTAATATCATTCTTGCTATAACTGAATACAGCAGGTTCCTGTTGCAGACAGGGAAACAAAGAGCCAGAACCTCCAAGAGACAGAGCACAGTAAGTGACCGGTAGGTTATCAGTTATAATCAGGGGGCTGGAGAGATGGCTTAGTGGTTAAGGCACATGCCTGTGAAGCCTAAGGACCCTGGTTTGATTCTCCAGGTCCCACATAAGCCAGATGCATATGGTGGCGCATGTGTCTGGAGTTGGTTTGCAGTAGCTAGAGGCCCTGGTGTGCCACTTTTCTGTGTCTCTAATCAATCAATCAATCAATCAATAAAAATTATTTAAATTATCGTCAGGGTCTGGCTAAGCCCGCGCTGTCTTGGATAGGAAAGTCTGTGCTCGGGCAAGTCCTCAAGCCTCCGCGTCCCCATCCAGGTAAATAAATAATGAAAAGCCGAACCTTTGGGATCTGCAGATTGACGTTTCCTTTTCGGTAGGATCGGTCACGGGGTCGAAAGCCATTACCCTGTGGTTGTCAAGATGGGAAATCAGCTTGGCTTAGAAATGCAGTGAAGCGCAGTTAAGGCACCTGCCTACAAAGCCAAAGGTCCCAGCTTCGATTTCCCAGTATCCATGTAAAGCCTGATGCACAAGGGGCACATGCATCTGGAGTTCATTTGCAGTGGCTGGAGGCCCTGGTGTGGCCGTTCTCTTTCTCTCTCTCTGCCTCTCTCTCTCTCTCTCTTTCTCAAATAAATAAATAAATAAATAAAAATTTAAAAATAATTTTAAAAATTCAGTGAGATTGTCTAACACACATCCTTCTATAAAATATTCGTTACTTTTTGGACAAGGTTTACTAAATGAAAACCTTGTCTAGAATTTCTTCCTTCAAAAACAGTGGGCCCACAAGGAGGGCATCTGTTTAGGCCTTGTGGCCACAGGAGTAGAGAGGCCAGCAGTGCTGGGTTAGGGGTTGTGTGGTCAGCATTGCTTCTTGGCTGGGTGTCATGGGGGACAGGACCACAAGGCCTCTCTCTCTCTCTGGGAAATTTCCATGCTCGAGCTTTCTGCACAGGGTATGAGTTTCCCTTGACTTGACCTCTTTCATTTCCCTTCCTCCCTTCCCTCAGCACCTGAGAAAGAGGGTCACAAAGACCAAATTCACTCAGATGGCTCTGTCTGTTTTCTCAATTGCTCTTGGTCAAAATGGCTTAAGCAGCTGCCCAGGAAGGTTAAGCAGACCAAAGAGCTGGAGTCAAGGCTTAGTTTGTCATTATTTTTCTGTCTCATCTCGAAAAAAAAATAAATAATGACTCAGAAAATGTTAAAAAATATAATTCACAAATTAGGGTTCTATATTGCCTCCTAAGTGTTTGTCAATAATAGCTAAGGAGGCAATTTGGGGGTAACAGGGCCTCTGAAAGTACAACAGAGGAATTCCCTTGAGTTTGTAAGGAAGAATCCAGCCATTCTGGCATAGGAATTTTGGGGTGTCTTTGAAAACACCAGAAACTTATTACCTTGGCTCTTGGGTGGGCAGGAACTCAGGAGTTAGGGTCCCAGACTGTTATGGTCACACAAAGCTTCCACTGAGTCACAGCATTTGTCTTACGAATTCAAAGAACTGAAGTCCACAAACCAGGGAATAAGAGCTGGTTTTCACTCAGAGTTTTAGAAGAGAGAGCTTTAAGAGAAAGGCAGCTTAAGAGAAATACCTCGTTCAGAGAGAGCTCTTGCTTAAGAACAAGACAAGAGGCGGTTCCAAGAAAATGAGGAGCGTGCCCCAAGATCATGTGAGGGGCTTTATGTGAGCCCCCAGATGGATCAGTCCAGTGCTGATGTCAGCTGGCTGGGGTTAGGCTTTCTGAGACACAGCCAGAAATCTCTCTCTCTCTCTCTCTCTGCCTCTAGCCAGGGCAAACACATAAATTCATGCACCACTTTGTGCATCTGGGTTTATGTGGGTACTGGGGGAGTCAAATACAGGTTGTTAGGCTTTGCAGGCAAGCAACTTAACCCCTGACCCATCTTTCCGGCTGCCAGAAGGAAATCTCAATCCACCAGGAAAGGAATTCTTGGAAGCAGTTGGAAGGACTCCCCCAGGAGACAGAAACAAGGAAAAGCCAGGCCAGCCTGACACTGCTGACCGTTAGTAAAGGTACTGCTTGTGAGGCTTCAAGACCTCCTCCCTTTTAGTTCCAGGCCCTGTCACCCTAAATTGCTTTAATTCTTTATCTCCTTTTCCCCCCCTAATGGAGACCACACAGCCTCCACTGTATTAGAGGCCAGGAACAGAAAGCAGAGTCTGGTTTTTCCTAACCTCCGTAGATTTTTCCAGAAGTGAAATATTAAGAAATGAGATTACTACCTTTCCCGGAAGACTGGTGGTGTCTAGACACTTGAGGTGGGGACTGGACTGACAATTTCAGGCTCCATCCAGTAAATTATCACCAAAGGCCCCAGTCAGGGTCACCAGATGGGCTATGCCTTCTCCAGGCACCCCCTCCTGGGCAGTTGCTCTGCCTTCCTTCCTTCCCATAAACTCTAATACAATCTTTCCATGGCCTCCTGTGGCCTATGGATTTCATTCCTTGAAATTCATAAGACAAAGACATGGAGGTCACTGACTCAGTGGAAGTTTTGTGTGACCACGAGTGTCTGGCACCTTAGCCCTTGACTTACGGCCCCACCAAGGGCTCCAGTGCTTTCAAAGCTACCCCGCATTCCTGTATCATTAACACTGTAAGTCAAGTCTACTTTGCAGCTTCTTACCACAGCCTCAATGACCTGATGTTGTGTGGTTGGGGGTGGTGTTTGTCGATGGTGAGGGATGGTGACCCAGTTTCACGCTGTCACCCTTGGCAGCTGGAGCCAGAGTTTCTCTACATGTTTAAGGATCTCAACTCAAGCAAACTCGGGATTCATGGCTTCCACTTAGAAAAGAACTTCAGGACTGGCTGGTGTGGAGTTAGACTTTATTAAAGATGATTTAATATAAATCTTAATAATAACAGTTAAGGGCAAAAGAACACTTAGGAGAAAAATAAGGCACAACCCCAACACACAGGTGCGGACTTCTCGAAGAGACTCACCGGAAGTGAGACACACCCAAGGGCAGCTCCTCAAGGAGAGGGGCGGGGCAATGGCTCTGCGGTTAAAGGCACGTGCTTGCAAAGCCTGTTGGGCCAGATTTGACTCCCCAGCCCCCACATAAAACTGGATGCTCAAAGTGGCACATGCATGTGAAACAGCAAGAAGCCCGGGTGCACAAGAACATGACGTCATTCTCTTTTTCTGTCTCTCACCTAAAATTTCAACAAAGAAATTAAGGGTCTTGCTGTTAGCTCCAGACAGTTTTGCTGGCTCTCGGGTTACATCCTGACCAAAAGCTTGCTAAGAATTCTTGGTTCCCCCCCCCTTTTGTTTTCTAAGGGAGGTGAGAGGGTGGCTCTGCAGGCGCCGTCAATAGAATTATAAGCTGATATTAAGCAAACAAAGAAACAGGAGCCTGGGGGACACACCATTGGTTTAGATCATGTTCTTTCCCTATAAATTGGGATTCTGGTGAGATTCTTCGAAAACTGAAGGTCTACAGCTGGAGGGAGAGAAGCTTTAAGTAGTTAATTGTATTAGAATTCTTGCTTCTCCACTAGTGGGAGAGCTTCCAGCAGACTCGTGAGTAAGGGTCCCTTTCTCCTTTCTCATGTCCCCAGCGTTTTTCCTGTCTTTCTATTTTGCCTCAGTATTGAGGAATGGACCCCAGGGCTTTTAGTAGACTAGGAAATCACTAGACTGTTGAGTTACACCACTAGCCCCCCTTTGTCAGGTTTTAGTAATTCATTTCCCACCTTGTAAAAAAAAAAAAAGAAAAGAAAGAAACCTGAGATTCATACAAGTTCAATTACTTGTCCAAAGTCACACCTTTAATATGTCACTGTTATATGCCAACAAAAAGTGATTTATGACACTATAAATGGTACTCTTTGAATCTGTGTTCAAATTTATCTGACTCCATTGCTAGGATTTGGGGTTGGTAAGCCCTTTCTCTCTCTCTCTCTGGTTTGGTCTCTCTCTCACACACATTATGTTGCCTAGAAACATAATGTTATGGTCCACATGAGAGAATTATAGACAACTATGCTTTTTCAAGCCAATTGAGAGTTCTTTTTACTAAGCCAGCAACTGAGAGGGGCTTTCAGTGAAGAAGCTCAAGGGTATAGCATTTTTAAGGCCAAAAAAAAAAAAAAAAACCCTAAAAATAGTGACATTAGTGTCAGATGTAGGTCTGGACACCATCTGAACTGCAGTTGTTACACTCCAGTATCCTGGAATTAACTTACTTACATACCTGAGCCATGGTTGGGGTCATAGGAAGTCTTGAAAGTGTTATCAGTGCAGACATGGCCCTCCTGGGGAGTTAGGGAGTTTGCAACTAGAAGCAGCCCTAGCAGGCAGTAAAGTCTTAGTGTAACTATTTAATTCTCCCAATAAATGGAGAGTCAGGGTCCAGTTAGGACAGGATGGCCTTATCTTAGCTGTTACAATAAGAAATAGATGATTATATATATATATAATTTATTTAAGAGAGAGAGAAAATGGACCTTGCCTTTTTCTCTCTAGCTACTACAAATGAACTATAGATGAATGGGCTGTTTTGTGTATCTGGCTTTACATGGGTACAGGAGAATCAAACCTGGGCCTGAAGGCTTTGTGAGGAAGGGACGTTAACAGCTGAAGCATCTCCCCAGCTTCTGTTCTTATTTTGAGGTGGAAGTGGAATCTCTTACTGACAGCAGAACATAACGTTCTTCATGTGCCTGTGTGCTTCTCTGCTCTCTGCTCCCCTTTCTGTGACTGGGATTACAGCTGTTTATGTGAGTTCTGGAGATTTCAACTTGGGTGTTTTTAGGCTCCCTTCAAGCCCTCATGCTTGTACAGGGAGCTCACATAACAGCTGACACATCTCTCTAGCTCCAATAATATGATATTTTAAAGTGCTAAACCCAGGTGTCTTAGACTAAGCCATCACACCCTAGCTGAATCATCCTATTTAATTAACATATCCCTTTTCTGATAGATCTACCATATTTTTGACTTGGGAATACAACACAATTTTAAATGCATGAAAGACATACTGTGTAGCCCATTGTTCTAATACAAAGGAGTCTTTCAAAATCCAACATCTGGACTTGTGAAACCAGAGAGGAGGGTCCAGCTTCAAAGATAGGGCCCTGGAAGAGGCAGCCACTTGAAATGTGAGACCCGGCTGGCTTATGTTGCTCTGTGGAGAATCATGTTTTTTATTCATTCCTTCCTGAACTCAGCAATGAAAATTCAAAGCTCCCCCACGTTCTGTCTTCCTGGTCTCTGCACCTGGTGACAACTATAAATGTTTACATTGCTGAAAGAAGAAAAACAATGATTATTATTTTTACTTATTTATTTGAGAGAGACAGAGAGAGAAAGACGACATGCATCACCTTGTGCATCCGGCTTATGTGAGATGTTGGGCACTGCTGGTATTGGCTGGGGACTGGATGGTGTCAACAGTGCTTTTTGTGGGCTTTCAGCCTCGCCTTCAGATCTGGGCAAAGAGCAGACAGATGTCTAACTTAGAGTCCAGAAGAAGAAGCAATAGCATCACCTGTGTCGGCCATTCATTATCAGTGTCCGTGATATCCAGCTAACCTCTCATGGGCCAGCAGAGCCTCATAGCTAGCCTCTGGCAGTAGGGAAGAAGGTTTGAGCTACACTCTGGCATTTATGTGAAGAGAGACAAGAGAGGAAAGGAGCTGTTAAGGATCCACCATGGTGTCCATTGTGTGAGAGAATGGTCCAGGTGTGTGGTCACCTGCAAAGCCCCCAATCTAGTGGTACTGAAAGAATGGGCAAAGCATGTAGGCTAATGGTCCTGCACATGCTGGGACACCTGCTGTGCACAGAGAACTGCAGAGATAATTCATTAATAGTGAGGTTGTTTCCTATCACCAATCCTATGGGTTCATGGCTGATGGGCAGCTGGTTTAAGGATGTCAGTAGCCTAGGACTGGTCAGGTAAAGTGAGGTCAGGTAAAGAAGGGATAGAAGTAGTCATCTCAATACTTTCTGCTGCACAGACTCCCTTACTACTTTTTAAGGCAAATGCCTGGAACTCTGGCAAGGAGAAATTTTAACCCCTCTCTGGCCCTACCTCCTGTGGTAGGAGAATTACTAGTACAAATGTTCAGAGCTTGAGTTATTAAGAGGTTATAATTTATTTCTATTGGGAAATGAAAAATGTCTATTCATAGGTTCTGAGTACAAATTGTGAGTCCTGTTTTCTGCTCACCTGATGCTGATGGCTGGATGGGGAATTTGAAGGCAGCGTTTTAATGTAGACATGAACAAACAGTTCTCCCTACAGATTCAATTCCTTTCCTCTGTGAGACCTTTCAGGGAGGACTGGGTATCAAGATATAGGCTTAAATCAAGACAGAAGAATGTCATCTCAGTGCTTTGTGTGAATTCAATTAGTTTTGTCAAAATTATTTTTTCTCTGTGTGTGTGTTGTGTGTATGCATGTATTTATGCGTGTTTGTGTGTATGTGTGTGTGCATAAGGAGTTAGAGGTTAATATTGAGTGTCTTTTTCAATTGGTCTTCCTTTTACTTTTTTAGATAGGATCTCTCAATGAACTTGGGGCTCACCAATTTGGACCAGACTAGCTAGCCAGTAAGTTTCAGCAATCTTGTTGTCTCTGCTTCCTGGGCACTGGAATTACAGGCGTACACCACTACACAGGCTTTTGTGTGAGTGCTGGAGTATCAAACTCAAACTTATGCAGCAAGGACTTTACTGAGTGAGCCATGTCCTCAGCCCTATTTTTAATTTCTTTTGTTTTAATTATGTCAGGCATCAAACTCTGGACCTCTTGCTTGCTCAGCAGCCATCCTACCACTGAGCTATATTTCTAGTCTATGAAGTTTTCCACTCTGGATGGTATATTCTTACATAGCTAGCAATGGAACAAGTTTTCTTTCCTTTTCTGGCATCATTTTTTTTTTTTTTTGCATTATAGCCCCTAATAAATTCCATGAGGAAGATACTAACTCATAGGACAGGATCAGAAATATTTAGCACTCTTAAAACCTCATCAATATATCTGTAACCGCATACCCTCACTCCAAGTTAAACAGGATAATTTAGTGGCCAGGAGAATTAATTGTGTCATATCTACTTATCACACCACATTCTTAGCTGTGCCCCAAAGCATTTGAGTAATTAGTAATTGATTAAATTAAAACCTCAGTTGCCAGTAAGCATGGTGCTCTAGAAAGAAACCACACCTATCAACAGACACGCACTAGCACAGCACCAGGGCAGTGCCCTTGCCTGATTTCTTTCTCTTGAAGTATGCATTAGGAGAGAAGGTATCTGAAAGTGCTGTGAAGATTCTTCTAGGAATAAAAAATTCTTCTAGGAAAATACTGGAATTCTCTTTGTGATACTGTATATATAAGTGGATAAACCAAGTGAATGATCACTGATACCTCCTTTTATCTTCTCTGAGAATGCCCTTGCTCCCTTCACATTCCAAATGTATCCATAAACCTAGAGCCCTCTCTACTGGTCCATGTAGCGCATATGCAGCTCATAACAAAATCGTAATCCTCATCTCACTGCTGTGCTTTGTGATGAAGGATTGAACCATCCCTGCATGCCTGACTGCAATACCACCAGAATCTCTTCATGTATACAGTATGATCTAGCAACAATAACACCACTTGGTTTCTGTTGGAGTCCTGCTCTATGGAAGATGCTTTGTGGTGTGATTTAGTCACTGCTCCTCCTCACTGTACTATTAGAGTCCTCCCTTACCTTCCACCATCACCAAACATGGAATCCTCTCACTATGCTCTAAGATGTGTCACAACATCTACAAACATGGAACCCTCCCACTATAATCTAAGATGTATCACAACATGCACAAGTCATGGGATCTAATAAGCTTACCAGCTCTTCAGAAGGAACAGATAAATGGAGATACAGTGACTCTTCAGTTATTCCTGCAGAGATCAACATATACAGATTTACTGTGTGTACCAAAACAAACTTATTTCCTCAGTGTAGATCTTTTCTTCCCCCACTTTTTCTTCACTAATGACATCACTCATATTAGCATTCATATTCATGCTTTCAAATGACCTTTTCTCTCTTTTCTGTGTGTCTATATCCTGCTCATGTTTCCAGATATATTTTGAAACACCATCTGAACTGAAAAATCATTCTCTTGTGTCCCATTACACAGAGATAGTTTCTAGAATTTCTGTATCACTTGAAAAGGACTCTTAAATTTATCTGACTCCCTGTTAAGGTGTAAGCAAGTTAGATTGGAGACCATCTATGTCAATATGATTTGTATAAGATTTTATAACACCTAAGTTAACATGAATTAATGGTGTAAAGGCTTTGTCTAGGAAAGATAAAACTATGAAACAGTAAACAACTTCATTATTGTCTTTAGGAAATTCCTACACATCAGTTTATCATAATATGATACTAGTTTTATCACTGGGCAAATGGATTGCCTAGTAAACAAAAATGTGCTTATGAACACATACTTCAAGATCATTGACCCACTGAGGACCAGCTCTAAATTATTACAGCAGGAATTTTTCCCACTGTTGGTCAGCTACTCACCTACAAAGGCCCACCAGAGATTATTTATACCCAGGACCCAAAGAATTTACAATATCTCATGTGTAACTTTGCCTTCTACATTTTTCCTAAAACTTTGGTGATGTGATATTCTCTAAAACTTCAAGTCACAATGGACTTGGCTCCATTAATATATCTGGTGATTTTTTTTTTAACCTCTGGACTGTATGTGTCTAAGCACGTCTGGCGTCTGGAAAGAGTTGTAGAACAGAAGCCCACATGCCTGGGAACCAAGGAACATTTTCCACTTACTATAAAGTACAGATGAGTTTTATATGACACTTTAACAGTCGTGATGACTGCAACAGAAGAGCAGAATAAGTCCCCACTGTCCGTGAAGATGTTCCTGATGAAAATACTTATGAGAATCTGAGAGCAAATGAATGACTGGAAATTGGCACCCAGATAGTAGGGATGGAGGAGGTGAAAAGTGTGTGTTGATACATCTCAGATACCCTGAGAAGACCTATTGAGGGCTACTTAGACAACCAATGTCAGAAGAGAAAAGAGAAGATGGATGTATGGTGCGTATTTGTAATCCCTGAACTCTGCAGGCTGATACAGGATGGCCAGAAGTTTGGGGCCAACATGGACTCAGTGACACTCTGCACACTCTGCCTCAAAGATATATTAAGTTACATTTAAAAAGTAAAATAAGAATGGAACAGGCATGATATTTACAAGGGATAGATATTCAAGGACTTGCCAAAAAAGAGACACAGATGAAATGTGGATACCAGGTGGGAAAATATATTCACAGGACTCGCCACCCATCTCTACATTGCTAATGCTGTAAACACAGTTTACCCCATGGGGTTAAAGACAAACTTCAGTTTAAAAGTGTGTGGGGGGGAAGTGGGGCTTAAAGCAGAACTAAACCCTAAACTGAGAATACATTGAATTCATCCAGTTTAAGTTTATGCTATTATGTAAATGTGAGCTGAAGTAGAAATTAATTTCAGCTATAAAATGCAAATCAACATAAAATCACTTCATAGTTTTTGAAACACTAAATTTATGCTTTTCAGATTTAGCACTTGTTGTAGTTCCCTTCTCCTTACTAAGACAAAGAATCCAACCAAAAGTCGCTTATGGGAAGAAAGTTGTTTATTTTTGGCTTACAGTCTTGAGGGGAAGTTTCATGATGACAGGGAAAAGCCTGGCATGAACAGAGGCTGGAGATCACCTCCGCCACAGCAGGTGGAAAACAGCAGCAGCAGAGTGAGCTGAACTAATATTGGCAAGCTAGGGGCTAAGAAACCATCATTATCCTTGCCCAGAAGCACACCTCCTCCAGCAAGGTCCCTCCTCCCAAAATGCCATTAGCTGGGGACCAAGCATTCTGAACACATGAGTTTATGGGGAACACCTAGTTCAAACTATCATAGTGCTTGTGATATAGAGGGTGGAAAAACAATAGGAAGAGCCATAATCAGGTTAGCCTAGAATCTTTCAGGCAGAGTGCAGCACTTCCCTAAATCGAGTGGAATTCCATGCAGTGTGGGCCTATTTTGATCTCAAGGGTTTCAGCTGTTCTGGGCTGATAGCTGCCTTGTGGAACCCTGTAAATGTTTGATCAAGTTGTGCAGGAACATTCTCTCTCTCTTTTGAAATCTCTCTCTGTCTCCCTCTTTCTCTATATCAAAAAGACAAATAATTTAAAAAATTTTTTAAAGATCCTTTAGGGGCTGGAGAAATGGCTTAGCAGTTAAATGCTTGCCTGTGAAGCCTAAGGACCCTGGTTCAAGGTTTGGTTCCCTAGGACCCATGTAAGCCAGATGCACAAGGTGGCGCATACATCTGGAGTTCATTTGCAGTGGCTGGAGGCCCTGGCATGCCCATTTGCTCTCTATCTCTCTCTCTTTTTCTGTCCCTCTCTCTTTCTCAATAGATAAATAGATGAATAAAAGTTGTGCAGGAAGATATTTAACAGACTATAAATGTGCAAAAACTGATGGAGGTCACCTGAGAATACCCAGAAATGGGTAGAGAAAGGGTTTGTAAAGAATTTAAAACCACTATTTAAGTAGGTGAAAACAAGAGCCAGATACATGTGGGTAACTATGATACATGTGACCATCATATGCAAAACTATGAAACCTGGATTCACAGCATGTCTTTTGGTAAAAATATATATATATGGTATAACTATGCAATGGAATATTACTCAGGAGTAAAAGAGTAGCAATTACTGATAAAATGATAAGATGAATATCAAAATTGTTATGCTCAGTGAAAGACACAATCAAAAGACCATGGATAGCCAAAGCAATTCTAAACAACAAAAAAAAAGAATGCTTGAAAGTATTGCAATATCTGACCTCATTGTAACACAGAGCCACAGTAACAAAGGAAGATCCAAAATCAGACATGTCAATCAACAGAACACCACAGAGGGTCCCGAAGTCAGCTCACGCAGCTATGGCCACCGAATTTTTGGTAATGCTGTCAGAAGCACACAGTGGAAATAAGATAGCCTATTCAGCAAGTAGTGCCGACAGAACAGACTATGTACATGCAGGAGAATGGAATTAGACCTGTAGCTCTCATCTTGCACAAAAGCTAATTCAAGATAGATAAAAAGGCTTTAATTTTAAACCCAAAATGCTAAAACTCTTAGGGGAAAACATTCAAAGATATAGGCAAGGAATTTCTGGAAAGGACTCCAGTAGCACAGGAAGTAACCTCTAGAATTCATGAACAGAATTATGTGAATGAAAAGCCTTCCACACACAGAGAGGGAGACTACCAACAAAGAGAAAAGGCAACTTACAAAATGGGAGAAACTCTTGGCCAGCAGACAGGTTAGAATCTAGAATACATAAAGAACTGTAATCCAAAATCACAAGGGTGGGGAACAAAAGATTCAAGGAAGTAGGAGGGGGAAGTAGGGTAACAGAGTCCACACGACATGCCAGTGGAGATGGGACCACTTGAGAGGAAGGATATGCGCAAAAGCGGGGAGAAGCAGGAGGAGAAGGAAGGGGAGGAGGACCAAGAAAATGAAGTATGGATGAAAAGCCCGTAAAAGTCTCATTACATTGTACGTTAATTAAAAAAACAAGCAACAAAATGCTCGTCTCCGAAGAATAAGTTCTGGGGAAGGGTTCTGTTCATATTAAATAGTAAAAAATGCAAGCAAATCTATATAAATTGCAGAAAATGGGAACTGAGTAGCTCCATGAAAGTCAACTAAGAAGTGGAGGGAAGAATGGAGGGATATTTTACAACACAGCATGGAAAACTTGAGGGTAGATAAAAGTGGCTTGCTTCATTTTGGTATTGATTGTATAGATACACATACATATATACACACACATATATGTGATCTTTTATGGGAGACAAAAGTGATTTTGTAATGATTCTATAGATTTACATATATACACACACACACATATACATATATGTGTGTCTGTGTTATGTTTGGGGGAGATAAAAGGGGTTTGCTTCATTTTGGCATTAATTCTGTGGAGAATTCAATGAAATGCCTCGAGTTTTACCCACTAAATGTGCAATTGTCTGGGCACCAATTTACCCCAACAATGTTGTCTTAAAGTTATTTTTTATATTTGAACAATTCCCCACAGTTCAGTACCTTTTTATTGATTGTAATCATTTCATGCAGTCTCATGAAATGGGGTCTCTGAGAGAAAAGTGCTGGTTCAATCCTTGATCCCTTAATGTGTTTAAAACAGGATTATAGATCTCTCTGAAGTTTTTATTACTTGTACATAAATGTTGAGACTTTCAGCTTTGATTCTATTTAAATGAAGGAAACAATTTTAAGGGTAGTAATAACTAAACAATCCATTGACAGCCAAGCCACATTACGCCAGGGGTCATACTCCCCACCACGGTGAAATGTAACGTGAACCAGCATGTCCAACCAAGTGGGAAAGGCTTTGATGGTGTCTCATCATCCAGGGGATGTTTAGGGTTATGCTGAAAGGGCAAAAGCCAAGGAAACAGTCTTCAAAATAAATATTCTGAGCTTTGCTTGGCATTATTTCCCTCTTTAAATAACCCTTGCTTATATATTTATAGCTTGGGTAACAGGAAGCAAGCAAGCTTGTCTATTGTTAACACAGGGGGTGTTAATTCTGAATGCCACTCAGACTTGCAACTTAATCTTGTCCTGTTTCTTAGTTTATAAAAAGCTGTCCATTTGATAGGAAATTTTCCTGATATCTATTATCATTGTAGGGTTCTGTATTTTGAAATATATCACAGAGATAAGATTATAAATACCATGTTTACCTGTCTTAAAGAATAACAATGAAATGAACATTGAGCCAATCATATCCCTCCTCTCTCCTTGTAGAAATAGTTAGCATTGAGAAAGTCATTAAACATTCTTGTGTTTTCCTTCATAGTTTTCTATGCATGTAAGTACTCAACAATATCTCATTAAGTTTTCCATTTTTCTAGACTTACACGTTTTATTATAATAATAATACATTCTTCACTTTTTGACAGAGGCTTACTGCAGCTGTGGCCAGCCTGGAACATGGTACAGAGCCTGTACTGTCCACAAAGTCATGAGCTTTTCTTCTCCCTTAGTCTTCTGAGTACTAGGATTACAGGAGTGAGAAACCACACCTGCTTTGTGACATACTCAGAAAGTACTAAATCACATTATTTTAAACATATATGTTTTCATCCATCATTATTAATTATGGATCTCTGGATATTTGTACTGGTATGTACAACTAAAGCTCCCTTCTACTTACTCATAAATACTCCTCTGCAGAAGAAAGACACAAAGTTCCAGTACTAAGCCCTACAGAGATTCAGGCTGAGTTGTGGTTTGAATGTGAAATGTCCCTCATAGACTCATGGATTTGAATGCTTGGTCCCCAGCTGGTGGCACTGTTTCAGAAGGGTGTGGACCATTAAGGGGTGCAGCTGTGTTGGAGAAAGTGGGTCACTGAATTCAGACATTAACGTTTGCTAGCGTGGCCCCACTTCCTGTCTAAACTACTTTGTGACTATAAAGGCAAGGTGACCAGCTACCTCACACTCTAGCAACCATGAATTGTAAACCATGAGGGACTGTACCCTCACAATGTAAGTCAAAATAAACTCTCATTTATTTATTTATTTATTTATTTATTTATTTATTTATTTACTGTTGCAGTTACCTTTCTGTTGCTGGGACAAACACCCAACCACAAGCAGCTTATGGGAAGAAAGGGTTGATTTCAGCCTTAGAGATTCCAGAGAAGCTTCACTGTGGGGGAAAAAGTTGACTTGCTTGAGCATACATCCATAGCACAGAGAGGGATGTGAACAGCCTATACCAGCCAGCAGGAGCTGACCCTAAAACCACACTTCTTATGGCTGCACGCATGATCTGTCCCCACCCACCCTCCCGCACAGCACACCTCCCCCAGCAGGGCTCCACATGCTGAAGACTAACTAGGAAGCTTAATCTTAATCAAATAATACCTAATGCTCTGGGGACATTACGTTCAAACCACCAGACTGACATTGCTTCTTGTCAGGTATTTGTGCATGGGGAGCTCTAGTGATCTGCTTTCCCAGCACTGGGATTACCAGTGAGCATCATTATGCCTGGCTTATATGTGGGTGCCGGGAATCTGAACTCAGGTCCTCATGCCCGTTCAGCATGCCATTTACCCACTGAGCCATCTCCCCTGTTCCTAGCAACCTACCCCTTATTTAACTATTATGTTTTCTGCCTCTACGTTAAGAAATCCTCTGTCTTGAAGGCATAAACTTTTTTTAAACCTGCATTTTGTCCTTAAAGTTCACTTTTAAGCATGTAAGACATTTGGAATTGATTGTTGAGGAGTAATTAATTAGTTGCATGATATACGAATTCAGTTTATTTGTTTTGGATGACCTTGTTGCTCAACATATGAAGTGAACATTTTATCCTTTCCCTAGTGATCCACACTCCTGGCTCATTCTTATATGAAATTTGCTTAAATTTGGTATTCTGTCTGAGGGTTTTCAACTCCTTTGGTGTATTTTTCCAGCCTTGCATCAATACCAAGCTGTTTCAATGTAGATTAAGGTTTTAGCCCTTGTTGGATTCATCACCTCACTTTTACCCCCCTCTCCTGTCTTTCTATTCTTCAATTTGCTTCTGTACTTGAAAATAACTCTGACTTTTAGAAACTTTCCCAAGAAAGCTGACCCCAGTTTATATCCCTGGCTTCTAAGAAGAGGGGTTATTTTTCAATTCTGAAAGACCACAGCCTTAAGAAGAAATTATCTTACATTATGGTGAATTCTTTCACTGGTGCATATAAATCTTAAATGCTGCTTTGATCTGCAGGAGAGTATTTTGCTCCCAAGAGTAATTAACTCATTGTAGACCACATCTAAGAGTTCATAAATCGGAAACACTTGGCTGGGAGTTCCTTGGTGAATTTACATGGCACGTATTCTGATGTAGTGGAGGGAAGCCAACTCGAATAACCATGGTACCTCTCACAAAAACATATGCCTGGTCAGGACTGGATCTGGCTGACTCACAGATGGAACTGGGGCTTGGAAAACAACGTCTGTAGCTCTGCGTCCAAAGACAGTCTTTAAGGGCATGTCAAAATTATTTAGTGTTCCACTTCTTCATCCTTTCTTATAGTGATTCATCACATCCAGAATACTCAGATGTGGCCAGGCGTGGTGGTGCACGCCTTTAATCCCAACTCTCCAGAGGCAGAGGTAGGAGGATCACTGTGAGTTGGAGGCCAGCCTAGAGCTACAGAGTGAGTTACAGGGTTACAAAAAAACACTCATATATGAAGAAAAGGCTATAACTGAAGACAGGATTTAGGATGTTTTTCAAGTTCATGTATCAGAGGAAAGGCTGTTTGTCTACAGTACTGAAAGGAAAGAATTACTTATGGTCATGAGCTTACTATACTTTAGTTAGTGCTCTTGTAGAAGTATAGGCCCAATTTGTCTGCCAATAGACATTGGATTGATCTTTGGAGGAATCCATTCCCCGTGTACAGAGCTGGATGCACGACATGGAAAGTCACTTTATTCACTAATGATCATTGCAGAGTTTGCAGTTTCCAAACCAGATCTGGAACTTCATTGTGAACATGAACTAGTTATTGAATAGGTGATGTTGATTAGCTATTGACCAGATGACGGGAAATCCATGGTGAGGGCTGAGCAGATCGCTCAATGGGTAAGGTGCGTGCTTGCAAGCATGGGGACTGTGTTCAGTCTTCAAAACCCGCAGAAAATAAGATGGGGATATGAAG